>JARKIP010000047.1:19417500-20017500 GCA_029990175.1 Petunia secreta
CCCTTAATTGCCGCTAGCCTATTTGTTATAAATAGCACCCAAATATAATTTTGTATAGGCATTCACAAAATATAGGCAAAACTCTGTCCAATTGTACTCTCAAAGTTATTTATATTGAAATCATTTACTTCGTGTTCATACTGTTCATTTATTTCCGTCATTTCCTTGCTCTTAACAACTTTGATATATCATATTGCTTGTAAGCCCAAAACAAATTCAATTGTGATACTAAATCCGATTTAGATTCATACAATTTGGCGCCGTCTCTGGGAGTCAGGTAATTACATTTTGTTTTAGAGTTGTGCATCACGTTTACTCGCGTTTCAATATGATCTTTAACGAATGTAGATAATACTGATAGCGTTGATGGAAATCAACCTCGCCTCGTTGGGAAAACTGGCACTGATGATGCATTTGTTCCTCCACCTCCTCCACCTCCAGTTGACCCCTCCTCGTCGGGTCAAATGATGCTTGGAATACGTACATTATGAACTTCATGCAGCATGTCCAAGAGTAGTTCACCGAACAAGGCAGGGTCAATGCTGAGATGCGTAGTTCGTTGTAAACCATCTCAGATAGTATGAAAGCCAATACTACTCCCACCAATACTCCACCCGTGGCCCCTAATGGAAGCATCCCGACCTTTGTTCTTCCGGGTGCAACTATAGGGGACTTCCAAACTGTGCTGCATTTAGGGGCTCGGGGACGGCTCCTCACGACATCCTGCCTTTTGGAACAGCTCCCACGGTAGCAGAAACAAGCGTCCTGACGGACTTTGAAAAATGGAAAAGAGATTTCGAGCGCCAGTTCGAAAAGCGGCTGGAGAATGTCCCTAAGGTCAGAAAGGCTCAGAAGATCTTGGATATTGAAAAGTGTAAACAACAAGCTTTCAAACAAGAGGCGACCCCTATTCCAAAACACTTCAAGTTGCAAATCTTGAAGAAATACGATGACACGACTGACTCAGTTGATCATGTGGCTGAGCATATGCCCATAGTGAGAAGTAATGATCTGACCCCGGTGGAAAGAGAATCTATGTTCATGAAAAAAAATTTAGGGATACCTTCGAGAAGGGGGAATTACGTTGGTACTTGCATCTGCTCTCTGAATCTATTTCGAGTTTTGATGAATTGGCTGATTTATATTTGAAAGCACACAATGGAGCAAAAGGTCCTCAAGCGAAAGGAGGACGTATTCAAAATCAAGCAGCGGTACAGGGAGCCTCTTAAGGACTTCCTTGAGCGTTTTCAAGCGGAGAGGATGAAGTTACCAACGATGGATGATAACTTGGCTATCATGGCATTCGAAAAGAATATAAACGCAGTAACTCCGAGGCTGCTGCTCAACTAAAGAAAGACCTCCAACAGTGGTAGGCTCGAACTTAGGATGAAGTACATGATAGGACTACCGCTAAAGATTGGAGGAGGAAGAATGGAGAATGGCCGGCCGAGGCTCTGTGTATAGGAGTCGTCTCGAGTGATCTCGACGCCTCGAACCATCACAAGGGAACTCGAAGGACTGATATGACCCTTACAATTCTCAAAGGTAGCATGTAAGCCAGAGGCTCGGAGGATAGCACGTGAATCTGAGACTCGAAGGAAAGGTTAGCTGCGCTGCTAATCAGAGGAACACTACGGGGCCTTCTCTAGTGTCTAAAGAGAAGGATTTGCCTCATATATCTAAGTATAATTTCAACGTTTCTAGCACTGACTTGGTGAACGTGCCAAAAGGAATGACCGATTAGGGAGTGAGGCTCCTGCAGGACATGAGGACAGTCCCAAGAAGATGGACCATAATCTTTATTATCATTTTCATGTTGACCACGATCACTTTAGCTAGGATTGTAAGGCCTTACGCCCTGAGGTGGCCTATCTGTTAAAAAAGGGCATGTTGAAAGAGTTTTTTAACAGATAAGGGAAGCAAAACCTTGAAAAAAATAGAGGAGAAGGACGGCCGCTGAGGACTCCATCCCCCAAGAGAATTGTTGACGTGATTACTCGGGGATCAGAGATGAACGGCGTGAACTTTGCTGCTGCAAAGTGTTGAACCCAAAAAAATTACTTGTTTAAGGGTAAAGTTCCAGGTATAAATGTTTAACATTATGGAGACTCCAAAGGATTTTCTTTGGAGTTGTCACCTAATTTAGGAGAATCAGGAACCAATTTGTTAATTAAAATGAGTGCAATTTATTCCCTTTTATAAATGAAATATTTTCATAGATTCTATAGGTAAGTGGTTCATTTAAATTCGAAAGAAGGTCCCTATTACGAAAGTACTTTCGAAAATCCGCTAAAAGCGGTTAATCTGACGGTTTTCACGAATTTATAAAATAACTTAGACATTTTCAAAAGCTAGAAAAAGTATATAAGTAAATGGATAATAAAATAGATAAGGATAACAAGCAAATAATTTCAGTAAAATATAGATAAGAAATAAGAAAGGATAAATAATTAGTTAAATAAATCATAAATAAATAATTAATTAATTAATTAAATAACCTGCGCCACAAAGAATGGATAAAAGAAAAACCCTAAACCCCGAAATCCTCTCTAGCTAGGCGATTTTGGAGAAAAAAAATGCAGCTTTTTTGGCCACTTCCATGGCCGATCAGCCCACTGGGCAGTTTCCATGCTTCTACACCATCCCCCTCCATTATTACACCCCCTACAACAACACCCTACGCTGCTATGCTCACCAAAGCGGTGATAAACCAACCAAAAATCCTATTGTCCCTTCTAAACATTTAGAATATGTGCATGGAGAACCTAGGGTGGTTTGGGAAGAGGATGAACTGAAGCACTTGATCCTTCCAGAAATTTTGCAATATGCGGTGTTGGGGAAGTTTTCATATGGAAAACCCGATATTGTTATTTTAAGACGACTTGTGTCAATCCAATGCGAAATTAAAGGACATTGTAATATTGGGTTGATTGAGAATTGTCATCTTTTAATTAGATTGTCTAGTTTGGAGGACTATGATCACATGTTATCTCGCTTCTTCTTTATTAGACATAACAATATGGAGTACCAAATGCGGACGTTCAAGTATGATACATGGTTTAATTCTGCAGTTGAAACGTCTATTTCAGTGGCATGGATTTCATTCTCATCTCTTCCTCCTCAGTTTTTTTTTCAAAAGAAGCAATTTTTTCCTTGGCCAAGGAAGTTGGAAAACCACTTACTTTGGATATTGCAACCAAGAATAGAACAAGACCTAGTTGTGCCAAAGTGAAAATGGAAGTTGATTTGTTGAGAGAATTTCCAAAGAGGATAAATATTGGTGTTAGATCCAAAGCCACGGGACAAATCAAAGACAAGTGGGTGCCAATCATATGTGAATTCAAGCCAAAGTATTGTACTACTTGTTGTTTACAAGGTCATGACTCTAATGAGTGTCGTGTGTTGTACCCGGAGTTGAAGAAACAAGATGATGAAGGCTTGAAGGTTTATGGACTGGGCGTGACTCATGTTCAAGGTAAGGCCAGTGCGTCGGGAACAAAAGATGATACGGTTAGGCTCTTGATTAGTGGCAAGGTTGTTGGTAATATTTCTAAAAGTAGTGATGTTGCACAAGGGTGGAAAACTGTTAAGGAAAAGAGGGCTCATAATAATAAGGTTCAATACCAATGTAAGGCTTTTGAAAAGGATAATGAGGGTGCTTTGACAATCAAAGAGAATAATGAGGCAAATAAGCACCAAATAGTACCCGCTATTGGAGATAAAGTGCAACACATTACTGTCCAAAGAGAAGCACTGCTTCCAGTAGTTCAAGGTGACAATTTGCAGACAAAAAACTCTTTTCAAACCTTAAATGATGTTTGTGTTCAAGACCGGAGGAATTCAGGTGCATTGAAGGAGGATCAAGGAGTGCAGCTGATGCAAACTGAAGCACTGGTGCAGCCTGCTACTATGGAGACTGATGGAAGTTCTGATGCTGCACCAGTAGGAAAAGAATTGCCCATGCGTAAGGATGTTGCAGCAGACCACGCAAATTCTCCTATCACAGTAATGAAATTTGACACTGAAAAGGAAAGAAAGGAGAATGCTGCTGTAAATTTAAAGTAGGCTGGGTATGTTAGCGCAGAAGTAATAAAGGAAGTTGCACCTCCTACGTTAAAGCAGCTTGAACAAGACAATTTGGAAGCTGAGAAAGATGCTGCTTCTGGGAACTTAAAAGTTGTGGGTTCTCCTAGTGCAATTAGGAACTCTAATGAGCGTGTTTTGTCCTTTTCTAAGTACAATGGGATTGGTAGTGAAGCTGGAGAAAAAAAAGGGTGTAGCAGGGCTTGGTTCTAATCCTAATAAAGCTAGGATTCTGGAAGCTAAGTCAACTAGGACAAGGAACTGGGCGTCACAAACATTTAAAGGATCATCCTAAGGTTCAAGAGGTTAGAGTATCAGTAACCTCAGGTACTGGTGCAATCTTTGCACCATCTGGAGATATTGAGCCAATTAATGCGAAAGCTGGGAGTTTGGGAGGTGTCATTAAAAGTATTGATGCAGCTGATTCTTCTCCTACTCTGTTTGGGACATTGTTTTGTGAATCTGGGAATAAGGAACTTATTGTTCCTAATTCAACTGGGAGATGCAACCAAGTTGCAGGTCTCAATTATTTTCCTAATATTGGGAGACAAGTTGGAACAGTGCCAAGTAGCGTTCACCTCAGGAACAGAACACAGACAAAGTTGGAACAGGTGCTAACACTGTTCCTTATGGCGAAACATTCTCAGGAACCGTTCCAAGCAGCGTTCCAACATTCATGCTCAGTACGCAGAAAATGATCGAACAATTGACTTTGATGCCTCTAATGCAGCAGCTCTTGCAAGGATTATTGAAGCTGGCAGAGGTGTTTGTACTGAGAAGATAGAGGTTAAAACTATTCCATCACAGGCTGAAAGTTTGAACCTAGAAGCTGGAAGGAAATTAGAGCTTATTCCAACAGCTCACCTAGAACTTCTATGTAAATGTAGTTCTTCCAACTATGGTAAGTCGTATTTAAATGTGGATGCCTCTATTTTTGTGCCAAAATCATTATTTCAGGTTGATCCACATTCATTGTTTGAAGTAAGTTGCCTACAGATAGTGAGTTGATTGCGCAAATGGACTTGAATGATACTAAAGGTATTGTTGCGCATCAAGTAACATCAACACAACATGAAGCTTGTAATGAAAATTATTTATTGGAGTATGAGGATATTTTTAAAGAAGAGGAACTAGATGAAACATCAACTGCTCATAACTTTGCACAGGTGGATCGAGAGGGTGATTTGTCTCCAAGAGCTATTCATGAAAAAGCTCCAAAGAGAGTGAATAAGGAGAGGCAACCTCTTGAACTAACTAGAGTGCAACTTGCGGGGAGGTCAAAATCAAAATATTCGAGGACATGATGGATAGTATATATGATAAAGATAGAGAGTCAGTAGTTTCATTTTCTCAAGTTATAATTTTTTGGCCTTTCTACATATTTAGTTTCATCACTTGTAAAAGGAAGTGCGGAGTGCATAATTCCACGTTCTTTCTTGCTTTTATATTTTTTTATTATATAAGTATTATCAAATGTAATATCAACACAAAGTGTGTTATAAACTCTGTGATGATCATAGAATATTTGGTGCTTGCTAGTTTTTTTTTTTTTTTTTTTTTTTTTTTTGCATTCATGCTAGATGTGACGTAGTTCCTTCGATGGGATGATGTAAGGTATGGTTTGACCCTCCTTACTTTGTATTGTTCTCTTCGAGGCTTTTACTTTTTTATTAGTTATAAAATTGGTCACTAGTTGCAATGCGTAGCTGACTCTTTTTGCTTTAAAAAATAATAATAAATTAATTAATTATAAAAAAATATTTAAATGAATAAGTAAATATTAAATTATATAAATAACTAAATAAATAAATAAATAAAATAATTAAATGAATTAATATAAATTTTAATTATCACTTCTATTTTTCACTCATTAATTAACAAAAAGATTCTTAATTTTCCTAAATTAACTGGAAGGTCCCAAGGAAACGGGAACAAATGATTCAACAGAATAACTCTAAACATGCACAAAAACTCTATCCTACAAAATTCTTATATTGGGTGAAAAATTACTTGCTTATGTGGCACCTCGGGTGTGGGATTCGAGATATGTTTGTAAAGATATGCAACATGATCAAGAAGCGGGAGGCTTGATTCCCTAAGCGAATCCCCGGGGTCAAGGATCAAGGCAAACTTCAAGGAGGTTTTGCCTCTGCAGTAGTGTAAACGTTTCTTCGAGGCATACAGCTTGAGCCTCGGGAAAGCGGTTACATATCACCTGAGGATTAATGTCATAATGGTAATCCATTAACTCAAGCATTTAATGAGAGAATCATGGGCAAGCCACGATCAGAACGTAGAAAGTGGTTAATTGCTGCCGAATTAAATGCTTTAATTACCATTTTATTCAACAGGCTATAAATAGAATTGTATTTCCCTTGTAAGATTCATTCAAAAATATATACAAAAGCTCCACTTTCTCTTTACTGCTCAATTTTGCTCTCGCTGTTTACTTTCTTGACTCAGTTAGCAATTTTGATACGGCCAATTGCTTGTAAACCGCATTACAAATTCGATTGATTGACCTAATCATATTTAGGCCAATACAAATTGGCGCCGTCTGTGGGGTCAAGCAATTACGTTTGTTCCAAAAATGAACGTCGTATTCTTTCGTGTCCTCTTCACTAATTCTCATCAATGGCTGATAATACTAACAATATGATTGAGCAGGTTGGAGATGGGACGTAGGTTCCCTCAAGCCACCAAGGTGATAGAACTCCAGTCCCACCAATTGGTGTAACACAACAAATCCCACCGGGTGTTGGAACACCACTTCCTCCTTCACTCCCGATTGATCCCTCTTCATCAGTGTCAAACGACACATTCCAAGCCTACGTAATAAATACTTTACAACAACTTCAGGGACAGTTTGCTGTGCAGGCAGGCTTCAACGATATACACGTCATATATGGTCCTATTTTGACTTTAAACTCACTTAAATCATACTTAGCATGCCATTAAGATGATATACGTCACTTAGACATACGGGGCTTAGCAATCTCCCCCTCATAGGAACATTCTTTCTCGAATGTTAAATGAAGCATGTAAGGCTAAACCTTTCTTTCGACAAGGCATCTATTTTATAGCTTTTGAAGCTTTTCTCAGTTCCAAACATGGTGTTTCTTGTTGGGTACTTGTATATCATCAAGGGAACCTTGTATATACTTAATTTGGTACTAAAATCCAAGGTGAAAGACGTCCAAATCAGCAAGACAAAATGTTTCAAAATCTGGAAAATTGTTTTGATCTTTGGACAGTTGTTAGTATATTGATCATAACTCCTTGTACAAAATTGATCTCACTACAGTTTTCTTTCTTTACACCCTTGTACAATTACTTTATATCTCCGCGGCAGGGGCATCAGGTATGTCTACCATCTGAGCCTCAGGTAACTTACTACAAACTCTCTCTGGAAACATGAGGAACAATACAACTCCCACCGTACTCCACCTACGGTTCCTAATGGAGGCATCCCAGAATTTGTTCATACTGGTGCAAAAACAATGGGACTTCCAAATAGAGCTGCATCTGAAGGCTCGGGGACTATCTCGATTGGCACCTAGCCTTTTGGGATTGCCCTCATGGTGGCGGAAACAAGCGTCTCGTTAGACCTGGAGAAATGGAAGAATGATTTTGAAGCCCAGTTCGAAAAAAGGCTAAAAAAGGTTCCCAGGGTTAGAAAGACTCAACAAGTCTTGGATATTGAGAAATGAATGCAGCAACCTTATAAGCCCGAGGCTGCTCCTGCTCTTATACCGAAACACTTCAACCTGCAGATCTTGAAGAAGTATGATAGAACAACCGACCCAACTGACCATGTGGCTGAATACATGGCCATGGTCAAGAGCAATGATTTGACCCTGGTGGAAAATAAATCGATGTTCGTGAAGATGTTCGAGAGACACTCTTGAAAAAGGGGCACTTCGTTGGTATATGCACCTCCCCTCGAAGTCCATTTCAAGCTTTGATGAGTTAGTTGATTTGTTCATCAAAGCACACACTGGGGCCCAGAAAATCCTCAAGCAGAGGGAGGATGTATTTGAAATCAAACAACGGTATAGAGAGCCCATCAAAGATTTCCTCAAGCGCTTCCAGGCAGAAACAATGGAATTTCCAACTATGGATGACAACTTGGCAATAATGGCGTTTGAGAGAAACATTAATGCTAGCAATTTTGAGGCTGCTGCAGAACTGAAAAGGGATCTCCAACATTGGCAAGCTCGAACCTGGGATGAGTTACATGATAGGGCAACCGCCAAGGTTAGGCTTGAGGAAGCGGAATGGACAGTGGCGGGTCAATACAACGCTTAAAAAGATCGATCTGAGTCTTCTCGATGCGCCGATGCATCACGAGAAAACTCGAAGGGTCGATACAACCCCTATAACTCTCAAAAGCAGCATGTAAGTCCAAAGGCTTGAAGCCCAGCATGTGAGCCAGAGGCTCGGGGGAATGTCAGTGCGAACGCCAACCAAAAGAATTCAACGGGGCCATCTTTGGTATCCAAGGAAAAGGAACTGCCTGAATCCCCGACTATAATTTCAACGTGTCGACCACGAAGTTGTAGATGCATTGAAAGGGGTGACTGACCATGGGGTGAGGTTATCAAAAGATATAAGGACAGCCCCAGGGAATAGTGATCACAATGTATACTGCGAGTTTCATGCTAACTGTAGGAATCTCACTGAAGATTGTAAGGCACTTCGCCTCGAAGTGGCCCACCTGCTAAAGAAGGGAATGTTAAAAGAGTATCATATTGATAAGGCCAAACAAAATTTTACGAAGAATAGGGGAGATGGTCAACCACCGAGGGCTCCATCCCCTAGAAGGTTGGTGAATGTTATAACTGGGGGGTCAGAGGTAAATAACGTCAACTTTGCCGCCGCAAAGAAATTTGTAAAACTTTCTATCACGATGGAGAAAAGGTCCCGAATAGGTGGTTCAGATTAAGAAATAATTTTTATGAAGATGACTGCGATGGGATGATGTTTTCCCATCACAATGCTTTGGTAATCATATTGAGGATCAATAACTCAGATGTTAAACGAGTCCTGATCGATTCCGATAGCTCGGTGAACATTATCAGCTGTAGGGCTATGAAGAAGATGTGGTTGAAAGACCTTATTGTCTCGAAAGCAACCATATTGACAGGGTTTAATAACTCTACAGAGAAGACATTGGGTGAGATTACTCTCACTACTTCTGCGGAGGGGGTTGATAAAGAGACAGTGTTCAAGGTAATGTCTGAGAACATGGCTTGCAATGTTATTCCGGGAGGCCATAGATTCATGAGATGGAAGCTGTGCCATCAACCTGTCATCATGTCATTAAATTCCTTACCCCATGCAGAATTCGTATGATCCAAGACGAGCAACGAGTAGCTATGGAGTGCTACTCGGTTGCCATGAAAAGTAGAGCTGCCCCGAACAAGCCATCAAAATAGCATTAGCTGGCCTGGGTGGGAGGGTTTAGATCTTGATGTGGACTCTAAAAAAAAAGTGGAAAAGATCCCGGTGTACATTCATGAGCCTTGGAAATAGAAGGTCGAGAACTCAAATATTAAAGAATTGGAGTCCTTCACCTTGTCGAAGGAATTCCCAGAAAGGAAGGTGTTTGTGGGCTCGGAGCTAGATCTAAAGTCAAAAAATGCCATTATTGAGTTACTAAAAGCTAATGATGATTTCTTTGCTTGGTCTCATGCATGCATGGTTGGAATTGATCCCGAGATAATGATTCATAAGCTAAACTTGGATCCTGACCATGCTCCGGTAAAGTAAAAGCAAAGGCCACATGCTGGTGTAAAGAAAAAAGCTATTGAAGATGAAACCAAAAGGTTGCTTGATAATGGTTTCATAAGAGAAGTGAAGTGCCCTGATTGGCTCACCAATGTGGTGGTGGTGCCAAAAAAGAATGGCAAGTGGAGGATGTGTGTCGATTATACTGATTTCAACAAAGCTTGGCGTAAAGATTCTTACCCTTTACCATAAATAGACAGGTTGATAGACTCCACGGCTGGACACAAGCTATGAACCTTCTTGGACGCCTATTCGGGGTACGATAAAATTTTAATGGACCCGACGGATGAGGAGAAAATTTCCTTCATCACCGATCAGGGTACGTATTGCTATAAGTTGATGCCTTTTGGTCTTAAAGGGAAACTTATCAGAGGCTAGTATGTCGAATGTTCAAAGACTACATTGGAAAGACAATTGAGGCTTATATCGACAACATGCTAGTGAAGTCGGTTCGGATGGAGGATTATTTGAGCCACGTAAAGGAGGCCTTCGCTATTCTAAAGCAATACAATATGAAATTAAACCCCAAAAAGTGTTCCTTTGCGGTCGGTTCAGGAAAGTTTTTGGGATTCATCGTTTCCAAGCAAAGAATCGAGCCAAATCCTAAGAAGATTAGAGCCATTGAAGAAATTCCCGAGGTACTCTCGAGGATTAAAGAAGTTCAATGCTTGATTGGCCGAATCGCTGCCTTGAGTAGATTTATTTTGAGGTCATCCAAGCAATGCCACAAATTCTTCTGTCTTGAAGAAGAACACCGCCTTCGAAGGGACGCATGAGTGTAGAGAAGTGTTTAAAAAAACTAAAATGATATTTAGCTAACGCACCGTTTCTTGCCAAGCCAAAGGATGGGGAGATGTTGTTGAATTACTTGGCCATGTCCGAGGTTGCGGTCAGTGCAGTCATGGTTCAAGAGGAGGATGAGAAGCAACAACCCATATATTATGTAAACAAGACACTCTTTGATGTGGAAACGAGGTATCCCTATTTAGAAAAACTAGCATTCGCTTTGGTAGTTGCAGCTCATAAACTTGGGCCTTAGTTTCATTGCCATCATATTGCCATAGTTACGACCTTCCCCTTAAGAAGTATATTGCACAAACCTGAATTGTTAGGGAGATTATCTAAATGGGTGATTGAGTTAAGTGAGTTTGATATCATTTACCAGCCTCGAATAACCATAAAATCACAAGTGTTAGTAGATTTTTTGGCTGACTTCAGTGCTAAAATACTCCCCGAGGTGAAAAAAGAGAATTTGATATCTAAAGGGCCAAACTCCGGGGTTTGGATACTCTACACTGATGGAACTACTAATTCCAACGGTTCGGGGCTCGGAATGGTGCTGGTCGCTCCTACAGTGGAAAGGTTGAGGCATTCCATGCGGACTGAAAAGTTGACCAACAACGAGGCTGAGTACGAGGCTGCTATTGCAGGTTTGGAGTTGGCCAAGAAAATGGGAGAAGAAAGGGTAGAATTGAGGTATGATTCACAACTAGTGGTGAATGAAGTACTTGGTGATTATACGGCTTGGGAGCCTAGGATGAAGCAATTTGTGGCTCTGGCACAACAAGCCCTGGCTGGATTCCAAGAATTGAAAGTCAAGCAAATCCCTCGAAAGGAGAACGCCGAGGCTGATACCTTGGCTAGTTTGGGTTCTGCCATTGAAAAGGAGGACTCAGGGACTGATTCAATTGTTCGAATACTCACATCTATGGTGGAAAAATTAAAGTTGGAGGTGAACTCAATAAATAGAACTTGGGATTGGCGTACCAAGTTCATTTCATACTTAGATTTTGGGAGTCCGCCAACAGACAATAAGGGAAGCCAAAATTCATAGAAGACAGGTGGTTCCCTACTCAATGATTCTTCGAGGGAAGTTGTATAAGAAGCTCTACTGCGGCCCGATGGCCAAATATTTAGGCCTAGGGGAAATTGAATACGTAATGAGAGAAGCGCACGAGGGCGAATGTGGCAATCATTCAGGTAGATAGACATTGGTGCAAAAGCTCCTCCGAGCAAGTTATTATTGGAAAGACATGAGTGAGGATGCTAGATTATTTGTGAGGAAGTGTGATAAGTTCCAACGATATGCACCGATGATTCATCAGCAAGCCGAGCCATTACACTTGGTTGTGTCACCATGGCCTTTTAGGAAATAGGGATGGATGTTGTTGGGCCACTCTCCAAGGCTAAGGGTGGCGTTCAGTTTATCCTTGTTGTAACCAAATATTTCACTAAGTGGATAGAAAGAGGATCTTTTGCTAAAGTTAGGCAGAAGGAGGTTATCTGCTTCATGTAGAAGAACATTATATGTAGGTTCGGAGTCCCAAGAGAAATAACTTGTGACAATAGGCCAAAGTTCATGGGTTTCGAGGTCGCCACTTTTCTTGTGAAGTGGGGATAAAAAAGAGTGGCCTCGACTCCATACAATCCAAATGCTAATGGGCAGGCTGAATCCTCAAATAGGATAATCATTGAAAACCTTAAGACGAGGCTCGATGAGGTAAAAGGTTCGTGCCCCGATGAATTTCCTGGGGTATTGTGGGTAATAATTACCACAAAAAAAGAATAGTGCGGGTGAAACCCCGTTTTTCCTTGCCTATGGGACTGATTCTTTGATTCCAGTAGAAGTTGGCAGGCCAAGCATTCGATATGCTCATGTGAATGACGAGTCAAATCAGCAAGCTATGCGTGTGGAGTTGGATTTGCTCAAGGGGCAGAGGGAAATGGAATTGGTTCGGTTAATGGCTTAGAAGAGAGAGATCGAGGCTTACTTAAATAGAAAGGCAAAATTCAGAGCCTTCAAAGTTGGAGACTATGTGTTAAGAGCCTCAAATCAAACTTCCAAAGAGAAAAATGCTGGTAAGTTGGCTGCAAATTGGGAAGGACCTTACCGAATCAAAGCGATCGCTGGCAAAGGGTCTTATCAGTTAGAAGATTTGAAAGGCAAAGTAGAACCCTTAAATTGGAATGTGTCAAGTGGTACTGTTTCTGACACCGAGGTATATTCTCTTTTGTTGGCGAATGGCCACTTACTATACCAAGCCGGAAACGCTCCAATGTTTAAGCTAAACATTTTGTATTGATCTCTCGTATGAAGTATAGTGCTCGGGTCCTCATTACTTCGCACCTGAACACTAGGGATGTAGGAGACAGTGTGTAGTCACGATCGGCTCGAAGCCTCTCACTCTTGCAGGCTAGCTATTCGTGCACCGAGGACTGTCGCCCGAGGAATAGTTCAGTACCTATCCTGTATGTTTCGCCCAGTAGCGGCTTTTTATATTTGTGTAACGCCTGCTATGGCTCATTATGAAATAAAATTGATTCAATCTTTGTTTCAACATTTAAAACTTACAAAGTTATGATTAATTTATTATGTCTCGGTACAGGAACGAGACGTTGTTCTAAGCTAGCATCACTAAATTTTCAAAGTCTTGCAAGCACAAAAATATTCTAAGTGACATTTCACACACTTTCAAAGTAAGTAAATACTAACACTTGTGTAAGTGAACATTAATGCCATTTCATTGATAAAGACCCGAAGGCAACTAAGTTATATACACAAAAACGGCTCATCGACCGTAGCAAAAACAGGCAAAAAAAAAGAATACTATACAGTGGGATCATCTCCCTCTTCGGAGGTTTCATCTTTGGCGCTTTCATTGCCCTTCATTGCCTTCCTCCTCATCTTCAGCTTTATCCTCATCCGAGCCCTCGCTCGAGGGAAGCTCATCAATGATTTTTTGGGCTTTGGCAGCAATTTCTTCATCCAGATTAACTTCTCCAGCTTTGCATTGTTCGAGATCTTTCAGCCTAGTCTTGATAATAGCCCAGGTATTTTCCTGGTCCGCATTTGTTACCTTGGCTTGCTCTTTATCTCTCTCCTCGAAATCAGCAATCTTACTCTGGAGATGGGTGACCTCGGTCTCAAGTGTCGGGATCCTATCAACCTGACTTTCCAACCTTTGAATTGTGGGCATATACTCCTTCAAACTTTCATGGTATTTGTGGTCATTCTCAACAAGTTGAGCATTGGTCTGAGTCAATTCGGCACAAAGCTGCTCAATCTCAGAGTTTAGCCTCGAGCGCTCCGTCTTTTGGTTTTCATTCAACACTTGCATCCGAGCTTCGAGAGCAACAGTAGCCTCACGAGCTTGGTTCAGCTCGGGGTTAGACTCGGCGGCAACTTTATGAGATTGACCTAGCTCGGAATTAGATTTGTCTAGTTTGGCTTGCAATTCAGAGATGTTTTTTGTAAACCTCTCTTTTGGCAATCCCAAGCATTTGCTACACGCCTAACCTATTTTGTTCTCTCATTTTCAATTTGCACAATCTTTGGTGACAGAAGGAGAAGCTGTGAGAAAGCTGTCAAGAGTTAGGACAAATACTGTAGTAAGAAGAAATTGATAATTGAGAAAACTTACCCAAAGTGCAGTAGCCGCCGAAGTAGCCACTATCTTTGCCGGGGTCAAATCCTTGAGGAGGCTCTCCTCTTTCAGCGCCAGCAACAGACCAAGACTCAAAATATTGTTGCCAGTACAGTCGAAGAGATTTGCATCGGCTGAAATCTCTAATTTCCTAAAAGCCTTCCCAGAAGCCGAAGCTTTGAGAGGCTCGGAGGTGGCTCGGGCCCTGCTTGTTGTTGTTCTCTTCTCGGCAATAGGGGGAATATCAGCCTCATCGGATTTTGTCTTACCTTTGGCTTTGGTGGCAGCTTGATCAGATCCCTCGAGGTCCATAGTCTCGACCTCCTTTGGAATTTCAGCATTGCTTGGTTCATCCCTCGGGCCCTGACTTGGTTCAACACTGGCGTCGGGGCATGAAGCGGAAGTTATTTCAACTCGAGGGCACTTTGCTGGGGTTGACTTCTTTAAAGCTTGCCTTTTCCTCTTCGGATCTGTAGAATCTTCGGGTACAAAAGAAGAAAAAGTTGAGACGCAAGTTTTTCGACCAAGAAAGATGTCATCGTCACCTTTGGAAGTTCCTTGGCCCGGAGTCTTAGCTAGGTTCGACATCACATTACCACCTTCCCCGGCGTCAATTACTTTTTTCTCCTTCTTCATTCCTTTTTTTTTTCTATTCTTTCTGCTTGTCTTCCATATCCTTTAGCTTGGCTGGCTTATTTGGAAAAGCTGAAGGGAAAAGAGAGAAAAGCCATGAGAAGGATACCTCGGCCAGACTTCAAAGAGGTTGTATTGTGACAAATAACTCACCATGCCTCTTGCACTGCCAGTTTTTTTCCTCTTTGGTGGCCATGATCATCCAGGTCCTATTAGGATGGGTTCGAATTTTCATTACTGCTTTCACCCAACTTAACTAATCAGCAGGGGATTGACATGAACCTTGTTGGCCGAGCAAAAAGGTAAGTATGATTGAACAATGGTTAAAGGAACCAAGGAAAATTATTTAAAAGAAAAAGGCAAGTTCCTTACGTTTGCCGTTCCACAACTCGGGGAACCCAGGCTCGATGGAAAGCAGTCTCTTTGGTAGAAGAATGTACCAGTCGCACCAACGTCGGTCCCCGTGATCTTCACACTTTGTAATCAAAGAGTAATCGCCTCGTTTGTTTAAGGCTACAATTCCCCCTTTGTTGAAGGTGGGATAGAAAAGGGAGATCAAATGCTAGAAAGTGAAAGGCACCCCTGCCTTTCGACTTAGAAAATCGAGGCACTGCACAACTCTCCAGAAACTGGGGCCAAGTTGAGCAAGACATAAATTTTACGTTCGGAAGAACATATCAGCCGCTCTATGAATGGGAAGAGTGAAACCCAAAGTAAATGGGTAAGTATGGACGAAAGAATACCCGACCACATGGCCGGAGATGCAGCTGTTCGGGGCGGGAATTAAGATTTGAACCTCGAGTCCCCAATTGCAATCCCTCTGAGTCAGTTCTACATGAGCTTGTGTGATCAGGCTCGGTGTGGTTTGGATTGGATCATTCCTATTCTTCTCCAGTTGAGCAGCTGATTGATCTTGCAATTTAAAATCTTTATTAGTTTCAATATTTGAAGGGATGATTTGGTGGGGCTTAAGCTCTTTCTCAATAGCAGTTTTCTTCTTTGGTCTTGAGGGTCCCGCTTCAGTTCCTCCAACACCGACATCGACTTCTCCGCCGGTTGTTTCAGTTCCACCAGCACCGATATCGGCTTCTCTATCAGTCACTTCATCCGCTACGACAACGTTAATTTCTTCCTCTACTGGGGATGAACTAGGTCCAGTGGTGGTTTTGTGCCGCTTTCTGACTAAGCCGCCTTCCTGAGATGATGCTTCGTTGTCATCATCCATCTGAGCAATAATGTTCAAAGGCTCCAGAACGTTAACTAGCTCGTCGGTGACAATTATCATGGCGACAACAGGAACTCTTTCCTCAGAAGGACCCGAGGAATTTTGAACGAAATTTGTAGCAGACATTTTGAATCAAGATGGTAGTTGTGAACTTTTGGTTTTGAAGAAGAAAATATTGAATTGCTCTATGAGTTTCATTGTTGCTTGGGAATTTGAAAGTGAAGAAGAACTCAAGCAAGTGGGTTATTTATAACGAATGGAGTCATCATTATGTTTACATGGGGAAGAAGTAACGAAACACCCCGACCTCTCAACGGTCGACACATGTAATGGATGGGAAGTAGAAGTGATAGTTACCTTCACGTGTTGGCACGTCAGTTTTCCCACTTAATTTCATTCCACTCCTCGAAAGTTCCGATAATTGTCCGAGGAGAAGGCGGCTATCTGTATTGGGTGAAAATTTTTCACTTGCTTATGTGGCACCTCGGGCGTGGGGTTCGATATATGATTTCCTAAGATATGCGACGTGCTCAAGAAGTAGGAGGCTTGATTCACGAGGCGAATCCCCGAGGTCAAGGATAAAGGAAAACCTCGAGGATGTTTTGCCTCGGGCAGTGGAGGAAACGTTTCTCCGAGGCATACAACTTGAGCCTCGAGAAAGTGGTTACATATCACCTAAGGATTAATGTCGTAACGGAAACCTAGTGACTCAAGCATTTAATGGGAGAATCATGGGCAAGCCATGATCAGAACGTAGAGAGTGGTTAATTACTTCTGAGTTAATGCTTTAATTATTGTTGTATTCAACAGGCTATAAATATCATTTTAGTTCCCTTGTAAGATTCATTTAGAAATATATACAAAAACTCCACTTTCTCTTTACTACTTATTTTTGCTCTCGCTGTTTACTTTCTCGACTCAGTTAGCAATTTTGATGCGGCCAATTGCTTGTAAACCGTATTACAAATTTAATTAATTGACCTAATCAGATTTATGCCAATACAGTTCTATCCTATGAAACTCCTAGTCTGGTTTTCAGTGATCGTAAACAAGGACTCTAAAAGGATGAGAAACGGGGAGTTTAGAAAATAGAACCCAAAAATGCAACTTTAGCTCCAAGCACAACATCCATTCACTCAACGCAGATGCAATTGCCCCGGATGCGAATTTTTACAAAATCATTTCCCAAGAGCGTTCATATAAAAAAACCAAAGATAAAGGAAATTAGCACTCGAATGACAAATAGGAAACAAGTGAAAACGGATAAATATGACCTCACTGGCCACAATGATAATAAAGACATCACTTGCCACAACGATAATAAAGACCTCACTAGTCAAACATAAAATAAAGACCTCATCGGTCACAACGATAATAAAGACCTCACTGGTCAAACATAAAATAAGAACTCACCGGTCAAAGCAATAACTTACCTGGGGCAGGTAGCCAAGTTTAAATGTGTACATGAACTTATACAATTTTAGGCGATTCAGACATCCCTTTCATGACAGTTTACTCAATTTGAAACTTAAACCATGATGACAAAGAAAGCCGAGTGAAAATAGACATGGAGAATGGAAGCTAACCAAAAGACTAGAAAAATTGGAAGAAATGACTAACTAGAATACATCTCCTACTGGGACTCAAACCCAGACCTAGAACAACCTACACCATCCCTGAACTACCACTAGAAACAACACTCACTGAAGTACCAGAGCTCCCTTACATACATAGAGATTCATACCATAGCAAAAGGGAACTAACTTCAATTTATGCCCTACTCTTTCAATAATATGAAATTTTCTTCATCTTACCAGAATTAGGACAAACTCACCATGCCTCTAACAGACAAAACTGGGAAAACTCACCCTGATAGCCTCTTATCTACTACGTGCACACACTTCTACAAGCTCCCTATACAACTGCAACAATCAGGAATCCTTCACACACACTCTCAAACTACATGCACATCAACCAGACCCGCATCACACTTCCAATACATCCACAGAAAACCTGCCCACACAACCTCACACTCATAGACCTCCCTCACTACCTTATTACCTCCAGCTACTTGAAAAAACTCTCCAATGGCACCTGCAAGCCAAGAAAAGGCTATCCAGACCTGCAGAACCAAACTGAGCACTCCAAACAAATAAGAAACCAACAGAACCTCTTCCTAGAACCTGCAGCTAACCAAACAAACTCGTATAATTTGCTACACCCTCCTTTCAACATCAAATCTCCAGAACCACACTAGATACCTTCACAACCAACTGCGCACACTAATCACACTCCTAAAGTCGCCTGAACACCCTTTACTCTCATCTAGATCACAACAAAGAATTAAGAAAACAACTTCTGCCATTCAGGAAACAAAGAACCAAACCAACATGAAGCTACCATTATCACTCAGAAACAGAGGGACCAAAGCTGAATGGAATAGTCTCTTTACTTTAAATCAAATTGGAAACATAGCTGAAAATTTAAACAGATGTCAAGATTCAAACTTTAACTCTTTTCAAGGTTCTAGTATAGCTTCAGTGTTCTATTCATCTTCTAATAACCAAATGCAATTCCCTATTCATTTTCACAACATAAACTCCCTTCAACTCGATACCAGATTCATACACAAATGATACAAACAAAACTCTATTTATTGAAAGGGTACTAGACAAGGAACAAAATAAGAATTACACAAACACATATAACATCATTAAAGTTGTAAATAGATAAGTATTTTACCTGCCTCTCCCTTTTGTCTAAAAAACCCTCTCCCTCTTTCCAAAACCTAGAGCTGTGGCCAAATAATATAATACCCTATATATAGGGATAAAAATTTTAGGGTTTATGCTCCATACCTGAAAATCCCAAAAGACCCCTTAACGGATGATTTTGGATAAAAATCCCTTTTATTTTATTTTGAAAATAAAAATTAATTATGAAAAAATGAAATTCAAGGCAAAATATACTCGAATCCACTTTTCAATCTTGATTTTTACCTCAAAATGACTTGCTTGGCTTAATGTTAACCATTGATAAACAAATCGGACGAACGAGATTCAATTTTTGTACTATGGTACAAAAAAGGGACCACAAGAGTACTTGTTTTGGATGGATTTGGTTCAGATTTTAGTGGGAAAAGGGATATGCGGTAATGAGTATTGCATAGACTTATGGCTTTTCAGGAAATTGGGGAAACGGGCGAAGTGGGTCGGATGAGAAAATGAAATTGATCCAGTTCCACGCGCATTGCCTGCTGATTTGCCTCTTCGGTGGATGAGTGTACCCAAGACTGGGTTCTCCAACTTCTACGGGGAACAGTGCATCCACTCCGTATGCAAGAGAAAATGTGGTTTCACCCGTGATATTCTTCTCTGTGGTTCGAATTACCCCATAACAGCCCAGGCAACTCATCGGGCCACATACCTTTTTATTCATTATGCCTTTTTTTGATATTTTCAATGATCACTCTACTTGAAGATTTGGTTTGTCCGTTTGCACTTGGATGATATGGGGTGGACACCACCCTTTTGATACCCAATTTTTTTTAAAGAAAAATTGTGACATTCCAACCGATAAACTATGGGCCATTGTCACGTGTTATTTCTCTCGGGACCCCAAATCGACAATGATCTTTTTCCAAATAATTTGATCACCTCCTTCTGCCTAACCTGAGCAAAAGCCCCTACTTCTACCCATTTAGTAAAATAATATGTGAGCACAAGGATAAAAAGAACACTGCTTTTTGCTTCTGGGAGTGGCCCAACTATATCCATCCCCCATTTCAAGAATGGTCAAGTTGACTCGACCGAATGCAGAGGCTGGGCTTACTGATGAATCATTTGAGTATGGCAGTTACACTTGTCACATCTCTTAACAAAGGCCTTAACATCAGTGCCGATATCTGGCCAATAATACCCTACTCGAAGCAATTTACGCATGAGTGCTTTTCCCGCCTAGTGATTTCCATATTCGCCCTCGTGCACCTCTCTAATAACGTACTCGATCTAACCCGGAACTAAGCATTTGGCCAATGGGACGCAATGCTACTTCTTGTACAATTTCCCCCGAATCAATGAATACGGGACCGCTTGTGTCCTAAGCTTCTTGGCTTCCTTCTTATCTACTGTTTGAGTCCCCAAGTCTAAGTAAGAAATAAACTTGGTATGCCAATCCCAAGTATTACTTACCAAATTAAGTTCTAGCTTAATCCTCTCTACAACAAACATGAGAAGACGAACAACTGAATCATTCTCCGAGTTATATTCTTCGACAGCGGAGCCTAGATTAGCTAAGGCGTCCGCTTCAGCATTCTCTTCCCGGGGGATCTATTTAACTTTTAATTCTCAAAACTTAGCCAGGATTGTTGATCTCGGGCTAAGAATTGCTGCATTCTAGGCTCTCGAGCCGAAAAGTCCCCGAGTATCTGATTCACCACTAGTTGTGAATCACTTTTCAACTCGACTCTTTCTACTCCCAGTTCCCTAGCCAACTCTAACCCTGCTAACACAACCTCATACTCTGCTTTGTATTGGTCACCTACTTAAACCTAATGGAATGCCTCACTTTCTCCCCCATGGGTGCTACCAATACTATGTCGAACCCCAAGCCCTTTGAGTTAGTAGCCTAGTGCAAAGGGTCAAACCCTAGAAATTGGCCCTTTAGACATTAAGTCCTCTTGCTCTGCCTCGGGGAGTATCTTAGCAGTAATGTTAGCCATGAAATACGCCAATACTTGGGATTTTATAGCTGTGTGAGGCTAATAAATGATATGATATTTGCTCAGCTTGATATCCTATTTAGCCAACCTTCCCGACAGCTCAAGCTTATGAAGTATATTTCTCAAACGGAAGGTAGTGACTACAGCTATAAGGTGGAATTGAATGTATGGCCGAAGTTTATGTGCAGTAACGACTAGGGAACCGCTAATTTTTCTAAATGAAGATACCTAGTTTCAACATCGAGGAGTGTTTTGCTCACATAGTATATTGGCTGATGTTTCCCATCCTCCTCTCGAACCAGAACTGCGCTCACGGACACTTTGTATGAAGCCAAGTAAACCAACAGCGTTTCTCCATCCTTGGGCTTGGCAAGCAACGACGTGTCAGCCAAATAATGCTTCCATTCTTTCAATGCTTCCCTACACTCCGGCGTCCACTAGAAGGTATTGTTCTTCTTCAAGACTGAGAAGAACTTGTGGCATCGCTCTGAAGACCTCGAGATAAATCTACTCAACGTAGTGATTCAGCCAGGTAAGAGTTGAACTTTTTTGGTTCCTGAGAGGACCTCGGGAGTTTCCTCGATTTCCCTAATCTTTTCAGGGTTTGCCTCGATGCCTCGTTCGAAAATGATGAACCCTCAAAATTTTCACGAACTGACTCCAAAAGCACACTTCTCAGGGTTTAACTTTATATTATATTGCCTCAAAATGGAAAAAGCTTCCCTCAAATGGTTTATATGATCTTCTATTCGAACCGGCTTCACTAGCGTGTCATCAATATAAACCTCCATCATTTCTGGTTGTAATCCTTGAACAACGACATACTAACCTTTAATACGTTGTCCCAGCATTTTTTAGGACGAAAGGCATCACTTCGTAGAAATACGTGCCTTGGTCTTTGATGAAGGAAGTTTTTTCTTCATTCTTTGGGCGCATCAAGATTTGATTATACCCCGAGTAAGCATCCAAAAGGTTAATAATTTGTCTAGCCGTGGAGTCTATAAACCTATTTATTTGTGGCAACAGATATGAATCCTTGGGGCTAACCTTGTTCAAATTCTTGTTGTCAACACATATTCTCTATTTTCCATTCTTTTTTTGCATGACCACAACATTGACCAGCTATTCGGAATACTTTACTTCATGCACGAAACCATTGTCAAGCAGCTTACTTGTCCCATCCTCGATTAGTTTCCTTCTAATGCCAGCATGTGGTCTTTTCTTCTGCTTCACTGGAGTGTAGCGACGATCCACATTGGCCTTATGCGTCATAATTTTTGGGTCGATCCCAACCATATCAGCATGACACCAAGTAAAGCAATCGTCATTGGACTTTAACAATGCAATAATAGCTCGCCAGCGAACACTTTTCTCTCCGAAAACTCTAGGGAGAATGATTCCAACTTTTTGTTAATAGTGAGAATGATTCCAACTCCTCGATAGTTGAATCTTCGACTTTTTGTTTCCGAGGCTCTTGAACACATGTCAAGATCATCAATCACCTCACTCTAGGGATCCGTTCCAAGCAACGAACCCATTCCTTCTTTAGATCCCGGGCGCTTTGATAGCTATTTGGAGGATCCACTCGAGCTGACTCCGCTCTTCATGGTATTTAATAACACTCCCTAGCTATTTGTTGTTCACCCCGAATCGAACGAACACCCCATGGGGTAGGGAATTTTTTAACTTGATATAGAGTGGAAAGCACGACCTCCATCACGTGTATCCAAGGTCTCCCGAGAATAAAATTATAGGCCATGTCCTCGGGCATCACTTGGAACACAGTTTCTTTGTTAACTCCTTCAGCGTAGGTAGTCAGAGTAATCTCACCCAATGTCTTCTCAGTAGAGTTGTTAAAACCGGTCAATATGGTTCCCTGATGACGAGGTCCTTCAACCATATTTTCTTCAGTGCTCCGTAGCTAATGATATTTACAGAGCTGCCTAGGTCGATCAAGACTCGTTTATTGTCCGAGTTGCTTATCCTCAGCATGATAACCAATACATCGTGATGAAGGAACATCATCCCCTCACAATCATCATCATCGAACACAATCTCATTCCCCGAACCTCATGTTCGGGTCTTTTATTCCATCGTGATGGAAAGTTTTGCAAACTTATTTTTGTTGACACCCATTTATATGCCGAAGCGCTTTTACCAATGTGTAATTATTTTAAATAAGGTCAATTTTTTTGAAAATTAAAGGTAAGTTATTGATTTTTTTTTAAAAAAAAAGAGGTTAAAATCGCAAAGCAAGCCCCTAATAGTCAGCCTATCCGCGCAACCCCTCAACTTATTGATTTCATCCTAATGAGGCTAAAATTGTTCCTAGTCTTAAAAAGAAGCCTACCTATGTCACTATACATATACATATTCACTTATCCATTTTTGTCGAAGAAAGTTAGCTTTGGCTCGATTGACAGCTCAAAAGAGATAGATCGAAGCTTATCTCAACAAGAAAGCCAAGCTCAGGGATTTCAAAGTTGGAGACTGTTTTGAAAGCCTCAAATCAAATAACTAAAGAAAAAAATGCTGGAAAGTTTGCAGCAAATTGGGAAGGACCCTATCAGGTCAAGGCTATTGTTGGTAAAGGATCTTACCAATTGGAGGATATGAAGGGCAAACTAGAACCTTCGAATTGGAATGTTTCTAATTTGAAGCGGTATTATTTTTAACACAAGGTACATTATCCTGTTTTCAATATAATTTCATCTACGGCACCGAGCCTCAATTTCTCCGACGCTTAGGTCGAATAATTCATATAAAATCTCATTTTCTTTGCTTGACATTTTCAGGAAGCGGAGGGAATGGAGTATAGTGCTCGGGTCCTTGTTACTTGCACCCGAACACTGCGGGGATGGAAGAGGTGGTGTGCATTCCAATAAAACTTAAAGCCTCTCATACCGGGGAATGTTAACGGACCCGAAGACTGATAATCTTTACACCGGGGACTGTCGCCCAAATATTAGCTTACTATTATGTATTTGTTTCCCGGTAGTGTCTATTTTTCTTAAATTTTGCCTATGTCCAACCACGACTAGATTTTGTAACGCCAGCTACGGCCTATTACTATAGATGAAATGAATTCGATTCGATATCTCTTTGTTTTAATATTTAACTCCTGAAGTTATATTGTGCAATTAAGATTGTTCGTTATGCCTCGATACGGGAACGAGACGTCGTTTCAGCTAAGCAACATTTTATTATAAATTTCTTTAAGTTTTGCAAGCATAAAATACTCTAAGTGTTTGGTCCTACATTCCAATGAAATAAAAGGCAAACACTTGGGGAAACTTGAAATTCATTAAAAACAAGCTCGAATGCCTTAAAAATCTTTACAAACTTAGGCCCGAATGACATAACAAAAGCAAAAAGAAAGAAGACAATTAAGCATCGGGGTCATCTACCTGAGAGGAACCATGTTCGCCCTCAAAAGCCCCATATTCATCATCTTCTTCTTCATCCTCGGCCTCATCATCACCGGGATCTTCACTGTAAGGGAGCTCATCCATGATAAATTTGGGCTTGAGCCACGCTATCTTTGGCCTTAACAATTTCCTCGTCCAAGTCTATCTCCCTAGCCTTTCACTGCTCGAGAGCTTTTAGCCAAGCCTGGATTACGGCCAAGTTCGTATCTAGCTCATCACTCGTAGCTTTAGCCTTGAACTTCTTCGCCAGGGTAGCTTCTTCGCCTTGAAAGCATTCCAGCTCGACATCAAGTGTCGCCGTGCGGGCTTCCAACCAATTCATTTTTAGCATGTGCCCAGCGAGCTTGTCGTTATAATCTTAGGCAGCCTTCACTTGCTTGGCATTGAGTCGGCTTAACTCTTCTTGCAGATCACGAGCCTTGCTTGATAGATCTGAGCTCTCAGCCGCTTGGGCATTCTCAAGAGCATGCATCTAGGCCTCGAAGGCAACAGATCCCTCAAATTTCTACTTAAGCTCGGCCTCGGCCTTCCTCAATTGAGCCTTAAGAGAAAAAATCTCAGTCTTTCACCTCGCATCCTTGTCATCCCAAGCAGCTTTCAATCGTCGAAGCTCTTCCACTTGGAGAACCTCGCGTTGCATTGACTTGAGCGAGTACGTAAGGTCTACAAAATAGAAGAAAATGTTAGAACTAACGCTAAAAAGGGGTAGTTGCAATTAAAGAAACTTACCTGAACCGCGCTGCCGGTAGAACGAGCCGATATTGTCTCCGGTGACAACATCTTGACATGGTCCTCTTCGAGCAGCCCGAGCAGCTGAGTAAGACTAAAAGGAACATCGGCCGCTGAAAAGATTTAAATTGGAGGGAACCTCAATTCTCTTAATGATTCTCTCAGAAACTGAGGCGTTGGCAGGCTTGGAAGTTACCCTCGCCACGTTCGCGGTACCCTTTCTTCAGTAGGGGAGCAGGCACGACCTTACCAACCTTTTCTTTACCCTTGGCCTTGGCAGTGGCATAGTCAAACCCCTCGAGGTCTACTATCTCTATATTCTCACAAGCCTTGGGGTCCTCGGAACTTGACTCGTCTCTCAAGGCATACTGCGACATAAAATAGGCTCTGTGCCCAAGCTAGATTTATTTATGCCTAAGGGCGCATAGCTCGAGTCAATTTCTCCGATGCTTCCTTTTTCCTCTTCGGATATGCAGGAGCATAATTCGGAGGCTTAGAAATGAAAGTGGAAGATGTGGTAATAGAAGTGAAACGACCAATCAAGATGCCGTCATCACTTTGAGAGGAAGACCCTTGACCCGAAGAGCCCTTCGAGGTTTTGAATTTTTTAATAGTACCAGACAAGCTCGACATCTCGGCCAAGTTAGCACCGATATCGAGAACCTTTTTCTCTTTTTTTCTTCCCTTTCTTGCTCTTTTTCTCTTTGGGCTTGGCGGTAGCCACCTTGCAAGGGAAACATGCGATACAAAAGAATAAAATCATACATCGAGCACTCCCTGAAGGGATTAAATCGTTGAAGAGTAACTCACACTGTTTCTCACAAGCCCAGCTGCTTCTTTTTTCGTTAACAATGCTCGCCCAAGTCTTGTCAGATCGGGATCAAATTGCGATTATTACCCGAACCTAGTCTGTCAAATCAGCTGGGGGTCAATAGGTACTTTGTTGGCTGAAAAAGAAGGAAAATCATGAGAAAATGAATTACAATCAAAGGAGTCGGGAACAACAATTAAGCAAAGAACTGAAAGAAGGAAAACTTACATTCGAGGTTCAACTTTTAAGGGAACCCAGCCTCGGCGGATATCTGAGGCATCGGAAGAAGAACGTAGTGATTAGCCCAACCTCGATCATTGGGGTACTGACTTATGGTTATTAGGGAGTATTTTCCCTGATTGTTTAAAAACACGACCCCACCCTTGTAAAAAGTGGGGTAGAAAAGAGAGGTTAGGTGTTGAAAGGTGAAAGGTACCCCGACCTTTTTTCATAGAAAATAAAGACACCCGATGACCCTCCATAGCCTGGGGCCGAGTTAGGGAAAACATAAGTTATATGTTCGAAAAAATGTATCTATCACCTTGTGCACTGAGAAGGTGAATCCCACCGTGAACGTATAAGTTAGACAAAAGAGAGCCCGGACACGTGATCAGAGCTGATGATGTTCGTGTTCGGGATGACGACCTGTACCTCGGGCGCCTATTGGAAATCTTCCAAAACTAGTGGTACTTGAGCCTGTATGATCAATGGTGGAATGGTCTGCGGCCAGGTTTCTGTTCTTTTCTTGTTGAGAAACAGACTGATCATGCACCTTGAAGTTCTTCTTCATGTTGAAGTTCGAGGGAATAATGTGATGAGGTAAGAGCTCCCTCTCAACGGGAATCTCTTTTGAATTCGATGATTCCTCCTCGCTCTCATCAGCTTTAGCGGCATCATCTTCTTTACCATTAGCATTCTTAGATTTATTGCGGCTGGCGGTGGCTTTGCCCCACTTTGTAATCAAACCATCCACTTCAGACGTCGCTTCACTGTCGTCCGTGGGTGGCACAACGACAGTTGGTGTATCTGCGAAGTTAACTATCTCACCGCCAGTGATCATAGCGGTGGCATCAGCAACCCCATCACTAAAGTGACTGAAAGAATTTTGTGCAGAATTGGTTGCAGACATTTTTATTGAAATTCAACAGTTTTACTAAAAATCTTAGTTGTGAATTGAGAGGAAAAGATGGAGGATTCGTTTTCTTTTGAGTTGCTACAGTTGAATAAATTGGAAGTGAAAATGGTGCAGTGATCAAGTAGGGAATTTATAGGGAAGAAGTCATCATTACCTTGGGAAGAAAGACGAAACGGCACAAACGTTCGACAGTCGCTGCATGTAACGGATGGGAAGGTGAAGTAACGGTTATCCTTTTGAAATACAAGGTGCACGTATGGCGACGTTACCTTTCCCGCCTACTTTCGCTCCACTCCTCGGGAACTCCGGTGGTTGCTCGAGGAATGGAGGACTATCTGTATTGGTGAAAATGTAGCTTGCACACATGGCAACTCAGGCGCAAGGCTCGGGGTATTTTCTACAAGGAATGGAAGTCATCCGCGAGGTTGATGCAAAAGTGACAAAGGCCAAGTTCCGAGGCTAAGGATATTCGAGCCATGGGGCATGATCGCCTCAGATAAATAAATGGCTCTAGGTCTTGAGGCGGGAAAAGGCAAGCCTTGGGACAACCAATTGACTATAATTATAGAAATATCGGAAAATGGTAAGAAGATTTCTATAGAAATTGACTATAATTATAGAAATCTTCTTACCATGGAAACCAATGATTTTGTCATCGGTGCAACCTCAGTCTTGGGATTTTATATTTTGTTGTTAAAAGAAAAACCCAAACTCATATAAGTTAGACATGTGAGGCAGTAGAAAGTATATGTTGCCCATGGATAATAAACTGCGGAAAAAATTGTCTTACATACTTTGAAGTAACTAAGAGAATAACATTTGTATTTTAAAAAATATAAAATGGTTAAATTTAACCCTTAACTATCGAAAATGGCGCAATTATGCCCTTCGTCTGAAAATGGTATAAATATCGGAAAAGGATCTGATTTGCCCCTCTACTATTTTTTATTGTTTCAGTTTATTCTCCGTTATACAATTCGGTTATCCATACCCTTACCCTCATACTATTAATCAATTATGCCCCTAATTTTAACGGAGGGACACATGGCACGCCGAAAGACTTCTAAATCAAATCGAACTAAAATTTACTCGATTTCTTTTATACCCAACCCAATTTTAACCCAAAACCCGATCCAACCCCTCAACTCAAACAAACTCATCCACCAAATTAAAATCTTAATTAAGTGTTCAGCTTTAAATAAATCCCAGCCTCTACCATCCTTTCCATTTCACTTAATGACCACAGCCACCTCCTCCATCCCCAAACTTATTCTCTTTTTTTCTTTTATTTTCTCAGGTTTTGCACTCTATTTTTGTCACCTGTCTTATCTACTCTTTACTTCTTTCACCACTTTAACATCTCTTTTAATGTAACTCTCCAAGAATTAAAGAGAACCAATAATTTTTCACCACCAAGATTTGATAGAGAGAACCATGGCAGACATGAAATGATTGAAAATTAACAAATCAGTAAGTATTGATTGGAAAAAAAAAAATCTTACTCAATGTATACTCCAACTAATAAAAGCAGGAGAAATATGATTTTATATCTTGAATTGGAAATTAATACCCTCGACAAGGCACAAATTGGTGCTTTAAATCAGTGCCGCTGAATAACTCTTCACCGTCAATTCATAAATATGGTGTTCAATAATTTCACTGAAAAATCTGAACAAGCTATTGATTTGAATTAGTTTGGTGCTAAAATTAACAATCTATTGATATGAATTAGTTTGGTGCTAAAATTGTGAATTAACTGCAGATTAGGAAGGTAGAATGTGAAACTCCATTACTGATATTGAGGAAACTCAAATATAAAAATCCAACAAAAGTTGAAGAAGTAATTGTTGTTTGAATTTAGTTGGATGGTTCATCTTTGAAATATTGTTCTCATAAACTGGAATCAATATTTGAGTTTTTTGTTTGAAACTCCATTATTGAGGTAGAACAGTGTCTGCCCATAAAACTTGCAAATTTTAAGTTGTTATAATTTGTTGCTGGTTGTTTTTTTTAACTGGGTATTGTATTGGAGGAGAGGGGAAAGTCAAGAACATCCAAAGAAATAGAGCGATTATGAAAGGGGCGGGGGAGAAATGGTGTTTTGGAGTGGTGGATATGCAGTGGTGGAGGTAGTGTAGCAGGGAGAAAGAAGAAGAGGAAACAGAAAGAAAAGGAAAACGAAATTTGGTGTCCAACAGTTGGGTGGGTCGAGTGTGGGGTTAAAATGGGATGGGTTGTGAATTTATCTGGGTATGAAAATTTAGGTATGTGCTTGATTCTCAACCTTACACGTGTCCTTCTGTTAAAATTAGGGGCATAATTTATTAATCGTTTGACGGTAAGGGTATGGATGACCGAATTGTATAACGGAGGGTAAACTGAAACAACAAAAAATAGTAGAGAGGCAAATCAGACCCTTTTCCGATTAAATATACTACTACCATTAATCAAATGGCTCACTTCTACCCTTAAAAATTAACATTAAGAGACAGCTTCTTGTAATTAGCTATTTAGGCAATATCTTAGATCTTAACCGTCACAACTATTTTTGGATCATCACCGTCTGCCATTTTAACAAAGAAGAAATGATTCAGTAAACAAATATAAAAACGTTATGCAAAATTCATGACTTAATAACTTAGAGGTATAAACTTTAGGTAATAGTGGACCTACTAATCCCGATCAATTTAATATAAACTGTTGTCTAAAGGCCTATACTGGCACTAAAAATGCATCATGTAGCGGGGGGGGGGGGGGGGAAATGTATTTCAGCATCCTTAAAGATGCAGTAGATGCCATTTCTTCAATAAATTTGTAAATGTTTCCAAAACTCCAAACCACCGCTTAGGGCGTCGTCTTTTTGCAATTACCCCTACAATGTTTTGCATCCAGTGGCCTTCATGCGATTATGAGAACTAGCCATTACTTACACTGCTCATTGGAGCTCAGTCGCAGTTTCAAAAATATTTGAAGTTTAACCACTTTATAATTAGTTGGCATAAAAGTACAACTACAACAACATACTCAATATATCCCACAAGTAAAAATACTTTTAAAAATCAAGACAGTAATCTACATAGGCATACCACTACATCTAATACGGGAAAAGATACTCGACTACTACTCAACCTTCTACCCTAATTATTGATCTCCATGCTCCCCTATTTAAGGTCACGTCCTCGATGATCTGGATCTGGATCATGTCTTGTCTAATCACCTCGGTCCACTTCTTCTTAGGTCTACCTCTACCTCTCCGTAGACACAACACTGCAAGCCTCTCATACCTCCTTACCGGAGCATCTACACTCCTTCTTCTCACGTGCCCAAACCAACACAACCTCGCTTCACGCATCTTCTCAGTCACTGGGGCTACGCCAATCTTATCGTGAATGGCCTCATTCCTAATCTTGTCCCTCCTAGTATGTCCACATCCATCGAAGCATCCCCATTTCTGCTACGTTCATCTTCTAGGTGTAAAATTTTTGACTGGCCAACACTCTGCACCATATAACATAGCTGGTCTAACGACCACTCTATAGAATTTTCCTTTGAGCCTTAGTGGCACTCTCTTATAACATAGTACACCGGAAATGAGCCTCCACTTCATCCAGCCTACTCCTATGCGGTGTCTGATATCATCGTCAATCTCTCCATTACCTTAGAGGATTGAACCAAGGTATTTGAAGCTTCCTTTCTTAGGAATGACCTGGGAATCAAGTCTCACTTCCACATCTGGCTCCTCAGAAGAGCCACTAAACTTGCATTCCATATACTCTGTTTTAGTCCTGCTTAGTCTAAAGCCTTTAGACTCTAAAGTCTGCCCCCACACCTCTAACTTCTCATTGACATCCATGCGTGTCTCATCCACCAACACTATATCATCTGCAAATAACATACACCACGGCACGTCTCCTTGAATACTCCGAGTCAATACATCCATCACCAACGCAAATAGAAATTGACTAAGCGCTGATCCCTGATGGAGCCCAATCTCAACCAGGAAGTGATCTGAGTCTCCTCCCACTGTCCTCACTCGGGTCTTAGCTCCTTCATAAATATCCTTAATCACCCTGATGTATGCCATTGGAACCCTTTTAGATTCCATGGATCTCCACATAACCTCCATAGGGACCTTATCATACGTTTTTTCGAGGTCAATGAACACCATATGCAGGTTTCTTTTCTTATCCCTATACTGCTCGATCAGACTCCTCAATAGATGGATGGCTTCTGCAGTCGATGTCCCAGGCATGAATCTAAATTGGTTCTCGAAAATGTTCACATCCCTCCCCATCTTCATCTCCACCACCCTCTCCCAGACTTTCATAGTGTGGCTGAGTAATTTGATGCCCCTATAATTGTTGAAGTTCTGAACATCCCCTTTGTTCTTGTATAATGGTACCATACAACTCCATCTCCATTCCTCAGGCATTTTTGCCGACCTAAGGATGACATTAAACAACCTGGTCAGCCACTTCATACCTGCTTTGCCCGCGCTCTTCTAGAACTCTATTGGGATCTCATCTGGCCCGGTCGCTCTACCCCCTCGCATCTTCCGAACTGCCCCGTTAACCTTATCGATCTTATACGCCTACAATACCCAAAATCTCGATGCCCCTCTGAGTGCGCCAACTCACCCAGCACAATATCTATCACCATCAGAGTTCAAGAGTTTATGGAAGTACGTCTGCCACCTCCGTCTAATACAGGCTTCTTCCACCAACACCGCACGATCCTCATCCTTAATGCACCTCACTTGGTCCAGATCTCGCGATCGTCTTTCCCTTGCCTTCGCGAGCTTATACAACTTTTGGTTTCCTCCCTTCTCAGCTAATTCTTTATATAGACGATCAAAAGCAGTCGTTTTAGCCGTCGAAACTGCTAACTTTGCTTCCTTTTTGGCATAATAGTGCCCATTATTATTAATTAAACAAGGGAAAACTTAAGCATCTTCTTCACCCTCTACCCAAAACCTAAACATGCGCTGTTCATGTTGCTGCTTCTGCTTCTTCTTCTTCACTTCTTGATATCTAACTTTTCATTCAAATTCCACGGAGATTTCCGCTTTTAAGTTCAAATCCCAAAACAAAATCATGAATTTCATTTTTCATTTCCAAAGCCCAAAAAATTATCCAAAGAATTTAACTTCTCAAACTCAAAACCCAGGATAAACTTCTGGGATTTTTCAATTTTTAACTAGAAGATCCTATGAAATATATTGGGATTATTCACTTTTAAATTAGAAGACCCCATGAAAAACTACTGAGATTATTCACTTTTCAAATAGAAGATCCCAAGGAAAAATAATGGAATTATCCACTTTTTAACTAGAAGATACCATGAAAAAATACTGGGATTTTTTCACTTTTCAACTAGAAGATTCCATAAAAAAATACTAGAATTTTTACCATTATTTGGGGGGTTTTTTTTTTTGGTTGTTTTTCAAGTACATGTATTTGAAATACGAATCTGAAATATCAAACCATTAATTCGACAAAAAAGATGAACGAATCTGAAATATCCAATCTAATGATCAGTTTTCTAATTGTAAGAAAAACAAGGAGCAGACAACAAAGTTGAAACCAAAAGAAAGATGATAAAGAAGATAAAAGACAATTGAAATCCATATTTTTTTGTTGGAATTCGGACTTGCACATTTCAAATCTCAGGATATTTTCCTGGAATTTGGACGAATAGAGTTCAAAACTTCAGGAACAAGTCTTGGAGTTTGAAATTGAACTTAGATTTTTGCTGATGTTTTGAACTTTCTCAGTTCAAATTCCAAGGAAAAATACCGGAGTTTTTGGACGTTATCTTTTACAAACCTGTTGCTAATTTTCCCATGAAGAAGAAGAAAAGAAAGTTGAATTGATAAGAAGAAAGGAAACACAATATCGTATGAGAGATTTTTAGGGCAAAGGAGATGAAGAGGGCAAAAAGGTCATTAAGGTTTATTGTAATTAAATATTGGCTATTTCTCAGCAACTTTGAAAACACTGTCACACTCCAACTAGCAGGTCTAAAAGTGGATATGTGGGGTCACTTTTACCTTCTGGCATGTCACTCTAACATGTTTGGGCACAAATAAAATTATTTAATTTATAGCCCTAATCGCACGAAATTGCCAGAACTGAACTTTTTGTGAATCGCCAGCCCCTCTAGAAATTCTTTGTACTGCATCCCTAGTGACTTGTCAGGAGTTTCTTGCAACTTCTAGCAACTGAGGCTATTTCAATTAAATAGTCCTTTTACGGGGGCCGAAACTGTCTCAGAAGCACCAAAAGTGCCCTATTTTTGTAAATTTCTCATCTTGGCCCGCTTATCTTAGCACAAGTAAACTTTTGTTAGGGTAAAAAAATGACCATTGATTCTGCCAATTTTGATCAGCCAATTACAGTCCAACCTGCCCATTAGCCATTCATACACTAAGCTATTTTGATTGGAGTTGTCTCTTTTTGTTATTAGTTATTCCTATGTATGAGCTCTCGAAGTACTTTGGGTAGGAATTTTAGCATCATTTAAACGTACTCATTTTGTTTTATTTGATGTGTCATAGTTTGACTCGGCACGGAGTTTAAGAAATAAAGAATGATTTTTTGATACTTGTGATTAGGGGTTTTCACGGTTTGGTTTGGGTGGTTATTGGTTAAAACCACAACCAAACCATTATATTCGGTTTTTAAAATTTTAAAACCAAACCAAATAAAATTCATATCTATCGGTTTGGTTAATCTCGGTTTGGTTCGGTTAGTCGTTTTTTTTTTTTAAATTACAAATCACAATGACTGGTTGATCTATTATTTATTTGTATATAGAATTGATCATTGACTAGCTGGAATCTTGTTCAATATTGATTACAACATGGGATAGATAAGTGTGCATAAAACTATGGCTTCAATGTAAAAACTAGTAGTAGTGTGCCAAATTGCAAATCAGACAACAACTTACTACTAACTGCTAAGGTTTAGTTCACCATTAATTGTTGGACTTGATTCTTCAGACTGCCAAAGGTACGGGTTCTCCAAGACTGTCACGTTTACTCCAGTCCAGACCATCTAATTTTGTGGGGAGCTGAACAATTTTCTCAACGATTTCCATGTCCTCGGGCAGCATGCAACTGAACCTCGTCTTACTTCTGGACAGAATTCAAAGGGAATTGGGTTGAATGATGCTCCTTGAGCATCAAGAGTTCCTTATAACAAAGCTCACACAATATCTCATCTAAGTATCTTTCTAGAAAAAAGTAATATCTCATTGAGTATAAAAGAAGATTCGAATCCTGGTCCAGAAACTAGTATGTGCTCTGACAAATGATGTCTCATGAGTAACCCTAAATTTTGAAGTATCTACAAGATCCATGGTCAAGGAATTAGTTCTCATGGATAAAGGGTTACTAAATGGGTCACAGACTCAACACTATAACTACTTTGTAGTTACTAGTTAGGCTTAGGCCCATTTCCATTTGTATTTAGTCTAGTATAATTTATAAACTATCATTCTAATTTGAAAATATATAAAATACTTGAAAGTTTATATAAAATATTAATTTATTAATGTATATAATTATAAAAATTAATATTTATAATTGTCGGTTTGGTTTGGTTAATTCTTCAGTTTTTTTTCCTTAAAACAAAACCAAACAAAATATTTTCGGTTATTGTAAATTCAAAACCATACCAAACCATATCCAACAGAATGTCGGTTTTTTTATCGGGTCTGTTCGGTTTTCGGTTTGATTCGGTTTTTATCCAAACCCTGAACACCCCTACTTGTGATTTAACATAAGACATAAATGTTTGTGTGGTAGTAAATTATTCTATTAGTGGCAAAGTTATAATTTCGAAGTTAGATTATTATTAAATTTATAATATTTCTATTTTTTTTGAAATAGACTAATAAGGAAATACAGTTACAGAAATTGAATTATGAGGAGTACTAAACGGTCCCAAATTAGCAAGAAAGAATCATTATGTTTGGTATCTAAACGAGTGATGGATGGTGAAGTAGCAAAGTATGGACATAAAGTTGTCATAAGGGCCCAAATTCCTTAATTTGGTCATCGTAACATAATTATGAGATGCATTATACAAAACATAACTCCTTCTCCTTTCCAGAACTCTATCTCAGTCTGTCTAGTGCTGGCTACAGTTAGATCCAAGCAAGGCCCCACTTTATTTCTTTTTGTAAAATAAAAAACTACTTATGATTGTATAAGCAGGGCAAACCTTTTTCTTTTTGTTTTTTGTTTTTTTTTTTTTTGGAGGTTATGAGAGTTTTTGTGTAGTTTGGTGAGATTTTAAGCCACTTCTAGTTGATAAAATATTTGGCGGAATAGGTTGTCAGCTCCTTAAAGTTGGCACGAAAAGTCAGTTGGCTCCCTCAACCCTCCCCTGTATCAACTAGCTACTTGAACCTATTTAATTTTGTGCCATCTGAGCACAATTTAACTATCCAGTAGATAAAATGAAGCGTGTTCAGTTCACGCACAATGACATGACAAAATCATCAAATAAAAAAATGACACATGGATTTTGACTATTAATAATAAAAAAAACTTTCAGAAAAAAGAAAAACGAAAAAGAAAAGAAAATACTAAATCCATCCCCTTATTTACTGGTTCCCCGCCACCCCACCTTTCACCATCTTCCCCCGACGACCAGCCCGTCCTCCCCCCCCCCCCCCCAAGGAATTGTCTTCCATAGCCAATTCCATACCAGAACAACTTTTCCACCAAAATCAATTCTTCAATCCTAAAACTAAGTTCTTGAAACTCCTAAATACTAAACGAAGAGCAGCTATCTCCCACAATTTCCTCCTAATCCAACATACCAATTACTAAATCAAACTTAATTTAAACAAACCTCAACCATAAAACACTAGAAAAATTTAATCATGAAAGCCAAGTGATTCAGATACACAGACTGAACCATAAGATAATGCCCATAAGAAATTGAGCACCATTCGGACTAGTCTATACGAATTTTTCATCTCCAAAATTGAAGTGGCTTCTCATTGAAATCGTCCAGAAGCTGTTGATTTGAGAAGAAATAGAATAACTCCATTACTGAACTTTGAAGAAAGCTTGAATATCAACAAGTGGGTTGGTGATTTTGTTGAATAAATCAAACGAAATTTTTACTAAATTTTGATCGGATTGTGTTTAAGAGCTTTAACAAATTTTGGTAAAAAAATTATTTAGTGTTTTGGATCAAATGAGACTTGCTTGATGAAGGAGTCCATGAACACATGATGAACATGAATTTCTGCCTAATTTTGGCGATGGCAGTAGCTGAGTGGTGGTTGTTGGGTGGTGTAATGGCGGGTTTGGAAAGGAAAAAAAAATTAAGTATAAAAAAAAAAAGAAAAAACCCTTGTTGGATGAAAAAAAGCCCTCCCACGCGCCCAAAAAATCTGTTAAATACTATATGTGCCATGTAGGCATTTTTTGTTTGAGTGGTACAAAAACGAATGGGTCGAGGTAGCTAGTTGGTATAGGGGAGGGTTGAGGGAGCCAACTTACTTTTCGTGCCAAGTTTGAGGAGCTGATGACCTATTCCGCCAAAATATTTTCATAGTTATATACTGCTTAAAAGTACTTGATTTTTAAGTCAGTAAAAAGTCAAAAGTTATAAACTAATTCTAACTTTTTTCTTTTCGCTTAAAAGTTCTAATAGTTTCACCAACTATTATACTATTTTATCCCTTATAATTTTTTCTAATTCCACTAATACTTTCACCAACAAATACCCTAAATTATCCTCCATTTTTCTTTTTCTTTTTTATTCGAAGAGTTAGCTATGCATTGCACCTAGTGACCAATTTTATAAATAATAATTAAAAAATAAATGCCTCAATAAGGAGAATACAAAGTAAGGAGAGCCAAATCATACCTTACATCATCCTATCGAGGGAAAACCTCGCCTAGCACGAATGCAAAAAATAAGAACTCGACCGCACCATATACTCTATGATCATCATAGAGTTTATAATACACTCTGTGATGATATTACATATGATTATACTAATATAATAGAAAAATATAAAAGCTAGAAAGAATATGGAATTTTGCAATCTACACTTTTACAAGTGACGAAATTAACTATGTAGAAAGGCCCTAAAATTTTAACTTAGTGAAGTATAACTAGTGGTTCTCTATGCTTTCTATAATGCTTAGAGCTTTTTGATTTTGAGCTCCGCATAGGTTGTACTCTAGTAGGTCCAAGGGGAGGTCTCCGCCTCTTCACTCACTTTAGAGATTTTTTTATCAAACATGTTAATAGTTTTTATTCAGTTTCAATACTTCTATCTAAATACGTAACTGCTTATTTAATAAAATAAGATACAACACTTCAAAAGTGCTTTTAAGCACTTGTGCTTAAGAGCTATTCTTTTTGGGTCAAACCAAATGGGCACTATATATGAATGTTAAAAATCATTTAACTGAAGTGATCGTCCTAGCTAATATAATGACAAAAAAGTTCAAAATTGTTTTAGGCCATCTTTCCAGATCTTAAGTATAATATTCTAGTACATTTTTAAATTTGCCAACTACTGGCTTGATCAATTCGTTTTTTAGCTCAACAGTTGGCTTTCTTTTTATAAAGACAAAAGGAGTCAAAGTTTACGAGTAATTCCACTCTGCCTTGTAATAGACACTACAAGAAATTGGGTCTTTAACGACTACTTTTTAACGAAGGGACCTAAATCCAGACGTTAAAGGTGTACTTATAACGTCCGACAAATTTTCCCGACGTTAAATTTAGTTTTTAATACAACATTAACGAAGGGATAATTTTTGGTGGTTAAAACAAAAAAATATCCGGCTGCTAAAACAAAATTAATGAAAAAAGAGCGCTTTTTTTCCCTCTCTTTTTTTCTGACCCCCACCCACCCTCCGCATAACCCCTCCCCAACCTGAAAAATAGAACACACCCTGCTTTATCTCTGTATCTGTTAACAAGAACTACTGTATTTCGAAGAAACCTGCTATAAATCTGCAACTACTTGCTCAATTAATGTTATATAAGATCCATCCACGAACTAAAACCTACGTCTTTCTATTTGTTTTGAAACCAATAGCAATCCGTTTACTGCTTCAATTTGAAATTGCTACTACTGCGCTGCTCTACCTGCGGGATCTATAATCTCAAAATCTTATAAGTTTCTTCTCCTTCTCATCAAGGTAATCATCTCACAAATTATTGAACTTGTTTGAATTGTGGATTGTAACTAGTAATTGTGAAATTCCTCTAACTTTCGTCATGTTGATTTCCTCCCTGCAGATCGTCGGTTTGGCTCTCTGTATTCTGTCTCTTGGCCTTCTGTATTCAAGGTTCCCTTTTGAAAAGGTAACACACTGATCTTTGTCGCTCTGAGCTTCATGTTATAGAGCCGAAAATTATGATCTTTGCTTTAGTTTCAGTATCAGTTTTTGACATCGATGTGTTTTACAATAAATTTAATATTTGTTTGCGACTCTCTTATGAGTATTGTTTCCACTCAGCTAGTTGTTCTTCTGAGTTCTTAGCTTTTTTTACCTGACAAAGGTAACACTCTGATCTTTGTCGCTCTGTACCTGTCCTCATATTCCACCACGATTTCATGGTAAAGGCCTTGTATTTATGAATAATTTGCTGCAAATATATTTGGAAGAAACATGATACAAGGCTGTTATTTTTCCAATTTTCTGGAGGTCTGTCCAGGAGAAAGATCCTGCACGATCTAATGCTGTGAGTTACCAAAGTTTCATTTGAGTGATACAATATATTCTGTCCAATTTTATTTGACACTCTATTCGCGCGCAATAAATTAAAAAGAATGTTGGAACAGTTTGTAATGCACGCTGGTATGTCTAATGCACTAGTGGAATTAGTTAGTATCGATAAGCAACTTTCAGCTCAACAACATGAAGCACATATATGGCTCTCTTCCCTAGTTTACATTGTATAGCTATTTGTGTGAGTTCAGAACATCGATATTTGAGGGATATGTCACTTGAAACATAGTTGTTGACTACAGGATATCCTTAAAAAATTCCATCAAATGAGAGTTGATCCAATATTTTGGTTTTTACTTTAATCGACTTGTGAATTTGCTGTGACATATTGAATGCTCTTAGTCCATAACTCAAGCCAATAGACTTCTTAATATACTTGAATGGTCTGATGATGTCTCCTCTAAAGATAGATATGATTTTGGTTAAGTGAATAATTGATTTTACTTCTCTTTGTGCCAAACTGAAGGTGAAAACTCAAGTACACCACCACCTTATGGTGATTGTTGTCCACAAAAAAAAAAGGTGTTTTGGTGCATAACATTCAGTAATTTGTAGTCCTTTTACTTTTAATCTTTATGTGAGGGGTCATTGAGCTATGGCAAAGAGCTGTTTTTTAGTCTTATAACCTCCTAAACCTTGGCCAGCTAATGCATCATCTTTCCTGAATATCCGAGTCATTCAAGCTACAACTACTTCTGATAAGGGTATAAAATTTTGTTATAATACCAATGAACTTAGACATCTCCTGGAAATGTTAAGTTGGAATATTTTACGAGGTTGTTGAGACAAGTAGTATATTTTGCTCATATTGAAATGGCCTTTTTATAAGCACATTTTTTCCTTTTCCAATTTTGAACTTATATTGCCAGTTATTTCTTCTGTTTATGCAGAGATTATTGATATTACTTGGAGTTCCTTCACTCTCGAATATCTAAGGTGAGCTTATCATAATTCAAGCAAATAGACTTCTTATTTTTTCTTAAATGTCCTAATGATGTTTCCTCTGGAGATAGACGTGGTATCTTGTGTCCCTATGATTAATTTACTATAAGCATTGGTAACATGAATTAAAATCTTCCATTCATGATATTGAAATTCCAATGTGTTAAATGAATGTTTTTTTTTTCTCAATTTTCTCTGTTAACATAACTATTTTAGTTAAGGTTGGTCTCAATCTCATACACTCGTAAAAATGAAGAAATGTTGACAATCCTTATTTTTTGTTGATTACATGAAATAAATTAAATAAAGATTGTTCCTTTTTCTCACTATACCATAATGCACTCCTTGTTTTCTTAGATAAGATATGAATCTATTATCATGAACTCATAACTCCAAAGTGGATGATTAATTCTTTTTTCATAGAAAAGTAACTGCACAGTACATGTTTATTCTTAATTCTTACTTCTTTTGTTATTATACTAATATATTTTATATCTATTTTACATGCACAAAGATTATGGCACCTAATAAGCTATGGATGGAACTTGTTCATGATCGACTTGATAACACTTACATACTTGGGGTGGATAGTTTTTTGGATTATGCTTTTACAAGATTGGGAGAACCGCAGTTGATACGTTGTCCATGCATCAAATGTTGTAATGGCTTTTCAAGAACACGTAAGGTAGTTAAGTCACATTTAATAGTACATGGGATATTACAGAATTATACTCTTTGGTATCACCATGGGGAGAGGTTAGGGGAAGGACAATCAAATTCTGAATCTGCAGATCATAATGACGTTGAAGAGGGTGATGGTGAGGATGAAATACATGGTATTCTAAGAGATTTGTACCCCGATTTCGGCAGCGACCATATGAACAGTAGTGGTGATGATGTTCTTGAGGAACCAAATTTTGAAGCAAAAAAGTTCTATGGCCTCTTGAAGGATTTTGAGCAACCATTATACCAAGGTTCAAAAGTCTCCAAACTTTCTACTATGGTTAAATTGCTTCATATGAAAAGTATTGGTCACTGGAGTAATGAGTCATTTACGATGTTGTTGAAGATGTTAAAGGATGATTTACTGCCTGATGGATCGAACTTGCCAAATTCATATTATAAGGCGAAGAAGATAATTCGAGACCTTGGGCTTTCTTACAAAAAAATTGATGCGTGAGAATGATTGCATGTTATATTGGAAGGACGATAAGTCTGTTGAATGCAGCAAAATTTGTGGCGTATCGAGATGGAAAGAGGATAAACATAGCGGGGAGACCAAGCTTAAAACTGGGAAAAAGATACCATGTAAAATTTTATGTTATTTTCCTCTAAAGCCGAGACTTCAAAGATTGTTTATGTCCTCAAAGACATCTTCCTCGATGACATGGCATCATGATAAAAGAGTTGATGATGGAATAATGAGGCACCTGGCTGATTCAATGGCATGGAAAAAATTTGATGAACTTCACCAATCTTTTGCTGCTGAGCCTCGGAATGTTCGACTTGGACTTGCTAGTGATGGTTTTCAACCATTTGGAATGTCTAGAACTCCGTATAGCATTTGGCCGGTGGTACTTATTCCTTATAATTTACCACCTTGGCTTTGCATGAAGCAAGAAAATTTTATTTTGTCAATGCTTATTCCTGGTCCTGAGAGTCCCGGGGATGCAATTGATGTTTATCTCCAACCTTTGATCGAAGAATTAAATGAATAATGGGAAACTATGTTGCATGCAGCTTTGTTGTGGACCATTAATGACTTTCCAGCATATGCAAATTTGTCTGGATGGAGCACAAAAGGAAAATTGGCTTGCCCGTGTTGCAATAAGGAAACTTGCTCAATTAGATTACAAAATGGTAAAAAACAATGCTATATGGGCCATAGACGCTTTCTATCTCCTAATCACAAATGGAGGAATGATAAGGAGTCATTCAATGGCACGAAGGAGAGCAGATTACCACTAAAATTGTTGTCCGGTGATGATATACTTGATCAAGTGGCTGATTTAGATGGGTTACCGCTAACAAAGGATCCAAAGAAGAAGACTAAAATATCACATGAGAGTAGGGGTGATAATTGGAATAAGAAGAGTATATTCTTTGATCTTCCATATTGGCGAACTCTATTGTTGCGGCATAATCTGGATGTGATGCACATTGAGAAAAATATATGTTATAATATTTTGGGGACAATCTTAAATATCAAAGGAAAAACCAAAGATACGTTGAATAGTCGGCTGGATTTGCAAGCGATGAATATACGAAAAGATTTGCATCCAATAGAAAATGGGGATACGTATGATTTACCACCAGCATGTTTCAGATTATCTCCTAAAGAGAAGCAAAAAATTTTCCATTTCTTAAAGAATCTAAAAGTCCCTAATGGATTTTCATCAAATATTTCTCAGTGTGTCAACCTTAAAGATCGCAAAATTTCAGGTTTAAAGAGTCATGATTGTCATGTTATTCTACAATACTTACTCCCAATTGCCATACGTGGTTTGCTCTCTAAGTCTGTGACTGAACCACTTATTGAGTTGTCTTTCTTTTTCAACGTGCTTGGAGCGAAATGTTTAAGCATGGATGAGTTAGAACAGATTGAAGCTCAAATTCCAAAAACTCTACGCAAGCTAGAAAAGGTCTTCCCTCCGTCATTTTTTGATATCATGGTGCACTTGCCAATTCATTTAGCTAATGAAGCAAAGATTGCTGGACCTGTTCAGTATCGAAATATGTATCCAATGGAGCGATACCTACACTTTATGAAATCTTTTATTCATAACATGGCTTGCCCAGAAGGTTCTATTGTAGAAGGATATTTAGCAACTGAATGTATGACTTTATGTTCAAGGTATTTGAATACGATGGAGACAAAATTTAATCGTCATGAACGAAATTATGATGGCGGTGTCATTGAACCTGATGGAGGTTTGACAATTTTTTGTCACCCCGGAAAGACTTTAAGGGGTGGAAAAAATGACAAACTTGATTCACATGAAATTGAGCAGGCACATTTTTATATTTTGAAGAACTGTGATGAAATTCAACCTTTTCTCGAGTAAGTAGTTGCTCAATCTAATAATTTACTTATACTTTATCAAAAATTTCATTTATAATGACATACTGTTACACTTGAACTCTTTGTACAGAGAGTTCTCACAAATTCCTGCTGATACCGCTAAAAATAGCTCAGATGTGGAATGGAATAGACAATTCATTAGTTGGTTACAAGAAAAGGTGAGTATTAGTTGAACATTCATTTTATTCAAATCAAGTAAGTAATTAGTATTTTCTAATATATGTATGTCATCTTGATAGGTTGCGGAACTGCATAAGCATGATGATTCTAAAAAAAATGAGAGATTTGCTCTCGTTGGCACGTGGTCCTTTGCCGTATGTGACAAGATTCAAAGGCTATGTTACTAATGGATATAGGTTTCACGTGCAAGACTATGATAAAGGTTTGAGAACTCAGAATTATGGGGTGGTTGTCATCGGTGAGACTGATGAAGAACATAAAAATATTGATTACTATAGAGAATTAATTGAGGTTCTTGAGTTACAATTTGTTGGGGGAAGAAGGGTGATTTTATTTAAGTGTATGTGGTTTGATGTGTATGACCAAGAAAAGGGAGTTAAAATAGATGAATATGGCATTGTAAGTGTTAATCGGCAGAGATTTTTGAAAACAGATGAGCCTTTTGTATTAGCCAACCAAGCGACACAAGTATTTTATGCTACGGATCATTCCAATAAAGGTTGGCATGTTGTACAAAAGGTTCAACCTCATGATTCTTTTGATGTTTCGCAAGAAACAAATGATGACTTAGAGGAGTTAGATAACTCAACACAAATGAAAAGGAAGAGAACTGATGAAGGTTAAGGGCTTTAGCATTTTAATTTGTTAAAAACCTATATGATAATAAAAATTCTTGTAGTATTTCCTCTGAAATCCTTTTTTATGAATGCGATCTTTTGGATATTGTTATCTCGTTATTGCTGTAATACTAAGGGTTCGTAGAAGGAACCTATGTGGCAGGTACTTGTTCCGAGTGTCTTTTTTATATATTCTTGTGCTTATTGAAAACTTATCTATTTTTATCTCTGTTTGCTGAACTTAAAAATGGTGTACTCTTTCTGTTATTATTTTCTTTTGTACCAGGTTGACATGAATCCCTCAAATTTTAAGAAGTGCGAAATGGGATCAGTTTCGAAGATTTATAAGCAAGGTTACATTCAACCTGGTGCCTTAGCAAGGGGACGAGGGCAAAGCTTAAGAACTTTGGGCTCTTTAAGAGTAACTGCTGAACAGAGGACTTCAATTGGTAAAAGTAAGACTTGTAGTGCAGCAGCTTCTATTCTGAAAGAGCTAGCACGAAAAAATAGGCGTCTGCCTCCTCGTTTTGATCCAATGGAAGACGATGTACCTCACTGTCAAGAAGCTGAAGCGACGCAAGTTTCTCAGCAAAGTGAAATAAGTATTTATTGTCTCTGTGTCATTTCTTTTTGTTGGTGGACTAGAATATTTTATTATGTTTGAATTATATTGTAATTTATAGGTCCATGTGAATATGAAAAGGCAAAAAAAGTGAAAGGAAAGAACATATGTGTGGATGTCCGAAGAGAAAAAAATGGAGAAAATATGCAGAATAAGCTAGCACAGAAAAATAGACTTGTGCCTCCTGGTTTTGATCCAATGGAAGATGTTCCTCCCCGTCAAGCTGAAGCAACGCAATATGCTCAAACAAGTGAAATACGTATTTCACTGTGTTCGCTTAAATTTATTATATTTGTTGCTGGACTGGAACATTTGGTTATATTTGAGTTATATTATAATCTGCAGGTCCATGTCAATCTGAAAAGGCAAAAAAGGCGAGAGGAAAGAACATATGTGTGGATGTCCGAAGAGAAAAACATGGAGAAAATATGCAGAATGAGTTAGTACAGAAAAATAGACTTGTGCCTCCTGGTTTTGATCCAATGGAAGATGTTCCTCCCCGTCAAGCTGAAGCGACGCAAGATGCTCAAACAAGTGAAATATGTATTTTAGTGTGTTCGCTTAAATTTATTATATTTGTTGCTAGACTGGAACATTTGGTTATGTTTGAGTTAAATTATAATCTGCAGGTCCATGTGAATCTGAAAAGGCAAAAAAGATGAGAGGAAAAAATATTTGTAAGGATGTGGCTAAGCTGAAACCTGGAGAAAAGTTAAGAGTCATTTTTTACCACAATAGAGTTGTTGGGGAGAATCACACCTCTTTTTCGAGACACTTAGGTTTATTAGTCCGTGATTCTAATACATGCTTGCTGCGGGTACACTCATGGACGGACATCGAAGAGCATAAGCTGGAGCACATGTGGGAAGCTGTTACAGTAAGGACTTAAAGCGTTACTTTCTTGATTTTCTTTATGTTCCTTCATTACTTCAGTACCCAAATACTAGTGCTGTGCTTTGTATCTGGGAATAATTTTACCAGCTACTGGACTGCATTATGGTGGTCAACTGTTGAGGTCTGGATGAAAGATTAGTTCTGTGTGAAAGTAAAACTTTTGAACATCAATAGGTTTATGAACATATATGGTAAAATGATCACACTTATCGCTGAATAGGTTAGTTGTCATGTCTACTGGGAGTAGGTCTATATAACAAGTCTATATCCTTTGCACTTCTAAGAGTTAACTTTGGAGAGGGTCAGACCATATTTTCTCTTACCTGTAGATATATTTTCACTTCATTAATATCTGTATTGTTTTTTGTCTAGTTTCTCTTAGGAGCTGGATAGACTGTAGCACTATGATGATAGGCTGACTATTGACAAGAGAGGACTTTAACTTCATACATGATGGAACTTGCAAACAATGAAAATTGCAGTGCTTCTTAAGATCATTTTACTAGATCCAATCAGCTGTATAATTAAGTCACATACTACAGGCTTTTTCTAGTTTCTACATTTTCAGAACATAGATGGTAAAATGATCACACTTATCGCTGAATAGGTTAGTTGACATGTCTACTGGGAGTAGGTCTATATAACAGGTCTATATCCTTTGCACTTCTAAGAGTTAACTTAGGAGCTGGATAGACTGTATAATTAAGTCACATACTACAGGCTTTTTCTAGTTTCTAGATTTTCAGAGAGATGTGTCCCTCAAGTTCAATGATCAAAGAACACCACATCCCCATGACACATTTTCCATGTAAAATCCAGTAGGCTCCCGTTATGAATGGGCAGCATTTGAAATCCTGCTTTTTCTTTGATTTGTCTCTCTTATATTGGTCAAAAATAGAGTCGCTTATATGGGCAGTAGGAAACTTTGGCACAGATATTCTGCTTTCTTGACAGATATAATTCATGATTTGTACAAAAGGGGCAGATGAGGTAAAGTTCCTGAGAGGTATACCTTAAAGTTTTTGTATACCAATTATATATTATGCATTTTAAAATCCAGAAAAATAAGAGCATCAAAGAGACTGAACTCAAGTAAGCTTGAACTTTAAGAGAAACAAAATTCCAGAAATCAATTTTCAATATGGAAAAAAGGAAAATTTTGTTATGTGTTTAGTAACAATTCTGTTAGGAAATGATTCACCTTTAGGATACATTGTGGTCGTCAACTTTTTTCATTCAATTTGCTTGTGAAACATTTTAGGAAAAAATTGACAGTGCTGACATGGATGATCATAGAGATCATGTCCTGCAACATATGAGAAAGCTTTGGAACAATTTGAGAGGATCATTGCACAAGATTGTCAAATCTAAGCCATTGCACGAGGTTCTAAAAGATGTGCCAGAGGGGATAGACAAGACTGATTGGGAATGGTTGGTCAAGGAGCACTTTTTATCTGATAAATTTAAGGTATGTCTTCATAGCTGTTAATTAACAGCATTTTACTTTTAAGTTGTACGCGATTCCTTTTTCTAGTTTCTCTTATGGCTGGCCAAGATCAGATTTTCTTTCAAATATTATTGACGTTTCCCTTCCTTTCCAGCTTAATACAAATAGAACTATTAAACACACTTGTGAGGTTTATTTCACTCTATGTTAATGTAGGAAGCAAGCACAAGAAACTCAGTCAATAGATCTAAATTGAGAATGCCTCATCGTACAGGTAGCAAGCCTATTAGAGAGATTATTTATGAAAAGGTAAGTAAATCGTACAATTCTATAAGGAAGCCTCCTGTTTGTTCAAATAATTGTGTGACTTGTTTATACAAATGTGAAGGGAGGCAAAGACGGTAAGCCACCAGACATGGCAACTATTTTCTTTGAGACTCGTAAGAAGAACAACAACCTTGTTGAACCTGAAACCAATGAAAAATATGTATGTTTATTGATAAATTTCATTTGACATTTGTGCTTTTATTTAGTGCATTAATTTTTGACAACTCCTGTATTTTATAGGCTGAAATTAAAAAAATAGTAGATTCTGAGCCGTCTCTTACACACATTGAGGTAGTAGAAAGGTGCTTTGGACCTCAGCGCAAGAGTCATGCAATTGGATTTGGCGGTGGGATAACGGCTAAGGAATTGAAAGGCGGTAACTCCTCAAGGGCTGCATTGTTGGATGAGCTGAAAGCAACTCGAAAAGAAAAGGAATCACTACAAAAGCGCGTGGATAATGTAGAGAGTAGATGTGAATGGATTGAAAGCCTACTCTTTGGTGAATCTTCATCACCTGCAGCATCTTCGAGGAACAATGAATTGAATTATTTAACAAGTTAGTAAATTACTGTTTGTCAGCATACTAGTTTAGTGAGATGTTTTGCTGTAAATTTTTACTTGCCAACCAGATTTGCGGATCCCTTTTTGTATCATCCTGAGTAATTTGTTCCAACGAATTAAATAACCTTCACATATCATCAGATTCTGAATTTTTTCTGTGTTTAGTCTTATTCACGCACGACTATCACCTATTAGCGCATATATATGAAGCTGTCTGTTTATTTGTTCTGTTTAGTGAGGTTTTGGACTCGTATGTTTCGTTTTAGTGATGTCTATGGAGTGTAAGAACTGTAAATATAAATCTTTGATTGCTGGGGATGATTCTGAAAAGAATTAAAAGAAAAGACTGTCTTAATGGCTAACCAGTACATACTTCATTGACCTCCTGTGCTATCCGATTTCATGGAGTTCATAATTCTATCCTGCAACTAAACAAACAAAATACTTCCAGCTGAAAGGAAATTTAAGTAAATAGCATCAACCAGTAACTAGCCTAACTTGGCAGCATACTTGGGAAAAAATCTTCCTGGCTCACCCCCATGGCAGAATTCCCATCACCAAGCAGGAAATTGTCTGTTCAAAGTGTGAATACAGTGTTTGTAGAAAAGGATGATCAAGAGAATTTAGTATCTTCTCTTTCTATCTGAGCTCTCTCAATTTTCTTGCGACTCTCCAAAGCTGCATTGTCCATCACTTTCTGTTTGTCAGCATACTAGTAAATTACTGTTTGTCAGCATACTAATATCACTACATGTACTGCCTGTGTAGAGCTTGTTTTTATGCTCTCGACGATATTACACGAGTTGCTAACATCACCACTTTCACAAGACTTGTCCAAACTGCTAACTCATTCACATACTTCGGTAGTGGTGAAACTTTATTTGGCGTCTACTGCTTATTCGAATAGAGAAGGAATACTTTGACCTTCACCTAATTTTCAAAGTTTAGAAGGAAGGTAAACATGTCTTCACATGAGCTATCTCTCGGCTGAGGGATATCTCATGTGAAGAGAGTACCTTTACATAAAAAAAATGGAGGCCACAGGTGCACTTCCATAAGGCTAAACAGTAGCATCCAGTCCAGAAGGCTTCTTGGCCTTAAGTAAGAACAGAAGAGAGTGAGCCTTAGCACCTTGTAATAGAGGACCGCATCTAGGATAGAATGAGAGCTCTATGTTGTCCTGATAAGTGTGGCAATCTTGACTGCATTTGTTCCTTTGTTGAAGGCAAGCATCAGCCCAGGACCAAGTGGTATCAGGTCCAAGGAAACAGCAGAATGAGGCATCAGTAGCAACCACAGGATCATTGTGGAATAAGGGTCCAGACTTAGAATTTTTCCAAGGAGGCAGAACACTAGCAGCTTTATTGAGAATTGCTTGACTGCATTTAGCCATTTGACCCTAGACATGGCCGTAAGCTGCAGCATCAGCAAAGCTTTGGCATGGAACAGAAACCAGGTCAACATAAACATATAGGCTGTTTCCATTAGAGAAATAGACTGCATAGCAGGTTCTCCAATGTTTGTGTATGGTTCCAGTTCCAGCAGTGAGAATGATGATGGGAGTTGGCCATGATGGCCAACAGATATCCACTTACACCAACAAAGAGTTAGTGAAAAAACTAGGCCAGACCATATAGGAAACCTGCAGACAATGTGGCCTGTCTATTGGCCTGTCAAGACTTGGCTCAGAGAAAAGGCGTTGCATTGGAGTTAATCTCTCTTAATGTACTTTATATATATGATTGCAGTTAATCTCTCTTGTTTGGTAGTATTACTTTGATAGCTTGTCAGTAATTCTCTATTTACTTCATGTTTGATTCCCTTTTATTTTTCCATTCATATATGTTTATTTTTTTAAACAAAGTCGCTAATATGAGTTCTGTTACTAACCTGATAATACCTATTCTTTTTTACAGATGTAGAATTTAAAGTTGAAGAATGTGTCCTCGAAAAAAGTGTAAAGAAAGTTGAAGTAGAAGATGTCTTTGGATTTGTTAGGGGGTATCGTTTGTACATAAGTTACAAACTTTTACTTTTTTAGGAGTCATATCGTTATAATATTTGGATGGATATCTTTTTCTAGTAATGTGATAGTTTGTTTCTTAGTACTTAACTATGAAATTTTATGGTAATTTATTATTTAGTATATTTTCGAATTTATGTATACAATTTTGTGGTAATTGATTATTTAGTATATTTTTTATGTGAAAGCATAAAAAATAATGATTATATTTGATAATCACAGGAAAAACAAATTTATATATGAACATATATTATTAAAATTTCAAATTAGCAAAGAGAAATTCAGTCATTAAAGATATTAGTTGTTTATACTAACATATCATTCACGAAAGGAATTCCAGTCGTTATAACCACATAATAACCAAATTCTTGTTGTCATTTAAAGAGTTTTAACGACTGGATTTATGATTAGCGAAGGGAAATTTTGGTCGTTAAAATAAAGAATAACGACCGGATATTGTGTGGTCGTAAAAGAATATTTAGCGACCGGATTCAAATCCGGTCGTTAAACTTTTAACGTGAGAGCCTATAACGACCAGATTTTATACGGTCGTTATTGGTTTATAGCGACCGGATTTATACTTTTAACGACCAAATTTCCTCTCGTTAAAAGCCTTATTTCTTGTAGTGATATTAGAATATTTCTATGGCTTCATTCTTTTGATGCGAAATTAGTTTTTAAGTTTAAAAAAGAGGAGACCTCACGAAAAGAAAAACCAAGAAGAAAGAGTTTAAAGTCAAAATATTCCAAGGAAAAGGAGAGAGAGAGAACTCAAATATGTCTTTCTCAATCAATAACAAGACTAAGACTACCCTTTGTTTGTTTGCTATAGTGATTTCTATTGTATTGCGTAGAGTACATATGTAACAACAATTGCTAGACTTCATTTTTCTGAAACTCTATTGAATATTTGAGTTCTTTTGACGTTTCATTGGAGGCTAAGCGGTTTCACATGCTGTTCCCAACCATTTATTATTCATTCCTTGGTAATATCACTTTTGTGCATGTACATCTGTGCGGGAAAAAATACACCACCTATTGTTACAGAGATACAAATTCAGCTTGCGAAATTAGACTTATCCTACAAGTCACCGGGCATTGAGGATATACGCCCGCTCCTAGAGCCAACGACCGATTAGGCAGTTTGGTATAGGGCGCAGGTCACACATCCCGCCGCCTAGGGTTTACAGTCTCCTATTTAGGGTTTAGTATACCGCCACCTTGAGTTGTAAGTCCATGGCCTTATTAGTATTTGTATTTTACCTTATTTAGGGCTGGGTATCACTACTATAAATACTTCTCCTTACATTCTATTGTACACAACACACAATTGGCCACCGAAGTCGGCTACTCTCAAGGAATAAGAATTACTTTGCTTTCTCTATTATTTCTTTCTTAATTACTTGTCCTTACTTTCATCGTATTTATTTACTTTTTCCATTATAATTTACAACATTGCTTGTAACCTCATTCATAATTAATTGTTTAACCTGGGCGCCCTAGCTGCAATCAAAAAGCAGCGCTAACGAGCAAGAAAGGGCCCCTTACTATAGATAGGGCGTTAGCGCTTTACTAATATACGTACAAATTTAGGCATAAACAGTTTGGCACCCACTGTTGGGCCCAGGCAATTGTAGGTATCCTACAAAGAAAAAGACATAATTATGTCAGACGACGGTAGCAACGTTCCAAAGAACACCACAGATGCAGTAGACGACACTACAAGAAATCAGGCTTTTCGAGGCAACTAAAATCGCCACTAAAACAGTAAAATTCGCCACTAAAGAGTATTCGTGGCGACCAAAGGGTCGTTGGCGATACTCAGTGGCTGAAAGTTATTAGTGGCAATAAATGTTCGTCGCCACAAAAACGTCACTATTTTTGGCGATTACAATCGCCACAGGAAATGCCCACACTGTAATCGCCACAGGAAATGCCCACAAAAGTGTTTAACAGAAATGTCGCCATGAATTGAAATACTTTTAGTGACAAATTAGTCGCTACGAAAGCGTTTTAGCTGCGACATCCTTGTTGCCATTGAAAATATTTAGCTTTTGTGGCAGCAGGAGTTGCCACTAAAACATAATAACTTTTGAAAAAAAAATAATAAGCAGCTTTTTCTAATTGCTGGCCAACAATATTAACCACCTAACAGATATCTCTAAGATACCTAAAGAAAATGACATGATAGCTTTTTATTATCAATTAGTATGTACAATATTTCATAATACATTGAATTATATACACTTAAAAATATAAAAGCAAAGTAGATGTCTTCAAACTCTTTACTGGGCCAAAATTTTTCTCTGCATAAAATCTTTCTCCCTACTATTAAACAAAAATGATAAGAATGGAATCATTTCAAAAACAACAATAATATAAAGCAACATTTAATTTATAACTTGTGGCATTTACCTGTATGAGTTTTGCATCCTATTAAATAAAGTAAGCTCCGTAGATCAAACGTCAAAGTGCTCAACACACTAATAACCATCCCATATAGATAAACTAGAAAGGTATACCCGTGCAACTGCCCGGAACTAATTTGGTTCTTTAGTTTAGCTTCTTACCATCACTTTAGTTATAGTTACACAAAGTGGAGTACTTCAAACACTAGATATATGTCAATGCAAGTTCCATCCATTTCAAACCATCATCCACTTGAAATCTGAAATACACTAGATAGAAATCGTTACAGATGGAAAGAGTCGAACTTTTTCCCGGTAACCTGCAAATAAATTTACAAAGCTGACTTTAAACATCCAAAGTGCATAGAATTTGGTTGTTTGAAAACCTGTAGAAGAGGAATTAGATCTGCAATGCTGAAACAGAGCTTAGACTAAAAATAAATTAGCACATATAAAACAACTATGTTACCTTGTTGCCATGAAAATAGACCACAATGTGCTGATATTTATAGCTAATTGTACTTGGCTGAAGTACCACTGCTTCTAACATTATAACATAAGTACAAAATTCTATTATTTTATGCTTATGAGGTCTCATAAGTAGTACAGAAGTCCTAAAGTTAGCTATAGTACTACGACATCAAAATATAACTCTCAACTAAGAACATATTTGAAAAAATAAAAACGATGACTATGACTTGCTAACTTGCATCTAAAAGCAGAACAAATAATATCTTAACTTTGTTTAACTGCTCGTCCACTTAAATTTAGATAGTACTGATCACATAATATATCCAGCATCAAGTGATTGGATAAGTTTCACATGTAGTGAAACCCTTGGTTAAAAAGTGAACACATAAGTTTTTTCATAGCTTTTCTCAACACTTTCTTGATTCCAATTCTTTAACATCAACCATATCTTCAATTGCACATCTTATAGGAGCAACTGAATTTTCTCTTCACAAGGTACAAAAATAAAATAACGAATCTCTCTTGTTATCATTGGAACTCTCAAGTCTACCAAAAGCAGGTCGTGCCAAGAAATGGCTTCTCTAAAGTAGTTGGCAAAAATCTCCAATCCTCAGTTCAATCTAAAAACTTTTGTAGCATTTGGCTGCAATATTTTTATCCAAATAGCTTATTATTTGGAATAATTTTTAGAAATTATAAATCTAATTCTATTTTTCTTGAAAATACAACGTTTGAGAAACAATATTCTTTCTTATAAGTAACAGACAACGACAACATCGTAACAGGATTACAAAGCATCGTCCAAATTATAGAAAAGTTCAGTTAACTCCTAAATCACATGGCTATATCATTTAATAGTTCAAGAACAAGGATATCAAATGTATACCATACAAAAAGAAAATACACATCATAAAAGAGAATATCAACAAAAAATTCCTAAAATAAGAGAGAAGAGAATACTAATCAATGACAAAGACAAGTGAAGGAAGACGAGAAATTAATAATTTCATATTGGGTAGACTTGAGTATCTTTCATTAACTTTAAGTTAGTAGTCACCAAAATGTTAAGCAAATCAAATGTTTTTCCTCACAAATAATGAACTGGGCACATAACAAGGGAGCGTACAATGCTATTTTTTTTCAGAAATAGAAGATTGCTTTTAGCCATTTTTCCCACTCATTCTTCCATTTTGTATTAATCAGCTATCCAACTTGAAGTTTTGTAGACCTCCACATATAGAAAAGAAAGGGTCTTTTAAGTGACTGACACTCTACGACACCTAGTTCTATACTGCATTAATTTACCAGTGATTTCAGTCAATGGCATGATAAACTTGATAATTCTTGGAGTATTTTTTAGCATTAGATCTATATAAATTAGCATACATAAATTTATCACTGTTGCATTCTTTTAGAGAAGAGTAAAAACAATTTATTTCTGTACTTTTCAATAGTGGTAAGAAGCCAAACTACACCTTCTCAAGAGATTCACAACAATATGATGTTATGATTGTGTGCTATGATAAATGATTCCATAAAGAAATTTCCATAGGAAGAATTGATGTTGATTATTTTGAAGTGCTAGTGTTTGCATTAGGCTGGAAGAGGTAGAGGTGCATTCAGCTTTTAAAATACGGCATGCATAATTATCACAAGACAAAGTCAATATCAATGGCGCAAAACTTGCATGGAATTAAAGAACTAATGAAATGGAAGTTCAATATCTTACCTTATATAAGGTGCAGATTCTACAGGTATCTTTCAGCGAGAAAGAAGAGTTTCAAGTGAGCACAAAGTTTATAATTAAACCCAAGGCACCACACACATCTCCAAAGTTCCGCCTAAAAGGTCGAACATTCAAATTCAACCGTAAAATTAAGATTGACCACAACCTAAAATTTGTATAGCATTGAAAAGTGCCCAGAATTTATGTGATAATTGTTGAGGTTATAAGTTTAGATATCAAAACGGCAAACCTATTCTTGATATTCTTTATGCCTAACAATACAGTAAAAAATATATTATAACTTTGTCGTCTCTATATGAACAAATTCACAAAAAAACAATTAAAATTAAGAAAATAAAAAAGCCAAAATACATAAATCACCCAACAAGCTAAGTGATGATTGAATCAAAGATCTAAAGATGAATTTGGAAAAGGAAACAGAGTTGTCTTAAAAGCATAAAGCTATTTATAAGATACCAGAAGCATAAAAATGGTCAAAGAAAACATCAACTAACCGTAATATGAAATAAAATACCTGGAAGATGAAGCATTAAAGCAATATAATTCATAACCTAACTGGTAAAGTTCATCAAAATTATAAAAATCATGTCTATCATCAATATTCTTTATAGATCAGACTAGTATTTTTTTCCCACACGATAAAATACACACATCGCAGGAGTATAGCACAAGAATTCTACAGATCATATTTCATTAGGGAAAAATAAATTAGGGTTTAGGAAGAACAAGTCTAGAGAGGGGAAAACCAAAGAGAGGAGACACAGCAAGAGAAGGAAAGAGAAAGAACGAAGAGACACATAACAACGACGATTTCTTTGGGAGAAAGGGCCGTAGAGGATTTTCCTAGGGAGGAGACTGCCGAGGAGTTTTCGGACTAGGAGAAGAGAAGAAGGTTCTGATTTCTGATTAGGAGTTAATTAGGGATGTTAATTTTTCTCTATAGGCGACTTTTATTATTATTACATAAAATAAATAGAAGCTTAACTTATTGTGTCGACAAAGACGCTACTAATTACCTTTAGTGGCTACAAGTGCCGAATCGCAACAAATACTTCCCATATAATTCATATTAAAGAAAAAGTTGATACATATTGTGGCGATATGATTATAGTCGCCACCAAAAAGTACGCATTCGGCTACAACTATTGGGTCGCAACTAAAGTCGCGACTTTTAGTTGCAACCTTTCAAAGTCGCCACACATACCATTACTTTTGCAGAATGGCGTCACAGAAAACATTAATTCTTGTAGTGCGAGTCTGCGAAGGAGCTCAGCAATCCCAGCGTACAACAAAAGGATCCTATTGAGAAACCAAAGAATTCTCCTCATGAACCAATCCTTATTGCTAGGGATGGTGAAGGCGATCAACCGCCAGGAGGTAACTCAGAGTTCAAAGGCTTCCTCTTGGACATCCTCAAAACTGCGTCCGAGCGGAACTCGAATAGCATAGCTGAGGGGATATCCTAGAGATCGGGAGCAATGTTTGCTGGTTCGTCTGAAAGGCCATTATCCCCACGAGGACCGACGCCCACGAATAACTCGCCAGCATGAGTTCCCAATCGTAGGCTCAACCTGGATATTTCCCTTGGAGGTTCAGCAGCGCTCAACAATCATGATGTTAAAGGAACCCCTATCATTCAAGATCTCATAAAGGAGATGAAGGCAATCCATGACCGAATCGATAACGTGCCGGGTGCTCCACCCCATGATACCATGGTAGATGAGCAGAAGCTTTACAAGTGTGCTTGCAAAGCAAGTGTTGCACCGCTCCGCATACCAATGCACTTCTACTTGCCGGATAACTGGAAGTATGACAAAGCGACCGATCCAGATGGGCACATCGCTGCTTATTATACGCCTGTGAAGAGTAACGAGATCACTGAAGAAGAAATCCAGTCTGCTCTGGTGAAGAGATTTGGCTCAAGTCTGACCAAAAGAGCCCTTGCTTGGTACACTCAGCTACCAATGGGATCCATCGAATCATGCACTTAGATGCAAGACTTGTTCAAGAAAACGCATTCAGGTGCCCGCAAGCGAAAGAAGTGCATGGAAGACATTTTTGAGATACGACAACGTGATAATGAGTTGTTGAAGGATTACCTCAATATATTTCAAAAGGAATGCATGGAGCTTGCGCTAGTCCCTGATAACATCGCTGTGGTAGCCTTCGGAAAAATTTTGAATTCAAATGGGTCTTTAGCTACCTCAGAGTTACAGTGGAGTTTGACTCAACGCCTAGTGTCCACATGGAGTGCATTACATTAGAGGTATACTGAGAAACTTCGTTTGGAACCAGATCATTCTCATAACCCCGAGGATAAGCGAAGGAAGAGATCGGGAAGCCCGTCCCTAGAAGGTGAGGGGTGTGTAGGCAAAAATATGCCACCTATTGTTACGGGGATACGAGTCCGGCTGGAAAGACTAGACTTACCCTGCAAGCAACCGGGCACTGAGGATATACGCCCACTCCTAAAGCCAACGACCGTTTTAGGCAGTTTGGGAACAGGGAAGAGTGCACACATCCCGTCGCCTAGGGTTTACAGTCACTTAGTTAGGGTTTAGTATGCCACTGACTTGAGTTGTAGGCCTATGGCCCTATTAGTATTTGTATTTTACCTTATTTAGGACTGGGTATCACTACTATAAATATCCCTCCTTACAATGTATTGTACATAAAACTGGATGCGTGACACCACCCGAAATCCGGTTAGGTCGTGCGGGCACCCGACATCCTTCCCTAGACCCGTCAGGCGAACCCTTACCAATTAAATTAGAAAATAAATATAATGATTCATAGATAAGGACAAGACTAAAAACAAAAACATAGACATACTGATACTTCTAAGCTGTACAAAAGAAATTACAGCTGACTACCCAATATACTAGGTTTAGGACTATCCAGACTAGACATCTAAGAGTACATAAGAAGACAGATACCTTCTGAAGGGAGAAAAAAATGCAACTGAAATGATAACCAACAAACTGGTGGCCATCCGAAATAAAAGTTGGCTCACCCTGGCAGCTGAAGTCGTCTTCGCTCCTTCACAATGTGGCGAACTCAATCCTGGAGCGAACCTGCCGAAACGAAATAGATAGACAAGAAACAAACAACGAACAAGGGTGAGTCAAAAGGACTCAATAAGTAAGGCAGACTAGCTACCTCAAAGAAAAGGATAGTTAGCCAGGGAGAAAAGAAACAAATAAACCGAATTCCTCTTATTTAAATTATGAAAAGGCAGAGCCAGATAATAACTAGAAACACGGATGGAATCCTAAACTCATTAACTACGAGGAACGTAAGATAGCCAGAATATATAGGTATCCCGAACATATCAACAATCAGAAATACATCATACCGTCGCGGTGTTCAACCCGATCCATATATTTATACCGTTGCGGTGTGCGACCCGATCCTTATATTTATACCGTTGTGGCGTGTAACCCGATCCATATATTTATGCCATTGCGACGTGCAACCCGATCCATATATTTATTCCGTTGCAGCGTGTAACCCGATCCCCACAACCCAGAATACGAGCCAGAATATAGGCAAACTGAGATATGTCTACGACATAGTATACATACCGCATACATAAAACACAACATAATACACACTATAGTCAGTACGCGGTGCAATGAGATGGGATGAATGCGGTACGATGCAATTCAGTCACATATGAATGAGATGGGATAAATGCGGTACGATGCAATGCAGTCACATATGCCTGATACCTATCTCCGGAGCGGGACTGTCATCGTCTACCGGGAGATATATGCAAACGATCCTGCTGATTCAATAAGCAGAAAATATATCAAATTAGGCTAAATGCTTCATTCCCTATGTCTTAGGGCAATCCGGTTAGGAACCTGATACTCTATTTGCATACGCAATACGCAGGCCAGACCTATGTACAGAATTTAAGGTCACATAACCAAACCCTAAATAAATTAAATTTATATGTTGCCCATAACTCACTGAGTACGAATATATAATCAATTCCATTATCGGTGTCCATTTGACCCTTTAAACTATTAATTGAAATTATTAAAACGATGTATAATATTCCAAGTTTTACCGTTAAAACATATTCAAACACACGTAATAAACTCAAATAATGCATTAAGATCAATACCTGAATGTTTTGGGGTAAAAATTCTACTATTTTCCCGGCTCTTTTCTCATTTTCTGGCATCTTTTCCGCTGCGTTTCTCCTCACTGTCGTTTCGGCTTCTCTGTTCCTTTTTTCGTTCCTTAACTCAATGTTAAGGATATATATATATATATATATATAATATATATATATATATATATATTATATATATATATATATATATATATATATGGCCCCACCGCCTATCATTTTTCCTTTTTGCCCTTTTTCCTTTTTTTTCTTTTATTTTATTTTATTTTCTTTTCTTATTATTTTCTTTTCTTAACGAAAATTAAAATGGTACCCTACGATATTCAAAATAATTCTCACTTTTGCATACAAGTTATATAAAATATATGTAACATACTCGCGAAGGCGGATCTCAAATCAGACTCCCAAAACTAAATATGCAAATTAAATGGAAAAAGATCAAATTATTTAACTTTCGGCATTTTAGCGGAAACTAGCCGAACAACATCGAAATTTACTTTCGAAAAATCACAAAAGTCACAAATAATTATACGAACCTAACGGCGCTTTCGGATTTCGAATCGGAGCTCATTCGCCAGAACCGAGCTCGAAAATCTCTTTTTAATATTTATCGACAATAAAAATTGAAACCTTATTCCGATACCTACCAAACGAGGTCTGATTTAGCTCAAATTTTACAGACAGGTCCTAATGGATATTACGAATATTTTAAAATTATCGGCATGCCAGTTGGAGTCCTAACTTCCGAAATGACCGACCGAGGTCGTTTCATTCTCCTCCACTTATACTCTAGTTCGTCCTCGAACGAGCCTAAGTCTAAAGAAAAAAATTCGCGTGAATAACAAGAGAACTTGCACGACCTTCATAAGCTACACCACTGGCATTATCTCATGATTGCAGTATCAGAATTATAACACGCATATTTAACTTTTGGAATAAAATATATCTGGATAATATGATAGTACCATTGCACAGCTTATTCTGACTAAGCTGATCCTTCCTCGATTACGAGAAGAGAGTTTTACATTTTCGAAGCAAAGATACACGGAACTCTGGATGGATTAACATGATTCTGTCGGTGAATCACCTCGTCGATATACTTTTCGATATAGACCAAGTCGATGAAACAAAGAATTAGCTTACGCTTCAACAACGCCTTAGAGATTTAATATTATGATTCGGTATCAATTGGAGGAAGACTCCTCCACTTAGAGCATAAACTCATACAACTAATTTGAATAGAAATAGTCATCCTCGCACAACCAGCTGGATTAAGGAAGACTTATCTAAATAGAGGCTCAGACCTGAGCTACCAAATTACTCACTCGAGTTGCCAAACAGCTGCAAATCTCGAGTTCACAGCTCCATACATTTTCTATAAGCACCATCACCTGATGGATCAAATCAGAGGTCATATGATGCCTCTCATTACCTTAGTAGCCTTGAAAAACAACAATGTGCATACCCGGCTACCTTTAACCACACTTTGGCTCCGTACAGGGAACATCATAAGATGCTACTGACCGCCTAAGCTCACCAGTGCCGAACAAAGAAGAGATGGCAATGGACTGAGGATAGAAATAATTAGAGCTTCAGGAAGTTCATCTTTTTATTTGCTTGGCTCCCACAGCTACACTACTTCCGAGTCAGGCTAACCAAAGAATCGCAATTGAAGAGATAGACATTAAATAAGCTTTATGGAATGACATCTATGCCAATTTAACCTCCCAATAAGAACAAAACTCTGACAATTTTCCAGAAAACCCTTTTATAACCGAGACAAGCTCATGGAATAACATGACTCTACAAGCATCTTGAACCAAAGGAAGACACATAGATCGAGTATTACTTACTAACAACTTTACATCGGAAGAAACAATGACACTTTCTGATAGTGATGAATAAGAATCCTATCATCATAGCAACACTAAATTCCAAAGAGCGGTAGGCTAACTTGATATTATAACAGAATGAGGCACAACAAGATGCCAAGATAACAATACCGACACTCACTGTAAAATCTCTCATATTTAGACCAGATAAAATAGTAGGGTCGCACAAATTCCCTGAATAAATCATACTAGATGCTCACCCCTCTATTGCAATCGATTCTTAATAGAAACAATATCCAAGGAAACCATAGAAACATGATATGAAAAACCATTTTCAAATCGATTAAAAGAATCAAATCTTACTCGCATTTAAGAGAGGAAGAAATCTCAGGGTCTACTATATCAGATACCTTAGCATCCCGTCAGACAAGCAGTTCATAGAACTGTCTCTGCAGCTGAGCTGAGCCACTACCCTGCCAATAACTTTCTGAAGAACCACTGCCACCGCACTCTCAACCTCTACTGGATGGTGGCATTTTTTTTGCAGATTGAGACCTAAATGAAATCCCCTGTGACTGTACAGATACTCGATGACGAGAGAAAAGATGACTGCCTACTTATCAGAGTAAGGGAAAACTCCTTAAATGATAACCAGACTCACGAAAATAATACCACCTTTTCTCTGAAAAATAGAAGCTGGAAAGATTGTTGATAGCTGTAAAGAAAAGACTGAATCTGATCTTGACGAGCTACTTGCGCACTCTAAGAATCATGTGACACAAGCTGAGATAACCTGGCAGGTGACATCCCAAAATAATCAGAACTCTTACCTCCAAATGAGGTACCGTGTTGCCCATCAGGGCCGTAGGATCTCCTGCTCTCCCACTCTAACTTATGGTACGCCTAACACCTCTGAGCAATATCAACAACGACATCAAATGAAGTCCCAACCCCAATTTCTTGAGTCATCCAGGATCTCAAGGAAGGAGAAAGGTCATCAATAAATCTTTGAATCTCTCGAAAAGCTCATGGACTAGTTCTAATGCATATCCAGCCATTCTATATAATTCAATCTCATATTCTGAAACCAACAGGCTAACCGACAGACTACCCTGTCAAATCCACTCAAACTGGCAACACTTTTCATCTCGCTCGCTACTCGAAAGGAATTTTTTCCACGAATCTAGAAGAAAAAGCGAACCAAGTTAGTTAATAAAAGAGCGGTCCACCAATTCAAGGCCGGACCCTTGAAACTGAAAAGCAGAATAATCAACACCATCCTGCTCGATATAATCAAGAGCCTGAATGATACGCTGGCATCATTTTATTTTAAAAATTTACACGAGATTATTTGATGCATGGCTTAAGAATATCGGAAGGTTCAAGCGGGTAAAATAATGCAACTACTTTGGACACTCGGGCTGAATGGTTACCTCGGCTGGCTAACCAGCCAGAACAATTGGTGGCGCAACACCTGCTGCCTTTGAAATATAATTTACTGGGACAACATCAGGAACTGGAACAAGAGCTCTCTAAGTCCGAACATCTGTATCTGCGGCAACCTAATAGGAGGTTCTTGCAGCATCTGCACTGCCAAGATTTTTATAAAAGCATCGTAGAGAGCCAAGGGAACCAGAAGGCCCTGCTCCCTTGCCCGTCGCGAGCTCATACGGCTGGGACCTCCGAAACTAGTTCGTCAGTATGATCAAATCTCTCGGAGCTTCGTCAGTGCTAGCCCTAGGCTAGACTGCTTCATCCTGAACTCCTACCATTTGCTGATTTATCGCACGAGGTTTCGTGATTACCACAAAGGAATCAACAAAAATACTTTTGCATCCTAGACCGACGCACGATCAGAATTGAAGGAAGTTAAACTTCCTAAATGCCATCATAGCCTCTTGTAGATAAGTACGGACGTCTACGCACCCATCAGCGAGACTCTACTAGACACTGTCTTAGTCTGGATAGACTCTAAACCGGGCTCTGATACCAACTGACACGACCCGAAACCCGATTAGGTCGTGCGGGCACCCGATATCTTCCCCTAGACCCGTCGGGCGAACCATTACCAATTAAATTAGGAAAATAAATATAACAATTCATAGATAAGGACAAGACTTAAAACAAAAACACAGACATACTGATACCTCTAAGTTGTACAAAAGAAATTACAGCTGACTACCCAACATACTAGGTTTAGGGCTATCCAGACTAGACATCTAAGAGTACACAAGAAGATACCTCCTGAAGGGAGAAAAATGCAACTGAAATGATAACCAATAAACTGGTGGCCATCCAGAATAAAAGCTGGCTCACTCTGACAGCTGAAATCGTCTTCGCTCCTTCACAACGTGGCGAACTCAATCCTGGAGCGAACATGCAAAAATGAAATAGATAGACAAGAAACAAACAACAAACAAGGGTGAGTCAAAAGGACTCAATAAGTGGGGCAGACTAGCCACCTCAAAGAATAGGATAGCTAGCCAGGGAGAAAAGAAATAGATAAACCAAATTCCTCTTAGTTAAATTATGAAAAGGCAGAGCCAGATAATAACCAGAAATACGGATGGAATCACAAACTCATTAACCACCAGGAACGTAAAATAGCCAGAACATATAAGTATCCCAAACATATCAACAATCAGAAATACATCATACTGTCGCGGTGTTCAACCCGATCCATATATTTATACCATTGCGGCGTGCAACTCGATCCTTATATTTATACCGTTGTGGCGTGTAACCCGATCCATATATTTATGTCGTTGTGGCGTGCAACCCGATCCATATATTTATACCGTTGCGGCGTGTAACCTGATCCCCGCAACCCAGAATACGAGCCAGAAATATATAGGCAAACTGAGATATGTCTACGACATAGTATACATACCGCATATATAAAACACAACACAATACACATAATAGTCAGTATGCGGTGCAATAAGATGGGATGAATGCGGTATGATGCAATTCAGTCACATATGAATGAGATGGGATGAATGCGGTACGATGCAATGCAGTCACATATGCCTGATACCTATCTCCAGCGCGGGATTCGCATCATCTACCAGAAGATATATACAATAATGACCCTTCACCAGCTCGGGACTCACATCGATTACCGGGAAGTATATGCAATGATGACCCTTCACCGGCTCAGGACTCTCATCGATTACTGGGAAGTATATGCAATGATGACCCTTCACCGGCTCAGGAATCTCATCGATTACCGGGAGGTGTATGCAATGATGACCCTTCACTGGCTCGGGACTCTCATCGATTACCGGGAGGTGTATGCAATGATAACCCTTCGATTACCGGGAGGTGTATGCAATGATGACCCTTCACCAGCTCGGGAGTCTCATCGATTACCGGGAAGTATATGCAATGATGACCCTTCACCGGCTCGGGACTCTCATTGCCAACCGGGAAGTATATTCAATAATGACCCTTCACCGGCTCGGGACTCTCATCGATTACCGGGAAGTATATGCAGTAATGACCCTTCACCGGCTCGGGACCCTCATCGATTACCTGAAAGAATATGCAATGCTCAAAACCAGAGTGCAATGCTCATATGCTCAATGTAATACCAACAATAGGGCATAACATATAATATACAATGTAAATTCAAAGCTAAGGAGTAATGATTATGCCTATCGGCAGCTACACACGTAAGTAACACGTGGTAGAATATCTACAAGGCCAAGGGCCTCCAAAGAAATGGATATAAACACTTACCTCATTCCAAAGCTAACACTGCTACCCAACAAGCGCTTTATCCTTTTGGATTCACTGCCCAAACGATCCAGCTTATTCAATAAGCAGAAAATATATCAAATTAGGCTAAAGGCTTCATTCCCTACGTCTTAGGGCAATCCGGTTAGGAACCTGATACCCTATTTGCATACGCAAACGCAAGCCAGGCTTATGTACAGGGTTTAAGGTCACATAACCAAATCCTAAATAAATTAAATTTATATGTTGCCCACAACTCACTAAGTACGAATATATAATCAATTCCATTATCGGGGTCCATTTGACCCTTTAAACTATTAATTGAACTTATTAAAACTATGAAAAATATTCTAAGTTTACCGTTAAAACATATTCAAACACACGTAATAAACTCAAATAATGAATTAAGATCATTACCTGAATGTTTCAGGGTAAAAATTCTACTATTTTCCCGGCTCTTTTCTCATTTTCTGGCATTTTTTCCGCTGCGTTTCTCCTCACTGTCGTTTCTGCTTCTCTGTTCCTTTTTTCGTTCCTTAACTCAATGTTAAGGATATATATATACCCTCACTGCCTATCATTTTTCCTTTTTGCCCTTTTTCCTTTCTTTTTTCTTTTATTTAATTTTATTTTCTTTTCTTAACGAAAATTAAAATGGTACCCTACGATATTCAAAATAATTTCCACTTTTGCATACAAGTTATACAAAATATATGTAACATACCCGCGAAGGCGGATCTCAAATCTGACTCCCAAAACTCAATATGCAAATTAAATGGAAAAATATCAAATTATTTAACATTCGGCATATTAGCGGAAACTAGCCGAACAACATCGAAATTGACTTTCGAAAAATCACAAATAATCATACAAACCTAACGGCGCTTTTAGATTTCTAATCAGAGCTCATTCACCAGAACCGAGCTCGAAAACCTCTTTTAATATTTATCGACAATAAAAACTGAAACCTTCTTCCGATGCCTGCCAAACGATGTCTGATTTAGCTCAATTTTACAGACAGGTCCTAATGGATATTACGAATATTTTAAAATTATCGGCACGCCATTCGGAGTTCTAACTTCCGAAACGACTGACCGAGGTCGTTTCAGTTCGCCATCAACTTCGGCTACTTCCAAGGAATAAGATTTATATTGCTTTTCTCCATTATTTCTTGCTTGTTTATTTGTCTTTATTTTTATCATAGTTACTTACTTTTCCTTCATAATTTACCGTATTACTTGTGACCTCATTCATAATTAATTGTTTAACCTAGACGTACAAATTTAGGCTTAGAGAGTTTGGCGCCTATCGTGGGGCCCAGACAATTGTAGGTATTCTACAAAGTAAAAGGCACAATCATGTCGGGTAACGGTAGCTGCGTTTCGAAGAACACCACAGACGCAGTAGATGGGTATGTAACAGATCTCAGCAATCCCAGCATACAATAAAAAGATCCCATTGAGCAGCCAAAAGATTCTTCTCATGAGCCTATCCCTATTAGTAGCGATGGTGAAGGCAATCAACCACCAGGAGGTAATTCTGAGTTCAGTGGCTATCTCTTTGACATCCTCAAAACAGCGTTTGAATGGAACTCAAACAGCATAGCTGAAGGGATATCCCAGAGATTGGGAGTAATGTTTGTTGGCTCGCCTCGAAGGCCGTTATCCTCGCGAAGACCGCTGCCCACGGATAACTCGCCAATATCAGTTCCCAATCGTCGGCTTAACATGGATGCTGCCCTTGGAGGATCAACGACAATCAACAATCAAGACCATAAGGGAAACCATGTCATTCAAGATCTCATAAAGGAGAAGAAGGCCATCCATGACCGAATCGGTAATGTGCCTTATGCTCCACCCCAAGTTAGCACGATAGATGAGCAGAAGTTTTACAAACATACTTACAAAGCAAGCGCAGCACCGCTCCACATACCAAAGCACTTCCGCTTGCCGGATAACTTGAAGTATAATGGAATGACCGATCGAGACGAGCACATTGCTGCTTACTATACAGTTGTCAAGAGTAACAAAATTACTAAAGAGGAAATCTGGTCTGCTCTGGTGAAGAGATCTGGCTCAAACTTGACCAAAGGAGCCCTTGCTTGGTACACTAAGCTAACACTGGGATCTATTGAATCACCACTCAGATGCATGACCTGTTCAAGAAAGCGCATTCTTGTGCCCGCAAGCGGGAGAAGCAGATGGAAGACATCTTCGAGATGCGACAATGCGACAATGAATTGCTGAAAGATTACCTCAATAGATTTCAAAAGGAACGCATGGAGCTCCCTCCATTCCCTGATAATATCACTGTGGTAGCCTTCAGCAAAAGCCTAAATTCAAAGGGATCCTTGGCTACCCGAGAATTGCGGTGGAGTTTAACCCAGCACCCGATATCCACATGGAGTGCGCTACACTAGAGGTATATTAATAAACTTTGTTTGTAACCAAACTACTCTCATAACCCCAAGGATGACCGAAAGAAAAGACCTGGATACCCGTCTCTAGAAGGTGAAGGAGATGGTAGAAGGAAGAAGCCAAAGGTTCAGAATCAAACGGGCGTCAGGCGGCAGAATTCTCGAACGTCCGGGTCCCTGGAGAAGTGGACTGTGCTCCGGAATTTTAGGGACTCTGGTCTTCACATCAATGCTGTGGACCTACTCGCCAATCACCTGGTAAACTAGGCCCCAGGGTCTGATGGCCATCTAACACAAAGGGATCTACAGGGAGAAATACAATGCCTTATTGCGACTTTCATCGCAGCGGGGGCCATGCAACGGTCAATTGCAATGCCTTGATGATTGAGATTGAACACTTGATAAAGGAAGGTTATCTCAAGGAGCTGCTGGAAGCAGAGCCCCGCCGATTTGAAGGCCCAAAGTCTGACAACCTATAGACCATCAATTCAATCTTTGCGGACGAACAACCAGACACGACCCGAGGGACTACAATAACTGGGATAACGTTTGAATCCATCGCATTCGACCTGGAGGAGCAAGCAGACCGCCGAGGAGACCTCGTTGTACCTATGGAAGCATCTGGCGTAAATTCCCAATAGGCTCTTACCGACTCAGGAAGCAATACTAATATTATCCGGGGGAGATGTTACACAAGTTCAGCCACTGTCCACAAATATCCTTGAGTACACGAAACATAATGGGTTTCAACAGAATCCGGAAAGCATCCGCTGGGGAACTAGCTCTATCGGTTCATATACCGGGCGTAACGAGCACAACAATTTTCCAAGTGATGAATGCAATCTCCCATATGACGTAATCTTAGGATGGCTGTAGATACACGACGTTAGGGGAGTGCCCTCTACACTTCATTAGGTCTTCAAGTACTCGACCTTGCACAGGATCGCCAACCTGCGAGGTAAACGGCCGCTCCCCAAGGAATGTTGCCCTACTCCTGAGGAGATTACATCTTCTGAATCGAAAGTTATTGAAGCATTAGTGCAAGAAGTTAGGGAGTAACTCAGCAAGCTGCGGGATCGATTGGCGCTGATGGATCAACTAGTCCCGAGAGCGACTGAATTGGTGTGTTGTCTCTCCGAAGTACTACGGAAGAAAGGAAGACCATTTTGGCTGATACAATGTTATTTGATGAAGGCTTAGACGAATATCCAACTCCTGCAGATTCCAGTCATAACCGAGCCAGAGACAGGTGAGCACCTATTGTTATACGTTTCAATATTTGAGATAGCTTGGAATGTAGTTCTTGTATGAGATAAGAACAGGCAGCAGTTTCCCATGAAGTATGCAATTAAGATGCCGCAACGCATAGATAAATTCTTGCCTTTACAACTCCAGTTCATAGCAGCCGTGGTAATGGCCACACGAGAATTGCGTTCGAGCTTTCAGGAGAACTCTATCAGTTTAGTCTCTTCTACACCGGTGCGAGCCATTCTGTCTAAGCTCGGTCTGTCGACAGATACAACAAAGTGGTCTGAAGAGTTGGGAGAGTACGACATCATCTATCAATCCCGTACAGACATTAAGATGCAAGCATTGGAAGGTTTTTCCTCAGATTTTGCAGAAGAACTTGAATGGAAGGCTGAAGAGTCACTCAGGAATGAAGCAGCAATTGATATGGCCGTTCGGAAATTCGCACGGGAATGTATTCTAACGGGGAGAAGATTGATCTCTGGATAAGAACGTCGTTTGGGATGGCTACCACCAAGCCATGAAAGCTGATGACCACGAAGTAGAGTGTGAAGCCATAATTCAAGTTCTTGACTTAGCCTACACACTGGGGGCCAGGGAGGTCAGCCTGTACAATAAATCTCAACTGATGGATAATCAACTAAGGGAAATCATCGTAGCTGAGGACGTCCATAAGCCGGATCAAATGAGGAAAATCAAGGCTATCTTGAAAAAATTTCATGCCTGGGAAGTCATCCACCAAGAAGAAATCTCAGAAGACGCCAAAGAATCCGAAGACCCAGACGATTGGCAGACGATAGTTGAGCTAACCCCCGCAGGCCTGATGAATATAGGATCCTTTACAGGGCAGCGTGATTCGCTGGTCAACTATCTGAGCAAAGGAGATCTTCCCAAAGACAAGACCAAAAACATTTACTTGCGGAAACAGACGGTTCACTATTGCTTGATTGACAAGTGGTTGTACCACAAGGTTGTCAACGACCCGGGGGATAACTCTTAAGGCTCAGCACCCTTAAACAGGGAAGCCCAACTGAATGACCCTGAATCTTTCAAGGATCAAACATGAAGTACCGTTGCTTAAGAAAGCATTTACTTTGTATTTGTTATCTCCTTCAGGTTATGATAATTATCAGACATGTTACGGGTTTTCACCCCACAACATCACAGGCCCCGCGCCTCTTCTATCAATAAAATAACTATCTTACTTAGTCAGTTACTCATTTTTTTAGATCCACCTACGATCCAACTATTCATAGCCCCGGCCAAACCTAAGCTGAAGTAATACACTCACTTTTCGCTACAAAATATAGAGTACACTACTCGCTTAGAGTTAGACCACGTCTAACTCAGCCACTAGGCATTAATCGAGCGTTGTCAACAGTTGCACCTATATGCCGATGGGAACGCCTATCCATGTAGTGCCAGAAAGTCTTAAATACTCGAGTACTACGCGAAGATATTTTGTCTCAAAATGCAAAAGGAGCGTTTCCACATGGGTTAAAGTCGTCCCATTGTAGGCGCAAACAGACATCTACTACGGATGCAACCTAGCCGCCGTCTATCGGTGCACAATGGAGGTAATTGCTCAAGACAGGCACACTGACACACGTTCTTAAACTAGAACAGTCAGGATGACTGGAAGCCATCTAATATCTAGGTGCTCAAATATACTGCTTGGCTATACATTATGAAACCCGTAATAACGCAAGTACGTATAAAATATTGATGAACATTCATTTCATTATCAACAAACAGCTCGTAGGCTCATAATATATATTTAGTTTTCCTGATTACAATATTTGTTTATAACAATTGTAGAAAAAAAAGGAAAGGGAAGACTAAACACAAAGAGCTCCTCAGGATTAACATGGCTGAATATCCTTCATCTGGATTGTAGCTATATACCGTAAATAGTCCGGAGTTCTTATTTTCTTCTGATAGCTCGAGATATGTTGGCCCGAGCATTCTTTCAAGGTATACGGATGTTGGTGCAACCAAAGCCGGTCCTCTTGATCAAAACAAGGGATCCCGAAAGCACCTGAGTATAGGCATGACCTTCCCCCATCTCGTCCGTTGAACTTGAAGAGAATTTAGAAGGCTAGCAGAGAAGCTTGTCCATCCACTTCAACCTCAACAGGCCAAACCGGAGTGCACAGCCCCGCAAATCTTCAAGCGCAAACCAAAGTTCACCGAGAGCAGGAAAGCTTGAGCTGGGAACCTACGACAAAGGAGCCTCTTCCCTCGAGTGTCCCATGGCCAATGGCCGACGAGGCATTTCAGCACCGACAAGACCGTACCATTAGAACCAAGAGACGAGCTTAAGCTGCAACCGAAGTTAGAACTTGGTGACTCATTAATCCGCTCATGACTCGAAGCAGTATCATCTTGCTATCCATGAAACGGAGTCAGACAAGTCAACTTCAACCCTACTTCGTCAAAGAAGCAACCTAAACACTAGAGAAATCCTGGCGGGGAAGCCTCATGACAGCTGAAAGTGCTAAGCGTCCTGACCCCGTATGACAAGAAGAATATCACAACAAATGCTATTTTAGAAGATGATCACACCGTAATCAGTGCACGTGTAAATGATGATATCCCGAAGGACATCATTCGAATTCTGGTCAAACTTCATGACTTAGGGGACTTCATTCATTCCCTCATGAATGAAGAGAAAAGAGAAGGTAGCTGCAGATAAGTTTCTTCCTTCATGCAACATCCATTCGGAACAAACAAAGTTTTCTAGGAAATTCAAAGCAGGATCAAAGGCCAGAAGTTTTATGGAGAAAAGAGATTCTTGCTATCATGAGAAATTTTTGGAGAAGCGGATTGTTTTCTGAAGTAGAGTTATTATTTTCCCATTCTCTTGAAGTTTCTATTTATAGGCAGAAAATGGTAAGGATGAGGAACGAAATGGTCACGCGTCATTATGGCTAGAGATATAAAATTATTTAGAGCAGTTAATGGCAGCTCTAGAAAAGGTGCGTAAGATCGGTGTCAGCCAATCAGAAGGAAGCACGCGAAATTCTCGAAGAGTTCAATGTCATTCTTGATCAAAGAGACTGTGAGTTTCAAGGATACAGTGAGATATCTTTATCACGCTGCTTTCACTTCCTGACTACTTGCGTCAGCACTCAGCAAATGGGGGGACCGACTGTGTAGGCAAAAATATGCCACCTATTGTTACGGGGATACCAGTCCAGCTAGCGAGACTAGACATATCCTACAAGTCGCCGGGCACTGAAGATATACGCCCACTCTTAAAGCCAACGACCATTTAGGTGGTTTGGCAGCAGGGCGCGGGGCACACATCCCGTCGCCTAGGGTTTACAGTCTCATAGTTAGAATTTAGTATGCCACCTCCTTGAGTTGTAGCCTATGGCCCTATTAGTATTTGCATTTTACCTTATCTAATACTGGGTATCACTACTAGAAATACCTCTCCTTACATTATATTGTACATTGGGTTCGCTATCAACTTCGGCTACTGTCAAGGAATAAGATTTATATTGGTTTTTTCCATTATTTCTTGCTTATTTACTTGTCTTTATTTTTATCGTATTTACTTACTTTTGTATCGTTGTTTACCGTATTACTTGTGACCTCATTCATAATTAATTGTTTAACCTAGACGTACAAATTTAGGCATAAACAAGGGGGATGGTAAAAGAGGGAAGCCAAAGGTTCAAAATCAAGCGGGTGTTGGGCGGCAGAATAATTCTCGAGCATTCGGATCCGAAGAGAATCGGACTGAACCCAAAAATTTTAGGGACTTTGGTCTTCGTGCCAATTTTGTGGACCTAGTCGCCAATCACTTTGGTAAACTAGGCCCCAAGGTCCGATGGCCACCTAACACGAAAGGGTCTACAAGAAGAAACACAATGCCGTATTGCGATTTTCATGGTAGGAGGGGCCATGCAACGGCTGATTACAAAGCCTTGATGATCGAGATTGAGCACTTACTAAAAGAAGGACATTTCAAAGAGTTGCTGGAAGAATAGCCCCACCGTTTTAAAGGTTCGAAATCTGAGAACCTGAGGACCATCAACGCAATTTTCATGGATGAATGGTCGGACACGGTCCGGGGGACTGCAATCATCGGGATAAAATTCGGGTCCATCTAATTCGACCTGGAGGAGCAAGCAGACCAACAAGGTGACCTCGTTGTACGTGTGGAAGTATTCGGCGTACATATCCGGTGGGTTCTTATCGATCTGGGGAGTAGTGCCAATGTTATCCGGGGGGAGGTGTTGCACAAATTCAGCCATTGCCCTCAAATATCCATGAGCACTCGAAACATAATGGGTTTCAACAGAATCGGGGAAGAATCTAGACGAGCATAACCACTTTCCAGGCTATGAATTGTAATCTTCATACGATGTACTCCTGGGACGGCCATGGATACACGATGTCAGTAGAGTGCCCTCAACACTTCATCAGGTATTCAAGTACTCGACTCTGAACAGGGTTGCCGACCTACTAGGTGAGCGGCCTTTCCTTGAGGAATGCCGCCTCACTCCAGACGGGGTTACATCTGCCGAGTTGAAAGCTGTTGGGGCTATTGAGCGAGAAGTTAGAGAGGAACTTAGTGAACTATAGGATCGATTGGTGGTAATAGATCAACTAGTCCCGAGCACGACTGAGTTGGTATGTTATCTTTCTGAGGTGCTGCGGAAGCAAGGAGGACCTTTGTGGCTGATATAAAGTTATTTAACAATGGCTCGGACGAACATTCAACTCTTAAAGATTCCAGCGATAACCGAACCAGAGACAGGTGAGCACCTACTGTAATAAGTTTCAATATCTGAGATAGCGTGCTATGCCGTCCTTATACGAGAAAAGAAAGGACAACATTTCCCCGTAATACGCCAGCAGGATGCGGCAGCGCATAGACAAGTGCTTGCCCTTGCCGTTCCAGTTTATAGCAGCCATAGTAATGGCCACACGAGAATTACGCTCATACTTTCAGGAACACTCAATCAGGTTAGTCTCTTCGACACCAGTACAAACCATTTTTTCTAAACCCGGTCTGTCAAAAGATATGGCAAAGTGGGCTGAAGAGTTGGGAGAGTACGACATCTTCTATCAACTTCGTACAGTTTTCAAGTTGCGGGCGTTGGAAGGTTTTACCTCATATTTTGTAGAAGAACTGCAACGGAAGGCTGAAGATCCACTCACGAATGAAGCAATGATCGAGTACGGATGTTGGGAGATTCGCACGGGCATGGATCCCAACGGAGAGAAGGTTGATCTATGGATCAGAATGCCATCAAGAATTCTCTACCATCAGCCAACCAAAGTTGATGACAAAGAAGCAGAATGTGAAGCCATAATTCAAGCTCTTGACTTAGCCTACATACTGGGGCCAGGGAGATCAGCCTATATAATAAATCTCAGCTGATGGTTAATCAACAAATGGAAATCTGTTTAGCTGAGGACGTCTTCGAGCCAGAGCGAAAGAAGAAAATCAGGGCAATCCTAAAAAAAATTTCATGTGTGGGACTTCATCCACCCAGAAGAGATCTCAGGAGACGCCGAAGCATCAGAGGATTCATACAGTTGGCAGACGATAGTTGAGCTAACCCCCACAAGCCTGATGAACCTTGAAGTTCCAGATACAGGATCTTTCGCAGGGCAGCGTAATACGCTGATCAACTGTCTGAATAAAGGGAGATCTTCCTAAAGACAATTCAGAAAGCATCTACTTGCGAAAACAGGCAGTTCACTATTGCTTGATCGGCAAGGGGTTGTACCACTGGGTTGTCAACGACCCGGGGGATGACTCTCAAGGCTCAGCACCCTTAAACACGGAAGCCTAACCAAATTCCCACGAATATTTCAATGATCAAACATGAAGTACTTTTTCGTGAGAAAGCATTTACTTTGCTTATGTTATTTCCTTTCGATTACGGTATTTATCAAACATGTTACAGGTTTTCACCTACAGCTTCTCAGGCTCTGCGCCTCTTTTATCAATAAAACTACTATCTTACTTAGTCAGTTTTACTTATTTATTTAGATCCATCTATGATCCAACTATTTATAGCCCCGGCCAGACCTAAGTTGAAGTAATACACTCACATTTCGCTACAAAAAGTAGAGTACACTACTCGCTTAGAGCTAGACCACGTCTGCCTCATCCACCTGGTATTAATCGAGCATTGATCTCGTTAAATCAACAATTGCACCTACACGCTGCTGGGGACGCCTGTCCTCATAGTGCCAAAAAGTCTTAAATACTCGAGTAACTAGGCGAAGATGTTCTGTCTCAGAACACAAAAGGACCGTTTTCGACACGGGCTAAAGTCGTTCCATTGTGGGCGCAAACAACCATCTACTATGGATGCAACCTAGCCGTTGTGTATCGGTGCACAACAGATGTAATTGCTCAAGGCAGGCACACTGACACACGTTCTTAAACAACTAGAACAATCAGGACGATCGGAAGCTATCTAATATCTAGGTGCACAAACATACTGCTTGGTCACACATTACGAAACACATAATAACATAAGTACGTGTGAAATATTGGTGAACATTCATTTCATTAATAATAAACAGCTCGTAGGCTCATAATATACATTTGGTTCTTCCTAAATACAACATTTGTTTGTAAAAATTGCAGGAAAAAAAAGGAAAAGGAAGACTAAAAGTAAAGAGCTCATTCGGATTCACATGGCTGAAGATCCTTCATCTGGATTGTAGTTACAAGCCGTAAACAATCCGAAGTTCTTTTTTTTTTTTTGGAGCTTAAGATATGTCAGCCCGAGCATTCTTCGAAGCATACAGCCACTGAAACAGTCAAAGCCCGTCTGCTTGATCAAAGCAAGGGATCCCAAAAGCATTTGAGTACAGGCCTGAACTTCCCCCATCTCGTCCATTGAACATAAAGAGAAACTAGAAGACTATCAGCGAAATTTGACCATCCGCTTCAACCTCAATTGGTCAAATCGGAGTGCACAGCCCCGCAGATCTTCAAGCACAAACAGGAGTTCGGCAGGGACGGAGAGGCTTGAGCTGGGAACCTACCACAGGGGAGCCTCTTCCCTCGGGTGACCCACAGCTAACGACCGATTGAGCATTGCAATGCTGACAAGATCGTACCAGCAGAACCAAGAGACGGCCTAGGACCATAGGCGGAGTTAGAACTTGGTGACTTGTTAATCCACTCATGACCCGAAGCTGAATCCTCTTGCCTTCCAGGAAACAAAGTCAGAAAAGTAGGCTTCAACCCTACTCCATCAAAGAGGCAACAGAGAACCGCATGATAGTTGAAAGGGCTAAGCGTCCTGACCCCGCATGATAGAATAATATCACAAGAATGGTTATGTATGAAAATGCGTACACCATAATTAGTGCACATGGCATGATGAAGATGCTCCAAAGACAATCATTATAATCCCAATCATACTACATGACTCGGGGGACTACTCCTTTCCGTATGATTGAAGGCAAAGAAAAAGGTAACTGCAGAAGAGCTTTCCCCTACTGTTTCCTTATGCAACATCCATTTGGAGCGAAGAAGGTTTTTTGGAAGTGTTTGTGAATTTTCCATTGTCGTGAAGTCTCTATTTATAGGCAAAAAAGGATAAGGATGGAGCACTAAATGGTCAAGCATCATTATTGCTGAGGATATGGAAAGATTCGAAGCAGTTAATGGCAGCTCCTGAAAAGGTGCATGGTATCGATATCAGCCAATCAGAAGGAGGCATGTGAATTCTCAAGGAGTCAGTGAGATATCTTTTCACATCACGCTGCTTTCACTTCCTGATTGCTTGCGTCAGCACTCCGCAAGTGGGGGAACTGACTGTGTGGGTAAAAATATGCCACCTACTATTACGTGATACCAGTCCAGCTGGCAAGACTCGACTTATCCTAAAAGTCATCGGACACTGAGGATATACGCCCGCTCCTAGATCCAACGACCGTTTAGACGGTTCGGTCATAGGGTACAGGGCGCACAATCCCGCCCCCTAGGGTTTACAGTGTCCAAGTTAGGCTCTCCAAATTTAAGTCTTTCCTTGTGTTTATACATAAAATTATACGTCTAGGTTAAATAATTAATTAAGGTTGGGGTCACAAGTAATACAGTAATTACGATGGAAAAGCAAGTAAATATGATGAAAACAGTAATAAGTAAAGCGAGATGAAATAAGCAAGAAAAGGTAAAGTAATTCTTATTCCTTGAGAGTAGCCGGATCCTGTGGTGAATCGCTTCATGTGAAATACAATGTAAGGATGGGTATTTACATTAGCGATACCCAGTCCTAAATAAGGTAAAATACAAAGATAATTAAGGCTATAGCCCTATAATCAAAGCGGTGGTACATACTAAACCCTAACTAAGAGATTGTAAGCCCTAGGCGGCGGGATGTATACCCTGCTTCCTATGGCCGTGCTGCCTAAACGATCGTTGGCTTCAGGAGCGGGCGTATATCCTCTGCGCCCGGTGACTTGTAAGATAAGTCTAGTCTAGCCAGTTGGACTCGTATCCCCATAATAGTAGGTGGCGTATTTTTGCCCATACAGTTAGTCCCCCCCACTTGTTGAGTGCTGATGCGAGCAATCATGAAGTGAAAGAAGCGAGATAACAGACGTAAAGGTGTGATAGTACTGGTGTTGGCCTCCTTTGCTCTTCGCGTGCATCGCATTTAATGCAAATTCCTTGGAACAACGACCTGTCCCCCTACGATTGGAAGGGTTTTCCGCGTATCTTCCTAATACTGCTCCATGCTCTATTCATATTCCGTAATTATGGGGATGCATATCACTTGAACTATAGTAATCATAATTATGATTCCACGTGACCGAGATCATTCAACTTCCCCTTTAAATTATGCGCATAGACGTGCATACATACGTCGCAACTGTGAAAGTTCATTCAGAATACTCCAAAGAATTCCAATAAGAGGATAATATTTCCCCAATCAAAACAACACTTTTCGCCATAGCTCAAGGACCAAGTTTCCTTTCAGAAAACTTTAGAGCGCAAGATTACCTTACCGCTTCCCTCAGTTTTGAGAGCGATGGTCATATGCTGGGCCAGAACCCTAAATAAGAGGGTGAAAACAACAGCCTTTCCATAGAATTTTGTCTTTCCACGGTTACGAGGGATAATTTGATGCTTATCAGGCATGAATGTTAGTGGCCTGAGTTTGTTAACATCATCGCTCCTGACGCTGAGAAAAGAATTTCTTCTCATCGGGCTGGTTATTCGATCGTCCACACATACCCTTTCAAGCTTCACTTTAATAAGCGCGTACACTTAGATATATGCCGCAGTTACAACATCTGCTTGGGCCAGGTCAGCCTTTCCATCTGGCGTTGAGTGGCTGTGCTGGATTACTTGGCCAACTATGCTTAAGTTTCCTTCTCCTTTGATCATCTTCTAACTTTACATTCTCCTCGTCTTCATAAAGTGGGCATGTCGATGTTCATACAATGGGGAAAGAAAGGTGTAGTCCCAAATAGTGAAGATTCAAAAAACCGTAGCTGGTGCACAGGTACATCGTTGTGCGGACGACCGATATAGTATCCTTTCTTCCCTTTCCAGAGGTCTTCAATAGAAAGTGTAAGCCTTCACAAACTTGTTGTGTTGGGTAAAAACCCCCCACCGCCTCGGTATACAAGGCTCAAATCACGAGACAATTAATTTTCATTGAGGATAGCTTCCCGAGAGAATTGTTTTCATCTCCACCTCGGGTAAAATCTAGCCAAGTACAACATTAGGACTCGGAGAAACGGAAGAATGATCAGTATGGTGAACCCTCGAGGGATTGTGTCACCTTGGCGAACTACCGCCTCTAATTATAACTGTTGACCGTTGTATGACCATTGCCAAGACATTTAAGGATAAGATCATGAGCTGACCACAATCAAATACGGACTAATGGCCATAAAATATAGTTATTTACGATTGTAACGCCACTCCTCTTATTAACTATAAATAGGATTCGTTTGTAACCTGATAAGGCATCCAGAAATACAACACTTGACTTACATTCTTTATTTTAAGGCTTTTGCCTCATTTTATCAACTCGTTTATATCTTGTTTCGTTTATTTTCATTAAGCACTTGTCTCGTTAAGTCCAGTTTTAGTTTGATCATAACTTTGATACAAGCAAATTATCAATTAACCTAAAATAAATTCGATTTGTTGTCCTATCCCAATTTGATAAAATGAGGCAAAAGCCTTAAAATAAGGAGATATTGCTCCGAAGTCAACAGTGCTCGAATCCTCATCCTTCACACTTAACCACTGGAGGGTGCAAGCAGATGAGATCAGTGTGCAATCGACTCATAGACTCGAGAACTTGACTCGAGAACTTCAAAACAAGGAGATCTCCCGAGGCCTAGCTAAACCTACACCGTGGACTGATCTCATAGTAATACGTTGGATTCCTCATATTCATTGCCTCAATTGGCTTTTGTAAATTAATATTGCCTAAGTACAACTAGATCCTATGTAAACCGACTCAATTTTCATCAATGGAATAAAAATCGATTCATCTTCTTTTTATCCATCAAGCCTTGTTTAAAGCCTCGGCTCGAGGACGAGACGTCATCCTAAGCTAGCTTCATAATATATTTAAAGTCTTGCAAGCAAATAAAAATTTGAAAAGATATTGAAATAGCTAACATGCAATATTTACTTATTCATAAGGCTCAAAGGCAAGAATAATTACAAAGGGAACAGCCCGAAGGCCCAAAAAAAAAAAAACAAACGAGCTACCACACACTAAGTGGAGCTATCACTACCCGAAGCCTCTCCTTCGGATGAGCTCTCACTGCTCGAAGGAAGTTGATCCAAAAACTTTCGAGCCATAGGACATCTATTTTAGCCTTGGGAATCTCATCATCAAAACTAACCCCCTTTTTACATTGTTCGAGGGTCCTTAATTTGGCCTGAATGATTGCCCAATTTCTGTCGACTTTTGCTTGGGTAGCTCTCAAGTCTAGCTTGGCCTTGAACTTGGATTTGAGTTCAGAAGAGGAGACTGGCTTTTTACCCTGAAGGGTCTTCATTTCGGCTTCAAGAACCTCATTCTTGATTTCAACCTCCTTCATCTTCGAGGTAAGCAGCGAAGATCTCTCTTCAAATTGCCCGGTCAGCTTTCTGAGCACCACATATGTTGCATCTGCCTGCTTTTGAAGCTCAGCTCGATGACTCTCCTCTTTAGACCTCTTCTCGGCTCTTGACTACTCAACTTCTTTCTGAGCTCGGCCTAATTTGGCTTCTGAGTCAATGAGTTGTTGTTCCAGCTCAGAAACATGAGCTTCGAGCACATTCCTCCAACGATCCACTCATCCCCGACCCGCTTAAGGTGCGCTGCTCGTTTTGCTTCGATCTCATCCGCTTTCTTGGCATAGACATAGCCCTACAGCAAGAAAGAGGAAGTCAAAAGTGAAAAAAACAGCTAAATCAGAAAAAAAGTAAAGCAAATAAAAAACTTTACATGAATCGCATGTTGAGCCGAATAAGCTATCAAATCATCTGATGGAATGTTCTTGAGCTGATAGTTTTCTGAAGGCCCAAGAAACCCCTTGCAGCTGACGGCGACCCCTATGTTGTCGTCCAGCAGGCAAACATCGATTGGAACTGGGATTCGCCTAATCCCTTCAGGAAGGGCTGCCTTAGCTCGAGTTGAATCGGCGCTCGCCCCCTTTGCAGACGAAACCGCCTTGGCAGGCTTGGCCCAGCCAGATTCAAGCTCCTCGCAAACCTTATCAACAACTTGACTCGGTTCCTTAAAGCACGCCGCCCCGATCTCGCCTCGAACATAGACATTATCTAGTTCATCAATTAGTCTTCATCGAGGAGCTTCAGGCAAATCAGCCCGAGGGATTTTAGCCTTGGTTATCTTCTTCGGCGTATCCCCTTTCCTCTTCGAACTTGAAGAGAGAAAACGTGTCATTTAAAGAGAAAGAAAAAGAGGATATACAAAGGATAAATAAGGATACCTCTCGGGGCCTAAGTAAGAGTCTGAACAGACTCCTCTATGGACTACAAAATAGCCTCGATGTCAAGGACCTCGACGACATCCTCTCGTCATCCCTGCTTCTACTCCTTCTTCATTTTCTTCTTCTCCTTCTTATCCTCCTCCGTCTCCGCCTCGGGGGGCAAATCGTTAAAGTCTGAAAAAACAAAAGGAGTAAGACCAAGAGAGGACACATTTAAAAAAAGGAGTATCAAAATTGGGAGGATTTATTGGAAGCATCCTAGCTAAAGAGTGTAATGAGAAATAGTCTTTTCGCAATTGTTGAAGCCAAGTAAAACATAAGATCAGAGGAAAACTTATGCGTTCCGTTCCACACCTCGGGGAATCCAGGCCTGGTAGAGAGAGAAGAAGTAGGAAGAAGAACAAACCAATCACACCAGCTACGATCCTCAGTGTCGTCCCTATTGGTGATGATGGAGAACTGGCCTCACTTGTTTAACTGCACAATGTCATCTTTGTGCAGAAAAGGAGAAAACAAAGAAATCAAGTAGTCATACTCAAATATGACCCCGGCTTTACAACTAATGTAGTCGAGACACTGAATGGCCCTCCAGAAAACAGGGCCTAGCTGACCCAAGCAAAAATTGTGCGACCTACAAAATAGTGTCAACTACGGGGTGAAGAGGAAGAGTAAAACCTATCAAAAATAGGTAAGTATAAACGAAGGATTGCCCCGGAAAACTGTCACATGTGCGATGCTCGAGGGCAGGAATTGAAATTGGAACCTCGGGGCCCCAATTACACTCTCCTCGGATCAAAGCTATATGTTTCTCCAAGGCCAAGCTTGGAGAAAGTTGAACGGGGAGGTTCTTTTTCCTCCTAAAGTCTGAGGCTGATTGACCCCTCATTTTAAAATCCTTGTTGGAATCAAACTTCTTGGGGATAACCCATTGAGGTCTAAGTTCCCCAAGATAAACTTTCTTCTTTTTCTCCTTGGGAGGCGAGGTCTTGACTACCTTATTATCATCCTCATTGTCGACGGCTTCTTCAATCGCCACCTCATTATCACCAATGGAAGGTTCTTGACTAGCAATGCCATGACTGTTATCCAAACGGGAAGAAGTTTCCGATGGAGGATAATTTATCAAATCATGAGTTGATGCCAAAATACTTGCGCCGATGATGTTTTCACGATTAGAAGAAGAACAAGACATGATCAAATTCTTAGAAGTAAATGGAGGCTGGAAAAAGAAAATTGGCTCAAGGAAAATTATGAAATAATGAATATAATGACAAAAAGTGGCTAATTTATAGCAAGGCGCAAGTGAATTAAAACGCCATAATGACATTTACATAGGTAAGGTAAAACAAAAAGTTGCAGCCGTTCAAAAAAAGGCCACGTGTAGAGGATGCGACATTGAAGCGACCCTCACCCTTTCAAATTTCCTGGCCGATAACGCGCAATGTCATTCTCCCGCCTGATTCCATTCCACCCCTTGGAAAATTCTAACAATTGTCCAAGGGGTGGGGGGACTATCTGTATTGGGTAAAAACCCCCCTACCGGCTCAGTATAAAAGGCTCAACCCACGAGACAATCAAGTTCACCGAGGACAGCTTCCCGAGGGAATGGTTTCCATCTCCACCTCGGGTAAAATCTAGCCAAGTACAAGATTCGGACTCGAAGAAACTGAAGAACGATCAGTATAGCGATCCCTCGAGGGATTATGTCACCTCGGCGAACGAACACCTCTAATTATAACTGCCAACTGTTGTATGACCATTGCCCAGGCATTTAAGGATAAGATCACAAGCTTACCAGAATCAAATACAGAGTAATGACCATAAAAAATAGTTATTACAATTGTAACGCCACTCCTCTTGTCAACTATAAATAGGATTTTTTGTAACCAGAAAATGCATCAAAAAATACAACACTCGACTTATATTCTTTCTTTTAAGGCTTTTTTCTCATTTTATCCGCTCGTTTATATCTTGTTTCGTTTATTTTCACTAAGCAGTTGTGTCGTTAAGTCCAGTTTTAGTTCGATCATAACTTTGATACAAGCAAATTATCAATCAACCCCAAAACAAATTCGATTTTTTGTCCTATCCCGATTTAGGCCAACACACCTGCCATTATACTTCGCCTCTAGTTACTTCGAACTGATCTCCTTCTTCTTCTTTTTTTAGTGAACATTATGTCTTACATCTCCCTGAGTCATAATGAGCTGAACATGTAGATCACCACCATTTTTATAAGGAACCCTCTTGATTTGTTGATATCCGCAGCCTTGGCTAGTGCAAATGGCTGACGGGCAAAAGACCACGGTAAGTTATTGCTGTCAGACTCCCTTCTTTGCTCAAACATTTGATTTCTGCACTTAACTTGCTGCTGCCTCAGAATTTTCTCGTCGCAAAATGCTCGTTGAGGGAGATCGGCTTGGTGCCCGGTATATTGCTCCTATGACTAATGTAAGGGCGTCCTTTGCCTGATGTGAAGGCGTCTAGTGGGAAAATTCTCGAGATGGCGAGCAGTTCATGTTCATCGGGAAAGAGAAAATCTTCTAGGTCTACTAGCGTGGTGACTGCCAGTGAGACCTTGATAATTTCTGATAGCGAGAGTGAAGTCCTCCTGAGTGGCCGTGTCTGAAGCCGTCGAGACAACCCCCATTGCAGATGCTGAAACTGGTCCGTCCACGCGAAAGCGTAGGCATTTGATTGAAAAGACCCCCATAGCTGACGAAGAAGCTAGTGTGGAGGATGATGTTGTGCTTCCAATCATTTCTTTCGAGCCTCATTTTCCAGGGTAGAACTTTGCCTTTTATTGACATGATATGCTTTCCTTATGCACTTCAGAAATTGATATCTCCTACTTGCACTCAGAACCCATTGCGGCGACTCTGGCACTGGTGCAAGCAAACTCGAGGGTTAAGCTTAACACGAAGAAACGCGGAAGAAAATAAGAACAAAGATAGAAGCAAGTCAAATCTTGCTTCGATTCAAAAGAGCAATGAGGAACTTGTCTCAAACTGGATCGAACTGGAGTTCAAGATGCACCTATGCTATGCAATAATCTTCAAGAAGAACAAGCTTCTTGCAAATTAAATGACAAAGAAGAAAATGTTCAATCGAAGACTCCGAATAACACAAGGTTTTTAAAATCCCATGTCGGGATTTGGCTCCATCGGAGACTAACAATAGCACTTTCTATGTTTGATCATTCAACAAAAACTTGATTCTTACAAGTGAAATGTAAAGGAGTATATATAGACTATGCTAGGGATAAACAGTAAATGGTCACAGGCGACTAATAGGAGTAAGCCACGCAGGGCTGCCTAATGAGTGTTCGGTTACTTCTTCAACCGAACACTTGATCTCGAACACTTGAGCTCGAGCTTCTTCACTTCGGTTCTCATTTGTTCAGCTCAGCTCATTCTTGACATCGATCGCTCCTCCTTTAGTTATTTGCTTTTACTTCGGAGTCGATGTTTAGCGTCCGGTTGGGGTTCAGTCACTTCCTTCTTCGAGCTCAAGCTTATAGATGAAGCCTTCAGTTCTTGAGCTCGGCCACTCAGCTTTGGGGTAGTTGCTTTCCTTCGACCAAGCCAAGTGAATGTGAACATCGTGCAGTAGCTTGGCTTGGCTTCGTGTCATTGGCCTCGGTGTATCGAACACTTGATCAGCACGTGTTCGGGCAGCATCATCCTCCCCTTCTTGAGAAGATTTCGTCCTCGAAATCGAGCCATCTTCATCCTCCGAAGTTTGACCTACAACACAAAGAACTAAGTCAGCAACATTAAAGGTGTTGGACACGTTATACTCACCAGGCAGGTCGATCACATAAGCATTGTTGTTGATCTTGCTCAGCACTTGAAATGGACCATCCCCTCGAGCAGCCAACTTTCCTTTCCTTTGGTTCGAGAAGCGTTCCTTTCGGAAGTGAACCCAATCCCAATCTCCCTTCTTTAATTCCAACTTCTTACGCCCCTTGTTTTTCTTCGATGCGACCTTTACATAAGCTTCCTCGAGGTTCTTCTTCACCCTTGCATGCAACTCGATCAAGGCAGTGGCTCGTCGAGTACCTTCAAAATCAATAACAGAATCTCGAGGCAATTAGGAATCAAAGGGTTAAAGCCATACACACATTCGAACGGGGTCATATTTATCATTCGATGCACCGTTCGATTGTATGCAAACTCCATCATGGGCAAACGATCAGCCCAGTTTCGAACCTTGCCTTTGGTCATTTCACGAAGCAAAGATCCTAAGGTTCGGTTAACTACCTCGATCTGTCCATCAGTCTGAGGATGGTGAGACGTCGAGAATACTAGTTTGGCCGAGGGCACCCCACAAACATTTCCAAAAATGACTCAAGAACTTTGAGTCTCGATCACTCACAATAGTACGAGGCACACCATGCAATTTTAACACATTAGAAATAAACAAAGTAGCTACATGTTGTGCATCATCACACTTCTTGCAAGGAATAAAGTTAGCCATTTTGGAAAATCGATCCACGACAACGAAGATGCTATCATGTCAACCCCTCGACCTCGGTAACCCCATAATAAAATCCATGGATATATCAACCCAAGGTCGATCTGGCACAGGCAACGGGGTATACAAACCATTAGGGCTGGACTTCGATTTAGCTTTCTTGCGAATGAATCAAGTGTTGCAAAGCTTTTCCACATCTCGTTGCATTTTTTGCCAATGGAACTGCTCGGTTAAGATACCAAGAGCTTTGTCAACACCGAAGTGTCCCATCAAGCCTCCAGAGTGAGCTTCTCGAACTAAGAGCTCTCTCTACGATGACACTGGCACAAAACCCCTCCCATTTTTGAAGAGGTAGCCATCGTGCCACTGATATTTCTCAACCCTTCGGCCACTCAAGATTGCGTCTTGAACGCATTTTAGCTTGGGATCATCTTCGCACATCGACTTGATGCTTTCAAATCCCATGAGCCTTGAGGCGAGAGTGGTCGCTAAGGCAAATTTCCTTGATAGCGCATCGGCCACAACATTGTCTTTTCCCTTTTTGTAATAAAGTACATAGGGAAAACTTTAAATGAATTCAACCCACTTGGCATGCCTTCGGTTCAATTTCTCCTGACCTCGGAGATGTTTCAAAGATTCATGATCACTTTTAATCACAAACTCTCGAGACCACAAATTATGCTGCCAATGGGCGAGTGCTCGAACGAGGGCATACAACTCCTTGTCATACGTTGTGTAATTCAAGGTTGCACCCTTAAGCTTTTCGCTAAAGTAAGCGATCGGCTTTGATTCTTGCATGAGCACTCCTCCGATCCCAACTCCGGACGCATCACACTCGACTTTGAATGCTTTGCCGAAGTTAGGGAGGTACAACTGTTGCTCCCAAACGCACACGCAAGTATACGCGGTCGACAGGTAATAAAGTGATAAAATCGAGTATCGTTCCCACGAGGACTGTGCAGACTAATACTTAACAAACAATTTCTAACAAACTATCCAGGGGTCTTTTTCTTTGATGGTGAGAGTTCTTATAACTAAAAAGCAGTAATTAAAGTACTAGAAGTGTAGTCAAGCAATGGTGCAATACTTTGGTTGTTAACAATATTAAGAGGACGGTCCAGGGTCAGAGTTACGAACAATCCAGTTGATGTATCCAATTGATTCCACTTCTTAAATCCCGGGTTACTAACAGACAGAGTAAATGTAACTGTGAAAATCTTTCAGTTCTTCACAGTCTATGCAAGCTACTTCAATCCCTATATGTCTATGGGATAAGTCACATGCACGCATTAGCGAATCCTGTAATGAGTTAAACTAGGCAAGCAAGTATATGTCTATCCTACTCGCAAATTGGTTCCCCGATGCCCGGGTTCACAAACTAGTTCTATTCTTTCTTATTACGTAATTAAATTCCCTCTTTCGAGTTCAATCCAAAAACCATAGATAATGCATAATTATCGAGCTCTAACAATTATACAAGTGAAATCAAGAAAGAATAAGTAACCCGTTATGGGATTCAATTAATGGCAATCAATCTTCAAACAATCAAATTTCATGTAATACTCTAACCCTAAAACGTAAAGTTTAGCCACACATATTCATAATCACAAGGCAAAGATTTGGTGTAATAATGAAGTAAATGATGTAATAGATGAAAGATTAGAAATAAACCCTTGTTCAATGAGTATGGTGATCTCAATATTGCTCCAAAGTCAGAACTCCTTTCAAAAACTAAGAAAGTACTATTTATAAGGTTTACAAACACCTAGTAATAAGTTAGACCCAAGCCTAGACGAAATAGGAAGTAAAAATCCGCACAAGGGGCGCTATAACGGGCGCCCCGCGCCTCGTAACGCGCTACAATAACCAGAAGACGCCAAACTTTGCACGCTTTAGCCATGCGGCGCGTGAGAAATCGCGCTGGGGCACTGGGCGCTATAGCTGGCGCGCCACGTGCCCCAAAGCGCCCAGCAATTTTTGCTTGTTCCTTGGTCCGAAATCTCGCTCGTGTCGTGCCCTCGTGTGCTCAATCCAATCCTCAATCAACTTCCAATCAATTCTTGCTCAATCAAGCTCCTAAAAGCTCCAAATGCGCTACGTAACAACCTACACACGCAGGACATCAAATTAGTGTAAAACCACATTCACAAACTATAAAACGAGCGAATAACAAGCTCAAACATGCGGAAATATTAAGGAAACGTGGGCATAAAATGCCAAACATCACCACCCCATACTTGAACCTTTGCTCGCCCTCGAGCAAGTCACATCTCACTTCCCAACCTAGGTAAAACAGGTCTGCCTGTGACTATGGTTGATACCGATCATTGAACCAATGCACACATGATTACTATGGATCCACAACATGCAAACAATTTACCAAAACCAAAAAATATGAGAACAACCACCCCAAAATAGCTCAAATGCACAAACTCAACTTATTGCAACCATGCTCCCACAAAATCACACCTATCTACTCAATCAAGAACCATCAACTTTACCTATTTCATGCAAACCATGTGCCCTCACCAATATGAAGCAAAAGAGTGCCCCTCAAAGATCACACACAAAAATGGATATCATGAATAGAACGGGGGCAATAACAAATGAATTCACTCACTCTCATGAAAACCTCACATGTCACACACAATGTACCACAGGCTTGCCCGTAGTGTAGGACTCCACTAATGTAGGCTCACTCCAATCGGGATTAACTAGGACTTTAGAAAGGTCGTAATGTAGGCTAATGGGCGGGTAGGATACATATGGTAATAGTGACTACCTCTCTAAGCACTTTAATACATCACAATTATTCCAAACACAACTCCCATCAAAGCCACCCAATCAACACTTCCACACATACACCTTCTCAACAAGTAGCATTTTTCTTTTTAAGCACACACTAGCAAGGAATGGATATTCTTTTCTCTTTTTATTTCTTTTTCCACAAATTTTTTCTTTTTCTTTTCAACTTTGCTCTTTTTTTTTCTTTTCAATTTCATTACTTTCCAACCTTGCCAATGCTCATAAACAACTACTACACAATTTTAACAAGTATTCCCCCTCATTAGTTCCACTCAAAAACCTCCCAAAATTCAACCACAACTCCACGATAACATCACAGTATCAAATAAAGTGCTTAAGGAGTAAAGGGCCAAAAGAGAACAATTTAGAACAAATGGGTAGGTTTGGGGTGTGGGTGCCAACAAAAAGGTCAAAGAAATCACAACAATTAAGTCAAGGTGTATATGTAAGGGTAGGCAAATCAAAAGAAAGCCTTGTATCATTTCCCGACTAGTGCAAACCTAGGATTTCGCTTTGCACACACACGGGGCAAGTTCTAGACATTAATATGCAAACATGGAGCAAACAAGAACATGCGTCACACACACATTGCACATGATCCACACAAAAAAGTTCCATCAACAACTCTCAATCAAGCATCTAGAGTGCAACTTGTGGAAAATTAAGCTCTAATGCACAAAGGTTCACAATAAAGTCAAGCAAGTGGACTCAAGCATCTCAAGGGGGTCGTTCCATTTTTTTTTTTTTTTAGGCATGCATCACAATTAAAAGCTCAAGGACACCACAAATAGCTCATGCAATCTAGGGGTGGGCGTTCGGTTCTTCGGTTCGGTTTTTAGAAGTAGGAGTCCGTTACTTCGGTCTTCGGTTCGGTTTGAAGTGTAGAAAAGTCCGTAATTTTTATACTTCGGTTCGGTTCGGTTTTTTAGTTCGGTACTTCGGTTCGGTACTTCGGTGTTTTGGTTTAAACCAAAGTTTATAGCCAAAGAAAAAAAGGCCGAACAAGAAAGGGAAAGGAAAGGCAAAGTACATACCTGTTCAAAGTCAAAAAAAAAAGATTAACAAAAATACATCAAATTACCAAATATAAATGATTGAATACTCGTAATATCATATCGCGATGACTTAACATAAATGATTTATTCAAACTAAAGGGATGTTCAGCTAATTTATCATTTCCTAATGAATTTTTAGTTCAATTATTTAATTTTTTATATATGTTGCATTTAATCACTAATTAGACATTAAAATACAATAAGCAAAAAAGGGAAATTATACGAATCAATCTAGGAAATATACGTAATATGTAATGGTGGATGTTTTTTGTTAATGGTTTTAAAAAAAGAAAAAAAAAAAAAAAAAAAACTTCGGTTTTTTCGGAATTTCGGGGCCCGAAGTTCCGGGGAGCCCGAAACCGAAGACCGAAGTTCAAAAATTTCTAAGACCGAACCCGAACCGAAAAACCGAAAAACCGAACCCGAAGTACCGAATTAGTTCGGTTCGGTTCGGTATTTCGGTTTTTTCGGTTTTGTGCCCACCCCTAATGCAATCAATTCAAGTCCACCGGTGTCAAACAAATCAAAGGCACCTAGCATTCTACGTATTTCTTTCGTTTAGGGCCACCTATACTAACTATTCTAATCCTAAAAAGAAATAAAAACTACCCGGTTCAAAGGTCTCCCCGTGGAAAAGAACCGTGGCCATAAGAAAAACCACGGGGCGGATGACATGTACCAGTAATAAAACTAAAAGGGAAATCTTTTTGGAATTTTTCATTGGTTTTCTAATTTTTTTTTCATATATTAAAGCAAGAAACAAATAAAAATAAAGTCTAGTGACAAAAGAAAAATCCTATGGTACATGCATCCCTAACCTCAAAAATAAATAAAAGGGTAGTTCCCCACCCCCCACTTAAACTAAGCACTGTCCTCAGTGCTAAAAATAAGAAAGTGCAAGGTAAAGAAAACTTCTCTGAAGACTCTAGTCCTTGGTGCTAGCATCCTCCAAGCTTCCATATAGTATGAGGTACTCAGACTTCCCTCATCAGGTCATCAATATTAGGCAAAGGTGAGGACACCCCACACTTAGCCTCGACATTACATGAACCTGCAATCCAAGGAAAAATAAAAACTACGTGACACTATAAATAAAATAATACAAGTACAAACTCGGGTTGCCTCCCGAGAAGCGCCTTAGTTAACGTCGTGGCACGACGACACTTTTAGCTCACTTCCAGTATTTATGTCTTCTCTTCTTACGCCGAACTTTTGCTCTCTTCCTTTCTTTGAGAGAACCCCTCTTCAACTTCACATGTGGTGTACTTCCATGTTCTGGTCTGACACATTCGATCATAGAGCACTCTTCAACCTTAGCTATGTGCTCATTCCCATTATAAACCTTGAAAGTAACCTTTTCTCCATGCGCTCTAACAGTCATCTCACCCAGCTCCATGTCAATAATTGCCTTCGAGGTGACTAGGAATGGTCTCCCCAAAATGATTGGAGCTTCTCGGTCCTCTTCATAATCTAGGACTACAAAATCAGCAGAGAATGTAAACTTACCAACTTTTAACAACACATCCTCCAACTTACCATCAGGGTGAGTGAGTGATCCATCCACCATCTTAAGAGTAACTGAAGAGGGCTTGATTGCTCCTAGCCCTAACCTTTTGCAAACAGACAGAGGCATGAGATTTATGCTCGCACCCAGATCACACAATGCACCAGTGATATTATGCCCTCCAATGGTGCAAGGAATAGTGAACCTCCCAGGATCTTGAAGCTTTGGAGGTAGCTTGCTTAGGATTGTGCTACACTCCTCAACTAACTCAATTGTATCTATCTCTTGAGGCTTTTTCTTCTTGACTAAAATCTCTTTTAAGAACTTCACAAAGGATGGCATCAATTCAAACACATCAGTCAAAGGAATATTAACTTGAAGTTCTTTCAACATACTCGCAAATTTTTGATACTGGGCCAGATCCTTCGATGGTATACGTCTCTGCGGGAATGGTGGAGGTGGCAGAGGTGCCTCCTTTTTCTTTTCTTTCTTCTTTACCTTCTCCACTTTTTCAACTTTTCTATTTCAGCTCTCACCTCAGACCTGGCCATCAGTTCTCCACCTTCAATTAAAGTCACTGCAAGACATTGTTCAGGCTCTTTTTTAACAGTACTTATTTCCCCTACCAACTGCCCCAACTGGTGCTCCAGGTTCTTGTGGGCTGCAGTGTCAGCTATCATTCTCTGCTGGCCCACCATTATCTGCTTTAGCATATCTTCAACTGAACTGCTAACCTGCTGTGGTGGAGCTGGAAGTAGGTGGTAATTATTCAGGGCTCTCGTATTGCCTTGATAATAAGCATTACCAAACTGATTTTGACCCTGCAGCCTGTTTTGATTACCCACATAATAAATTGACTCTGGATTAGAAGAGCAAACCTCTGTAGCATGGTCTTGACCACAAACCTCACAAAAACTCTGTAGCTGTTGCACTGGAGCCACTGGTTGCTGAATCTTTGGCAGAGCTAACTTGCTAATTTGATTGGAAATAGCATCCATCCTCGCCCTTAGCTCCGAAACTGCATATAACTGAAGTACCCCTGCAGATTTCTGCGTAATAGCTCTACCATCTCCCTGCCAATCAGGATTGCTCTGCGAAAACTTATCTAGCAAATCATAGATCTGGTCAAAATTTAAGGCTAATACTTGGCCTCCAGCAGCAGCATCTACCACGATCTTAGTATGCGCATTCAACCCCTCAACAAAAGTATGTGCAACAACCTCATTGGATTGGTTATGGTGTGGACAATCTCTCAATAAAGCTTTAAATCGCTCCCAGGCTGAATACAAAGACTCTCCTTCTATCTGTCTGAAGGACATAATTTCACTCTTCAGTCGGGCTGTCCTGGCAGATGGATAAAATTTAGCCAAGAACTTCTTAGCCAAATCCTCCCAAGTAGTGATAGACCCAGACTTTTCAGCCTTTAACCACTGCCTTGCTGCGCCAATCAGTGAAAACGGGAACAACGTCAAGCGAACATAATCAGTAGGAACTCCCGCTGGTGTATAAGTATCACTGATCTCCAGAAAATTCCGAATGTGTTGCTGCGGATCTTCATGAAGTAATCCACCATATTGCCCAGTCACGTGCAGCAACTTAATCATACCGGACTTAATCTCAAAGTGCCCGGTGATAGCGGGCTTAACGATGCTAGACGCAACACCCTCCAGGCTGGGGAGAGCAACATCTCGTACAGCTAAAGCTAGTTCTGCTGCCATTCCTGTAGGTAAAGATCAAGTAGGACCTAATACCTGAAACAGCACAAAACTCAAAACAAAAATTAAACCTGAATGGAAAGTAATAAACTGTTCAAAAAGAAATCAGTCAATTGTTAGTCCCCGGCAACGGCGCCAAAAACTTGTTGCTCCCAAACGCACACGCAAGTATACGCGGTCGACAAGTAATAAAGTGATAAAATCAAGTATCGTTCCCACAAGGACTGTGCAGACTAATACTTAACAAACAATTTCTAACAAACTATCCAGGGGTCTTTTTCTTTGATGGTGAGAGTTTTTATAACTAAAAAATAGTAATTAAAGTGCTAGAAGTGTAGTCAAGCAATGGTGCAATACTTTGGTTGTTAACAATATTAAGAGGACGGTCCTGGGTCAGAGTTACGAACAATCCAGTTGATGTATCCAATTGATTCCACTTCTTAAATCCCGGGTTACTAACAGACAGAGTAAATGTAACTGTGAAAATCTTTCAGTTCTTCACAGTCTATGCAAGCTACTTCAATCCCTATATGTCTATGGGATAAATCACATGCACGCATTAGCGAATCCTGTAATGAGTTAAACTAGGCAAGCAAGTATATGTCTATCCTACTCGCAAATTGGTTCCCCGATGCCCGGGTTCACAAACTAGTTCTATTCTTTCTTATTACGTAATTAAATTCCCTCTTTCGAGTTCAATCCAAAAACCATAGATAATGCATAATTATCGAGCTCTAACAATTATACAAGTGAAATCAAGAAAGAATAAGTAACCCGTTATGGGATTCAATTAATGGCAATCAATCTTCAAACAATCAAATTTCATGTAATACTCTAACCCTAGAACGTAAAGTTTGGCCACACATATTCATAATCACAAGGCAAAGATTTGGTGTAATAATGAAGTAAATGATGTAATAGATGAAAGATTAGGAATAAACCCTTGTTCAATGAGTATGGTGCTCTCAATATTGCTCCAAAGTTAGAACTCCTTTCAAAAACTAAGTAAAGTACTATTTATAAGGTTTACAAACACCTAGTAATAAGTTAGACCCAAGCCTAGACAAAATAGGAAGTAAAAATCCGCACAAGGGGCGGTATAACGGGCGCCCTGCACCTCGTAACGCGCTACAATAACCAGAAGACGCCAAACATTGCACGCTTTAGCCATGCGGCGCGTGAGAAATCGCGCTGGGGCACTGGGCGCTATAGCTGGCGCGCCACGTGCCCCAAAGCGCCCAGCAATTTTTGCTTGTTCCTTAGTCCGAAATCTCGCTCGTGTCGTGCCCTCGTGTGCTCAATCCAATCCTCAATCAACTTCCAATCAATTCTTGCTCAATCAAGCTCCTAAAAGCTCCAAATGCGCTGCGTAACAACCTACACACGCACGACATCAAATTAGTGTAAAACCACATTCACAAACTATAAAACGAGCGAATAACAAGCTCAAACATGCGGAAATATTAAGGAAACGTTGGCATAAAATGCCAAACATCAACAACAACGGGGCAGAGCAAAGCCTCTGCTTCAACTCTTGGAAAGCCCTCTCTCGGGACTCTCCCCTCACAAATGTATGGTCTTTCTTTACCAGCTCGGTTAAAGTAGCGGCCACGGTGCTAAAGTTATGCACAAACCTTGGGTAAAAGCTAGCTAAGCCATGGAAGCTACGAACTTGTGATACCGAGGTTGGAATTGGCCAATCTTTGATGGCTTCGACTTTTGACTCGTCGAATTTAACACCATTAGCACTGACAACGAATCCTAGAAAGACTACACGTTCGACACAAAAAGCACATATCTCGAAGTTATCATATAACTTCTCTTCTCTAAGCTTATCAAGTGCTAGCCTTACGTGTTCGACATGTTCATCCACAGTTTTACTATAAACAAGTATGTCATCGAAGTAAACGACAAGAAACTTATTTATGAACGGTTTGAGCACATGGTTCATCAGTCGCATGAATGTACTTGGGGCGTTGGGTAAGCCAAAAGGCATCACCAACCATTCATAGAGACCGAACTTGGTCTTGAATACAGTTTTCCACTCGTCTCCGGGTTTCATTCGGATTTGGTGGTAACCGGACCTGAGGTCGATCTTCGAAAAGCATGAAGAACCACTTAACTCATCTAGCATGTCATCTAATCGTGGAATAGAATGACGATACTTTACCGTTATTTTGTTGACTGCTGCGCAATCAACGCACATTCGCCATGTTCCATCTTTCTTTGGAACAAGGATAACATGAACGCCGCAAGGACTCGAGCTCTCTCGAACGCGGCCCTTGTTCAGCAACTCATCAACCTGCCGTTGGAGCTCTTTGGTGTCTTGGGGATTACATCGGTATGCAGGTTTGTTGGGGATTTGAGACCCCGGTACGAAGTCAATTTGGTGCTCGATTCCTCTCAACGGAGGTAATCCATCTGGCATTTCTTCGGGAAACATGTCTCCGAAGTCCTGCAAAACACATTGTACTGAACTAGGCAAAGGGTTATCGTTAGAAAAATCATCATTAGAGTTTAGAAAGATACCCTTGTGCATGAGGCAAATCATCATCTGACCATTGTCGTTGCCTCGTATATACTCACCCGGTTGCATGATTCCACAGACATTTCTTACTTCGGGCGGTGAGTTTTTGTCTTCGGCCATAATTTTTGTTCCCATCGGAAGCTTTGCTTTGGCCGCTTCTTTCAATTCTTTCATTCTTTTATTGTCCTCGCTGACTTGTTTGGGAGACAAGGGCTTGAGTATGAAACTATTCCCTTCGAGCTTAGCAGTATAAGTGTTGGATCTTCAATTATGAATAACCGACCAATCAAACTGCCATGGTCGACCCAATAGCATATGACAAGCTTGGATCGGTACCACATCGAACATCATCTCATCTTGATATTCTCCAACTCTAAACTTGATCCACACTTATTTGACAATCCTCAATTCTTCACACTCATTCAACCATTGTAATCTGTAAGGATGGGGATGCTTCAAAGTAGGTAGTCCCAATTGTGAAACCAAGGTTTGGCTCACCACATTTGCAAAACTACCTGAGTCAATGATCATCGAACACACCTTCCCCCTCACTCGACATCGGGCATGGAAAAGATTTTCTCTTTGGTTGTCCTCTTCTTCATTTCAGCTCAAATTCCATCAAACTACAAGAAACATTTCTGGATGATCAGCTTCGGCAGCTTCACAACCATCATCATCTTCAGCGCGGTCAATCTCCTCGAAATTATCCTCTTCGGTGTCACTCGCTTGCTCATGGACGGTTCCATCTTCGAGCAAAAGCATAACTTTGCGAGTTGGACACTCTTTTTCCATGTGACCATAACCTTTGCATTTATGACACTGAATACTTGAAGCACTAGGAGAGTTAAGTTGAACTTTTCTTCCCACTTCTCTTGATTGGTTAACGGTCACACCCCTTTCAAAGGGTTTCTTCAAATCTCGAACATTATTAGCATTTGGGTTCGGACTCTTCCATTCTTTACCTCGGTCCAAAGGAGTAGAAGTAGTGACTCCTCGGTACCGATTTGCCTTATTGTCCTTAACCCATTTCTCAGCTTTGATGGCAGCTTTGAACACATCTTCCAATGAGTGGTACACGTGTAGTCTCAATTGAGATGACACATCCCGAGCCAAGCCATTTTTGAACCGAATAGTGACTTGCTCTTCATCTTCTTCCAAATCAAGATTCAATCGAATTCTGACGAACTCATCATGATACTCTTGAACTGACTTGGACCCTTGCTTTAACTCATAGAGCTTTTGAAATTGAGTTTGCATATACTTGGAACTCAAATACTTAGCATCCATTTCTCTCTTCAACTGTGTCCAAGTAGTGACTTCGGGATAGACATTCCTTCATCTCAGTCTCTTGTCAGCCTCCCACCATGTCGATGCATACGCTTCGAACGAAGCAATAGCATGGGCGACTTTTCTCTCTTCGGTCATCTCATTGGTTTCGAAGATATGCTCCATTTTAAGCTTCCATTTAAGATATTCGTCCGGATCACTAGTTCCTCTGAATGGTGGAATAGTGATCTTGACACTGTTCAAGTTTGAATCTCGAGCACCATGAACCTGTTCGGGATACTCATCATAGTAATCATCAGCCTCACGCTCAATATGTCGTTCAACATTTGCGCCTCGACCTCAGAAATTTCCACGACCTCGTTGAACGAACGGTGGCTCAAACTCATTTTTGCCTTCGTGAAATTCTCCTTCATCGACCCCTTCATCAACGACCTCAGCTTGTCTTCGGGCCATTGGAAGTGGTATTCTTGCACCTTGGGGAATGCCCAAGTGTTGATAACCAGTTTGGGGATTGCCCAAGTTTTGTTGTTGTGCTTGGGGATTGCCCAATACTTCCTTTCGAATAGCATCGCACTTCAACTGATGTTGTCGAACAAGCTCAGCAAATAGCTCAGATTTCATCGGAGTGGAGTTGCTAGTTCCAGTGCCGAACCCAGGTAAAGCCATGGACACACTCCCTTGCTCGAGTTGAGCTATTCGAGCACTCACTCCTCTTACTTTGAAACTGATGCCTTGTATCGCAACCATGAGATCGGCTAACGACACTTCAGGCTTCTCAATGCCTTTACCATCGCTTCCATTCCCAGCCATGGTACTGACACGAATGAAAACCAAATAAAATGTTAAGGTTAGAAATCACCTCACACGCTCCCTCACCTTTGATGGGTGGCACTCGGGTCCACTCAATTTACGGGTTCAATTTTTGATCACACAAGAACTTGTAGCTAATGGCTTCCTCAATTGATCAGCTTCTCTCAGTTCCTTCGAATTTGACAAGTTACAATGTCTTCTTCGGGATAAGTGAATAGATACGACTCGATGGAACGGACGCTATTTACTCTGCGCTTCGGAAGTCAAAGAATTTTCTATGAAATTTGGACTTCGGTCACCCCACGCACGAGTTCCTATAAGCTCAAAATGAGTTAGTACGACCTCGAGTAGGAAGAATTACTCCAGAGATCTACTAACTAGATTTTTCGAACACAAGAAAAGTGAAAACCTATGAGAATATACCCTTTTTTATTCCTCTTACCCTTTTTTATTCCTCTTCGGAATCTTTTTCGAACACACCAACTCTTGTCCGTACAAGAGTGGTCCCTCATTGGTACAGATGGTTTTATCTTATTCAATTCCCTTTTCTAGCCGACAACTTTTAACTTGGGGTTTTGATCTTTACACTTTACCCCTTTCTTCTTCAATGGAACAGTGAAGCTTTTACTCCGGCGTATGGACACTTAACTTCGTTTACTGACCAAGAGTTTTCACAGAGCTTGGGTTGTCTTTCAACTCCGGTTACATCAACAAGTGGATGAATTCAGTTCAAAGTTCTTTGAGCTAAGAACTCAGCTCCTCGTGTTCGTACACTGTTACAAACGTAGCAATTTTCCGGCGTACGGACGACGGTAAATGATAGAACTTCAAAATTGTAAGCACAAACAACCCAAAATACTCAAGAACCACCAGTTATCATCGGTATCAACCAATACTCGCTGGGGTTCGAGTTCAGTCACCACCAAGTCCAAAACATTCCAAAATACGTTGAGAAACCCTAGTCGACGATGGTGTACGACGGGTACTCAAATCACTCCCCGGACAGTGGTGAACAAGAATCAAAGGTTGTTCGATTCAAACAACCAATAAATCAACCAAAATTTTTGAATTTTCCTTTTCTACTTTTTTTTTTAAAAAAAAAAAAACACCACAGCAACAACAATCAACGACAAGGAAGAAAGCTAAAACTTGAGACACAAAGCACGAATAAACGAACAGGATTTGAGCTTGTAAGAACAAACTCAAACCTTGCTCTCATACCAAGATGGAGCAAGCAAACCCGAGGGTTAAGCTTAACACGAAGAAACGCAGAAGAAAACAAGAACAAAGATAGAAGCAAGACAAATCTTGCTTCGATTCAAAAGAGCAATGAGGAACTTGTCTCAAACTGGATCGAACCGGATTTCAAGATGCACCTATACTATGCAACAATCCTCAAGAAGAACAAGCTTCTTGCAAATTGAATGACCAAGAAGAAAATGTTCAATCGAAGACTCCGAATGACACAAGCTCTTTAAAATCTCATGTCGGGGTTTGGCTCCATCGGAGACTCACAATAGCACTTGCTATGTTTGATCATTCAACAATAACTTGATTCTTACAAGTGAAATGTAAAGGAGTATATATAGACTATGCTAGGGATAAAACAGTAAATGGTCACCGGCGACCAATAGGAGTAAGCCACGCAGGGCTGCCTAATGAGTGTTCGGTTACTCCTTCAACCGAACACTTGATCTCGAACACTTGAGCTCGAGCTTCTTCGCTTCAGTGCTCATTTGTTCAGCTCAGCTCATTCTTGACATCGATCGCTCTTCCTTCGGTTATTTGCTTTTACTTCGGAGTTGACGTTGAGTGTCTGGTTGGGGTTCAGTCACTTCCTTCTTCGAGCTCAAGCTTATAGATAAAGCCTTCGGTTATTGAGCTCGGCCACTCAGCTTCAGGGTAGTTTCTTTCCTTCGACCAAGCCAAACGAATGTGAACACCGTGCACTAGCTTGGCTTGGCTTCGTGTCATTGGCCTTGGTGGATCGAACACTTGATCAGCACGTGTTCGGGCTACATCAGGCACCCAAAACCTCTGATTCCTTTCAGCATCGAACCTGGAAAAGAAGTGGTCGTGGATGTTGTACATGAACTTGTGAGTGGATCCTGGGAGGTTGTGATCCATATTGTTGCGGGGGTTAACCTGATGAATACTCCAAAAGTTATGACAGATCATATCACTTAAATTTGTTGGCCCTGCTGAAAAAGAACACCTTTTTGGCTATAACTATCATGAGCTGCTTAAGGTCGCCACTTTATTCTCCCTTAGGGTAAGCTTTCCTTCCGCGTAGTGCAAATCATAACGTCGTTTCTCTCTACTGACCGCTTACTCTACCTATTACCCAGGGGTTGATGGTGTACCATGAGATACTCTGTCGGGGTGGCCTGGAGGGAAATCTTGCTGAGAAGGCTGATGCCTTGTGCGGATAGGTTGCCAGCCTGCAACCCTTTGTGGAGAAGGTTGAAGAGGTTAAGGGTGAACTCCGGACAACTCGTGATATTTATCGAGCGGAAGCCTTGAAGAGCAAGAACTTGGAGAATGCACCGGCCAGCGAGATTCGTAAGTGCAAGCAGACTGTGGAGACCCTCAAGTCTTCCCTCAAAGATGCCAAAGATTTCATAGCAGCTTCATCCCAGCAATTTGAATCGCCTGGAAGGGGTCGTGATAGACCTGCAGCGACAACTGTCTAGTATGGAGGGGAAGATGAATGCTGCCGAGAAACATCCTCGGATGCCAAGGGTCTCTCCGCCTTCCTCCAAGATGAGAATGACAGGTTGAAGGGAAAAGTGGTTTCTCTTGAGAGAATGTGTGATAAACTCTGTGATGATGGTCATTTGAAGGACCAGGGGATGAACGCTCTGAATGCTCGTCACATAGAAAAAGGTTGATCGTACCAATGTCACAGATGCCCTTGCCACTCTCTTCCAGGTTCGTGACGATCCTAATTTGGACCTAGCTGCTGAGACTGCCTCGTATACCGAACGTGTCATTCAGGCAGATTCTTTGCTTGGGCCTGACCTTGAAGAAGGTTCTGAAGAGGCCAGTGGAGAAGGAGATAAGACGTCGAATGTGGAACCTGCAGCTGGTGAAGCCGGACCTTCGCGAAATGTTACCGACAAAGGAAGTCCCTCGAGAAAGGAATGATGAGAGCCCCCTCCCAGCCCTTTTGATGCTTTTGTGTTTTGCATCTGATTGTTAATTGAAATATCCAGGCCCATTTTGCGGTGTGTTAACTTGAATTATCTTTTAATTTTCGCCGTAAACAATAAGTAAAGTTAAGTTGTACCTTTACGGGTGTTTGCACCTAAGAGTTAGATGGCTTCCAGTCATCCTGAATGTTCTAATCGTTTAAGAACATTTATCAGAGAGCCTACATTGGGCAATTGCGTCCGTTCTGAACCAGTGTTTGGCGGCTATATTGCATCTGTAGAAGATGGTTGTTTGCGCCCACAATGGGATGACTTTAGTCCGTGTGATAACAGGCACTTTTGAGTCCAACTTCAAACGTCTCTGCTTTGTTACTCGAGTATTTAAGACTTTATGGCACTACGCGAACAGGCATCCCCATCGGCATGTAGGTGCAGTTGTTGAATTAACGAGTTCAACTTAAAAATAATGTCTGGTGGCGGAACTAAAATATAGTTCTAAGTGAGTAGTGTACACTACTTTTTTAGGAAATGTTGGTGTATTACTTCAACTTGTATTTGGCCTGGCCTATGAATATTTGGATCGTAGATGGATCTTAATTTGTAAAAAAATGACTATATAAATAGTAGTTTATTAATAAAGGCGTGGAGCCTGGAATGTTGTGGGTGAAAACTCGTAACATATTATAGAAGCATGAAAATGTTTAATCTAAGAACTAAAAAGCTAAACAAAGTAAATTCTAAAAAGAAAAGTACTTCCACTCATCACTACACCTTCTCCCCCCTCCCCTCAAATAAAAGCGTCGATCAACCATACCATCTGAATTGTAGTCTTGGTTGATTGCAGTTTCAGGGTCTTCGGGGACTTCAAAGATGTTCACTCCGGGCACTTCCTCGGGACTGCTGCTCCCAGTATGGGGGTCGTGTAACACTCTTTTGCTACTTTCTGATTACCGTTAACTTCCTTTATCCCCCATTAGGATGGGTATTTCAGCTTTTGATGCCACGTAGATGGTACTTCTTTGACTTGATAGATCCATGGTCGTCCAATGATTGCATTGTCAGGAACACCCCCTTTGGTTACCTGAAAAGATGAAACATAATCTTCACCTGGCAGGTGAACAGTAAGGTTAATTTTTCCGAAGGATCTTTCACAAGAGTTATTGAAGCCAGCGAGCGTATGCACACTCGGTGCAATTCTGTCCTTGATTCCCATCGCCTATAGTGTATCCCATCTGATGAGGTTTATGGTGCTACTGGTGTCGACTAAGACGCGTTTAATGTTCGTATCTTCCGTCCTGAGTGTTATAACTAAGGCATAATGGTGTGGAGCCTTGCAACCGGTGTTATCCTCATTGCTAAACAGAATCATCTCATCTCGGGTGTGACCCTTACAGGGTGCTGCCGAAATGTCGTTCGACCTTTTGAGCAACGTTGGACCTCCAATTATGATGTTGATGGGCCTCTTAGGATCAGGAAGATCTGGTTGTCTGTCTTGGTCCTTGCTTTTGTTGAAAGTTTAGTTTCCACTGTCGGTGAGCAGGTCCTTGAGGTAACCCTTATTCAACTGGCCCATGACTTCCAAAATTAATGCTCTGCATCCAGCCATCTCGTTCTCGTGGTCCCTCTGAAAATTGCAATAAAGATTCTTATTTCCTCTACCCAGTTCGGCCCTCAAATTTCTTTGCGAACATATTTGGGCGTCCTTCATATGATCCCGCACGAACTCTACGGCGTTGACTCGCAATCCCAACCTTTCGAACCGATCGGGAACCTACTCCACATTGAGTGACCCCTTGGTTGACGGAGCCGAGGCCTTTCCACTATCTTCTCGTTTTGAGAAATCATCCCTATAAGCTCTTCTTTTCCACTTCCCTTTGTCTCTCGCTCGAGGCTCCTCCACATATCCTCATTTCTGTCCTTGGTGGATGACGTCTTGGATAGCTGCTCAAACTTCCTAAGGTATAGATGACTCTCCGGGCTCAAGGCAAAGTTTCTCTGTGTATCACTGGTGCAACGCGCTCCATATGGTCACTGGGTACTAGGTTAAACTCCATTGCGATTCCCTGGTGGCCAACGATCCCTTTGAATTCAGACTCTTGCCGAAGGGTACCATAGCGATGTTGTCAGAGACTAGAAGAAGTTCTGTGTGGGCAAAAATACGCCACCTATTGTTATAGAGATATGAGTCCTGCTGGAGAGACTAGACTTATCCTACAAGTTACCGGGCACTGAGGATATACGCCCGCTCCTAGAACTAACGACCATTTAGGAGGTTTGGTCATAGGGAGCAGGGAACACATTCTGCCGCCTAGGTTTTACAGTCTCCTAGTTAGGGTTTAGTATACCATCGCCTTGAGTTGTAGGCGCATGGCCTTATTATTATTTAAATTTTACCTTATTTAGGAATAGGTATCACTACTATGAATATTCTCCCTTACATTGTATTGTGGGCAAGACACACGAGACATAATTCACCACCGAAGTCGGCTACTCTCAAGGAATAAGAATTACTTTGCTTTCTCTATTATTTCTTGCTTAATTACTTGTCTTTACTTTCATTGTATTTACTTACTTTTTCCATCGTAATTTACTGTACTGCTTGTGACCTCATTAATAATCAATTGTTTAACCTAGACATACAAATATAGGCATAAACAGTTTGGCACCCAGGCAATTGTAGATATTCTATGAAGGAAAAGAGGCAGTCGTGTCAAGCGTCAATACCGCCATACGACACATCGATAACGAGATCCAACTGATAATCTATCACTCGGTCAGTACTACTGAAATTGTGAAGTACTATCTAAGATTAAAATTCAGTTATCCATCGTCAAGGTCAGGGTTGTACAAGCGTAACCCATTAGCACGATTTTTAGGGGGACTGGGGTCTGATGCAACGAGACCAAAGCCATCATGGTCTGTGACGCTCACCAGCAAATAGCTAAAAGCCACGCCTCAACACCATCGAGTTCGATAACGGAGATTTGCAATGAGCCCACAACACTCACGATGATGCCTTGATAATTACTCTGCAGGTACATGATGTTCGAGTCAAGCGTATGTTGGTGGATCCCAACAGTGCAGTCAATATCATTCATTTAAATGTTGTCTTTCAGGTGGAGATGCAGAGTCGGGTAATCCTTAGCCCGTATACCATAACCAGCTTTAATAGTTCCAGCGAGAAGTCTATGGGAGAAATCCTCCTCCATGTACACCTGCTAGGAGTTGCGCAGTTGACGTCTTTTCATGTAATGACATGTGACCTCTCGTATAATATTATCCTTGGGAGACCCTAGATTCACGAAGTACACGCTGTGCCGTCTACACTTCGCTAGGTCCTCAAGTACCCGACTCATTGGGGGGTGAAAAAAATTCAGGGGGAACAGAAGCTATCTCGGAGATGTTACATGACTGCAGTAATCGATGCCTCTAGGAAAGAGACCAAAAATCAAAAAAAAAAACTGGACAAAATGCCCGGGCCCACTCTGGTCACTAGCGTACCCTTAGGACACGGCGTCCATGAGGTGACTAGATCCTACGAACCAACTATCATACCCTCCAACCCGGAGGAAGAAGATCAGCCGACTAAACCTACAGTTGACGATCTTGATCCAGTAATCTTTGACGAGAAATTTTCGGACAATAAATTCTACGTACGGGCCAAGCTCTCTACCAAAGCAAAACAAGAGTATGCTAACTTCTTGTGTGCTTGGTCGGGCACCATCGTCTGGACATACACTGACATGCCAGGAATATCGACTAGTGTTATCACGCATAATCTAAACGTTGATCCAAACTTCAAGCCAATCAAGCGGAAGAAACGACTGGTAAGCCACAAGAAGGCAAGCGGTTCATGAAGAAGTCGAGAAAATACTCAACAATGGTTCCATTTGTGAGGTTCAATACCCCGAATGGCTTTCAAACATCGTAGTGGTTCCCAAGAATAACAGCAAGTGGAGGATATGCATCGACTTCACTGATCTGAATAAAGCATGCCTAAAGGATTCCTTCCCACTGCCTAATATTGATCAACTCATCGATTCAACGGCAGAGCATGAGGCCTTGAGTTTTTTAAATGCATACTCGGGATACAATCAGATCCTCATGAATCCAGATGATCAAGAAAAGACTTCTTTTATCTCAGATAGTGGGACTTATTGTGATAGAGTGATGTCTTTCGGACGGAAGAACACAGGTTCGACCTATCAAAGATTAGTGAACCTGATGTTCAAAGAGCAGGTTGGCAAGACTATGGAAGTTCACATCGATGATATGCTGGTCAAATCAAAATTTGCCAAAAATCACATTGGCCATCTAGAGATAACATTCGATATCCAGGACAAGTTTGGAATGAAGCTCAACCCCGAGAAGTGTGCTTTTGGCATATCCTCTGGGATGTTCCTTGGGTTCATTAATTCTAACAGGGGCATAGAAGCAAACCCAGGGTAGATCGAAGCAATCGAGCCAATACCGGAGGTCCTGAAGAGTGAAGTGGAAGTTAAAAGGCTCAATGGTCGAGTCGCAGCACTCAGCTGGGTCATCTCGCGGTTATTAGAGAGGTGTCATCAATATTTCAATGTCCTGAAAAAAAATAAAAGCTTTAAGTGGATGAAGCAATGAACTAAGACACTAAAAGAGCTAAAAGTATCGGGCAAATCCCCCGTTTCTTACCAAGCCACGCGAGAGACAACCGTTATTGTTGTACCTACCAGTTTCCGAAGTCGCCGTTAGTGCCGTCCTGGTACGAGAAGAAAAGGGGGTGCAGTCACCAGTGTATTATATCAGCAAGTCTCTCCTAGACGTAGAAACAAGGTATCAATATCTAGAGAAGCTCGCACTTGCCTTAGTCATGGCAGCGAGGAATCTGCAGCCATACTTTCAGAGTGCACCATTGTCGTGGTTTCCTCTTTTACATTACAGTCCGTATTGCTCAAGCCCCAGTTGTCGGGTAGGTTGGTGAAGTGGGTTGTCGAGCTCGGCGAGTATTATATCATTTATCAGCCAAGAACGCCCATCAAGTCACAAGTTCTCGCGGACTTTGTCGCCGACTTCAGCACTGATTTAATGCCAAAGGCCGAGGAGGAACGCAAGATGATAGAGGGCATTACCCCCGGGGAACGGGTGATCCAAATCGATGGTTCCTCGAATATAAAAGGGGTCGGGCTTGGTTTAGTGATTGAGTCCCCGACGAAGAAGGTGTTCAGGAAAGCTGTCAGCTGCTCCCAGATGACAAACAATGAAGCAGAATATGAAGCTGTAATTCAAGCCCTAGAATTAGCTTACATATTGGGTCCAGAGAGGTCAGTATCAACTGCGGTTCTTAGCTCGTGGTGAACCAGGTGACCGAAGCATACACCGCCAAAGACTCCCGCATGCAAGAGTACCTGGCCAGAGTGGAGAAATGTCAGAAGAATTTTCAACAATGTAGGATTAATCAGATACCAAGAGAAGAAAATGCGGAGGCTGATGCTCTAGCCAGCCTAGCGGCCACTGCAGAATTAAATGAAAATAGCCCGATTTCTACCATTGAGTTAACTCACGTAGATGTCAAGCACCACAAAATCAACACAGTAGGGTCATCATGGGACTGGCTGCACCCGATCATTGAATATTTCAACAAGGGAGCGCTCCCGGTAGACAGGAAGGAGAGCAGAAGGCTAAGAGCGAAAGCGGCTCGCTACGTCTTGATCAGTGGAGAGTTTTACTGGCGAACGTTTAGCGGATCTTTGGCTAAATGTTTTGGTCCTTCTCAGGTGGATTACGCACTCGGAGAAATCCACAAAGGACAATACGGAAATCATTTTGGCAGGCGGTCTCTCGCTCGAAAGTTAATCAGGGTGAGCTATTTCTGGCCTCAAATGGAAGACGACGCGAGCAAGTTTGCCCGGGTATGTGATAGCTACCAAAGGTTCTCCCATGCACTTCATCAGCCGGCGGAGTTATTACATTCAGTAATAGCCCCATGGCCTTTCATATAATGGGAGACATCGTAGGGCCCATACCTAAAGCACCCAGTGCTATCAAGTTCGTTCTTATCATGACGGACTACTTTACCAAATAGGTCGTGGCACATGAAGTCATAGAGTTTAAATGGAAAAACATTATGTGCCGATTTGGGATTCCAACAGAAATCACCTGCAATAACGGTCTCCAGTTCATAGGCTACAAGATCACTGCTTTTGTAAAAGAATGAGAAATAAGGAGGATAACCTCCACTACTTACCACCCTTCAGCCAATGGCCAAGCTGAATTCTCAAATAAGACGATAGTGGAAAATCTGAAGAAGCGGCTTAAGGAGGCTAAGGGAAGATGGCCCAAAGAACTACCCGGAGTCCTATGGGCCTACCGAACTACATCTAAAGCCAGCACCGGAGAAATGCCAATTGCGCTGACGTATGGAACGGAAGCTATGATTCCTTTAGAAATTGGAGAATCCAGTTTACAGCGGACATTCGCGGAAGAGGAGTCCAAAAACGAAGCCTTGAAAGCCTTCCGGGACCTCTTGGACGAACGGCGGGAGATAGTAGTTGTTCGCCTTGCAGCCCAGAAGCAATGAGTATGCAATATTATAATGCAAGGGCAAATTCACGGTCCTTTAACATCGGGGACCTGGTCCTTCGTAAATTTACTCAGAACACCAAGTAGGCTGGAGCAGGAAAGCTCGCTCCGAATTGAAAAGGACCGTACAAAGTGTGAGGTATCGCTGGAAAAGGTGCGTACGTTCTCGAAGACATGGAGGGGATAGCCATTCCAAATAACTGGAATATCACATGGCTGAAGAAGTACTACTCTTGAAAGGCTGACTAAGTCTAAATACTCGAGACATGAAAGGCTGACTAAGTCTAAATACTCGAGACATGTATTTTTCTTTTTCCTGGTATTCTCAAAACTATTTACAACGGGCTCTCAGCCCCATTCTTTGTTTTACAATGGGCATTTAGCCTCGTTCCTTATTTCACATGGCTCCGCACCGTATCAATAAAACTACCATTCCAACTAGTCAGTTTTGTCCAATTATTTCGATCAATCTACGATCCAACTATTCATAGTCCCTGCCAGACCTAAGTTGAAGTAATACACTCACTTTTCGCTACAAGAAAGTAGAGTATACTACTCGTTTAGAGTAAGACCACGTCTAACTCAGGAACTAGGCATTAATCGAGTGTTGAACTTGCTATAACAGCAATTTCACCTACACGCTGATGGGGACGCATGTCCGTGTAGTGCCAGAAAGTCTTAAAAACTCGAGTAACTAAGCGAAGACGTTCTGTCTCAGAACGAAAAAGGATTGTTACCACACGGGCTAAAGTCGTCTCATTGTGGGTGCAAAATGCAATCTGCTATGCATCCAACCTAGCTGCCGTCTATCGGTGCACAACGGACGTAATTGATCAAGGCAGGAACACTCATACACATTCTTAAATAACTAAAACAGTCAGGACGACCGGAAGCCATCTAATTCTTAGGTGCAAATGCCCACACAGCCATAACTTAGCATTACTTATTGTTTACAACGAAAATTAAGAAACATCACAAACAAAGGCACAGTTAATTTAAGTCAATACGCCACAAAACGGGCCCAAAATATGCATTTAGTTCTTTCTAGATACAATATTTCTTAATAATAATTATAGAAAAAATAAAGGAAATGGAAGACTAAATTGCAAGTTCCTCTGAATTTGCACCCCCGGAGATTCTTCGTCTGGATTGTAGCTCTTGCATCGAAGTCTCTCACGGGATTCGAAGGTAAAATTTCAAACCTGGCACCCCAAGCAGCAATATCATTGTGATGCTGCATCACGGGGGGAGGAAAATCACCCCAACTTGAGAGTCCCTCATTAGAAAGGCAGAAGCAGCGGAATGGGCACCAAACACTTCACTTGGAGAGAATCCAATGAGGAACCCCCGTGAACCTCGGAAATGCCTTATACTCCCTCTTCCTCGAACGATTAGAAGCTTATGCAAACTCAAAAATCAAGGAACATGCATGAGCTACACAGCCACCCTGAACACTGTTGGTATGGAGAATGCTTTCGAGTGGTTGGATATCCCAGGACATGTTCCTCTTATAAAATGAACTGCTTATGGGATATGTTCCCTAGCAACTAGGAGATGAGCGAACTACAAGAAGCCCGAATGGGATGGCATTCCTTTGCTGCCACGCGCCACATGAAAAGAAGAATATCACAGCAAGTTGCCATGCATGATGATGGAATGCGTCAGAATTGATACATCTACCACAATGAAGATCTTCAGAAGAATATCACCATTAAAGTTCGGGAAATGCATCATGTCTCGAGGGACTTCTTTCCTTCCCTCACGAATGAAGAAAGAAAAGAAGATAACTACAGATGGGTTTCCCCTTTTAATCTTCGCATGTCTCGTCCTCACAAACGAAGCAGAACTTCTAGGAGTATCATACCATAATCAAAGGCCAAGCAGAGATAAGTTTTTTGAAAATGGACGGAATGTTTTCTGAAGAAGTGTGTCATTCCTTCCACTATCATAAGGTCACTATTTATAGGTAGAAAGGGATAAGGATGGAGCACAAACCGGTCAAAGCGTCATAATTATTGGAGATATGAAATGATTTGCAGAAGTCATTAGCATTTTTTGAAAAGGTGCATGGAACCGACATCAACCAATCAAATGGAAGCATGTGAGGTTCTCGAAGAAGTCATTATTATTCTTGGTCAGAGACACTATGAGTCTCAAGGAGTCAGTGAGATATCTTTTCACATCTACGCTTCTTTTACTTCCTGACTACTTGCGTCAGCACTCAGCAAGAAGGGGGACTGTCTGTGTGGGATAAAATACGCCACCTATTGTTACGGAGATACGAGTCCAGCTGGCGAGACTAGATTTATCCTACAAGTCACCGGACACGAAAGGATATATGCCCGCTCCTAGAACCAATGACGTTTTAGGCAGTTTGGTCACATGGCGCAGGGCACACATCCCACCTCCTAGGTTTACAGTCTCCTAGTTAGGGTTTAGTATACCACCGACTTGAGTGTTAGGCTCATGGCCTTATTAGTATTTGTATTTACCTTATTTAGGACTGGTATCACTACTATAAATAATCCTCCTTACATTGTGTTGTGGGAAAGACAAACGAGACACAATTCGCCACCGAAGTCGGCTACTCTCAGGGAATAAGAATTACTTTGCTTTCTCTATTATTTCTTGCTTAATTACTTGTCTTTACTTTTATTGTATTTACTTATTTTTTCCATCGTAATTTACCATATTGCTTGTGACCTCATTCATAATTAATTTTTTAACCTAGACGTACAAATTTAGGCATAAACAAGCTCCATGCGTTCCCTCTGAAATCTTTCAAGGTAGTCCTTTTAGCAGCTCGTTGACCCCCTGACATATCTCGAAGATATCTTCCATGCGCTTCTCCCACTTACGAGCACCAGAATGCGCTTTCTTGAACAAGTCTTGCATCTGAATAAATGATTCGATAGATCCTATTGGTAGCTGAGTGTACCATGTGAGGGCCCCTTTAATCAGGGTCGAGCCAAACCTCTCCACTAAAGCAGACTGGATTTCTTCCACGGTAATCTCGTTAGTCTTCACAGCCGTGTAATACGCAGCAATATGCTCGTCTGGATCAGTCGTTCCGTCATACTTCAAGTTATCCGGCATGTAAAAGTGCTTTTGTATGCAGACCGGTATAGCACTTTTTTTGTAAACATGTTTGTAAAACTTTTTCTCATCTACCATGGTAACTTGGGGTGGAGCACCTGGCACATTACCAATTCGGTTGTGGATGGCCTTTATCTCTTTGATGAGGTCTTGAATGACAGGAGCTCCCTTGAGGTCTTGGTTGTTGATTATTGACGAGCCTCTAAGGGCAGCATTCATGTTGAGCCTTTGGCTAGGAATGTATGCTGATGAATTGTTCGTGAGCACTGGTCCTCGCGGGGATGTTGGCCTCTGAGACGATCCAGCAACATTGCTCCTAGCTTCCGAGATACCCGTTCGATCACGTTGTATAAGTTCTATTCTGCCTGTTCTCACATATTTTTTAGGAGATTAATACCGAAAGTTCTGAACTCGGGATTACCTTCAAGTGATCGTCTCCTTCCCTATCACTGGTAACAGGGATTGGTTCTTAGGAAGAATCTTTCGGCTGCCCGACAGGATCTTTAGTTTGGACACTGGAAAATCGAGGTCCTTCACCGACTCGTCTACGGTGTCTGCAGTATTCCTCGGAATGCTACTACTATCGTCAGACATAATCGCGCCTTTTTTTTTTTTGTATAATACCTACAATTGCCTGGTCCCCACAGTGGGTGCCAAACTGTTTATGCCTAAAATTGTACGTCTAGGTTAAATAATTAATTATGGTTGGGGTCACAATCAATACACTAATTACAGTGGAAAAGTAAGTAAATATGATGAAAACAGTAATAAGTAAAGAAAGACGAAATAAGCAAGAAAAGGTAAAGTAATTCTGATTCCTTGAGAGTAGCCAGATCCTGTGGTGAATCGCTTCATGTATAATACAATGTAAGGAGGGGTATTTATAGTAGTATCACCCAGTCCTAAATAAGGTAATATACAAAGACTATTAAGGCTATGGGCTTATAACTCAAGAGGTGGTAAATACTAAACCCTAACTAGGAGACTGTAAACCCTAGGCGGCGGGATGTATACCATGCGTCCTATGGCCTTGCCACCTAAACGATCATTCGCTTCAGTAGCGGGCGTATATCCCTTTGCGCCCGGTAACTTGTAAGATAAGTCTACTGTCATCAGCTGGACTCGTATCTTCGTATTAGTAGGTAGCGTATTTTTGACCACACTGCTTGTCCTCAAGTAAACCAATCTTTACCAAAAACTTAAGTGATTTCAATTTTCAGCATAAGATAAAGCCAAGTTCCATTTTCATCATTTCCAATCCTTTAGGACCTCATTTGACACCAACAACCAAGCACACTCATGAATACTCAACAAGGTGCTACATGCATCACTTCACAAGTTTCACAATGGTCTTTGGATAACATTAGAGCCTCAAGAATTGACTTATCTCATCCACCAGCGTCACTTGTTCTTGAACTTTATTTCAAGCTAAGACCTTCATCTATCTGTTCTCCACTTTTACTCACCACAAAGAAGTAGTCATGTTATCACATACATGCAAATTCTAAACAAGAACTATAATCTTTCAAGCATTATCTCGCTCAAAGAATGTTCACAAATTGAATCAAAATACTGTAAGCTTACCTTTATAGTGCCTCTGCACTAATAGAAAAGTACCAAACATAGGATCAACTAGAATTTGTTAAGGCTTGTAATGTAGGCTTAAGGTTAGGTAGGATAAGATCTTGGATCTTAATGACTACCATCCTACTCAACCTCCTTTTCGCCATTTAGATTTCAATCCCTTTTTATTTTCTCTTCATTCTTTTTGTTGTTTTCTTTCTTCTCTTTCTTTTGCTGTTTTTCTACCATAAGAAGCCTAAGGATATTTATCTCACTACTACCAATGGTATTTATAACAAAAAGGTAGAATGACTTTGGCCCAATTTGGGTTGCATACGTATCATATTAGGTAAATCAGATCTAAAAAAAGTGTATCTCACGCGTAGTTCATGGGAGCGCCATTTGTCTATCTCATTATGTATTTTTCTCTTTATCTCTTTCTTTATCTATTCCAAATGGCTTCCAAGGCACAATACTTTCATATTCTCCCCTCACCCCCCAACAAACTAGGGCTTTTTGCCTCAACATAGAACTTCACTTCTCAAGGAATTCGAAGTTTATCAAAATTCAACCACCAATGAATTTATCATGAACAAGGTTACCAAATGAAAAGCTTATAAGGCTAAAAAAGAATAACTAAAGATAATCTGAAGTCATAGATACATAAAGAGGCTCAAATAGGGTTCAAAGAGAGCCTAATATCCTTTTTAAGTCCGATAAATCTCACAATTTTTCTTAAACAAACTAGGAAAGTTCTAGTCCTAGACCAAGACTCAAACATGTGAATTCACCATCTAAACCTCACACCACACAAGCAAGTAAATCATTTCAAGATAAAAACCTCAACTCTCAATAAAGCTCACTTAATGGTTTTGTCTTAATGATCCACAAGAACTATGTCAATGACTCAAAGGCAATGAATGAACCTCACACCATCAACAAAGACAAAATATATTCAAAATAAATAATTCACAACTTGTCTCATATCATAAGAATGGATTTGAGTATATTGGTGCTCATGAGACACAAAACCACTTGTCAAATGGAAATTTTCATCAAAATACGACTACTTACACTACTAGGTTCAGCAAATCAATTTCGGAGAAGAACAAAGCATGGAAAATCAAAAGCTTATTTCAAAAAACAAAAAATGGAACTTAAGCAATAAAATGAACTAAAGCAAGAAAGAAAATGCACTTCAAACAGTAATTTTTAAGTCATCAAAAACACATATAAATTTGAATCTCTGTCCCAACTTAAGATTATAGCATCGTCCCCGAATATTAAGAAATAAAATAATAAGTATAAAATAGGGTTAAAAGGATTGCCTTTCATCACTCCCTCACTATAGCCTTGCACTGTGTGGAACATATAGAAGTGGAGTCTTATTCATATCTTCATCTTGAAGAGTCTTTCTAACCATCATCTCCAATGATTCCCCAGTGGCTAACTGCACCTTTATCTCTTCTCGGAGCTCATAGATAGAGTAAGTCTGAGCACCTAAAAGATTTTCTGCAGTATCAACTTCATCAAACTCCATGTCCCTCATAGAAGATACCTGGGAACCTATATCCTCATGGTCAAAATCCTGCTCTGGTGGTGCAGGTAGTGTTGGCTTCTCCTTCTCGGCTTCTTTCTCTTCATCTTCTTACTACCCTCAGGCCTCTCACTCTGCCCCCCAGGTTCAAACATGGTGTGGTAAAAAATATGCCACCTTTTGTTATGGGAATACGAGTCCATTTGGCGAGACTGCTCTTCTCCTACAACTCACCGGGTTCACTAGATACACGGCTATTCTACAAGTTACGATCGTTCAGGCGGTACAGATGTAGAATGCAAGGCATACATCAGTCTCCTAGTTAGGGTTTCGTATACACCACCGCCTTGAGTTTATAGGCCCATGAGCCTTATTAATCTTTGTATTTTACCATAATTAGGACTGGGTATCCACTACTATAAATATCCCTCCTTACATTATATTGTACATCAAACGATTCACCTTTGAATCTGGCAATTATCTTGGAATAAAAGCTCTTTACTTTCTTGTCTATTAATTTTCTCTCTATATACTTACTTTTCGTTGTATTTTACTGTATTGCTTATGACCATTTCATGAATTTAAGTGTTTAACATAGACATAAAAATTTAGGCATAAAAAGTTTGGCACCCACCATGGAGCCCAGGCAATTGTAGGTATTCTACGAAGAAAATGCGTAGTCATGTCAGACGACAATGACACCACCCTAAAGAATGATGCCGACGCTATAGACGAGTCTGTACAGGAACCTGGCGATCTCATCATACAGCCAAACAATCCCGCCAAGGAGCCAGTCCATGTGCCCAAGGACGGTGAAGGTGATCAGTCATGCGAAGGTAATTCTGATCTCAAGAGTTTTCTTTCTAATCTCCTCACAACCTTGTCAGCGCGGGCATAGCAGAACTCGGTCAACATGGTCGAGGGTATATCTCAGAAGATAGGAACTATATTCGTTGGATCGTCTCAGAGGCCAGCATCCCCGCGAGGATCAGCTCCCATGAACGATACTCCAATGTCCGCTCCTAATTTGAGGCTCAACATGGATGCCCCTTCTAGAGGTTCAACGACACTCAACAATCAAGACTTCAAAGAACATCTGCCATTTTGGATATCCTAAAAAGAGATTAAGGCCATCCACGATCGGATCGGTAACGTACTGGGTGCACCACCTCAGATTACCACCGTAGATGAGCAAAAGTTTTATAAGCATACATACAAACCAAGAACTGCACCGATCTACAAACTAAAGCACTTCAGCTCGCCGGATAACTTGAAGCACGATGGAACAAAGGATCTAGATACGCATACTGCTGCGTATTGCACAGCTGTCAAGAGAAACAAAATCTCAGAGGAAGAAATCTAGTCTGCTCTGGTGAAAAGGTTCGGCTCACCTTTGACAAAAGGTTCCCTCGCTTGGTACACCCAGCTACCGATAGGCTCCATCAAGTAATTTACCCAGATACAGGATCTGTTCAAGAATGCGCACTCTGGCCCATAAATGGGAGAAGCGCATGGAAGACATCTCTGAGATTCGGAAGCGTGACCACGAGCTGTTGAAAGACTATCTTGAGAGGTTTTAGAAGGAATGCATGCAGCTTCCTCCAGTCCCTGATAGTATCAATGTGGTAGCTTTCGGCAAGATCCTGAATTCCAAAGGGTCGCTAGCTACCAGGGAATTACAGTGGAGTGTGACTCAACATCCTGTGTCGATATAGTGTGCCTTACATCAGAGATACACTAAAAAGCTCTGCCTGGAGCTGGAACACTCTCAGAACTCTGAAGTTGAACGGAGAAAACGAGCAGGAATTCCATCCCTTGAGGGAGAAGGGGATGGAAGGAGAATAAAAGGAAACACGTAAAGTCAAGTGGGAGCGGAAAAGCAAGGAAACGCCCAGGGGCCCGGATCCTAGGAGAAACAAACTGAGCCCCGCAGCTTCTGACATTTTGGTTGCGAGTCAACGTCATGGAACTGGTTCTCAATCACTTCAGCAAACTAGGACAAAAAGTACGGTGGCCACCTGCCGTAAAAGTAGCAACTGGGAGGAATACAACGGCTTATGGTAACTTCCATTACAGTTATGGCCATGCTACAGTTGATTGCATGGCCCTGATGATTGAAATCAAGCATCAACTAAAGGAAGGCCACCTCAAATATTTGATTGAAGAAGGACCGAGACATTCGAGAGCACCGGACTCTGTGAACAAGCGGCATATTAATGCACTCTTCGTAAGATTTGGGGGCTGAAAAGGTAGCATCGACCGTTAGCACTATCACTTTCAGTCGATAAGGTGAAGCGGAACATCAAGACGCTCTCATGGTCCCCATAAGGGTGTCGAATCTTCAGATCGAGCAAGCTCTGGTAGATCTAGGGAGCAATGTGAATATTATTCAGAAAAAGGTACTTCATATGTTAGGTCAAGACCATCAGATGACACTAAGCCAACGTAGGATAATTGGCTTCAATGGCCTCGGAGAAGAACCTGATGGAGAGCTAGCTTTACCAGTTCATATCCTAGGCACGACGAGCATCATCTCCTTCCAGGTACTCGCCTGTGATATGTCATATGATATCATCCTTGGACGACCTTGGATACACAGTGTAAAGGGAGTGCCCTCAATGCTCTACCAAGTTTTTAGATATCCTACCTCGTATGGGATTAATGATTTACGGAGTGAGCGGCCTTCAACCCAAGACTGTCCAAAATCCGGAAGAGGACTGGCCAAATCACCAATAGCCAAGGTAAACATGATCAACGAGGAATCAACTTGGTATAGAACGATGGAGCTAAATGCTAGGATAGAGAAAAGAGTCATGAGGGAGAGATTGTCGGGGATGAACCAATTTATCCCCAGGGCAGCAGAGCTATGGTATCAGCTAACCAAAGTATTGGCGAAGCACGCTGAGCCATTATAGGTGATACACTTCTATTTGGTATTGGCTCGAGTCAAGGTGCCACTTTTGCAGCTTCTAACAATCATCGAGCCGGCCCAGGGAGAACACCTACTACTGTATGTTTCGATTTTAGAAATAGCATGCAACACAGTTCTCATATGAGAAGAAGACAGAAGACGGCTTCCTATAAAATATGCTAGAAATGGGCTTTTGTATACAGATGGGCTTTTGTCGTGGTCATGGCAACCCAAGAGTTGCGCCCATATTTTCTCAGCCATACGGTCAGTGTGGTTTTTTTGTACCTCTACGGGACATTTTATCCAGACCTGGGCTTTCAAAAGGTTTGGCAGAATGGGACGAAGAGTTGGGAGAAAATGATATCATTTATCAACTGCGATCGGACATCCAGTCGCAGGCTTTGGAAGGCTTCTCTTCAGATTTTGAGGAAGAATTAGCAGCAAAGGCATAGGAATCAATCGAGCATGCAGGGACAATTGAGCCCGGGCACTGGGGAATCTGTACGGACGTGAATCTCTAATGGGAAGAAGCCACCCTTGATTTATGGATCAAGACGCCCACCGGGAAAGTTTTCTGCAAGACCGTAAAAGTTACGCACATCAAAGCAGAATATGAGGCCATAACTCAAGCTCTTGACTTAGCCTACATATTGGGGCCAGGGAGGTCAGCCTCATCAGTAGTTCCTAGTTGGTGGTTACTCGAGTGAATGAGGTTTTTACATGGAGAACATCTGTGGGCGAGGTCGACAAGGGAAAATCAAAGCACTTTTAAAAAATTTCCACAAATAGGAGTTTGTCTATAAGGAGGAAACTCAAATCAAGGCTAGTTCCCTGGGGATTCGCACTTTGATTCAGACGACCAGCAGCTAGTAATCGAGTTGACCCCTACGGACCTGATGAACCTTGAAGTTCCAAACACATGTTCTGCCTACGCATTGATTAGCTACTTGGACAGGGGAATACTCTCCGGAGACAAGTTAGAAAGCAGACAGCTGCGGAGGCAAGCAGTTCACTACTGCTTAATCGACGGGGACTTATACCATTGGATTGTCAGCGGTCCACAGGTCACATCTCGAGGCTCGCAACATTCTGATGAAGGAGCCCTAGCGGACACCTTCGGTCGGAAATGGAAGTATAATCCTTCTCATTATTTACTTTACATCAAGTCTTTAGTTCCTTTTTAGAGTACTTTCATACTTGTCTCTCATGCTATGGGTTTTCACCCACAACAACTCAGGCCCTGTGCCCCTATTCATCAATAAAACTACTATTTCACTTAGTTAGTTTTACAATTTCAATTCAAGTCCATCTACGATCCAACTGTTCATAATACCGACCAAACCTAATTTGAAGTAACACACCTATTTTTTGCAACAAAAAGTAGGGTAAACTACTCGCTTAGAGCTAGATCACACCAAGCTCAGCCACCAGACCTTATTCGTAAGTTGAACTCATCAATTCAACAAAATTGCACCTACATGCCGATAAGGACGCCCCCCGCGTAGTGCCAGAAAATCTTAAAATACTCGAGTAAACAAGCAACGACGTTCTGAATCGTAATGCAAAAGTGCCCATTTTCACATGGGATAAAGTCGTCCCATTGTGGGCACAAAAAAGCCGTCTATTGCAGGCGCGACATAAGCTATCAACTATTGACCCAAATGAAGTACTCTTCAGTGCGCAAACCCGTCTTTTACAAACAATAGCCTAAAATGGCACACACACATGCTGCTTAAATTATACAAGTACACATAAGAACACTAATGGACATACGTTTCATTAATAACAAACAGTCCGTAGGCTCATAATACACAATTAGTTCTTCCTGAATACAACATAATTCGCAACAGTTGTAAAAAAATAGAAAGGGAAGCCTAAAAACTACAAGCTCCTCAGGATGTACACGGCTGAAGATCCTTCATGTGGATCATAGCTACAAGTCATAAAACAGTCTGGAGCTTCCCATGACAGTAGGAGATATGTCCGCCCGAGCATTTCTTCAAGGTGCGTGGCCGTTACTACAACCGAAGCTCGTACACTTGATCAAAGCAAGGTCCTTGAAAGCATCTGAGTGCAAACATATTCTTCCCCCATCAAGTGCACAGAGCTTAGAAAGAAAACTTGAATATCCGCTTCAACCTCAACTAGCCAAACGGGAGTGCACTGCTTCGCGAATCTTCAAGCACAATCAGAAGCTCACCAAGAACGGAAAAGCTTGCACTGGCGACCTACCACAAGGGAGCCTCTTCCCTTGGGTATCCCACAGCAAGCGGACGATGAGACGTTGCAGCAGATTTACGACCAAACCAACCAAACCAAGAGACAGCCCTAAACCATGAGCAGAGTTAGAGTTTGGTGACTCCTTGATCTGCTAATGGCTCGAAGCTATATCCTCTTTCCTGCCATGAAATGGAGCCAACCAGTGGAATATCACCCTAACACAGTTAAAGGAGCTACCTGAACGTCTATGATGTCCCAGAAGAGAACCCTCACGATGGCAGAGGGGGTTTAGTGTCTTGACCCCACATAACAAAAGGAATATCACAGAAATTGCTGTGTTAGAAAAAGAGCACACGGTAACCAGTGCACATGCTACGAAGAAGACATTCCAACGAACATCATTGGTATCCCGATCAAGATTCATGACTCAGAGGACTCCATTCATCCAATTAAGGATGGAGAAAGAGAAGAAGAAAGTCGATGATGGTCTCTTCCCAACAATTTTCTCATGCACCATCCATTCAGAATGAAGGAGTTTTTTTGGGAATATCAGACCAAGATCAAAGGCAAATAGTTTTGAAGATAGAAAAATCATTCTTTCATGAAAAACCTTTTGGAGAAGATGAAGTATTTTTTGAAGAAGAGTTATGGCTCTACCACTATCATGGAGCCCTTATTTATATGCTGAAAGAGATAAGAACGGATCATGAAAATGTCAAGCATAATTATGGCTTGAGATATGGAAAGATTCAGCACCGCATAAAGTATTCTTGGAAAGGTGCATGGAATCGAAATCAACCAATCAGATGAAGACACATAGAAGTTCTCGAATAAATCAGCAATAGTCTTAGTCAAAGAGACTACGAGTTTCAAGGAGTCAGTGAGATATCTTTCAATCCACTTTCACTTCCTGACTTCTTGCGTCAGCACTCAGCAAGTGGGGAGACTGACTGTGTGGAAAAAAATATGCCACCTATTGTTACAGGGACACGAGTCCAGCTGGCAAACTAGACTTATCCTACGAGTCGCCAGGCACACTGTATACAAACCTGTTCTATGAGTTACGACCGTTCAGGTGGTACCGGCGAAGAATGCAAGGCATACATCCAGCCGCCTTTGGGTTACAGTCTCCTAGTTAGGGTTTAGTGTATACCACCACCTTGAGTTTACAGGCCCATGAGCCTTATTATTCTTTGTATTTTACCATAATTAGGACTAGGAATCCACTACTATAAATACCCCTCCTTACATTGTATTATACATCAAACGATTCACCACTGAATGCGCATATTCTCAAGGAATAAAAGCTCTTTACTTTCTTGTCTATTATTTTTCTCTCTGTTTATTAGCTTTGCATCGTATTTTTCTGTATTGCTTGTGACCCCTTCATAAATTTAAATGTTTAATGTAGACGTACAAATTTTGGCATAAACATATGGCAGTCTCCCAGAACCTCTATAACTTCCTCTTGATGATGGCATGGTCCTTTTTTATGTCATCAACCCTATTGCTCAAGTTTGTCATAATTTCATTTTTCTTCTTCATCTCCTCGAGCATGACTGGCATTGTCTCATTCATAGCATTAAACTTATCCTGAGATATAGAAGATGGAGATGGTGGTGGGGTAGTGGAAATCTTTTCGAGCAAAGTATGCAATGAGGCTAACATCAAGTCCGTTGTCTAGACCGACATGGATATATCTAAAAGCTCTTGATGTGAATGTGTTGTGGATGAAGAAAGAACCTCATATTATGGAGGTGCAACACTGGAAGATGGCTCAATAGTAGGCCTTGGTTCAAGTGGACTAGGTTTCGCTGGGTTGTATGGATCCTTATCCTCATATAAACTGAATTTTCTAATAAGCTTGGTCCTTCTATCAGATACATTAGAAGGGACTCCCTTGCTCACAAAGTATTCTATCAATATGTTTGGGAAAGGTAGATTTTTCGTTTCTCTCTTTGCTTCCTTATAGATAGCATCAACCATAACACAACCTACATTTACCCCTACCCCCATCCATAATGCAAGAAACCAAAACAGCTCTGTCCAGGGTGTATTTTTTATTATTTTGAGAAGGCACCAACCTGGAACTCACCATAATTTGCCAACCTATAGCTTCAAAATTCAAAGTCTTCCTCCAAATAGCAACTCCAACTCTCAACCATGAAAGAGCCGAAAACTTGGCTATGATAGTGGCCAACCAATGTTTTACATCCTCCTTCAGCTCCATCTTCTCAAAGTACACTACTAGCGTAATATTTATCAATTTCATATAAGCATTCAAATCTTTTTTGGGCATAACTCACTTTCTTTCCTCTAAAGAGTACCTCCCATTCTTCTTGATTCATCCTCCCCACATTAGCAAAGAAATCTTTGGTCATAGTTTTATTTCCTGTCTTTGGTGTAGGTGAAAAGACCTTGTCCAATGTCTGTCTACCAATTGCTTCAAGAAGGCAGGGTTGTAATGCTGCAATACTTGGTGCCAACTGCTCTTGCTGGAGTGAGTGATCCCTTAGTTAACCCCCTAAAGTATTCATACTACGCCTTCTCATAGTTTATGTTTTCCTCCCAATTATTAGGTAGAAGAGGGTTACCAGTCACAAATCTAATAGCCTGATCTTTGACTCTTCAAATGTTCTTGTTGTTGCTGCCTCTCATATTCTTGCTCATCCCCTTCATTGCATTCATAACCTTGTTGCTCTTTATTGTAAGATTCAAATCCCTCCTCAACTGAGTTTTTTGATTTAAAAGGTGATGAAGAATAACTTGAGGTTTTCATACCCGATTTTTTACTCAACTCGAGGCGAGTTGGGTTTCGAATTTGACTGGGTGAACTCATTTGAGTTTAGATGTTGGAGCCGCCACCTAATATAGTTTCTAAGGCGTATTAGGTCACCTAAGTGTCTAAGGTCAAGTTCAATAAGTCAACTAGACAATTCCAGAGATTTTATATGGGTAAGAAGTCTAAATGACTCGGGGGAGAAGGTGTTAGGCACTTCCCCGAGTCCCACTAAATGTGGTTCCTGTCAAAGTCTATGTTTTGGGATAAAAGAATATATATTATCATAAATACTAACTTGGGAATTAATTTAACACTTTAGCTCAAAGATGTAACATATCTATGCAATTTAGAACACATACACACAAACAGTTTTCATATACGACCTATACTCGAGCCTAATCGTAGTTTACAGCCTCTACTATCAAGCGCCTAATCGTTAGATAAGTTTAAACACACAAAGGACGCCGAATTTCAGTTTATTTACGCAGTTTTAACACTTTAAAAGAAATTTTGCATAAATGGTTAAATTTGTAAATACAATTCAGATTTGGCCAAAAACTGAAAGGGGTGTTGTTTTAAAATGAAACGTTGGCACTTTAGGGTCGGGGTGACTCGTCATTAATTATCGAGCCCTAACCTTAATGGCCTTTTTTGTGTAGGGATCGGATTTTGAAAATATATATAGGCAAAGAAGCTGTTTTTGAAAACTGGTTTACAAAAGCACACAAAGGAAAATAAGAGGATGTCGCACGTAATAATATACATATATAGGTATAAACATGCACGTACATGACTAAATGATAGTTATATCTTTTAGGAAAATATTTTAAAGCGTATAAGGGACCCCAAGTACATTATATACCCCTATACACTATTAGATTAGTGTATAAGAGCATAAGTAGTGGTCATAATAAATTTATGCACACAAAGGACCCTTTTTGAAAATATTTTTGAGCCCAGATCATTTATTTAAAAGAGGGGCAGATTCTATTTTCAGAAACAGTTCAATCTAGACTCAGATAGTGTAAATAGCCCCTGTCAAGTGAATTTTAGATTAAAACAGTGAGTTCTCACAATATTCCTAGTCTGATGCAGTGTTGTCATTTACAGATCATGTAGTTTAAAGAAATAGCATGCGACTGTCAGTTTCAATAGCAAAGAATGATCATGCAAGGCCCTAAATGTCATACTTTGCAACACATAGGAGTAAAGGATTAAGAAAAGAGCGCCTGGATGGCTGTGCACATACTGTATGCCCATATTTTAAAGTATACAGGCAGGGAATCATAGAATATACATGAGCTGGGACAGTCTCTAGGGGAGAAAAGCATAAAGATAAGGCAAAGGTTAAGTAGTACCCTGCACTAGCAATTTATTTAGGCATAGCTTCATTCAGAGAAGAAAGGGCTTCTCCCCAGCTTTCAAACACATTAAAAGTGGTGCAACTACAACTTAGTTTAGCCCCTGCAGTTACGTTTGCATATGCTGCAGGAGAGGGGTTAGCAAGGCCTTATACTGAACCCAAAAAGGGAGTAACAGACAAGCTAAAGTTATACCAAGATGAATTTAAGCAGCAGCAATTTGAACCAGGAGGAAAGACTACAACCTTCTTGTACTGACATGATCTTTATGAATCATAAGAATGCAGAGACCCTCTTAGGCTTATACAGAATGTCCAGAAACAAAGCAAAAGCAGAGCACACAAACAGTATAAATGAAGTATAGACTGGATGGGAACAGGACAAGCCCACATGCATACAGAAGTGAAGAGAAGTACTATATTTTAATGGTAACTCCTCAATAACACTGGCATAATTCTAACAAACATGTAGAGATCAACTAAGATTAACAGAGCCCAAGACTCAAAGCAAAACCAGTAATTTAGACAAAACAGAGATAGGGTAGGAGCATGCCAAGGAAACACACACACATATAGATGCGATGAATGGTCAGAGGTGAGAGGAGTACCTTTAAGCAATGTGAAACCAAATAAGATGCAGACAGAAGAGGGGAGAAGCAATGATCAGCACACACACAAGTAGTAAGCAGTAGTCCTTCAAAGAGAGTAAACAAGCAGAAAGAGAATTGTATGCCTAAAATAGCTATGCAGAACTCTCTAAGTGTATCAGTGTGTGTCTCCGAATTTTTTGATGTTCAAAAGCTTGTCCTTCTAGTTGAAAAGAGAAGAGTTTATATAGGTGAGGGGTGAGGGGTGAGGGGATTTTAATTCCAGTCGGGTAAACTTTACAAGGCAAGAAATATTGCCTTCCAGAAATAACAGGGATCTTTGAAATTCTTCCAAAAATAGGCCAATCAGTCCGAAGACTTGAGGCAAACCAATTTTAGACTGATTTAGATTCCCTCCTTTCCCCTTAACATAGTCTAGGTTCACAATTAAATGCACAAACTCACACAAATTTCGAAAATCAGCCAATCTCCGGTAACATATCTCAAACAAATTCTGATAGGCACTACACCAAGCATCAGGATCAATTTCCAAAATTCACGGGAGCAGGATCTTAACTAATTGCATTCCCCTACCCTTAATCCTAATTAAAAGCCGAGGTTCCAAATCAGTCCTATAGGTACATTATAGGCTTAAGAATCAATCAACAGAATTTTAGAAGATTTCAATTAATTCCGAGATCAATAAACAAACTGTTACTCCTCCAATTACCACTCAACGACTTTATTCCAATCAATTCAAATCTTCTCAGGCATGTAAGGCAGGCCATTAATTTAGCCTAAATATATGAATCAATAAAACCATAAACTTGGCATAGCAAGAGACCAAATGTACTGTAACAGACACAAACAAACATAGGAAAAATCACTAAACTTATCTAGGCTTTGAATTTGCAGATTTGAAAAAGATAGTGGAAGACAAAAGTTTTAAAGATCATGCATACATGGGGTGAACAGGGATCACAATTTCACAGGTTTCACTTTGGTTTGAATGACCACTAATCATGAGTAAAACAAAGTAGGCAAGTTCAGGCGTGAGAACAAGCATTTTGCCAAACAAATGAAGTAAATCAAAGTACCAAATTATAAACACTTCACCCATTAATTAATCATGTTGACCTGCTAACAGGACAAGTAATTTCAAGTTGTTAAAATTACCTAAATCAAGAAATAAAAGTGGGAAACAGATAGGGTTCTTTAGGATTACCCATTTCCAGAGTCGGGTCAATCGCGACCCGTTGCAGATTTACCTTCGCGTAGGGTTTCTTACCCCGTTTAGGCGATAACACCTTCAAATCAATGGCCTGAACTCTGCCCGAGGTATCTCCTGGTAGTGGTGGTTCAGTTACCCAAAGGTCAGAACTTGCCTTCGTCCAAAAGTCATCAAAAGCATATGGGTTATGTAGCGGATGATGAGGAGAGTGTCATACTGCCATTTTCCCCAATTTTCACCGGCTAAAATGGCCGGAAAAGCAATCGACAGCGGTGGTGATTCATTTCGCCATGAGAGAGAAGAGAGAGGGAGATTCTAGAATCAGACCGGGGAAATAGGGGGAGGCCAGGAGTTTAGGGGTCATTTGGTAATTGAAAAGGAAAAAATATCTCTGGCCGTTGGATCGTCTACATGGACGATCGAGATCGATCCACGTAGGCGTGACGTGTATAAAGCATGGCTGATGTGTAAATTATGTATGTATTTGTGTATATATGGTGTATAAATATTGGATATCAGGCATTATACAGGTATAAAAATTGTACAAAATGGATATAAAAATATAAGAAAATTAGAAAATTAGTTTTAAAATGTTAGGATGGATAGGAAATGTATAAAAATTATAATTTTGGGATTTATAATAATTTGGACAATTTTGTCATAAATAGAGGTAATCACAAAATTGTAGGAATAGCTATGGTTTGAGACGATGCTTTCGAAAATGGCCTTGATTGTCAGACTATTATGAGAAGATAATTTGAAATAAATTGACAGGGCAAGAGTGGATACACAATTGTGTGAAAAATTTTAAAACTGTTGATTTTGAAAATAGGAGGGACAAAATTGGGTGTCAACAGCTGCCCCTCTTTGCCCGGGGATGATGAAAGAGTCTTCGGGCAAAGACGTTGATAGTGCGGCCAATTTTGTCGTGACTATAGAGGAGCCTACGGTTTAAGAGAATGTAGGGCGTCAGGCTGAGATGCTTGCTTTTCTTGAGGTGTATATCCTGCAATGAAGATGTGTTTGCAACATAATATATACATAAAACGTACCTTCCCGCCCGGCTGGATTGTCTTTCCAGGATTCTTGCCGTATGTGATTGTGTCTGCTATGCCATAATTGTGTGTCTTTTGTTGTCAAGTGTTAGATTCGACAACGGGTCGTATGCCCTCCGTCGGTGCATTGGGCTGTGTACCCTCCGCAAAGAATAAAATAACAAATCGGTATCGGGCTGTGTACCCTCAACCGACGCCTTGGGTAGTGTACCCTCAGCTAATTTAAAATGAAAATTGATATCGGGCTGTGCACCCTCAACCGACGCCTTGGCATGTGTACCCTCAGCTAATTTAAAATGCAAATCGACATCGAGTTGTGTGCCCTCAACCGACGCTTAGGGCTATGTACCCTCAGCTAATTTAAATGACAAATCGATAATGGGCTGTGTACCGTCAACCGACGCCTTGGGCTGTGTACCCTCAGCTAATTTAAATGACAAATCGATGTCGGGCTGTGTACCTTCAATTTATGCTTCGGGATGTGTACGCTCGGCTAATTTAAATGACAAAGCTTTTCGTTGAAACATATCTGTCGTGCATTGCTGAATTAGGTATCTTTTGTGCCTGCACCCAAAGAAAGATTGGTGAGTTGTACAGGGTGGTTTGGGTTGTGCATTCTCGGCTTGCTTCGCGTTCGCTGTCCACTTCTGCCTTACTATCACAGTAGACCAACACTAGTTCATCATCAGTGTTACCCAACAAGCTTTTTAAGAGCCTATTCAACCAAACAGCTTCTTGTGTTGCTTTTGACAGAGCCACATATTCAGGTTCCATCGTGGATAGTGCTACACAAGATTGCTTATTACTCTTCCATGATATGGCACCATTACTAAGTAAGAAGACATATCCTGTGGTAGACTTCCTCTCGTCTAAATCTCCTCCATGATCAGCATCAGTGTATCCAATTAATCGCAAATCTTTGCTGCCTTGATAACAAAGTGCGTAGTCAGTTGTTCCTCTCAAATATCTCATGATCCTCTTTACTGCTTTCCAATGTGCTGGACCTGGATCAGACTGATATCTACTTACTAAGCCAACTGCTTGACAAATATCAGGTCTAGTACATACCATAGCATACATTAGACATCCAACTGCGCTTCTATAAGGCACTCGCTTCATCTTTTCTGTCTCTTCAGGAGTCTGAGGACACAAATGATTTCCCAAGTTATGGCCTTTACTGATATGAGTGTCAATTGGGTTGCTATTTTGCATATTAAGTCGTTCAAGAATTTTCTTAATGAAATTCTCTTGAGAGAGATACAATAGTTTCTTAGGACGATCTCTTGAAATCTTGATTCTAAGAATATATGCAGCTTCACCCATATCTTTCATCTCAAATTGAGACGACAACCAGGCCTTCACCTCGTTTAATAACTCCTTATCATTTCCAGCTATAAGTACATCGACATACAATTTCAGAATTACAAGCTTATTTCTTGATCTCTTGGTATTAACAAAATGGTCTTCATCAACCATAGTAAAACTATTGGATATGATCACATTTTGAAAGTGTATATACCACTGCCTTGAAGATTGTTTGAGGCCATAAATAGACTTCAAAAGTCTACAAACCTTTTGTTCGTGGCCTTTTTCAATGAAACATTCAGGTTGTTCCATATAAATTTCTTCATCTGATTCTCCATTGAGAAAGGCAGTCTTTACATTCATCTGATGTAATTCAAGATCTAAACTTGCTACTATCGCTAGAATCAGGCGAATTGAGTTAAATCGCGCAACAGGTGAGAAAGTCTCTTCGTAGTCTATTCCTTCCTGTTGTGTATAACCTTTCGCCACCAGTCGAGCCTTATATCTCTCAACTGTGTCATCAGCCTTGAGCTTAATCTTGAGAACCCATTTGCTCCCAATAGCTCTGTTTCTTTTGGGAGATCAACTAGTTCCCAGACTTTGTTGACTCTCATTGACTCCATTTCATCTTCCATTGCTTTAATCAATTTTTCCTTAGAAGGGCATGAGAGCGCCTCTTTTGCATTTTTAGGCTTGTTTTCTAGTTGTAAGAACAACATAAAAAGTTCAGCACCTTCGACATCGAATCGTCGACGGGAAATGTTTTTACGTAAACCACGTCCTTGTTGTGATTCTTCTTTGTTGTTCCCATTTGGATCAACGTTGCTGCCACTTGGATCAAGAACATCTATCCTGCTCCCACTTGGAACAAGATCAGTGACCATCTCGCTCCCACTTGGAACAAGATCCATTTGGTCACTATTTGATGTCAAATGATTACTTACATTTGCATCCGATGATGAAGGAGGTTGTTGATGTGAAACTAATTCATCATCAGTTAAATTTTCTCCCACTCGAATGAAGTGATCTTTGTACATCTTGATCCTCTATCTCAAACAAGGTTAAATCTTGACCTACCTCTCCCATTTTAGGAAACTCATCCTCTAAGAATGTGACATCTCGTGATTCAAACTCAGTTACGCTCCCACTGTCTTGCTGACCTATAAACACATAACCCTCAGAGGTTTCTGAGTATCTTATAAAGATACTTTTCTTTCCTCTCGGGCCTAATTTGCCATGTTTGTGAGAATAATCATGTGTATAGGCAGCGCAACCCCAAGGTCTTAATACACTTAGGTTGGGTGCTCTTCCAGTCCACAACTCATATGGAGTGGTTGCAACTGATTTTGTAGGCACTCGGTTAAGTACATAGGTAGCAGTAACCAATGCATCACCCTAATAACTAATTGGGAGGTTAGCTTGTGCTATCATTGACCTAACCATTTCTAGAAGTGTCCTGTTTCTTCTCTCTGCAACACCATTTTGCTGTGGAGTATCTGGGATAGTCAACTGATGAACAATTCCCTTTTCATCACATAACTCGTTAAATTGAGTTGACAAGTACTCTCGACCTCGGACAGTTCGAAGAACTTTTATTTTCTTGTCCAAATGATTTTCCACTAAGCTCATATAGCGTTGGAAACAAATTATTGCTTCTGATTTATGGGAAATTAAATAGACATAACCGAAACGAGTGTAGTCATCTATAAATGTGATGAAATAATAGGCTCCATGCCTAACCCTGACATTCATAGGCCCACAGATGTCCGAATGGACTAATTGCAAGGGATATTCAGCTCTAGTCGCTTTACCGAAGGGTTTTCTTGCCGATTTTCCTGCTAGACAACTTTCACAAGTGGACAATTCCACATGTTCAATGCCAGTAAGCAAACCTTATTTTGCTAACCTTTGCATTATTTGCTGGCCTATATGACCAAGTCTAGTATGTCATATGTTTACATCACTATCATATTTATGTGAGGAAGTAAACATAAAAAAACTAGCATTATTATTAAATGAATCATAATCCAAATCCTTAATAATAAAACCTCCGGTCACATGACCAAAACCAAATAAATTTGAACCTAAAGTCAATTTGACAGAATTGTCATGGAAAAACAAGCTAAAGTCAAGCCTAAGCAAAACAATAACAGATATAATATTCCGGCGAATTCCTGGAGCATAGAGGACATCATGTAGTAGTAGGTGTCGACCACCACGCAAGACTAACTTGCATGTGCCGATCCCTTCAACAACAACCTTATTGTTGTTGCCCACATAAATCCACTTTGTTCCACGTGAAATACGCTGAAACTCCGCAAAAGAATTGCGTTCCCTCGTTATGTGGTCCGTTGCTCCCGAGTCTACAATCCACAAAGTATTATATTCAGTCAAAAACACTGAACTAGAAACACAAAGTTCACTAGTTTGAGTTTTGTGAAATACCTTTCTAGGAGGCTCAGGGCAATCCTTAGCATAATGACCCTTTTTGTCACAGTTAAAGCATTTCACCTTTGCAACATTGACACGTTTGGGAAGTTTGTTATTGCCTTATTGTTCTGCCCTTGCTCTTTTAGCAGGCTGAGACTGAGTTGGTCCTCTTTTCTTAACCCAATTCTTTTTCTTTGAGCCACCTTTGACCTTAGAGGATGTTGCCATATGCAACTCAGCTGTTGGCTTAGCAGCCTCAAGCCGATCCTCTTCAAGCTCAAGAGATCTCCGGACATCTTCCAGAGTCTTGATTAGCTGATTGTGGGTCAAATGCATCTTCATATGATCCCAAGAATTAGGTAAGGACCGTATGACAGCTTGAACTTGTTGCTCATTGGTCAACACATGACCAGCATCTTTTAACTCCCCAATCATGTTTGTCATAAGCCTCACATGAGTTCTCACTGAATATTCTGGGCGCTTCTTGTATGAGTCAAACTTGATCTAAGGTGCTCAGTAACGTAATGCGAGCCAAGGAGTCTTTCTTTTTCCAAGTGTCTAAGCCGCATGGTCACGCCTATGCTGAGTTGTGGTACCTTCCTCAGGCTCATCCATGACGATGTTAATTGCCTCCAGAGCCTCTTGCTCTTCAAGCACATATTGAACTTTTAAGCTCCAGGTCTTATAGTTGTCACCATTGAGTTTCAACCCTTTGTTGAGCTCAGCAACAATGTTCTTAGCAGCAGTAGACATTCTTTTAACAAAATAAAAATATATAATGAGGATCCAAAGAAGGAATTTCTAAACGCAAGTACTATGTTCAAAATACATACATATTCGGACAATAAGCACTAAGTTGATCAAATTAATAAACATATATATTAATAATGGAGTCGAAAGTTCACTATGTTCCCAGTCATCGTCCAAAAATTAAATACATGTAAATTAACCTAGTCAACTACCTAGCTTAATGTTTTAATCATGTTTTAAAACAACATTTTATTTTCATGATCTTATAATCCCATTTGGATCTAAGTTAACAAATTAACTTAAAATTTAATTATAAACTTTATTTAACATTTTAAATAAAATAAATCAAATGTTAAATTTATTAACATAAATATATTCGTTAAACTAATTAACAAATATATCAAATATTAAACTAATTAATATTTCATGCAATTGGGATATCAAAAAAATACGTATTCAAGAATATAAATACTAAATTTATATTCAGTCATTAAGTCCATTTACTTATTTTGATAATTTAATATTATATTATGAATCCAAAATTATTTTAGGTAGCTTAAAATAGGCCATTAACCAAATAAAATTTTAAAAATGATTCAATGTTCTGAAATGAGAATTAGCCTAAAAAAACTTAAAATTCTCCTAACCAAAACAAATTTTCCACGGTGGGCCTCTAGCCCAAATATGTAGACCTGGCAAGCAGCATAAGTAAATCCTTGAAGAGATACCTTAATGCGTCTCTTCTTCTTCAACTAGTAGCACCAGCCGCCAACTTTAATCAAAAAAAACTTTTACATTTTTTTTAAAATTTGAATTTTGCCACAATTACATAATGGATTTGGATACAAAGAAACCATAATTCCTCTATCTCCACTTTTCATCGTTACAGCGACAATTATTTTGATGGAAAAAGACAACTTATTTCTTCTTCTTCCCTTCAAATCTGGCATGGCCATGGCCATGTCCATGAAGTGCCACCTCTTTTTTTTTTTTAATTGTAAGCCTCTGTCTCAAGATTTAGTTTTAATGGGTTTCAAATCTTATTTCAAAACACACTGAAGAAAAAAAATATGATACTGATATGAAATTCAAATATTGGAGGAAATGATATAAATTCCATTTTTTAAAAAAAAAATTATGTGAACTGATTCACATATAATTTTCTTTGATAAATAACATAATTCTTAGAGTTTATTCTTGTAAACGGAATAGATATTCTGAGATTTCCTATATTATGAGAATCCATTGTGGATTCAGAATTGGATATTAGTTTTTCATCGGAATTTTTTTTTTTTTTATATGCTTGATTCAGAAGATTTGGAAAACTGATTTCCAAACAAATCATGGTAGTGGAAGTGAAATCCTTATTTCTCTTCTCTTCTTTATTTATTGTTTTTGCTGGCAATATGAAGCCTCTTTTTGTTTTATATAAATATTGCAGGTTTTTTAAGGCATCAAAGAAAACTTGTGTGGAACATATTCCTAAGCAGCATAGAAAACAATAATTTACATCCCAATTGTACAGACTGCGAAAAGAATCTACACATACAATTCTAAATCTACGTTTAATAATAGAACAATCATGTAATGTATATTTTATTTTTCGGACCAGAAAACCAGCTTATTGATTTGAACTATGTACGGCCCTTGCCAATTTGGTGCAAACTTGCCTTTTGCTTCTTCTTGATTTGAAAATATCTTCTTCAGTACTAATTGCCCAGGTTCGAAGAACCTCTCTCGAACTTTCTTGCTGAATGCTTTAGCCATCCCCCTCTGATATATTCGCCCATGATATATCGCATTCAATCTCTTGCCATCGATGAGGGCCAATTGCTCCATTCTTCCTTTGACCCATTCAGCATCTTTCAATTGTGTCTCTTGGATGATTCTCAAAGATGGTATTTCGACCTCTGCGGGTATCACTGCCTCGGTGCCATAAACCAACAAGTAAGGAGTAGCCCCCGTTGATGTTCTGATTGTGGTGTGGTACCCTAACAGAGCATAAGACAGGTTCTCGTGCCATTACTTTGAATTGTCTGTCATCTTTCGCAATATCCTCTTGATGTTCTTGTTTGCCGCCTCGACCGCACCATTCATTTGAGGTCTGTATGCAGTGGAGAGCGATGCTTGATTTTGAAGACCTCACAGGTTGCTTTCATTAGGTCACTGTTGAGATTGGACCCATTGTCAGTGATGATGGATTCAGGGATGCCAAATAAGCAGATCATCTTATCACGGACAATGTTTGACACCACTTTCTTTGTTACTGATTTGTATGATGCAGCTTCTACCCATTTGGCAAAATATTCAATGGCCACCAGTATGAAGCGATTCCCAATGGAGGCAGCTGGCTCGATAGGTCCTATGACATCCATTCCCCAGGCAGCAAAGGTCAAGGCGATCCCATAATGTTTAGTTCCTTGGCAGGCCCTCGAATCATATCTCCATGGATTTGGCATTGATGGCATTTCTTTGCGTGCTTTATACAGTCATGCTCCATTGTCATCCAGAAATACCCAGCTCTCAAAATCTTCTTAGCAAGTACGAAATCATTCATGTGTGGACCACACGTCCCAGAATGTATTTCTTCTAACAATTCAGTAGCTTCTTTTGCGTCCACGCATCTCAATAACCCTAGATCGGGTGTCTTCTTATACAAAGCCTCTCCATTCAAAAAGAAGCCATTTGCTAACCTCCTCAGTGTCTTCTTTTGGAGACTCGCTGCATTCTTCGGATAACTGCCATCTTTGGGAAACCCTTTGATGTCGTAGAACCAAGGTTGTCCGTCTGATTCTTCTTCTATGTGCTAACAGTATGGTGGCTGCTTCCTTACTGTCACGGGTATTGGGTCAATGTAGTTCTTGTCTGGATGCTTGATCACAGCAGATATGGTAGCCAAAGAGTCTACGAATTCATTTTGCAGTCTAAGTACATGCTGGAATTCTATCTTGGTGAATCTTTGTTTCAACTCCTTTATGCATTCCAGTATGGTAGTATCTTGGAATTCTTCGCTGTCCATTATCCTCGGACTTGGTGAATCAGGAAGTCAGAATCCCTGATTGCTAACAGCTCTTGTATGTTCATGTCCACTGCCAATCTAAGACCCAAGATGCAGGCCTCATACTCCGCCATGTTGTTGGTGCGAGGAAACCTTAGTTTGGCCGTGACAGGATAGTGTTGTCCAGTCTCGAAAACTAATACCGCTCCAATGCCGACTTCTTTGAAATTGACCGCTCCATCGAAGAATAGCCTCCACCCATTGTACTCTTCGGTGATATCTTCTCCTATGAACATAACTTCCTCATCAAGAAAATAGGTGTGCAAAGGTTCATAGTCATCCCCCACTGGATTCTCGGCCGTGTGATGAGCCAAGGCTTGAGCTTTTACCGCCTTTTGGGTGACGAAAGTGATGTAAAATTCACTGAGCAGTATTTGCCATTTGGCCAGTTTTCCGGTAAGCATTGGTTTTTGGAAGATGTACTTGAGAGGATCCATCCTCGAAATCAGCAACATTGAGTAAGATGTCAAGTAGTGTCTCAACTTCTGTGCTATCCAAGTCAGCACGCAGCATGTACGCTCCATCAATGTGTACTTGGCCTCGTAAGGAGTGAACTTCTTGCTCAGATAGTATATTTCTTGTTCCTTCCTTCCAGTTAAATCATGTTGTCCCAATACACAACCCAAAGGCCGAATCTACCACGGACAGGTACAAGATCAAAGGTCGCCCAGGCTCAGGTGGGACCAGCACAGGCGGGCAAGACAAGTATTCCTTTATCCGATCAAATGCTTTTTGGAAATCCTCTGTCCACTCGATCACTGCGTCTTTCTTCAGCAACTTGATGATTGGCTCACAGATGACGGTGGATTGTGCTATAAAACAACTGATGTAATTGAGCCTCCCCAAGAAACTCATGACTTCTTTCTTGCTTTTTAGCGGTGGAAATTCTTTGATGGCCTTAATCTTGGATGGATCCAACTCGATACCCCTCCTACTGACGATGAAACCCAGGAGCTTCCCTGCTGGAACACCAAAAGCACACTTCGCCGGATTTAGCTTCAGGTTGTACTTTCGCAAGCAGTTGAAAAACTTGCGTAAGTTGTCAAGATGCTCCGAACTCTTCTTTGATTTGATGATCACGTTGTCTACATAGACTTCAATCTCTTTGTGCATCAGGTCATGGAACATAGTTGTCATAGCCCTCATGTAAGTCGCCCCAGCATTCTCTAGCTCAAATGGCATAACCTTGTAGTAATAAGTTCCCCAATATGTAGTGAAGGCTGTCTTCTCGGCGTCCTCTTCGTCCATGAGAACTTGATGATAACCAGTAAAATAGTCCACAAAGGATTGCAGCTCATGTTTCGCACAATTGTCGATCAGGATATGTATGTTTGGCAGAGGAAAATCATCCTTCGGGTTTGCTCTATTTAGATCCCTGTAATCCACACAAACTCGGAGTTTCCCATCTTTCTTCGGCATTGGGACAATATTAGCCAATCAAGTTGGATATTCGACTGTTCTCAGAATCCCTGCATTGACCTGCTTGGTCACTTCCTCCCTTATCTTCAACAGCACCGATGACTTGAAAGTTCGGGCCTTTTGCTTGACCGGCGGAAAGCCCAGGGTAATTTGTGAGCTACCGTATTCGTGCTTATGCTAGTCATGCCATCGTACGACCAGACGAATACGTCCTCATACTCGTATACAGCTTTTTATTCTCGGCATTGAGATGCACACTGATCCTTGTCTTTTTCACAATTTTCCCATCTCCTAATTTTATCACCTCAGTCTCCCCGAGGTTTGGCTTAGGCTTGTTTTCTAATCTGTCAAGTTCTTCTTGTGTGGTTTCATCAAAATCATCATAATCAATTCCAGTGTCCTCAAGCTCCATCATTTCATTACACGTTGCGATTGTGGACTCAATGGAATTATTAGTTTGGATGCTGAAAAGGTAAAATATTGCAAAATTAAATATTAATGCAAAGAGTTAAACGGGAAATAATGCAACATTTTATTTATGAATCCTTGCAAAACAAAGTTTGTAGGGAGACATGTGCAAAAAAGAGAAAAATACAAACTCCACGACTCAACGTCGGGTTTTATTTTAGAAAACATAAAATAAATTTTATCCCCTCAGCTCTACCAAGGTCCACGGCAAGCTCGGGCCCGGTTGCTGATCCAGTTGTTCAGCGCTGCTCCAGATCCAACCTTTGTCAGTCCAGGAGGCTCAACATGTTCTTCCAGGATTACACAGCAGTCTTCATCAGATATGAATAAATTTTGCATTCCTACCAGCAGATCCTCTTCAGCATCATCTATCTTCGGTTCCACTCCTTGTGGTGCGGACACCTCCCTTTTTCGGCCATCCAAGTATCCAGACGAGACGAAGATATGCAAGAGAGTCTTGGTGCTTTTCTTATAGAACTTGAAATCCAGTGACGCTTCTTCCATGCTCTTTTCGTAGGTCACAATGTATCTTATGCCAGCCTTCTCATTGTTGGGCCTCATCACAATTCTGATTGGCTCGACCATACCATCCAAGTTCTTGCCCAAACCTTTGCCAGGCTCATAGCCTTGCTTGATCATGATGCTTATAACCCAATCTCTAAGCCACTTTGCAGGTTGTGAGAGTACGTATGGCTCTTCAATCACTACCTCCATAGGTTCAGGTGCTTTGGGTATCCACACTTGTTTTCCCTTTATTTCTTCAGAGATGTGTTTCCAATTAGGACACTCATTGGGTGAGTACATTGGTCGCTTCTCGGTCTTAGCTGGTAGTGTCTCACGAAATTCGAGTGAGGGCACTCCCCAATCAGACATGACCGGCTCCCAGACCAAATTCCTCCCTTCGTAGCCTTTGCCTCGGCTATCCCAATAAGCGCCGTAAAAGTTCCTCTTTCTTTCTTCAACCCCAAGCGGTGTGTTGACCAACTTGGGAGAAAAGTGTGCAGTGTAACCTCTTTGGACCATATCTGTGGGATTCCAACTTTAATTGTGGGATTCCAACTTGAATTGTAGTTCTTGCGGCGTCCTCCTCGAGTGCCTCGTACTTCTCCCACAAGTTCTACAGTATAGAAGGTCTGCCCATCAGGAGTATTTGCTTCAATTGCTGGTATGGTTTGCTCATTGTAGATAGAATTGTTCCCCTTACTGAACACTACCACCTCTTTGCGATCCCATTCGAACTTCACGGTTTGGTGCAATGTGAAATGCAACGCACCAGCCATATGGATCCAAGGCCTCCCTAACAACAGATTATAGGAAGCAGAGATGTCCATGACATGGAATTCAGCAGTGAACTCCACAGGACCGACCATGATAGTTAGGTCAATTTCTCCAATGGTGCTTCTTTGCGATCCATCAAATGCCTTCACCTTCATGTCGCTCTCCCTTATATTGCTTTGGTCAATTCCCATTCTTTTTAGAGTGATGAACGGGAATATGTTCAGACCGGAACCTCCGTCGATCAAAACTCTTCCTACGAACCAGTCTTTGCATTTGTCAGTGATGTGCAAAGCTTTGTTGTGATTCAACCCTTCAAGTGGTAGCTCATCTCCGTGAAAGGCAATTCGGTTGGCCTCCATGACTTGTCCGACCATGCTAGCCAGGTTTTCAACTGAAGTATCCCCCCGAACATGTGATTCGTCCAGCACCTTCATCAAAGAACTTCGGTGGCTCTCAGTTTTGAGGAGCAAAGCCAAAACAGAGATTTGTGGTAGAGTTTTTCCCAAGTGCTCCACTACGGGGTACTTCATTGCTTGAACCTTCTTCCACAGTCCCTCGGACTATTCCTTGCTAATGCCTCGTCTATCTTGAACAAGATCATCGGAAGTGTAAATCCTCCCACTCCTAGTCATCCCTTGTGCAGCAATGGTCTCAACTGTGGACTTGTTCTTCTTCTCCATTTCATAATCCCATGGTATCGCCTTGTCACTGTATGGGGGAACCACATCAACATAGAATTTGGGAGCTACTTCTACCTCAATGGGCTCTGGTGTTGTCGCGGCTTGAGCAACTGAAGTGGTTGCAGGTACATTTTCTTTTGCCTTAACAATAGTCCCTTCCAAGTTGCACTCCTTATCCAATTCGATCAGGTTCACCCTATTATATCCATGATTAGGCAGGGGGTTGTTGTGCACGTTTGGCGTCTTCAAGTGTATCACCTTTTGGTCGATCAAATCCTGTATCTTGTCCCTCAAAGGGTAGCACTTTTCAATATCGTGACTAAGTCCTCCAGAATGATAGGCACAGGTTTTTGTTTGATCAAAATAGAGTGTCATCCTATCAGGCATTTTGAATGGCACGGGTTGTATATGGCCAGCTACTTTGAGTCTCTCGAACAACTGAGTACGAGATTCAGCTAAGGGGGTGTAGTTTCTTTTGGGTCTTGGGTTGTTATTGGCGTGCGGCCTTGGTGAATAGGTATTGGTATTTCAGTAGTTGAGACTTCGCGGGTATGTTGGTCTTTGTGGTGGTGGTTTTGGTACATGGGTTGGGTGTTATAGACTGGGTAGGTGGGTGTGGGTGGTATGTATGGATAGGATGGAGGAGTTGTTTGGTAGTAGTGGTTATGAGTAGGGGAGTGGTCAAGTGATGCGGCCACGAATAAGACATCGTCCTTCTTCTTTCTTGAGGTGGTAGTGCTGCCAGCTTGTAGGGCCTTGTTAGCGGCATCTAATGCGGCCAAACTAAAAATCCTTCCAGTTTTCAATCCATCTTCAACCATATCCCCAATCTTGATCAACTCTCAAAACTTCTTATCTTGAAGATTCATCATTTTGTCAAAATAGACATCTTCTTGTATGCGGATGAAAGTTGCCACTCTCTCAGCATCTTCCATGGGAGGTTGGACTTTGGCGGCCTCAGCCCTCCATCTAGTTGCGAACTCTCTAAAAGTCTCAGTGGGCTTCTTCTTAAGTTAATCAAGGTAGAACCGGTCAGGCATAGCATCAGTGTTATGCCCAAAACTGTCGACGAAGTCTCCAGCCATTGTTTCCCAGCTCGTCCACTACTTTGTTTGTTGCTTAGAGTACCATACCAGCGTATCTCCAGTCAAACTGCAGTTGAAAAACTGCATCCGGATCTTTTCGTCATGTCCAACTCCAATTAACTTGTCAGAATAAGATCTTAAATAAGCCATTGGATCTCCACTACCATCGAACATGTTGAACTTGGGTGTCTTGTATCCTTCGGGCAGCTTTAAGTCAGGATATAAGCAAAGGTCCTCAAAAGCTAACCCTCGGGTTCCTTTGGTGTCTTGGAGTTGTTTGAACTTCTCAACCAGACATTGGACTTGCTCTTTGGTGTTGTCTGGGTCTTCATTGGTCCATGCATACATTTCATGATCTTTGGTGGGTGATGCGATGGTTTTGGTTTCAATGGTGAAGGAGGGTAAGTTGTTTTGTGGTGCTTTTGATGGTGCAGTGTAGGTAGGGTAGGGAATGTCTTTTTTAGGGTAGAGTAGATCTTTGTCGTGAGGGCAAGTAGTTTGATTTGGTTCAATGATCTCATCAGCACAGGCAAGAGGAATCCTATTTTCCAGTTCAAGCAACCTCTGCTCCAGCTTAGCATAACTTTCATAGGCGACCATGCCTTGTTTCTCGGGAGTTCCATTTCCAACCTTTGTCAAACTCAGCAATGATATTTTGTCTCGTCCTTGTCCTTGTAGGTAAAGGGGGAGGTGTTGGGATTGATCCTTTGGACCTAAACCAGTATTGCGGCGCGGCCAGAATGCACAAACCAAACTATCAAGGGCTTGGGGGCTGATACATCAAAACAAGAAGAGAAAATGTGAGTATATGTGAGTTAGAAAAAAATCGCGTCCTATCATGCATGAGACCTCTTTAGTGCCAGAGGTGGGCCTATCGTCAATTCGAAGTAATATTTGCACGAAACACATCATTTCGTTTGAATCAGAATCATCACCAGTCTAAAACCCAAAACCAACAAAATTTTATTTAATTTGCTTGGCTTTATTACAACCACTAATTTAAAGACGATGACTCGATTAAGACGAAAACAACAACACAAAGGGACAAGACGACTTAACTCGATACGACTAGACTAGGTGCCAAGCAAAGAGACTCTAGGTTCAAACATCAGCTCCAGCGTCTTCCTTTTTCTTCTCTTTTTTGATTTTCTCCTTAGGTTTGTGAGCCAAACTAATGAGTGGAGGATCAACAAATGTCTCCAGAAAATCTTTCCCAGCCTCCATGTCACCCAGAGCTTTTATGAAGAACTCACAGATTTCCAATCCCTTTGCTTCCTTCTCTTCCAACGGTACTGACTTAACATATTCTCCCCATCCTTTGAGAAAGTCTTGTAAGTTCCCAGAAGCTTGCCTTGCAGTCATTACCTTGTCGTTCCAATACTTGAGTTCGTCTCCTTTGATCTTATCCTTGTATTGTCTCCTAATCTCCCTTTCTTGTGTCACTCTTAACTCCTTCTTTCTTTGGTCAAACTCATGTTTCAACTTCTTGTATTATTCAGCAGCATTTGGAGCTTTGGCTTTCCTTTTTAGTATAGTCTTGGATCGGAATCTTGCCTTATCTTTGCTGAGCCATTGACGGTAGGTTAGGGTAACTGTGGGATTCACCCTACTGTCTAAACCTAGACAAAACTGCATAGTGAGCCTCTTCTCCCACATTGCCAGTATAGTGCCAACCATCGGATGTTAAATGTTCTTTATATCAACGTTGAACCTTCTCCCTTCTGTCAATTGTGGGGTTTGTTGTGTCATTCCCACTTGTCGGAGGATTCTTAGAGGAACATAGTGATGAGTTCCTCGATATCCAATCAATGTCAGAAAAGTGATGTCTTGACCTTGTATGGAAACAACGAAGCCAGCACAGTTTTCAATCACCCATTGCACCTCTTGCAACTCCTCGAACTTGGTGTACCACCCCTCCATATTTGCAGGATCTTCCCATGCTGCTATCCCAGCCATACGGGTGCTATGTGAACGGATCCCTCCGCTCCAAGATGGTTTTGCTGCTATAGGACTGACAGGGACACTATGCAAGTGTTCTATCAACCATATTTGCAGCAACAAGTTGCACCCCTCGAAGAAATCTCCTCCTCTTCTACATTTGGTTAGAGCCCGGTAAACTTCCCCCAGAATCATTGAAACCAAGCTTACTTGATGTTTGAAAGCACCTCTGCGTAACCCCACTACCACTCTTCCCAACCTTATGTCGATCTTTCCTCCCTTCTCGGGGAAAACCATGCTTCCTAGAAAGGCGATGATGAAAGCATTGGATTCAGTCCACTCCCAGTCTTGAACATTCCACGCCCCATTCCATTCGTGTCTAAGCGTTGGGTCCCCAAACCTAGAATGCAAGTATTCCAATGTGACTTTCCCATCATGCACTCCCTCGATATATGGATCATAAGGAGCTCACAGCAGTTCAATGAACTCCTTAGGGTCCACGTCTCGGGGATAAATCATAGTCTCGGGTCCAGGCTCCAACCCTGCTAATCCTCCAAACTCCTCCAACATTGGTGCCAACTCAAAACCATTGAAATAAAATACAGCCCTCTTGTAGTCCCAGAAATATGTAGCAGCTTCAACCAAACCAGTCATGGCAGTGTAGTTTTTGAGAGCCACCAACTCCCCCAGTATCTTTTGAACATGAGCCTTGCTGACAATAGCCAAATCCTCCCACCAAAGTCTGATCAAATGAGGAGGTCGGGAAACAATCTCAAATTGGAGTGTGCCTCTTGCAGCCATAGTTTGAAAACAAAACAGGAAAGGGTAAAGACCAAAATATTCTTATAGTTTTGATCATGTTTAAACAGGCGATCAATATTTTGTGCAAACGCTTCTTTGAATTAATGCAGGGATGTAATTTGTCATTTCGGGTTAAAACCCCTTTTGACATTTGGCGTAGGTTTACTAATGGACTATCACGTGCCAGGGACGTATAGCCTTCCTAGGTTTGTTATTATGCAAAGAAAAATGAATACGCATTTTGTTGCCAATTATTCTCATAAATTCCCCAAGATTTGAAAATCAGTACATGATATTTTTGAAAAAGTAAAATACAAATGAAAATGACACTTTGACTAGGCAGCACACTCCTTTTCCATCTTGGTCCTCTTTGCTTCTCGTGTAATCTCCTTGATTTCTTCCATATCTTTGGTTAAGTACCCTTTGGCCGCTGCCAAGTGTAGGATGTCTATCTCTGGACACTCCGAATTCTATTGCTCGAGCTTTGTTTCCAACGCCTCTATCTTTCCCTCTAGTTCTAATGTACGCTTCTTCCATACTTCGATCTCTTCTTTGTTTTCTTTATCCATTTTGACAGGTTTCATCATGAACTCTCGGTATAAAATTTGAGCTTCCGCCTCATGATCTCTTATGTTATTTCCTCGACTTGGCCCCACTACCACATTTCCCTTTAAACTAGAGCGTAACCAGCTTTTGTAGTTTGGTTTGCATCCAGTTTTGTATCTATCGGGCGCTAGCGATGCTTCTTCCATGACTTGTCTTCCTACCCAGGACTTTCTGATGCTCTTGACTCTCGGGACAACGTCTCCAGTGTAATCAAACTGATAGTCTTTTGTGTCTGGTATCAATGGTATGATTTGCTTTCTCCCTGCTTGCCTCATCACTCTTAACGGTTGGTCAGGTTGGAGACCTCTTAACCCCATAAGTATCACAAAGGATGCCTTATCAGAACTAATGATGAAATCTGATGAAGGAAACCAAGTGAACATCAATTGAAATGAGTCCTCCGTTATGTTTTCAAACAATCTTACCCATTTCTCTGTGCTGCTTGGTTTTTTGAGTTTTGAAACCCCATATCATTCCCTAATCAAGTAGTTGTAACCAGCCGGCTTGGACAATGTTTGCACACCTCTTGCTTTCCTCAAATGTTCCTTGAACTACGCTTACAGTAAAAGATTGCACCCTTGGAAGTATTTTGCTCCTCTTTTGCAACAATCCAAAGCCCGATAAATGTCTACTACTATCATAGGAACTATGGTATAACGATAACCATCAATTCCTTTGAACACTGCATCGGCAACCATGACAAGTCTTGAACGTATGTCATGACTTGAAGTCTCGGGGAAAACCATCACTCCTAAGAAACAAATAGTAAATGCAAGTGGTCTAGCTCTCCTCCAATCACCATAGGACTCGAACTCATTCTTATGGTTGTCCAACGCACTCAAATACCAAAACCGAGTGTACAAATAGGAAAAGGGTATCTTCTTTTGTTGCAAAAATTCCACATTCACACTTCCTACCATCCCTATCTTTTTACGAAACTCTTCAGTTGTGGGGACGCTAGGTGCTAGTATGTGTTACCCTTGCCAACGGTGCTTGTCCAACCCCGAGTGTGACACAAACCCTCCTATTTCTTCAAACAAAGGTGTTAATTCGATATCCCTAAATCTAAACAGGTTCAATTCTTCATCCCAAAACGACACTGATGCTTCGATCATCTCCCTACATGGTTCCATTTCTAACAGTGAAAACAAATGACCCAAGTGTTGACGCACTTTGGTTTGCTCTCCCTGTGACAAGTTACTCCACCAGCTAGTTAATGAAGGAGGTGCGCCCATAGTCATTCCAAAACAATGAAATTTCTGACTCATTGTGACCAAACAAAAGACGAAAAAAATAAAAAAATAAAAAAAATAATAAATAAAGGTTATAACCCCTCCCCTTTAAGAATAATTGGGCAAATCAAAATGCGTTTTCATTCTCATCTTACTTTTTTTTTTCTCTCTTCTTTTCTCTCAAATGCACATAATCATGTCCAAACGTCCCTTTGGGGTCAAAAACCCGTTTAGGTAGTTTGGACAAGTTGAAAACTAGTCGGCTCACGGGGAGCTCCTCCTAAGGCATGATGCATGCTCATTACATCAAAAGAGTGGTGTAATTCTAGACACGGTTCCCCAAGGCAGACGGCCAAGGAGTGGGATCAATTGGAATTGTTGGTTGTACCACGGACCAGCTATATTCCAAAATGTCCCTCTTAAAAGGTGTTTTGGTGGTGAAGCGACCGTGGGATCCACGTAATCGCCGTGTGTGTATAAAGTGTCGTTTTCCAGGAGTGGGGGAGTATGAGTGAAATATGCAAAATGTCACATTAAGATTTAAATTCAATTACAGTAAATAAATAAAGTAAAAAAAAAACAAAAAAGGAAACCAAATTAGTACGACAATAATCATAATGAATAACAAGATAATAATTAAATAAATCCCAAAAGTAAAGACTTGTTGTGGTTAGAACTTTGAATATCCCCAGCGGAGTCACCATTCTGTAATACCCGATTTTGGACTCAACTCGAGGCGAATCGGGTTTCAGATTTTACTGGGTGAACTCGTTTGAATTTAGATGTTGGAGTCGCTACCTAATATAGTTTTTGAGACGTATTAGGTCACCTAAATGTCTAAGGTCAAGTTCAATAAGTCAACTAGTCAATTCCAGAGATTCTATATGGGAAAGCAGTCTAAATGACTCGGGGGAGAGGGTGTTGGGCACTTCCCCGAGTCCAACTAAATGTGGTTCCTGTCCGAGTCTATATTTTGGGATAAAAGGGTATATATTATCATAAATACTAACTTGGGAATTAATTTAACACTTTATCTCAAAGATGTAATATATCTATGCAATTTAGAACACATACACACAAACAGTTTTCTTATACGACCTATATTCGAGCCTAATCGTAGTTTACGGCCTATACTATCAAGCGCATAATCGTTAGATAAGTTTAAACACACAAAGGACGCCAAATTTCAGTTTATTTACGCAGTTCTCACACTTTAAAAGCAATTTTGCATAAATGGTTAAATTTGTAAATTAAATTCAGATTTGGCCAAAAACCGAAAGGGGTGTTGTTTTAAAACAAAATGTTGGCCCTTTAGGGTCGGTGTGACTCGTCATTAATTGTCGAGCCCTAACCTTAATGGCCTTTTTTGTGTAGGGTCGGATTTTAAAAATATATATAGGCAAAGAGGCTGTTTTTGAAAATAGGTTCACAAAAGCACACAAAGGCAAATAAGAGGCTGTCGCACGTAATAATATACATATATAGGTATAAACATGCAAGTAAATGACTAAATGATAGTTATATCTTTTAGGAAAATGTATTAAAGCGTATAAGGGACCCCAAGTACTTTATACACCCTTATACACTATTAGATTAGTGTATAAGAGCATAAGTAGTGGTCAAAATCAATTTATGCACGCAAAGGATCCTTTTTGAAAAAAAATTTTGGGCCCAGATCATTTATGCAAAAGAGGGGCAGATTCTGTTTTCAAAAACAGTTCAATCTAGACTCAAATAGCGTAAATAGCCCCTGTCAAGTGAATTTTAGATTAAAACAGTGAGTTCTCGCAATATTCCAAGTCTGATGCAGTGTTGTCATTTACAGATCATGTAGTTTAAAGAAATAGCATGCGATTGTCAGTTTCAATAGCAAAGAATGATCATGCAAGGCCCTAAATGTCATACTTTGCAACACATAGGAGTAAAGGGTTAAGAAAAGAGCCCCTGGATGGCTGTGCACATATTGTATGCCCATATTTTAAAGTATACAGGCAGGGAATCCAAGAATATACATGAGCTGGGACAGTCTCTAGGGGGAAAAGCATAAAGATAAAGCAAAGGTTAAGTAGTGCCCTGTACTAGCAATTTATTTAAGCATAGCTTCATTCAGAGAAGAAAGGGCTTCTCCCCAGTTTTCAAACACATTAAAAGGGGTGCAACTACAACTTAGTTTAGCCCCTGCAGTTACCTTTACATATGATGCAGGAAAGGGGTTAGCAAGGCCTTATACTGAACCCAAACAGGGAGTAACAGACAAGCTAAAGTTATACCTAGATGAATTTAAGCAGCAGCAATTTGAACCAGGAGGAAAGACTACAACCTTCTTGTACTGACATGATCTTTATGAATCATAATAATGTAGAGACCCTCTTAGGCTTAAATAGAATGTCCAGAAACAAAGCAAAAGCAGAGCACACAAACAGTATAAATGAAGCATAGACTGGATGGGAACCGGACAAGCCCACATGCATACAGAAGTGAAGAGAAGTACTATATTTTAATTGTAACTCCTTAATAACACTGGCATAATTCTAACAAACATGCAGAGATCAATTAAGATTAACAGAGCCCCAGACTAAAAGCAAAACCAGTAATTTAGACAAAATAAAGATAAGGTAGGAGCATGCCAAGGAAACGCACACACATATAGATGCAATGAATGGTCAGAGGTGAGAGGATAACCTTTAAGCAATGTGAAACCAAATAAGATGCAGACAGATGAGGGGAGAAGCAATGATCAGAACACACACAAGCAGTAAGCAGTAGTCCTTCAAAGAGAGCAAACAAGCAGAAAGAGAATTGTATGCCTAAAATAGATGTGCAGAACTCTCTAAGTATATCAGTGTGTGTCTCTGAATTTTTTGATGTTCAGAAGCTTGTCCTTCTAGTTGAAAAGGGAAGAGTTTATATAGGTGAGGGGTGAGGGGATTTTAATTCCAATCGGGTAAACTTTACAAGGCAAGAATTATTGCCTTCCAGAAACAACAGGGGACAAGCTTTGAAATTCTTCCAAAAATAGGCCAATCAGTCCCAAGACTTTAGGCAAACTAATTCTAGACTGATTCGGATTCCCTCATTTCCCCTTAACATAGTCTAGGTTCACAATTAAATGCACAAACTCACACAAATTTAAAAAATCAGCCAATCTCCCTTAACATATCTCAAACAAATTATGATAGGCACTACGTCAAGCATCAAGATCAATTTCCAAAATTCAAGGGAGACAGGATCTTAACTAATTGCATTCCCCTACCCTTAATCCTAATTAAAAGTCTAGGTTCCAAATCAGTCCTATAGGTACATTGTAGGCTTAAGAATCAATCAACATAATTTTAGAAGATTTCAATTAATTTCAAGATAAATAAACAAACTGTTACTCCTCCAATTACCACTCAACAACTTTATTCTAATCAATTCAAATCTTCTCAGGCATGTAAGGCGGGCCATTAATTTAGCCTAAATATATAATTAATAAAACCATAAAACTTGGCATAGCAAGAGACCAAATGTACTGTAGCAGACACAAACGAACATAGAAAAAATCACTAGACTTATCTAGGCTTTTAATTTACAGATTTGAAAAAGATAGTGGAAGACACAAGTTATAAATATCATGTATACATTGGGTGAAGATGGATCACAATTTCACAAGTTTCGCTTTGGTTTGAATGACCACTAATCATGAGTAAAATAAAGTAGGCAAGTTCAGGCGTGAGAACAAGCATTTTGCCAAACAAATAAAGTAAATCAAAGTAGCAAATTATAAACACCTCACCTATTAATTAATCATGTTGACATGCTAACAGGACAAGTAATTTCAAGTTGTTAAAATCACCTAAATCAAGAAATAAAAAAGGGAAACAGATAGGGTTCATTAGGATTACCCGTTTACCAGAGTCGGGTCAATCGTGACCCGTCACAGATTTACCTATCCGTAGAGTTTCTTACCCCGCTTAGGCGATAACACCTTTAAATCGATGGCCTGAACCCCGCCGGAGGCATCTCCCGGCGGTGGTGGTTTAGTTACCCAAAGGTCAGAACTTGCTTTTGTCTAAAAGTCATCAAAAGCATATGGGTTATGTAGCGGATGATGAGGAGAGTGTCATAGTGCCATTTTCCCCAATTTTCACCGGCTAAAATAGCCGGATAAGCGATCGACAGCGGTGGCGATTCATTTCGCCATGAGAGAGAGGAGAGAGGGTGATTCTAGAATCAAACTGGAAAATGGGAGGGGGGTAGGCCAGGAGTTTAGGGGTCTTTTGGTAATTGAAAAGGAAAAAATGTTTCTGGCCATTGGATCGTCTATGTGGACGATCGCGATCGATCCACGTAGGCGTGACGTGTATAAAGCATGGCTGATACAGGTATAAAAATTGTACAAAATTGATATAAAAATATAGGAAAATTAGGAAATTAGTTTTAAAATGTTAGGATGGCTAGTAAATGTATAAAAATTATAATTTTGGGATTTAAAATAATTTGGACAATTTTGTCAAAAATAGAGGTAATCGCGGAAATTGTAGGAATAGCTATGTTTTGAGACGATGCTTTTGAAAATGGCCTTGATTATTAGACTATTATGAGAAGATAATTTAAAAGAAATAGACAGGGCAAGAGTGGATACAAGATTGTGCGTAAAATTTGGAAACAGTTGATTTTGAAAATAAGAGGGACAAAATTGGGTGTCAGCAGAGGTTCGGGCTCAGGTTCTATGGCAACCTCTTCATGAAAAGGCACATCTCTCAAGTGCCTGGGTGAAGCTACCTGAGAGGCATCATGAGCCTTCTTGGCTCTCAGCTCAGCCCCTCTTATTCTCCTTAACAAAGGCACATCATCAGAATTAGAGTGACTCTCATGGGCTTCTTCATCTTTTCCCCTTCCGGCTATATGCTTCTTTTTTTGGGAATGGATTGCCAGCCCCCTTCCTTGATTAGGAGAAAGATTGTTTGGTGTTTCTCTACCTCTCCCTTGTGTATTTGTGCCTCTTGATCTCACCATTTTAATCTGCAAAATAACTCAATACTATGTAAGAAAGTTGCCTAAAGGGATGGACTTTTGATTGAATTGAAAGTGCCAAACATTATTTAAAAGACAAGGAAAGAGCGACTGCACAGGTGCTCCAACACTTTAGAGAAAAAAATATTAGACTTTTCAAAAAGGCGGGCAAAACACACATGCGGCTGTATAATCACTTTTATACCTAGAATCACCCAATTATGCGGTCATTACTATTGGTCACTCATTAAACTCAAGAGAGTCGCCATTTTTTACACTTCAAAAAAAAATTTATCATTTAAAAAAAGGTGGCCGCAGAACCACTTTGCTTCAAAACTTCACATAATTTGTGCGGCCTACACTGGTAGCCGCACAAAAAAAGTCCAGAGAGTATTATTTTCATATTTAAAAATTTTCAATTTTTTGAATGATGTGGCCGCAGAACAATTTGGCAGTTGCAGACACACTTGTTTCTTCCATTCAAAGAAAATTGTGCGGCTATCATTGGTAGTCACACTTCAAACATCATTGAGTTTCCAATTTCCATACTTCAGAATAGTTTTCAACTATTATAAAGAGGCTACCGCATAGTTAGAAGGAAATTTAGCATAACTTATAAGCATTATATAATTTAAACTAGGGCAATCACATATTAGACTTATTGGTCCTTTTTTGAATGACTATTCAGATCTACTACACAAAGATAAATTTTAATATGGGTATTTAGATTCAAAGACAAACATTACTCTCACGCTCATGCAACTTCCAGGCACATATATAGGAAAAATCAAAGAATATGTTATAGGTATCCCTCTCCCAACTTAATATGCTTATTTCATTGTGGTGTTCTCAAAATTTTCAAATTTCTACCTAAACATAAATTCTACAAATTGAAAATGTGAAATTAAAAGACAATTGTGAAAATTAAACTGCTTACCAAGTGGATTGAAGTGCAGAGACTTACAGAGACTACATAGTGAATGCATTCGCACACAACAGAGATATTCCATTCATTGGTTCCATTTTATTATTTGAGTTAAACAGCCATAAAGAAGGTTTGGAGTGTGGTGGAATGAGATTGTGAGGAAGTGGAAGTTTCCAACTATCAAAATTTGGTAGGTGAACTTTTTCCGATTGGTTTTGGGTGAAGAAGAAGGAAAAATGGTCATTGTTGTCCTGATTCCTCATTTATACTTGCATGTCGGTTCGGGTAATTGGCGTAAAAAGGGGTTCTACACTTATAAAGTGCGGATGCATAATCCCGACCCACTTTGGTCCTTGTTAACTCTTAAAGGGCAGCTGCATCACAAAAAGGTAGTCAAACCTTCACTCACGCATAAATAGGACACTTACTTTGTGCGGCTTCCACTATTCACCGCCCCAAGAAGTATAGAGAGGTGCAATATTTATACTTAGCCAAGTTTTTTTCTTTGAAATTGGTGGTTGCATAGCAGAAGGGCGGCCGCATAATCATGGCTTCCAAATTTCCAAGGCGTTCGGAAATCGTGCGAACGGCTCTTCTCAGGTTAAGAAAAGGCGGCCTATATTTATATAGTGCGCCTGCATATTTTTTTCAAATTTATAAATTTGCCATCATTCTTTCCTCTACACTATCAACTCACTTGGAACCTACAAAAACAAAAATACATTAGCTAAAACCTAGGGTTGCCTCTCAAGAAGTGTCTTAGTTAAAGTTGTGGCATGGCGCTAAATTCCTTCTTAAGGATCCATCAACACCATAAAGGCCACCATTTTGGTGTCTTCCATAGTTCCCAAATAATGATTACATCTTTCACCAATTATCCTAAACAGCTTGACATTAGGGTGTTGCAAATTAATTGCTCCATACGGAGTGAAATTCACCACTTTAAAAGGACATCTCCATTTGGACCTCAACTTCTCAGGAAACAATTGGAGTCAGAAGTTGAATAGAAGCACATAATCACATTGCTTGAGTTCTTGATTACTCGTCATTTTCTCTTTGTAAATTGAAGCACTCTCATAAGCATGATAGCGCATTTCATCAATTTTATTCAATTACTCAACCCTCATTATGGAGGCAACAACCCAATTCAAGTTCAACTTCTTCAAGACCTACATTACCTTATGCTCTAATTCTACGGAGAGATGACAAGTCTTCCCAAAAATCAACCAGCAGGGTGACATACCAATAGAAGTAATGTATGCTATCATATATGCTACAAAGCATCATCTAACTTTATGTTCCAATCTTTTTTATTCACATTCACCGACGTGGCCAAGATTTTCTTGATTTCTCAGTTAGATACTTCAACTTAGCCACTTGTTTGAGGATGGTAAGGTGTTTACACCTTATACCTCAATTTATACTTCTCCAATAATGAATCAAAAGCCCGGTTGCAAAAATTAGAGCCACCATCACATATGATAGCTCATGGAGTCCCAAATCTTGTAAAAATATTCTTCTTGAGAAAATAAGAGACAATGTTGGCTTCATTGTTGAGCAATACCTCAACCCACTTTGCTAAATAGTCAACCGTCTCAATAATGTACTTCATCTCACAAGAATTAGGGAATGGCCCCATGAAATCTATCCCCCATATATCAAAAAGTTCAACTTCTATAATAGAGTTTTGGAGAATCTCATACTTCCTTTAAATTCCTCCCATACTTTTCCATTGGCCACAGTTTCTGAAAAGCACGTGAGAATCGTTGTTGAGAGAAAGCTAAAAGAAACTACACTGTAACATTTTAGCCACTGTCCTAACACCATTATGATATCCTCCATAGGAAAAAAAGTGACATCCACCTAAGATCTCTAATTGTCTGGACTCAGCCACGCACCGTCTTATCATCCCAAATTCAAAAAGAGGTATGGCTTATCCCAAATATAATGTCAGGCATCCGTAACCAACTTTTTGTTTTGGTTATGAGTAGAGTCTTCCAAAGTATCTCCACAAGCCACAAAATTGGCTAAGTTCGCATATCAAAGGATTTTCTCCTATGGTGCGGCAAATATCCTCGCATCGGAAAATGAATCATTGACTTAAAGTGTTTATTTTGATCGCACTTCCTCCTCCAAATAGGACAAGTGGTCTGCCACTTGATTTTCGGTACACTTTATATCCTTAACCTTAAGATAAAATTCCAGGAGCAACAAAATCTGCCTGATCAATCTTGGGTTCCAGTCTTTCTTTCTCATCAAGTAACAACTTGCGCAGTGATCAGTATGCATAATCACCTTGGACCAAACCAAGTAAGCTCTAAACTTCTCAAAAGTTGAGCATCACTCATTATCTTGCTGGCATAGTAATTAGAATGAAACATCTTGTCCACCCTTTGAGCCAAGATAGGCCCCAATGCTACATCACTAGTATCTCAAATCAACTCAAATGGAAAAATCCTATCTTTGACTAACTATAACCGGTTCAATGGCCAATCTTCTTTAAAATTCTTTAAAACCATTTTAACAAGCATCATCAAAATTGAATTTCGCATCTTTTTTCCAAAGTAGAAGAAATTGACTATCTTTGAGAAATCCTTTATAAAGCACCGGTGGAAATCCACATGACCTAAGAAACTCCTTAGTCCTTTATAAATTACCTCAAACTTCACTTGATCCACCTTAATACCATTCTTGGAAACTTTGTGGCCCAAGACTATTCCTTCTCAACTAGGAAATATCATTTATCCATTGATTTCCACAATGTCCTTCATGTACCTCCCTCCTGACATAATTTGTTTGATATGGACCAATGCATTTAATTCTCCTTTAACTAGATAGTACCATGTCGTGCGTATGTAATTTAAGTGATTCCTTCTTGTCCTTGGGCAGAGCCTCATTATTCAAGTAAATAATAAAGGGGACACATTATTCCAAGTGAGATTGATAGTATTTACCTCATTCGAGTTTCAATCCAAAGCTGAGATGAGAAAATGGACCACTGCACTACCACCAACATCTGTCGTATCTAATACAGAAGCAAGATTGGACAAAGCATCTGCCGTCATATTTTCTTCTCTCAAAATTTGAATTTCCATTCATTTATAGAATTCAACAAGCAATCCTTTGACCCTCTCTAGGTATTGCTACATTCATGCTTTGCGGGCTGTGTATGTTCTATGAATTTTCTTATTACTAGCGGGGAATCACTTTTCAATTCTATTGCCTTAACTCCGAGACCCAGAGCTAACTCAAGACCAGTAATCACTGCCTCATACTCGGCTTCATTGTTAGTCTTAGTAGGCATTTGATATGTCATATTATTTTGTTTGCTCGGTGTGTGAAGTATTACTCCAAGGCCAGACCTATTTACATTAGCTGAGCCATCCGTGAATAGGGTCGAGATTTTATTTTTCATTCAAGAAGATAATATGACCACTTTTTCGACATCCAGAAGGATTCATGTACTGAAGTAGTCCACAAAGTTAGCAAAAACCTAGGATTCGATGGAAGTGTGGGACTGATATGTTATATCGTGTTCGCTTAAATGTATCACCCACTTAGCTAATTTTCTTGACAGTTCAGGCTTATGAAATATATTACATAGAATGTAGTTGTTATAACTATTAGGTAACTCTGAAAGTAAGGTCCCAATTTTTGTTATGCGACTACGAGTGCAAATGCAAGCTTTTCTAAGTAAGGATACCTAGTCTCAATATCTAGCAAAGTTTTACTCATGTAGTAAATAAGGGATTGTGTACCTGTGTTTTCTTGAACCAAAACTATACTCAAACTACTTCGTAAACTACCAAGTATAGCAATAACTATACTTCATCATTAGGTCTTCAATAATGGGGCACTAGATAAATATTTTTTCAAATCTCTCATTGCGTGTGGCATTCTGGCGTCCATTCAAAGTCATTTTTCTTCTTTAGTGTTGAGAAGAACTTATGACTTCTTTCTGAGGACCTTCAGTTGAATCTTCTGAGGGCATCTAACCAACCAGTCAACTTTCATACATATTTCATTCTAGTAAGTATGTCAAGAATATCTTTGAAAGCTCTGATCTTCTCAGGATTAACCTCTATCCGCCTATTACACAAGATGAATCCCAAAAATTTTCATGATGATACTCCAAATTCACACTTCCCTGAATTCAGTTTCATATTATACTGCCTCAAGATTGCAAAGGCTTCCCGTAGATGGTCAAAGTAATCCTGAGCATGGTTAGACTTTACTAGCATATCGTCCACGTAGACTTCCATAGTGTTCCTGGTATGCTTTTTAAACATACGCTTGACCAACCTCTAGAAGGTTGCTCCAGCATTTTTTAGGCCACAAGGCATTATATTGTAAGAATAAGTCTCCACTGCCATTATGAAGAACATTTTTTATTGGTCATGCGGATTCATCGGAATTTGATTATACCCTGAGTAAGCATCCAAGAAACCTAACATCTCGTTCACAACATTTGCATATAAAAGTTTATCTATGTTAGCAAGTGGGTACATATTTTTCGGGCAAGCTATGTTTAAGTCTGAAATCTATGCAAACTCGCTACTTGCTACTCCCTCCGTCCCAAAATGAGTGTCTACCTTTCTTTTTTAGTTTGTCCCAAAAAGAGTGCCTCTTTTCATATTTGGTAACTCTTTAATTTCAAAATTTGCTTTGGAACACAAAATTTAAAGTCATTGGCCCACATTACACACAACTTTAATTTTAAACCACAAGATTAAAAAGTCTTCCCTATTTTCTTAATCTCCGCACCAAGTCAAACCCAGACACTTATTTTGGGACGGAGGGAGTATTTTTTTGGGCACTTCGACCATATAGGCTAGCAAATCAGATAGTGAACTTCTCAAATTGAATCAATTTCCAACAGTTTCTCCATCTCGTCGAATATTATTTTATCCCTGATAGGCCCTTGATACCTAATTTTTTGCTTGATGGAAGGGTAGGTTTGATTGACATTGAGAGTATGGAAGATTATCTTTAGGGAGATTCCCATCATATCATCACGACTCCAAGAGAAGATATTCGGATACTTCTCTTGTAAGAAGGAGAAAGAGACCTCGTCCTCCCCATCATCAAAGATTGGCATAGCATCAGAAGGAGGACCATTACAGAGTGTTTATGCAGATGTTGAAGCAAATACAGGTAAACATCATGCTGATACATTTAATAAATGAGATTTTAGGATATGCCAAGATGAAGAAGGACTTGTTGTCTAGAAACTTTAACTTCCAAGATTTTGCTACGTTACACTAACTCATGCTTGTAGTTCGGTTGAGACTCGACTGGTAGCTCAGAATTTAACAAAACTGTGTAGTTTCACTATTCCTTGCCATTGGCAATCACAATTTTACTAGGGGAGCTAGCATCAATCTAATGACACTAGTCATTTATAAAAAACTTGTAGAGTGAGACTAACATCTATGAGCCTGCAATTAGCTTACATGAGTTTAGAACGATCTGCAGGCATTATAGATGACGTTCTTGACACGACCCGGAATCCAGTTAGGCCGTGCGGGCACCCGACATCCTCCCCTAGACCCGTCGGGCGAACCCTTACTAATTAAATTAGGAAAATAAATATAAAAATTCATAAATAAGGAAAAGACTTAAAAAAAAAAAAAAACAGACATACTGATACCTCTAAGCTGTATAAAAGAAATTACAGCTGACTACCCAACATACTAGGTTTAGGGCTATCCAGAATAGACATCTAAGTATAAGAAAGAAGACAGATACCTCTAGAAGGGAGCAAAATGCAACTGAAATGATAAACACAAAGCTGGTGGCCATCCGGAATAAAAGCTGGCTCACACTGACAGCTGAAGTCGTCTTCGCTCCGTCACAACGTGGCGAACTCAATCCTGGAGCAAACCTGCCGAAACGAAATAGATAGACAGGAAACAAACAACAAACAAGGGTGAGTCAAAAGGACTCAATAAGTGGGGCAGACTAGCCATCTCAAAGAATAGTATAGCTAGCCAGGGAGAAGAAACAGATACACCAAATTTCTCTTATTTAAATTATAAAAAGGCAGAGTAAGATAATAATCGGAAACACGTATGAAGCCATAAACTCAACCAGGAATACGAGCCAGAAATATATCAACAAATAAGCAATGCACGTATTAGCAGAACAGTAGTTATGTACCACAAGTTTACATAATGGTATGAAATGAAATGAGATGAAATGAAATATGATGCAATATGATGTAAAGGGTCATGTGTGCCAAATGAATGGAGCGGAATCCTTCTACTCCAGGGCGGAATCCTCCTGCCCTCAATATGATGCAATGGAGCGGAATCCTCCTGCTCCGAGGGCGGAATCCTCCTACTCCGAGGGCAGAATCCTCCTATCCTCAATATGATGCAATGGAGCGGAATCCTCCTGCTCCGAGGGCGGAATCCTCCTACCCTCAATATGATGCAATAGAGCGGAATCCTCCTGCTCCGAGGGAGGAATCCTCCTACCCTCAATATGATGCAATGGAATGCATATGACTGCAATATGATGCAATAATAACCCTTCACCGGCGTGGGACTCTCATCGACAGCCGGGAAGTAGATGCCAACTCACAGCCAGAGTACAATACTCAGATCCTCAATGCAATACCAACAACAGGACATAACATATAATATATAATGTAAATCCAAAGCTAAGGTGTAAGGAGTACGCCAGCTACACACGTAAGGAACACGTGGTAGAAAATCCACGAGGCCAGATGCCTCCAAAGAAATGGATATAAACACTTACCTCTTCCAAATGTTAGTAAGTCTAATCAACAACCGCTTTATCCTTTGGTTTTCTTGCCACACAATCCCACTCTATTCAAAAAGCAGAAAAATATATCAATTTAGGCTAAAGGCTACATTCCTCACATCTTAGGGTAATCCAGTTAGGAACCTGATACCCTATTCGCATACGCAATACGCATGCCAGGCCTATGTACAGGGTTTAAGGTCACATAACCAAACCCTAAATAAATTACATTTATATGTTGCCCATAACTCACTGAGTATGAATATATAATTATTTCCATTATCATGGTCCAATTGACCCTTTAAACTATTAATTGAACTTATTAAAACAATGTATAATATTCCAAGTTTTACCGTTAAAACATATTCAAACACACGTAATAAACTCTAATAATATATTAAGATCATTACCTCAATGTTTCGGGGTGAAAATACTACTTTTCTCCAGCTCTTTTTTCATTTTCTAGCATTTTTTTGTTTCATTTCTACGTTTTCTGCTCCATTCTCGTTTTTCTCTCTGTATCTCCTCGTCCTTAGCATTCTAAGCTAAGGACCCTTATTTGAGTTGACCCCCACCGCCAAACTTCTTATTTCTTTCTTTTGTCTTTTTCTCTTTTTCTTTTATTTTATTTTACTTTTATATTTTCTTTTCGCGACGAAAATTAAAAAGATACGCTATGATATTCGAAATAATTCCAACTTTTGCATACAAGTTATACAAAATATATATAGCATACTCGCTAAGGCGTATCTCAAATCGGGTTCCCAAAACTCAAGATGCGAATTAAATAGAAAGAGGTCAAATTATTTAACTTTCGGCATTTTAGCGGAAACTAGCCGAACAACATCGAAATTCACTTTCAAAAAATCACAAAAGTCCCAAATAATCATATGAACCTAACGGTGCTTTCGAATTTCGAATCGGAGCTCATTCACCAAAACCGAGCTCGAAAATCTTTTTTTAATATTTATCGACAATAAAAACTGAAACCTTCTTCCGATGCCTACCAGACGAGGTCTGATTTAGCTCAAATTTTACAGACAGGTCCTAATGGATATTACAAATATTTTAAAATTATCGGCTTGCCAATCGGAGTCCTAACTTCCGGAACGACTAACCGAGGTCGTTTCATTCTCCTCCACTTAAACTCTCGTTCGTCCTCGAATGAGCCTAAGTCGAAAGAAAAATTTGCACAGATAACAAAAGAACTTCCACGACCTTCATAAGCTACTCCACGGATATTATCTCATGATTGCATAATCACAATTATAACATGAATACCGAACTCTTGGAATAAAAACATAGCTGGATAATATCATAACGCCATTGCCCAGCTTATTCTGACTACATTGATCCTTCCTCTATCACGAGGGGAGAGTTCTACATTTTCGAAACAAAGATACACGAAACTTTGCATGGGTTAACATGATTCAGCCAACAATTACCTCTTCGATATACCTTTCAATATAGAACAGGTTGATGGAACTAAGAATTAGCTCACGCTTGATACAATAGGAGAAGCTTTTGAAGTACCATGTCACCACACACTATAGAAGATTTGATGCAAGCTATATTATTTTTTACGAACGTACTATGCAACATCTCAGTTGATGTTAGTGTTGTTCTGCAAGCTCCTTGTGGGAATGTAGTTACTCATATCCTAATGTATGTCAAAGGCTCATCTGAACAGGGTCTATTATATAAGGATAAGGATCATGCAAATACTACTGGATAGTATGATGGAGACCAGGAATGATCTTCAGACTGAACATCTACTTCAGGGTATTGTCTTTGAATTGAAAATTTTATATCTTGAAAAAGTGAAAATAAAAGAGACATGTAGTTGGACCATGAGCTGAGGCAGAATACCAGCAACAAAGTTGATTACATGAGCACTTACAACGCTAAAGTAACTTCTCAAAGAGCTGAGGTGTGAAGGAGATATGCCAATGATGGATGGATGATAAGCTGCACTAGACCTTTAACTCTAAATTTTCATGAAGTAAAACAGTGTTAGTATGAGGATCCAGTTCTAGTTGAATATAGACAGATAGCCAGAAGAAAATCGGAGTTACCATACAGGGTTACTACTGACGGTGTTCCCATGTATAAAAATAGACTTTGTGTTCCTGATGTTACAGATTTACGTGGGCAGATTATGATAAGGCACATGATTCCAAATACACTATTCATCCAGGTTCGACTAAGATGGACCATGATCTTAAGTAGATTTATTGGTGGGACGGAATGAAGTGTGACATAACAGAATTTATGGCTCAGTGTTCTAATTGCCAGCTTATCTCTATCACTAATAGATTATTAGTGGGTTTAGCCATGATCGACACTCATTGTATGTTTCTGTCGGGGCCCTAGGTTGGGCCGTAACAAAAGTGGTATCAACGCCTTGGAGATTTAGTATTACCATTCAGTATTTGGAGGAAGACTCCTCCACTTAAAGCACAAACTCATGCAGCTATTTGAATAGGAATAGTCATCCTCACATAACCTGTTGGATTAAGGAAGACTTAGCTAAATGTTGAACGTAGGCAGACCTAAGCTACCAACTACCCTTTTGAGTTGCCAAATAGCTGCAACTCTCGAGTTCACAGCTCCATACCTTTGCCATGAGCGCCACCGCTTGATGGATCAATTCACGGGTCGGACGACACTCTCCATTACCTTTAGTAGCCTTATAACACAGCAAATTGCTTACCCGGCTATTTTGATACACATTTTAGCTCAAGAGAGGAAACATCACAAGTGGCTACTAACCGCCCAAGCTCACTAGTGCCAAACAAAGAAGAGATGGAAACTGACTGAGGATAGAAATAATTAGAGCTTTAGAAAGCTCTTCTTCTTATTTATTTGGCTACCAGAGCTAGACTACTTACGAGTCAGGCTAACCGAAGAATCCAATTGAAGAAATAGACATTAAATGAGCTTCATGGAACAAAATTTATATCAATTTAACCTCCCAATAAGAAGGAAACTCTGACAATTTACCAAAAAACCCTTTTTATAACCCAGATAATCTCATGGGATAACATGACTTTACTAGTGTTTTGAATCAAGAGGAGATACGCAGATCGAATATTACTTACTAATCACTTTGCACCGGAAGAATGATAACACTTTCTGACGGTGATGAATAAGAATCCCATCATCCTACCGACACGGAATTCCAAAGAGAGATAGACTGACTTGACATAACAACAGAAGGTGGCACAACAAGATGCCAAGCAGAAATTACTGACACTTACTGCCAAATCTCTCATATTTAGACTAGAAAAATTACTAAGATCTCACAAATACCAGGAGTAAATCATACCAGAAGCTCGCCCCTCTACCGCAACCGATTCTTAGTAGAAAGGACATCCAAGGAAAACCATCGAAACATGATAAGACACACCTTTTCCAGAACGATCGAAAGAATCAAATCTTACTCACATATAATGGAAGAAGAAATACATAGGTGCACTACATCGGATACCTCAGCATCCTGCCAGACTGGTAGTTCTTAGAACTGCCTCTGCAGCTGAGCCGAGCCACTACCCTGATAATTACTTCTAGAAGAACCACTACCACTACTCTCCCGACCTCTATTGGATGGTGGCATTTCTCTTGCTGATTAAGATCTAAATGAAATTCCATGCGACTGTGCGGGTGCCTGATGACAGGAGAAAGGATGACTGCCTACTTGTCGGAGTAAGGGAAAACTCCTCAAAGGATAATCAGAGTCACGACAATAATAACACATTTTCGACTAAAAATGGAAGCTGAAAAGATTGTTGATAGCTATAAAGAGAAAAAACTAGGTCTGATATGGACGAACTACTGGCGCACTCTAAGAATCGCGTAACACAAGCTGAGATAACCTAGAAGGTGACCTCCCAAAATAATCAGAACTCTTACCTCCACATGAGGTACCATGGTTGCCCACTAGGGCCACGGGATCTCTTGCTCTCCCGCTCTAACATTTCCCGCCCTAACTTATTATGCCTCAAACCTTTGGGCAATATCAACAACAACATCAAATGAAATCCCGACCTCAATCTCTCGAGCCATCTGGGATCTCGAGGAAAAAGAAAGGTCATCAATAAATCTTTGAATCTCTCGAAAGGCTCATGGACTAGTTCTAATACATATCCAGCCATTCTATAGAATTCAATCTCATATTCTGAAACACCAACAGGCTAACCGACAGGCTACCCTGTCCAATCCACTCAAACTGGCAACACTTTTCATCTCGCTCGCTACTCGAAAGGAACTTTTTCACGAATCTAGAAGAAAAATTGAACTAAGTTAGCTAATAAGAGAGCGGCCCACCAATTCAAGGCTGGACCCCTGAAACTGGAAAGCAGAATAATCAATACCATACCGCTCGATATAATCAAAAGCCTGAAGGATACGCTAACATCATTTTATTTTTAAAAAGAATCACGAGGTTTAACTGATGCATTGCTTAAGAATATCGGAAAGTTCAACCGCGTAAAATAATGCAACCTCTTCGGACACTCGGACCGAGCCATTACTCAGGCCAACTAACCATCCAGAATAACTAGAGGCATAACACATGCTGTCTCCGGGACATAATTTACTGCAGCAATATTAAGAACTGGAATAGAACCTCCCTGAGACTGAACATCTGCATCTGCGGCAACCTGATAGGTTGCCTAGCGAATAATAGGTTATCGTGGTATCTGTGTCGCCAAGATTCTCGTAAAAGTATCATAGAGAGCCAAGGGAACCACAAGTCCATGCTCCCTTACCCATCGCGAGCTCGTACAGCTGGAACCTCCGTAACTAGATCGTCAGCACGATCAAAACACTCGAGGCTTCGTCAGTGCTAACCTTAGGCCAGACTGCTTCGTCTTGAACTCATACCATTTGGTGATTTATCGCACGAGGGTTCACAATTACCACGAAGGAATTAGCAAAAATACTTTTGCATCCTAGACCGACGTAAGATCAGAAAAGAAGGAAGTGAAAATTCCTAAATGCCATCATAACCTCTCGTAGATAAGTACGGACATCTACGTACCCATCAGCGAAACTCTACTAGACACTATCTTAGTCTGGATAGACACTATATCGGGCTCTGCTACCAACTGACACGACCCGGAATCCAGTTAGGCCATGCGGGCACCCGACATCCTCCCCTACACCTGTCGGGCGAACCCTTACTAATTAAATTAGGAAAATAAATATAACAATTCATAAATAAGGGCAGGACTTAAAAAAAAACACAGACATACTGATACCTCTAAGCTGTACAAAAGAAATTACAGCTAACTACCCAACATACTAGGTTTAGGGCTATCAATACTAGACATCTAAGAGTAAGAAAGAAGACAGATACCTCCTGAAGGGAGCAAAATGCAACTGAAATGATAAACACAAAACTGGTGGCCATCCGGAATAAAAGCTGGCTCACACTGACGGCTGAAGTCGTCTTCGCTCCTTCACAACGTGGTGAACTCAATCCTGGACCGAACCTTCCGAAACGAAATAGATAGACAGGAAACAAACAACAAACAAGGGTGAGTCAAAAGGACTCAATAAGTGGGGCAGACTAGCCACCTCAAAGAATAGGATAGCTAGCCAGGGAGAAGAAACAGATAAACCAAATTCATCCTATTTAAATTATAAAAAAGGCAGAGTAAGATAATAACCGGAAACACGTATGAAGCCATAAACTCAACCAGGAATACGAGCCAGAAACATATCAACAAATAAGCAATGCACGTATAAGCAGAACAGTAGTTATGTACCACAAGTTTACACAATGGTATGAAATGAAATGAGATGAAATGAAATGAAATGAAATATGATGCAAATGGTCATGTGTGCCAAATGAATGGAGCGGAATCCTCCTACTCCAGGGCGGAATCCTCCAACCCTCAATATGATGCAATGGAGCGGAATCCTCCTGCTCTGAGGGCGGAATCCTCCTATCCTCAATATGATGCAATGGAGCGGAATCCTCCTACTCCGAGGACAGAATCCTCCTACCCTCAATATGATGCAATGGAGCGGAGTCCTCCTGCTCCGAGGGCGGAATCCTCCTACCCTCAATATGATGCAATGGAGCGGAATCCTTCTGCTCCGAGAGCGGAATCCTCCTACCCTCAATATTATGCAATGGAATGCATATGAATGCAATATGATGCAATAATAACCCTTCACCGGCGTGGGACTCTCATTGACAGCCGGGAAGTAGATGCCAACTCACAGCCAGAGTACAATGCTCAGATCCTAAATGCAATACCAACAACAGGTGTTAGCTTGGAAAGCTTGAAGTTTTGACTGATGACTGAGGAACGGATTCAAAGGACCTGTTCCTTTGAATCACTGAAGCAGAATAAATAATTCATGCAAAATCATTTAATTGAGATATTATTATTTATCCTAATACTAATGTTTATCTTGATAATTATGCAGGTCTAAACGGATATGAAAAGATTGCATAAACACAAGGATAAGGGATAAAGGATTCGGATCCTAGAAGGTAGAATCCAATTAGGATTCAAAGTCAAGGGAGCTTTGGAATTCTTATTCATCAAGACTTCTTGGCTATAAAACGTGGAGCTTATCAGCCATAGAAGACGTACACAAATAGAGAGAGCATCGAGCAAAAGCTGAGAAGAATTATTAGCTTATTTGTGTAATCATTAGCTACAGTAGAACTAAGTAAGAACCTGTTCCTTAGATTGAGTCTTGTAAAAGTTCAAGTCTTAGTTCAATTGTAGTAAGCAAAAATCGAGTTGTAAACTGTGTAGTTCAAGTCGTGGACTTGACACAACTTCACTGATCGTGAGAAAGATCACTAAAGGATTAGAGTTAGTCCTAGGTTAGTAAGAGTGAGTCTTGTAACCAAGTGGGTCTTTTTACATAGTGAAGTTGAAATCCTACTTGAGAAGTAGGTCGTGGTTTTTTGATCCAGTGTCTAGGGGTTTTTCCACGCTAAAATCTGGTGTTCAATTACTTACAGTTTTTATTCCGCACATCGTAGAGTAAAGGAACACATTTTAAGGAACTGGTCCTTAAAACGGTAACGTGGTGTAATCGTGGGAAATAACAATTGGTATCAGAGCGGGTTATCCTTGAAAAGGCTAACACCTAGGATTAGATGAGTACATCACGAGAGAACAGTGAGGGCCAGTCAATGGTGAGAGCACCTTACTTCAATGGGAAATACTATTCATGGTGGAAAGAGAGGATGCGTGATCACCTTCAAGCAGAAGACTACGAATTATGGGACATAGTAACTGAAGGTCCCATGATCCCAATGAAGAAAGATGCTGATGGAAAGGATGTTCCAAAAACCAGGAAGGAATGCAATGCTGAAGACATAAAGCAATGGGAAAAAAATGCTAAGGCAAGGAAGTGGCTGGTTGGTGGACTTAGTCCTGACGAATGCACAAGGATAAGAGGGTATGCCACTGCGAAGGAGATTTGGGATGCTCTACAAGTTGCACACGAAGGAACAAGTCAGGTAAAAAGGTCCAGAGGTACACTTCTTTATGCTGAATATGAAAGCTTTAAAATGAAAGAAGAAGAATCAATCTCTGAAATGTATACTAGATTTAATGCCATTGCCTCTGAACTTATCTCTTTGGGAAGGGTTTTAACTGTGGAAGATAGGGTAGAAAAGATTTTAACTAGGGTTCTTCCAGACTCTTGGGAGATCAAAGCTTGTGCTATCATTGAAAGTAAAGATTTAACCACTTTATCCTTAGATGAGCTTATAGGTAATCTAAAGACTTATGAACTAAGGAAGAAGGTTAAAAACATAGGAGCACCAGTTAAAACTGAACCTAACCTAGCCTTGACAGCTGGTGATAAAATCATTGATGATAAGGAACTGGTCCTTATCGCTAAAAGTGTTCAGAAATATTTGAATAAGAAAAGGGAAATTAGTGGACAGGGTAGGTCTACTAACATGAAACAGGCTGGAGAATGTCACAAATGTGGAAGCTCGGAGCACTACATCAGCAAATGTCCAATCATGGAAGGAGAATGGAGGAAGAAATTCATTGATGAAAGAAAGAAGGCTAGGGAACATGTCCATAAGAAAAGTGGAAATCCCAAAGCGCTGGTTGCAGGATGGCAAGACAGTGAAGACGAAATAACTGATGATGATCTGGATGAGGATCTTGCTCTAATGGCACTTGGAGATTCAGAAAATGAAGAGGATCCTGAGGTATTTGTTTCTAAACTTAAAGAAGATGTAAAAAGCATGTCTAGAGAAAAGTTGGTTAAAGTATTCCATATTGTGCTAAATGAATTTAAAACTCTGAGGGATGATAATCACCAACTGCATGATAAAGTTGACTGCTTAGAAACAGAATGCAAAGAGGAAATAATTAAAAATGATTTTCTGGAAAGGAAGATTAGCATGCTTGAGGAACAGGTCCTCACACTTGAAACAACTGCTCAGGAATTAGAAAATGTTAAAACAGTTGTAAAAGGTAAAGGTATTGCTAATTCACATCAGATCATTGCTGAAGAGAAACTGAAAAACACAGTTGATGAATTGTGTAAAAAAGATGAAAAGATAAGATCTTTAGAAGAAGACTTGGTTAAAACAAAAATGGAATTAAGAAAAACTGTAGAATGGAACAAGTCTTCTGAAGCACTAGAATGGTTGCAAGAAAATCATAGCAGTAACAGGAAAGGTATTGGATTCATGAAGGCACAAAGTTCATCCAAATGGGATCCAAAGAGTAAGTACTTGTCATTTCCTGAAAACTGGCTATGCACTCACTGTGGGAACACTGGTCACCGGAAAGAAAATTGTCAATCTTTAAAAATGGCTGTCCAGAGGAACAGGTCCTTTAAACCTGTTCAAAATCCTGTGAAACAAAAGAATAGGTCCTACAAACCTGTTCAACATTCTGTAAAAAGGAGAGATGTTCACACAAAGAAACCTTTACCATTTTGGGCTAAGAGAGATCTGATTCATCCTTTTTCAAAAGGAAAGGAACCCAAACTAGTTTGGGTTCTTAAAATTAACCCCTAGTTTTCTTTTGCAGGCTAGAGTGAAGGAGACAAACCACAAATGGTACATGGACAGTGGTTGCTCAAGACATATGACAGGGCATAAGGAACTGTTCCTTTCACTCTCAGCCTTCCAAGGAGGAAGTGTTTCCTTCGGTAATGGTAAGAAAGGGGAAATTATTGGAATTGGAAAAGTAGGTAAGTCTGACTCACACTGCATAGATAATGTATTTCTAGTAGATGGACTGAAGCATTGCTTATTGAGCATATCTCAATTGTGTGACAAAGGTAATAATGTTAATTTCTCATCTAGTCCATGCACTGTGACTAATCAAGCTTCTGGAGAGGTTATTTTGCAGGGAAACAGACATGGAAACATCTACAAAGTAGACTTGCTGACATTATCTGATGGAAGCTTGAGCTTCTTAAGTGTGGTGCAAAATGATCCCCTCCTATGGCACAAAAGACTAGGACATGCTAGTCTTTCACAATTGAACAAACTTGTGTCAAAGGACTTGGTGATAGGTCTTCCTAACATCAGGTTTAATGATGAAAAGGTATGTGAAGCTTGTGCCAGGGGGAAGCAGGTAAAATCCTCCTTCAAATCAAAGAAACAGGTAAGTACCACTAAACCTTTGGAACTGGTCCATATGGATTTGTGTGGTCCAATGAGAACAATGAGTCGTGGAGGTAAGAAGTATGTTATGGTATTGGTGGATGATTACTCTAGATTTACATGGACTATATTTCTTGCATCTAAAGAAGAAGCATTTAATGCATTTTCAATTTTTGCTAAGAAAGCTCAAAGAACTCTAGATAGTAATATTGTTGCCATTAGGTCAGATCATGGAACTGAATTTGAAAATCATATATTTTCCAATTTTTGCAATGAAAATGGCATCAATCACAATTTTTCCTCACCTAGAACTCCACAACAAAATGGTGTAGTAGAAAGGAAAAATAGGACTCTGGAAGAAATGGCAAGGACCATGTTGATATCTGGAAATCTTCCACAGAACTTCTGGGCTGAGGCCATTAATACTCCATGCTACATAATAAATAGATGTATGACAAGACCTTTAATAGAAAAGACACCATATGAATTGCTTAAAGGAAGAAAACCAAATATTTCCCATCTTAGGACTTTTGGTTGCAAATGTTTCATACATAACAATGGGAAGGATGCCTTAGGAAAATTTGATCCTAGAAGTGATGAGGGAATATTTGTTGGTTATTCTTTGAATAGTAAATCTTATAGGGTGTTTAACAAGAAAACATTGAAAATTGAAGAAAGCATGCATGTTAAATTTGATGAAACTGACTGTCTCACTCAAGAACAGGTACAGGAGGATGAAGAAATTGGAATGCTGAAAGAGTTTGAGCTTAATCCACAAATGCAGATTCTGGATATGAGGAGTGAACTGCAAGGAACTGTTCCTCAGGACAGAACTGAGAAGAATAGCACTGAAACAGGGGGAACAAGTATTGATTCCACCTCACAAACTGGGAATGCTACTCTAGCAGGAACTGTTCCTCAGCAGAGGACCTCTGACAATGGATTGACACCCAAGCCTTACAAGTATCAAGGGTCACATCCTGTGGATCAAATAATCTCAGATAAGACTGTTGGGATTCAAACTAGATCCGCAGTCAAAAATCAAAATCTATGTGCCTTTAGTGCTTTCTTATCTCTAGTTGAACCCAAAAATGTGAAAGAAGCACTGAAGGATGCAGATTGGATAAATGCTATGCAGGAAGAGCTGAATCAATTCCAAAGGAGTCAAGTTTGGCATCTGGAACCCAAGCCAAGGAACAGGTCCATAATTGGAACAAAATGGGTTTTCAGAAACAAACTTGATGAGGATGGCATGGTAACAAGGAATAAGGCCAGACTAGTTGTTCAGGGATACAGTCAAGAGGAGGGCATCGACTATGATGAGACTTTTGCTCCAGTTGCAAGATTGGAAGCAATAAGACTTCTTATAGCCTTTGCTTCATACATGGATTTCACTCTACATCAAATGGATGTCAAGAGTGCATTTCTGAATGGTTACTTGAAAGAAGAAGTATATGTCAAGCAACCTCCAGGTTTTGAAAGTGAACAGTTCCCTGAACATGTGTACAAGCTGGACAAGGCCTTGTATGGGCTCAAGCAGGAACCAAGAGCATGGTATGAAAGGCTATCAAAATTTCTACTCCAGCATGGATACAAGAGAGGTAAAATTGATAGTACTTTGTTCTTAAAAGAAAAAGGTAAGGATCTCTTAATTGTTCAAATCTATGTAGATGACATAATTTTTGGTGCCACTTGTGAAAATTTAAGTAAAGAATTTGCAAACTTGATGGGGAGTGAATTGGAGATGAGCATGATGGGTGAACTCAACTTCTTTTTGGGTTTACAAATTAAGCAAACCTCAAATGGAACTATGATCCATCAACAAAAGTATGTTAAGGAATTACTTAAAAGATTTGATATGGATAATGCTAAGGGAATTGACACACCTATTGCCACTGCCACAAAATTGGATCTTGATGAACATGGAATATCAGTTGATCAAAAATTGTATAGGGGCATGATAGGTTCTCTACTTTATCTAACTGCTAGTAGACCTGATATAGTGTTCATTGTTGGTTTGTGTGCTAGGTTCCAATCAGATCCTAAGGAATCTCATTTGAAAGCTGTTAAAAGAATATTAAGGTATCTGAAAGGAACAGGTCCCTTGGGACTTTGGTATCCAAAAGGTGGTAATTTTAATCTTGTTGGATATACTGATGCTGACTATGCAGGTTTCCTTGTTGATAGAAAAAGCACCTCAGGTATGGCACATTTTCTTGGTGAGTGTTTGGTCTCCTGGGAAACTAAGAAACAAAATTCAGTGGCACTTTCTACTGCTGAGGCTGAATATGTGGCAGCTGCTTCATGTTGTTCACAATTGTTATGGATCAAACAACAATTACAGGATTTTGGTGTTGATGTAGGAACTGTTCCTATTTATTGTGATAACACTAGTGCTATAAATATGACAAAGAATCCAGTGCATCACAAAAGGACTAAACACATTGACATAAGACATCATTTCCTAAGAGACAATTATGAAAAAGGTTTGATTACCATAGCATTTTGTCCTACTGAAAAGCAAATAGCTGACATTTTTACTAAAGCTTTAGGTAGAGATGATTTTGAAAGAAATAGATTGGAATTAGGGATGATTAATTTCACATAAAATCTTCAATGCTTTACTTCATAATTGGCTAGAAAATTGCTCTTAAAATGAATTTTATTCAAGTCATTATGAATCATTCAGTCCAGTTTTCATACTTAGATGTATACTCTCATGCTACATATCTTATTTGGAGTTGCTAAAATTGAATGATGTTACCCTTATGCTCTTAGAATTTCAGATGATCAAAAATTGCAAATTGGAAGGACACTGAATTATGGTGTTAAAAACAGGTATGTACTCGTAATTATTCAATTAATTTAAGAGTATAAAGGCTATAGGTAACTTGTGTTTAGGATAAAATCCCACTAAGTTTCCTACCCATATCCAAATTGCAAAAGAGTCCCATCGGAGGAACAGTTCCTGTTCTGAAAAGGTGTCCTGAAGCCTAACGGCTCTTTTTCTCCGGGAGACTCCCAAGAGTCCTTAGCCGTTGCATGTTGTGCTGAGGTAAGCTGATCGTCTCCTACTCTAATTGCACTACTTAATTCACTCTATAAATACCCTTCTTCTCCCACATTATTATTTTACCTTGTTCATCAACTAAAATCTCAATATTTCAGAAAGAATTGTCAATTATCTTTTGATTAGAATTGCAAAAATGTCTCTTTCTTCTGATAACTCTCCATCTGCACCCACTGGTGAACAACCACAAAATCTCAACCCTCCTTTACCCATGGAAATCATCGACCCAAACCCTGAAGTTCCTGAACACATTCCAGAAATACCTGAACCTGAAATTCAGGGGGAAGGACCAGTTCCCACAGCTGAATCAATTGCTGAGCAGGTTGAGGATTTGTCAAGGGCTATGGTGTTGTATCAGTATCAGGTAAACTTCACATACCCTTTGAATGTTGTTATTGACGAGGAAGAAAAGGGGGAGGGGTCTGGGGCTGCTCTTGAGGGGGAACCAATTAGGAGTTTGGAAGCACCTTTGCATGGGTCACCAGGGTCTCCAGAGGCTGCTTTTAGAGCACCCATGGAGAATGTGATAGATGTTGAGGAGGCTATAAGTCATAGTGACAGGCCCCTAGTGGATTTGATCAATATTAGGAGTCTGAGAAGAAAATTGGCTAGAAAGGGACCCATCGATGACCATGTGACTGCTGAAATTGCTGCTAAATTGAAAAAGATAGGTGATAGTTACAAACCTGGAAATAAAAAGAAAGCTGAAAGTTCCTCTAAGGCAAAAGGACCTGTTCCTTCTGCCTCAACCCCTGCTTCTGGGGGTAGGAGGACACGAAGTGCTGCTAAAGCTGCTGATGAACAATTGGCTGCTGCCTTGGAAAAAAGCAGGAAAGGGAAAGGAAAACAGGTAGTTGAGGAAGAAAAAGTGGATGATGTTGATGATTTTGATCTTGCTGATTTTTCTGCTGATGATGAGATGGTAGAGGCTGAGGAGGAGGAGCCTCAGTCAAAGAAAAGAAAAGTTCCTGAGAGAAGAGTGACAAGAAGTTCAGTCAAAGCTGCTGAAAAAGTTGCTAAGAGGACCAGGTCCTCTAAAAGAATGGTTGTTTCTGAAGAATCTGCTAGTGATAGTGATGAGTTAGTTGCTGAAGATGAGAGTGATAGTGATGCTGAAGATAGTGAGACTGTGCACTGTGTTCATGAGGACATACTGACCAGAAAGGTTTTGAAAGGAAGGGTCATGACTGATGTTCAAGAAGAAGGAATGGTATGGTTGCTGCAAAAACTGCATGCTCAGGGTTGGAGGGACATGGTCCTTAAGATCTCTGGTAGGTGTGCAAAAGGAATGGTGCAGGAATTCTATAAAAATTGTTCCATCAGAGGTGATAAACTTACTACCTCTGTAAATGAAAATGTGATAATTTTTGATACACTGGAACTTGGTGAGCTGTTGGGTATTCCTGCCACTGGGTATGCTAGCTATGTCAAGACTGTTTGGCCTGACTTGACAAACTTGCCTACTGATCTGGAGATCACTAGGAAGTTTGCTGAGAATGATGGTGAAGAAAAACCCAGGGCAGTGCAAAAGAGTGAGATGCACCCACAGCATCAAGTCTTATTTGAGTTTGTGAACAAAGTTGTGATGCCAAGGCAGGAAAAAAGAGGAGTTGCCAGTTTCATGGACTTGGTCCTTATGGAACTGTTGGACACTGAAAAGCAGATCAATTGGCCCAGCTTTATGATCCACCTGATAATAAGGGTGATTGCTGGGAAGAGAAAACACTTCCTGCCGTTTGGTTTTATTCTGACTGATATCTTTGCCAAGTTGAAGATTCCCTTGGAAGGGGTTGTGAAGGCTACAAAGAAGGAGAAGTTTGGGTGTGCTACTTTGATAAGCTGTGATTTGCCAGTTCAGGCTGATCCTCCACAGGCTGGTGTTGGGAGGCAGCCTCTGAACAACAAGTGAGGGCACTTAGGCAACAGGTTGCTATGCAGGCTGCTGAGATAGCAAGGTTGGAAGAGGAGAGGAATTACTGGAAGGCAGAGGCCTCAAAAGCAAAGGAGACAAATGAGGGAATGCTCAAGCAGATGTTTGATCTGCTTAACAAGTCTCAGGGAACTGGTCCTTCCACATCCTGACCACCTTAGCCCTAGCCTTTAGCCATCTTTTGTCTAGTGGGATCTAGTCTAGCCTAGTGCCTTAGTCTTTGTTTTCTTCTTTAGTAGTTGAATAATTCTGTAGTACTTGCTTGTATCCCCTGATTTTGATATTTTGGTTATATGAATTGTCTTGGATGGCTAATATCATTATTTTACGGTTGCTTTATTTGAAGTATGTTTGCATTTTGAGTTGCCTCAATGGCTATGTGCTGATTAATTCTAACACTTGAGTTATATTTTATATGCAACCTTTTCAATGATGCCAAAAGGGGGAAGAGTAAGTCTGATTTTGCATGATTTTATACCTAAGAAAAATCTGTTCCTTAATGATAAATTAATTCTCCACTGATTGGTGTCTTTTTGAGCTTAAGTTGTACCTCAGGACATTAAGGAGATGAAGCTATAAGTATGAATTTGTCATCATCAAAAAGGGGGAAATTGTTAGCTTGGAAAGCTTGGAGTTTTGACTGATGACCGAGGAACGGATTCAAAGGACCTGTTCCTTTGAATCACTGAAGCAGAATAAATAATTCATGCAAAATTATTTAATTGAGATATTATTATTTATCCTAATACTAATGTTTATCTTGATAATTATGCAGGTCTAAACGGATATGAAAAGATTGCATAAACACAAGGATAAGGGATAAAGGATTCGGATCCTAGAAGGTAGAATCCAATTAGGATTCAAAGTCAAGGGAGCTTTGGAATTCTTATTCATCAAGACTTCTTGGCTATAAAACGTGGAGCTTATCAGCCATAGAAGACGTACACAAATAGAGAGAGCATCGAGCAAAAGCTGAGAAGAATTATTAGCTTATTTGTGTAATCATTAGCTACAGTAGAACTAAGTAAGAACCTGTTCCTTAGATTGAGTCTTGTAAAAGTTCAAGTCTTAGTTCAATTGTAGTAAGCAAAAATCGAGTTGTAAACTGTGTAGTTCAAGTCGTGGACTTGACACAACTTCACTGATCGTGAGAAAGATCACTAAAAGATTAGAGATAGTCCTAGGTTAGTAAGAGTGAGTCTTGTAACCGAGTGGGTCTTTTTACATAGTGAAGTTGAAATCCTACTTGAGAAGTAGGTCGTGGTTTTTTGATCCCGTGTCTAGGGGTTTTTCCACGCTAAAATCTGGTGTTTTTACTTACAGTTTTTATTCCGCACATCGTAGAGTAAAGGAACACATTTTAAGGAACTGGTCCTTAAAACGGTAACGTGGTGTAATCGTGGGAAATAACAACAGGACATAACATATTATATATAATGTAAATCCAAAGCTAAGGCGTAAGGAGTACGCCTATCGGCAACTACACACGTAAGGAACACGTGGTAGAAAATCCACGAGGCCAGGTGCCTCCAAAGAAATGGATATAAACACTTACCTCTTCCAAAAGTTAGTACGGCTAATCAACAACCGCTTTATCCTTTGGTTTCCTTGCCACACGATCCAACTCTATTCAATAAGCAGAAAAATATATCAATTTAGGCTAAAGGCTTCATTCCTCACATCTTAGGGCAATCCGGTTAGGAACCTGATACCCTATTCGCATACGCAATACGCAGGGCAGGCCTATGCACAGGGTTTAAGGTCACATAATAAAAATCTAAATAAATTATATTTATATGTTGCCCATAACTCACTGAGTACGAATATATAATTATTTCCATTATCAGGGTCCAATTGACCCTTTAAACTATTAGTTGAACTTATTAAAACGATGTATAATATTCCAAGTTTTACCGTTAAAACATATTCAAACACACGTAATAAACTCAAATAATATATTAAGATCATTACCTCAATGTTTCTGAATGAAAATACTACTTTTCTCCGGCTCTTTTCTCATTTTCTGTTATTTTTTTTATTCATTTCTACGTTTTCTGCTCCATTCTCGTTTTTCTCTCTGTATCTCCTTGTCCTTAGCATTTTAAGCTAAGGACCCTTATTTGAGTTGACCCCCACCGCCAAACTTCTTATATCTTTCTTTTGTCTTTTTCTCTTTTTCTTTTATTTTATTCTATTTTATATTATCTTTTCGCGACGAAAATTAAAAAGGTACCCTACGATATTCAAAATAATTCCAACTTTTGTATACAAGTTATACAAAATATATATAGCATACTCGCTAAGGCGGATCTCAAATCGGGTTCCCGAAACTCAAGATGCGAATTAAATAAAAAGAGGTCAAATTATTTAACTTTCAGCATTTTAGCAGAAACTAGCCGAACAACATCGAAATTTACTTTCGAAAAATTGCAAAAGTCCAAATAATCATACGAACCTAACGGCGCTTTCGGATTTCGAACCGGAGCTCATTCGCCAAAACCGAGCTCGAAAATCTCTTTTTTAATATTTATCGACAATAAAAACTGAAACCTTCTTCCGATGCCTACCAAACGAGGTCTGATTTAGCTAAAATTTTACTGACAGGTCCTAATGGACATTACGAATATTTTAAAATTATCAGCTTGCCAATCGGAGTGCTAACTTCCGAAACGACTAACCGAGGTCGTTTCAGTTCTTGTGAAGGTTGCTCATTTTGTAAGTCTTATTATTTTTGTGATTCTTTAAAGCCAAGTGGATAAAGAGACTTCAATAATTATGGGAATGCCTTTCTTAGCTGCAAGAAAGGCTATTATTGACTGTAATGGAGGAAAGATAAAGATGAGATTAAATGATGAATAGGTCATTTCTATTTGTCGAAATCCCTGAAGAGACCTAGTGCGTTTGCCAATTTTTCAATGGCATGGCTTGTGGAGTTGAGTGAGCCTGTTGACGAGGATATATACTATTCTTATGATCTTTTAGAAGCCTCTATACTCAATATAGACATGGTTGATGGGTCTGAACTGGCGGAGTGCGTCCTTGCTCTTAAAGGACAAGGTTACTGACATATAGAAGCCTGGTTTCAGCCACTCAACTTGGCTCAAAGAACAATACCACTGCAAGCTCTCAATTGGGGAACCACCAAAGCTGGAGCTTAGGCTTTTGCCTTCACACCTCTAGTATGCTTTCTTGGGACCAGATACTATTTTATCTATTATAATCTCATTTAGTTTGTTGGAGTATAGGTAGAACAATTGATACAAGTGTTAAAGATGTGCAAGCAAGCTATTGGGTGGACCATTGCAAATATTAAGGGTATTAGTCCGGCTTTCTATATGCATAAAATTCTATTGGAAGAGGGCCACAAACCTTTAATAAAACACTAGAGAAGGCTAAATCCTTAAATGAAGGAGGTGGTGATAAAGGAAGCGATCTAGTGGCTGCACTTCGGGAATCAGTTTTCCCCTCTCTAATAGTACTCAGGTTAGCCCCGTCTAGTGTTTCCTAAAGAAGTGTAGGATGACTGTGTTGGAGAATGAGAGCAATGAGTAGATCCCTCCACCCAGGCAATCACTAGTTAGCGTATATGCATGGATTATAGAAAACATAACAACACCACTAGGAAAGATCACTTCCCACAACTTTTTACTGATCATGTGTTAGACAGATTGGCAGAGATGTCACACTTTTACTTCTTAGATGATACTCATACAAACAAATACATATTGCCCCGAGGATCAAGAGAAGACCACCCTCCTCTTCGTATGACACTTTTATTTTTAAAAGGTGTTTATGCCTAAATTTGTACGTCTAGGTTAAACAATTAATTATGAAGGAGGTCACAAGCAATACGTAAATTACGATGAAAAAGTAAATAAATATAATGAAAATAAAAACAAGTAAGTAAGCAAGAAATAATGGAGAAAGCAAAGTAAATATTATTCCTTGAGGGTAGCCGAGTTTGATGGCAAATTGTGTCTTGTGTACAATACAATGTAAGGAAGGGAATCTATAATAGTGATACCTAGTCCTAAATAAGATAAAATACAAATACTAATGAGGACATGGGCCTACAACTCAAGGTGGTGATATACTGAACCCTAACTAGGAGATTGTAAACCCTAGGTGACGAGAAGTGTGCCCTGCGCCCTATGACCAAACCGCCTAAACGGTCATTGGCTCTAGGAGCGGACGCAAAACTCCAGTCTCGCCAGCTGGACTCGTATCCCCGTAACAATAGGTGTCGTATTTTTGCCCACACAGTCAGTCTCCCCACTTGCTGAGTGCCAACGCAATCAATCAGGAAGTGAAAGAAGTGTGATAGTAGATATAAAGGTGCGACGGTAGTGATGCTCGCCTCCTTGACTCTTCACGTGCGTTGTATTAAATGCAAATTTCCCTAGTACAGAGATGTGTCCCCTGATGATTGGAGGGGTTTTCCGCGTATCTTCCCAATGTTGTTGCTGCTTTGTCCACATCCCATAATTATGGGAATCCATATCACTTAAACTGCAGTAATCATAATTACGATCCCACGTGATTGAGATCATTCCACTTTCCTATATGTTTCCAACCCAGACGTGTATATATACGTCATAAGTGAGAAAGCTTATTCATAACCTTCCAAAGATCTTTAAGAACTCGTCTTCAAAAGATAATCTCTTTTCCAATCCCGCTAATATCATCACCATGGTACAAGGTCCAAGCTTTCATCCAACGAACTTCAGAGTGCAACATTACCTCACGAATTCCTTCAATTTTGAAAATGATGGCCGCATATTGTGCCAAACCCCTAAATAAGAGGGTGAAAACAGCAATCTCTCCATTGAATTCGACCCCAATGCAGTCACGGAGAGTGATATTATGCGCATCAAGCATGAATGCAAATGGCCTGATTTCGCTGTTGTTCTTGCTCCTGGCGCTGAGGAAAGAATTTCTTCTCATCGGGATGGCTTTTCAATGGTTCACACGTACCCTTTCACTCTTTATCTCAACAAGTGCGTCCACTCGATCATAGAGGAGATATGCCACCGTTACAATATTTGTTTGGGCCAAATCAGCCCTTCTGTGTGGCGACTAGTGGTCTGGTCGTGCTTGATCACCTGGCCAATTATGCCCAGGTTGCATTTTCTTTTGATCATCTTCTGGCCTTCTACTCCTCTCGTCTTCATAAAGCGGGGATGTTGATGTTCATGAAATGGGGGAAGAAAGGTATAGTCCCCAATAATGAAAATTCCAAAGACTGTAGTTAGGTGTGCAGGTGCGTGGTTGTGCGGACAGCCGATTTAGTATCTTCTTTTCCCTTTACAGAGGTCTTTAACAGAAAGCGTAAGTCCACAGAAACTAATCTTCTTGCTTTCAACTGTGGTTGCTTCAAATTGATTTTCTTTCTTCTGTGCAGTGAACGTAGTGTCCACCATCTATTTGAGTCATAATGAACTAATAATGTGGGCCACTAACATCTTTCAAGGAATCATCTTGAATCCCTAACCTTCAACCTCTTTCATGACCCATGGCCCCAGTGTGTCACTTGGTTAGCATTTGTCCCTGGCGAACGCGAATGGCTGGCCGGCGAAAGACCACGATAAGTAATCATTAAGCGCTCTTTCTACCCGAAATTTCTCCCATATTTGATTCACTACTGCTTCCAAGGTTCTCCTGTCGTGACATGACTCCGCTGGTGGAGATTTAGATTGATGCCTTGTATATTGCTCCTTTACCCGACATGCAGGCATCTAGCGGGAGGCATCTAGCGGGAGGATTTTTTAGAGGGCGACAAGATCTCGTTCCTCGAAGAGGAGGAGGTCCTCTAGTTCGGCCAACGTGCCCATTGCTGGTGAAACCCTTGTAATTTCTGATGGTGAGGGAGAAGTCCCCCGAGCTCCTGTGTTTGAGGCTGTTGAAACAACCTCGCCTGCTGCTGTTGAAGTTGGTCCTTCTTCATGAAAGCGTAAGCATTTGATCGAAGAGACTCCCATAGCCGAGGAAGAGGCTAGTGTGGAGTATAATTTCTTGCTTCCTTCCATTCCTTCTGATCCGCAACCTCCGGGTTTGTTGTTTCTTTTTCGACCTCAGTTTTTGAAATAATATACTTTCCTTGTCGACTTCAAAGGTTGACGTCGCCCGTTTATGTTTAGAACCTATTGCCGCTTCTCTGACTCCTGAGGGCTCTGACTTCTTTTAGCGGCACACTGGCAAAGAAGTGGTCGTAGAGACCGTGTATGAACCCGTAGGTGGAGCTCAGGAGGTTGTAATCCCTATTTTTGTAGGGGTTAACTTGATGAGGACTCCACGGGTTGTAACAGTCCATACCGCTGAACTGATCGGCCATGTAGAACAAGAACACCTCTCCAGCTATAGCAATCACGAGTTTCTTGAGGTCACTACCATATGCTCCCTTCAGGTAAGTTTCCTTCCATCACCGTGTCAAGTTCAACAAAACTTTTCCCTTACCAAATGCATGTTCCTACCATTACCCAGGGATTGATGGTGTATCATGAGATACTTCACCGGAAGGCTTAGAAGGCAATCTGGCTGAGGAGGCTGATGCTCTGCATGGACAAGTAGCTAGCTTGCAACCCTTTATGGAGAAGGCTGAAGAGTTGAAGGGTGAGCTGCAGACCACTCGTGATGCTTACCGCTCAGAGGTTTTGAAGAGCAGGAATTTAGAGAAGGCATTGACTGGTGAAGTGCACAAGCACAAGCAGGATGTGGAGAAGCGTAGGTCGTCCTTTACAGATGTCAAGGTCTCGGAGCAGCTACATCTTAGCAACATGAATTGTCTGGAGAGGCATGAGAGATCTGCAGTAACAACTATCCGGTATGGAGGAAAGAATGAATGCCGCTGAGAAGATTATCTTAGATGCTCAGGGTCTCTCCGCCTTCCTTCAAGATGAAAATGATAGCTGAAAGGTAAAGTGGCGTCACTTGAACGAGTTCGTGACAACCTTCGTGAGAAGTGCCACCTGAAAGATCAATAGAGAGAAGCTCTGAATGCTCGTCGCATAGCAGAAGTTGATCGCACCAACATCGCAGCTGCTCTTACCACTCTTCTTCGAGTTTGTGACGACCCTAATTTTGTCCTGGCCGCTGAGATTGACTCGTATACTGGCCTTGTTGCCCAGGCAGATGCGCAGCTTAGTCCTGACCTTGAGGAAAGTTCTGAAGAGATGAGTGGAGAAAGAGAGGAAACTCCGACTAGGGAACCTGCAGCTGGTGAAGCAGGACCTTCACGGAGTGTTGCCGATTAAGGAAGTCCCCCCGAGAGAGGAATGAAAATCCCCCCCCCCCCCCGATATTTTTTTAACGTATTTTATGATAAAATATTTACCCGCGTATGCGGATGTTTAATGTGAATTTTTGGGCCTGTTTTGTGACGTATTAAGTTAAATCACTTGTGCCTTTATTTGTGACATTTTTTAATTTTCGCCGTAAACAATAAGTAATTCTATGTAATGCCTCTATAGGAATTTGCACCGAAGAATTAGATGGCTTCCGGTCGTCCAAAATGTTCTAGTCATTTAAGAACGTGTGTCAGTGTGTCTGCCTTGAGCAATTACGTCCGTTGTGCACCGATAGACAACGGCTAGGTTACATCCATAGCAGATGGATGTTTGCGCCTACAGTGGGACGACTTTAGCCCGTGTAGAAACGTTCCTTTTGCGTTTTGAGACAAAACGTCTTCGCTTAGTTACTCAAGTATCTCAGACTTTCTGGTACTACGCGGACAGGCGTTCCCATCGGCGTATAGGTGCAATTGCTGATTTAGTGAGTTCAACCCTCTATTAATGCCTGGTGTCTGAGTTAGATGTGGTCTAGCTCTAAGCGAGTAGTGTACCCTACTTTTGTCAAAAAAAATTGGTGTATTACTTCAACTTGTATGTGGCCTGGGCTATGAATAGTTGGACCGTAGATGGATCTAAATTTGTAAAAAACTGATATAATGGTAGTTTTATTAATAAAGGCGTAGAGCCTAGTATGTTGTAGGTGAAAACCCATAACATGTCCAAAAAGAAATATGAAAATATTGTAATCTAAGAGCAGGACCGACGTGCTAAGTAAATTCTTAAAAGAAAAGTACTTCCAATTATCCCTACTCCTTCTCCCCCTCCCCCCTCCCCCCTCCCCCCTCCCGAAGGACATCAATCAACTATACCGTCTGAATCTCCAGTCTTGGTTGATTGCGGCTTCAAGGTCTTCAGGGTCACCTGGAATATTGATCTCGGGCACTTGCTCAGAGACAGATGCTCCAAGGATTGCGGTCGTATAGCATTCCCTTGATGCCTCCTGATCACCATTCACTTCTTTTATCCCCTATTGGGTAGGATACTTCAGTTTCTGATGCCAGGTGGATGGTATTGCTTTTACTTGGTGAATCCATGGTCGCCCGACAATCGCATTGTAAGGAATACCTCCCTTGATTACCTGAAAAGATGAAACATAACCTATCCCCGGAAAGCAGGGAGTCAGGTTAATTTTGCCTACAACTTTCTCATAAGAATTGTTGAAGCGAGCGTGTAAACGCTCGGCCTAATTTGATCCTCGATACCCATTGCCTTCAGCGCATCCCATCTGATGAGGTTTACGGCGCTACTGGAGTCGACCAGTACACATTTCACGTCTGTGTCTTCCATCCTAAGTGTTATGACCAGGGCATCATGGTGCGGGGTGCTATAGATGATGTTGTCCTCCTCGCTGAATTGGATCGTCTCATCTCGGGCGAGACCCTAGTTAGGCGTCACCGAGATATCTTCTAACCCCCTGAGCAATGTTGGTCCCCCGATTATCACATTGATGGACCTCTTGGGATCGGGCAAACTTAACGGTGCGTCCTGGTTCTTGCTTTTAGTAAAGGTCTGCTTTCCCTTGTTGGTGAGTAGGTCTTTGAGGTTACCTTTGTTCAACAAACTCAGGACCTCTAAAATCAACGCTCTGTACCCAGTCGTGTCATGTCTGTGGTCCCTATGAAAATAGCAGTAAAGATCCTTGTTTCTCCTGTCAGATTCTGCTCTCAAGTTGCTTAGCCAACGGATTTGTGTGTTCTTCATGTGATCTCTTACGAACTCCATGGTGTTGACTCGCAGACCCAATTCTTCGAATCGGTTAGGAACCCACTCCACGTTGACCATTCCCTTGGATAATGACCCTGACGTCCTCTAGTCGTCTTGCCGCTTCGGAAAATCATCCCTGCTATATTTCCTGTTTTGCTTGCCTTTGTCCCTATTCGAGGTTCCTCCACGTATCCCCATTTATTTCCTTAGCAGATGACGTCTTGGATAGCCGGTTGAGCAGAAGACTCCCCGGGCTCTAGGCGATGCTTCTTAGTGTACCTCTGGTGAAAGGCGTTCCATGTTGACACAGGGTGCTGAGTCAGACTCCAATGCAACTCTCTGGTGGCTAAGGATCCCTTTGAATTCAAACTCTTGCCGAAGGCTACCGCAGTAATATTGTCAGGAACTGGAGGGAGCTCCATGCATTCCCTCTAGAACCTATCGAGATAATCTTTTAGCAACTCGTTGTCTCACTGACGAATCTAAAGATATCCTCCATGCGCTTTTCTCGCTTGCAAGCACCGAAATGTGCTTTTTTGAATAAATCCTGCATCTGAGTGAATGATTCAATCGAGCCTATTAGTAGCAGAATGTACCAAGGAAGGGCTCCTTTGGTCAGAGTTGAGCAAAACCTCTTCACTAGAGCAGATTGAATTTCTTCTTCAGTAATCTCGTTACTCTTCACAACCATATAGTACACAGAAATATGTTCATCCGGATCAGTCGTTCCGTCATACTTCAAGTTATCCGGACAGCAGAAGTGCTTTGGTATGCGGACCGGTGCAGCACTTGCCTTGTAAGCATGCTTGTAAAACTTCAGCTCATCTATCGTGGTAACTTGGGGTGAAGCACCCGGCACGTTACCAATCCCGTCATGGATGGCCTTCATCTCTTTTATGAGATCCTGAATGACAGAAGCTCCCTTAAGGTCTTGATTATTGATCGTTGATGAGCCTCCTAGAGCAGCATCCATTTTAAGCCTTCGGCTAGGCACAGATGCTAGTGAACCGTTCATGGGAGCTGGTACTCGTGGAGATGTTAGCCTCTGAAATAATCTTGTAAATATCGTGCCTAGTTTGCGAGACACCCCCTCGATCATGTTGTTGGAGTTTTGTTCCGCCTGTTCCATCAAAGTTTTGAGGAGATCAGTGATAAAAGTCCTGAACTCAGGATTACCTTCCAATGGGTGGTTCATCCCTTCATTACTGGCGACAGGGGTCAGTTCTTGAAGAGGATCTTTGGCTGCTCGGCTGAATCCTTTTATTGGACACTAGGGTCGTTAAGATCCTTCGCAGACTCGTCCACTCCATCTGCGGTGTTCTTTGGAATGATGTTTTCGTCGTCGGACATGATTGCACCTTTTCCTTCGTAGAATACGTACAATTGCCTGGGCCCCATGGTAGGCGCCAAATTGTTTATGCCTAAATTTGTACGTCTAGGTTAAACAATTAATTATGAAGGAGGTCACAAGAAATACGGTAAATCACGATGGAAAATTAAATAAATACGATAAAAATAAAGACAAGTAATTAAGCAAGAATAATGGAGAAAGCAAAGTAAATCTTATTCTTTGAGGGTAGCCGAGTTTGATGGTGAATTGTGTCTTGCGTACAATATAATGTAAGGAAGGGTATTTATAGTAGTGATAACCAGTCCTAAATAAGGTAAAATATAAATACTAATGAGGTCATGGTCCTACAACTCAAGGTAGTGGTATACTGAACCCTAACTAGGAGACAGTAAACCCTAGGCGACGGGATGTATGCCCTGCGCCCTATGACTAAAATGCCTAAACGATCATTTGCTTTAGGAGCGGGCATATATCCTGAGTGCCCGGTGACTTGTAGGATAAGTCTAGTCTCGCCAGCTGGACTCGTATCCCCGTAACAATAAGTGGCGTATTTTTGCTCACACAAGAGGATGTCGTTTGTTCTTTGTAACCTATGCTACTTTATAGAGGTGTATGATGGTAATTTTCTCTAACATGGTGGAGGATATAATGGAGATTATGGTAGATTTTTCTGTAGCGGGAAATTAATTTGATAAATTCTTAATAATCTGAAAAGGGTGTTGCAAAGATGTGTGGATACTAACCTGGTTCACAATTGGGAGAAGTGTCATTTGATAGTACAAGAGATGATAGTTTAGGGACATCAAGTGCCGAGCAAGGGGTTAAAGGTAGATCGTGCTAAGGTAGAAGTGATTGAGAAGTGACCACAACCTACCTCAATTCGAGAAATTCAAAGTTTTCTTAGGGTTCTCGACTTTTATAGGTGATTTATCAAATATTTCTCAAAAATTGCTACCCCTCCGTCCCAATTTATGTGGCACCATTTGACCGGGTACGGAGTTTAAGAAAATAGAGGTTGACGTTGTTAAGTATCAATTCTACCCTTGAAAAAGTAAGAGAGAGAAGATTTGAGTAATAAAAAAGTTGTTGGTAGGTTTAAAAGCATGTAGGGCCCAACAAGGGTAAAATAGAGATGATGCATTAAATAGTTGTCAAATAAGGAAAGGTGCCACTTATTTTGGGACAAACAAAAAAGGAAATGGTGCCACATAAATTGGGACAGAGGGAGTAATTCTTTATGCAAGCTACTTGAAAGAATCACCCTTTTTTTCCTCTCTAATGAACGAAAGTTAGCTTTTAAGGAGTTGAAGAAGAAGTTGGTGTCAGCACCCATCATTGTGGCACTTAACAAGCAAGCACCATTTATGGCGCCAGTAACTATACGTTGTTGCAGTGGGTAAACGAAAGAAAAAATCATGCACCCCATATACTATGCTAGTCAAACCTTAAGTGAAGTCGAGCTAGACTATACCACTATAGAGAAATAGATGATAGCTTTGGTATTTTCATATGACAAGTTCAAATCATACTTGGTGGGCTCGAAAGTGATCGTGTACACAAACCATGCAGCCATCCAGTACCTTATTGAAAATAAAGGCTCTGCGCGCAGTTAATTCATTGGGTGTTGATGTTACAAGAATTCGACTTGGAGATAAGAGATAGAAAGGGTACTGAAAATCAGGTTGCAATCCATTTGTCTAGATTGGAAGGAGCAGAGAAGAAGATAGAAATAGAGGACATTCTAAAGACCTTTTCGGTTGAGTAGTTATTTGAATGGTCGCTTGAAAAGGTACCCAGGTATCTTGATATTCTAAATTTTTTGGTAAGCAGTATCAATCCTCCTGATTTTACATCTGCACAAAAGAAAATTTTTTATAGAGATTGTCATATGAAGAAAGATAAGGTTTGGAACAAAGTCATTCGGGACAAGGTGGGAGTGGCCTCAGTGGTGGACAAGGTGGACGAAGCGAGGGTCCAATAGTTTGGGCATGTGAAAAGGAGCAGCATAGATGCCCCAATGAAAAGGTGTGAGACAGTATTGGGTATACAGAGAGGTAGCGGTAGACCGAAGAAGAATTGGGATGAGGTTATTAGACAGGACATGACCCGCATCCAGATAACCGGGGACATGACCCTAGATAGAAAAATGAGGAGGTTGAAGATTAGGGTAGAAGGTTAGACAGAAGATGAGTGATTTATATCATATTATATATGTTATTCTATATTATTCCTAGACATTATTGTTGGTTTTTTAGGTTCACTTTGGTTAGCGTTAAGTTTATATCACCAATTTCTTCATCATGATATTTGCATCTTATTTGTTCAATTATTTGCATACTATTTTTATTTTGTCGAGGATCTACAGGAAACAGCCTCTCCACCTTGGTGGGGGTAAGGTCTGCGTACATCTCACCCTCCCCAGATCCCACTTGTAGGATATCACTACGTATGTTTGTTGTTGTTGTCATTCTTTTTTCTAGGTCACTCTTCCCCATATGAAGGACATTTTAGAGGAGTTATGACAGAATTAAAGGCCTTGGAGTCTAGATTTTACAGGCTAACGTTGTTTAAGGATGCATATATCTGGGCCAAGAGTTGTAATGAGTGCCAACGCACTGGTAACACTTCTCACTATCATGAAATCAATGAACCTATTAAGGAGGTTGAGGTACTTGAAGCGTGAGGAATTTATTTCATGGTACAATTTATAAGTTCTTACGACAACAAATATATACTGGTGGTTATGGATTACGTATCCAGGGGTGAAAGCAGTTTCACTTCCAAAAAAGAATACGAAGGTAGTCAATTCCTCAAGTATAATCCCACAAGTGGGATTTGGAGAGAGTGAGATGTAAGCAGACCTTACCCCTACCAAGGTGCAGAGGTTGTTTCCTATAGACCCTCGGCTAGGAAAAATATTTTTAAAATATTTTTAAAAACAAACAAAATATTTTGAAAACATGATACAAAATAAAAAATTAAGAAACACCATGATATCTCAAGTACTCACATATAAACTACAACAACCAGAGCAAACAGAAGACATCAATAGCGATAAGGACGCACGACAAGATAAAACTACTATGCATAGGAATACTAAAGCTAGAGTGACAACAACCAATCGCCTTCTACCTAACCTTCTACTCTAATCCTCGACCTTCACTATTTCTTGTCAAGGGTCATGTCCTCGATGATCTGGAGGTGAGCCATGTCCTGCCAAATAACCTCACCCCAATTCTTCTTCAGTCTATCTCTACCTCTCTGCAGACCCAGCACAGTCAGCCTCTCGCACCTCCTCACTGGAGCATCTATGCTCATTCTCTTCACATGGCTAATCCATCGCAGCCTCACTTCTCGAATCTTTTCCACCACTGAGGCCACTCTCACCTTGTCATGAATGACCTTATTCCTAATCTTATCCAACCTCGTATGCCCACACATCCATCTAAGTATTCTCATCTCTGTTACGCTCATCTTCTAATTGTATATGGTCTTGACTGGCAAACATTCTGCGCCGTACAATATAGTTGGTCTAATGACCGCTTTGTAGAACTTCCCTTTAAGTCTAGGTACCACTTTGTTATCGCATAGGACACCAGACACAAGTCTCCACTTTATCCATCCTACTCCTATACAATGGGTGACATCATCGTCAATTTCTCCTTCACCTTGAATAATTGAGCCAAGGTACTTGAAGCTTCTCTTTTGGGGAATGACCTGAGAATAAAGCATCACTTCCACCTCTGACTCCTGAGACGCATCGCTAAACTTGTACTCCATGTATTCTGTCTTGGTTCTCCTCAGCCTGAAACCTTAAGACTCTAGAGTATGCCTTCAAACCTTCAGTTTATCATTAACTCCGCCTCAAGTCTCATCAACCATAACTATATCATTAGAAAATAAAATACACCATGGAACCTCTCCTTGAATGCTCCGTATCAATTCGTCCATCACCAGAGAAAATAAGAACGGACTAAGAGCTGACCCCTGATGCAATCCCATCTCGACTGAAAAGTGATCGGAGTCACCTCCAACTGTCCTCATGCAGGTCTTGGCTCCGTCGTACATGTCTTTAATCGCGTTGATATATGCCATTGGTACACCTTTTGGATTCCAAGAATCTCCACAAAACCTCCCTTGGGACTTTGTCATACGCCTTCTCTAGGTCTATTAACACCATATGTAAGTCCCTTTTCTTATCCTTATACTACTCAATCAACCTCCTCAGAAGATGGATGGCTTCCATAGTCAATCGTCAGGGCATGAATTCGAATTGGTTCTCAAAAATTGTTACATCCCTCCTCATCCTCTTCTCAACCACGCTCTCCCAGGCTTTCATGGTTTGTCTTAATAGCTTAATGCCCCTATAATTGTTGCAATTTGGAACATCTCCCTTGTTCTTTTACAACAGAATCATAGTACTCCACCTCCACTTTTCGGGCATCTAGGCAGTCTTCAGGATAACATCAAACAACCCAGTCAGCCAGGTTAAACTTGTTCTACCTGCACTATTCCAAAACTCCACTGGTATCTCGTTCGGCCCGGTCTCTCCTCCGCCTCTCATCTTGCGAATTGTCTCCTGAACCTCTTCAAATCCAATACACCTGCAGTGCCCAAAATCATGGAGACTCTTTGAGCGCTCTAGATGCCCCAACACAATGCTCATGTCCCCATCTTCATTTAAAGTCTATGAAAGTACTCTTGCCATCTCCTCTGAATGCAGGACTCTGCAACTAAGACTGTGTCATCCTTTTCTTTGATGCACTTTACTTGGTCTAGGTCACATGCCTGCCTCTCCCTCACCTTGGCAAGCCTATACAACTTATTTTCTCCACCTTTGTCTGCTATCTCTTGATACAAGCATTCATAAGCTGGCGTTTTAGCGTCTGAAACCGCTAACGTCGCCTCTTTCATCACGATCTTATACCTTTCCCTATTTGACCTCTTCTCCTCCCCGTCTTTACTCTCTACTAACTTTAAGTAGGTCGCCTTCTTGGCCTCCACTTTTCCTTGGACTTCGTCATTTCACCACCAGTCCCCTTTGTGTCTGTTAGGGTAGCCCTTCGAGACCCTTAAGACTTGTCTAGTGGCCCTCCTAACACAATCTGATGTACTAGACCATATTTTATCTGCATCTCCTCCACTCTCCCAAGCCCCATAGCTACTAGCTTCTCTCCCAACTCCTTAATTTTACCACTGTTCAAGGCCCCCCCACTTGATTCTTGGTCGAACATATGAAACCCTCTTCTTCTTCTTCCCTTGGATCTCAAGATCCATAACCAAGAGCCTATGTTGGATTACAAGGTTCTCGCTCGGGATAACCTTACAATCTGCACAGACTCCTCTATCGCTCTTCCTAAGAAGTAGCAAGTCGATTTGAGTCTTCGCCGCCGAACTGAAGGTGACTAAGTGCTCCTCCTTCTTCTGGAAACACGAATTCACTATCCCCCAACTCAAAAGCTCTAGCAAAATCCAAAAGAGCGACTCCTCCATCATTTCTATCACCAAAGTCGTAGCCGCCATGAAAATCATCATAGTCCCCCGCAGATGACCCGATGTGGCCATTGAAATCTCCTCCTCTGACAAGCTTCTCGGTGATATGGATACTCCGAACTACCTTATCCAACTCATCCCAAAAATTCTTTTTGACCTCATCGTCCAAGCCCGCTTGAGGTGCGTAGGCACTAATTATGATATTGGTAAGCCTTCCAAAAACAGGCTTAATAAACATCATCTTATCACTCACCCTCTTGACCTCAACAACTTGATCGCGAAGGTCCTTATCAACAAAGATGCCTACACCATTCCTATTTCTCGAGATCCCGAAGTACCATAGCTTATACCCATCAACATCTCGCACCTTAGTACCCACCCACCTGGTCTCCTAGACACAAGCAATGCTCACTCTCCTCTTCTTGAGAATCTTCACTAACTCGATGGATTTCCCCGTCAACGACACGATATTCTATGACTCAATTCTAATCCTAGCGCATCCATTGGAACCCTTGGAAGCCGCCCTCAACCCCTACCGAGGACACAACCTTAAATTAACATTATTCGATAAAGCCACTACGAATACGCAAGCCTAAAGTATAAGAGAGAGAATGGAAAGCAGTAAGCCTCAACAATATATTGCGCACAACAAAGGAAGAAGATAGGTCAACAATGGAAATTATACTAGGTCTATTATTTGCTAAACATCCTGAGAGATGTTGGGAGCATCCATAGGATGTTCAAAATACTTGTAAATATGTTCAAAACATCACTCTGAATATTTATTACATCTATCATGATGTCTCAAATATTTGTGAAAAAGACGTTCGGAACATTCTGACAGATGTTCCTCCGCCTCAGAAATTTTTCGACAGCAATTTTGATCTAAAATCAATCTTAATCCAAACAACTCAACTTCAAATGATCTCAAATTTTGTAGTCAATCTCCAATTACTATTCGCAATAATTTCAAATAATACCCACTTCAAATTCAAAAGGTGAACTTCAAATTTGAAGAAGAAGAAAATGGAGGCGAAGAATAAGATAAAGAGGAGGAAGAGGAAGCAAAAGAAGGAGAAGAAGAGATTGTGCCTTTCTGTCTTCTTACTCTTTTTTTTTTTTTTTTGGATAAAATATGAGATTTATATAGTGGGCCTTTGTGTAAAACAAGATAATTTGAAATTTTTATTTTATGAGATAAAACTTAATTCTAATGAACTCCCTTTTACTCTATTAGTTTTTAAGATTTTGTCTCTTTTCCTTTCAAAAAGACTTTGGAAGTCCCTTTTAGTTTTAACAAAACTTTTACTGAGATTATTACATCAAATGATATTGGCACTCGCAAATACTAGTCCAACCATTTAGAAAGAGTAGGAAAGAAAGAAAGCAGTTGTTCCAGCCAACTAGGAACTGCTAAGTGCTATTATGTTAGAAAGAGAAGGATGCCTACAATTTAAGATGCTTGTGAATAATTAAAAGGATCCAACTATCTATACAGAAAGCATTATGAATAGGGGAATTTGGTTGAGCTAGCATTATATTATTGGAGTGGGCTGCGGAACGGGTCACGTGTTGGGTACTTAAACTTTGTTATACGAGATTTGCTACACTTGATTGAATAATCCCCGTATAATGGATCATTTAAAACACAGCCATCATTGATGAAGCTTGGCAGCGAACATCATGTTATGTGGTCTACAACAAAAATGAATTGGACATGCCTCGGACAACCAAAGGTCATAAGCTATTATCATTAGCTAGCGATTTACCCTTACTTCATTCGTAAATATCTGTCTTAATTAATACTACAAATTGAATTATAAAAAGACCAAAAAAAAACAAAAAACAAAAAAGAGACCTCCCAAATCCCAAGCATGTACCGGAAGAACTTGCTGTCTGTGCAACGTTACTCGTTGCATTTTCACTGTTTGGGGGTGTAAAGAAAAAGACGGAGTTTTGCTAAATAATACTTTACAGCTCGTTTTTTGAAGTTCGTATTCAGCTTATCTAAGTTTATTGTTTTCACACATAGAATTATTCGCAAGAGAATCGCTAGAAGTACGTTGAATGAAAAGGGCCAAAAGAATCATTATTTTGGTGACAAATGAGTAATGGAATGATGAGGTAGCTAAGTTTATACTCGAAGTGGTTTTGGAGATATTTCATTTAGTGGATTTAATTTATATGTACTAATGCAAATATAATATTTACACTATCAATATAATTTTACTTATTCATGCTATTTGCCGAAAAAATGTTTGGAATGAAAGCTTCAATAAGAAAAACACTTAACAATAAATAGGATTCAACAATTTTAAAATTAAATATAAGATAAAGTTTGGGTGTGCGGAATCGGTTGAAAACACGCCAGTTGTTGGCTAAAGAATAAATATCTCTCTGTCCAATGGTGCAACATTCTACTCTCAAATACGAATTTTTTTGTTATAAAATCAATTAAAATATTTTGAAGAACTGCTAAAATTACTCTAATTTCTGTTATAGTAATTTAGAGTGAATAGAAAAAGGTCATTTTTAGAGTGAAATGATAAAGACCTTGAGGATGAAATTACACACTCAAAGTCACATGCAAATCAACACATGATTCCTTATGCTGATAGGGTGGGTAAATACATGGTGAGGAAAATAGAACTAACATCCCTTCTAGAAAGATGGGATAGATCCCTTCATTAATCAACAATACCTCCCAAAAAGATTGGATACATCTCTTCAGAAAAGTAATGTCTTTCGAATAACACTAGGCACATAAAATGTTGAATCACTTCAAAAAATTCGTATTATTTAGAAGGGATTATCCGCCATCTCATGTAACTAATTTTCTAGTTAATTAGTAGGGTAAATTTCTTTTACAATATTAATTTAGTCATCCTAACATCACCATGACATGCATAATAAAATAACAAGTCCTTTCACGATGATAGCAGCACGCACTGCATCTGGGCACTCCATATTCGTACGTCTCACGGGGCTACAAGTTGGCCTTGTTCCTCCTAAACACCTGGAAGATCAATAACGGTCCGTTAATCTCAGTAGTAGCTTGATTAATCTACTTTTACTGCTTAATATAGGCTTTTTTATTACTCCCTTAATAATAGGCTTTCTTTAATTAAATTGAATTAAATAGTCAAAGCTAAGATTAATTAGATTCCACTTGTCACGTCAAAAATCATTTTTGAGAGATACTCCGTCCGACCTAATTTCACTTGATCCTTCCGGTCTCATTTAGTTATCTCAATTTATTTGAAAGGGATTTAAGGCAAGAGATCAAGTTTTGTTGTATTTGGAACCTAAACTGGAAGAGCAATAAAGTCAATGAGAAAAATGAAAGTATAATGTGTACAAAATGTGAACTTTATTTTAGCCAATTTATTTGTAACTGAGACGTACTTATTTGTGAATTATCTTTTAACACTAAAATAAATCCCACCACATTTTCATAATAAGATATAATACATATCTCCTTCAGAAAAAGTGACAGCTTTAGGACCACGCTTAAGTTAAAAATATAAATGGCGGTGGAGAATATAACATAGCGTTGAGAGTAATTAACATTAGCCTCACATGATGGTGAAGAAAGTATGGACAATAGTTTGAAGTCTAAAAGAAAAAATAGAACTGCCAAGTAGAGAATAATTTCTAAGGGGAAGTGGTGAGAGAGACGGTCGCAATCATATATTTCCTTTACAAAATGCATTAAACATCATTTAGTAGCTAGCTTTATGTCATTCATTCAAACTTTCGTCCAAAATCCCACCAACTTTAGTAGTCCTTTTCTTTGTATGCCTAATCTAATCTTGTCTAATGTCTTTTTCATGAATAGAATATCTCTTTCCCTCCTTCCATATCAGTCGCTATCCCAAATTTAAAAGCGCCACAATTTCCCTATTAGAAGAAATACAAACTACACACTCTCTCTTTCTCACACTCATCCACATTCCACAATGGTTTTGGTTTCGTTAATTGTCCGTATTGTTTGTGTATTTTCTAAAATATGCTTTCACGTTTTACAATTAAATTTATAGTTCGTTAAGTCACAGGCGATCATTTTGTATTAAAATCTTATTGGTTGATTGCTAAATTACGTTTACAGGATATATAGACCGTTTAAGGTTTATCTACGAACAGAAACGGATAGTCAATATATTGATCTAGCGAATACGATTGATAGACAATAAACGAAGAGTAAAACGGGAAGTGTGAAAATTATCCGACAAGTTATACGAGCGATAATCACGAGTAATAAGTTTAACTATATGAACAGAGCGAACGAGCAGTGTAACTAGTTTAACTTAGATTTAAGCAATCTAGTGAACAAATTAATCGAGAAATAGCAGTTGAACGAACGATATATGCTAACAATCGGTTGATCACAGTAGACTCGTTTATAAGCTATTTAATATTTGAGGTTATTGATTATAATTAAGATATGCTGAGCAAAACGGTGACAGTAATCGGTAAAGCAATTGAGACGATAATAACGACAAGAATGAATGGGTGAATCAACAATAATGAAAGCAATAAATAAAATAATAAAGCTTATTGTGTTAATCAAGCGCTAGTGCTCCGGTGAGGACGATGGACGTCGTCTCCTGTAAAGCAAAGCAGAGTTACAGCGATGCAGTGGTGTAAAATAATAAATAGTGGTGGTGGAAGTTGAGCGAGTAATGTAATTGCTAAGAAGGAAGATTATATTCAGAAGAATGTATACTAATACAATGGGGAAAGGGTTGTATTTATAGTTGAAGAATCCAAACCGTAGGATGACTCTATTCTCTGCACATCTTCCCACTTTCTGATAATGTCATTATCAACATCCAACGGCCTCCGAAAATAGTGAAAGTGGCTGAAGATAAGACTTATCTTCCGAACCGATCCATTCACTTGACTTTGTAGGAGATGCGACCGATCAAGCGATCAATTAACTCTTTCCAACTCAACTCTCCGTACTGATCGACTTGACTCCGACATTCACGTTGTGTTTGCCACATCACCGATGACGTGTAATAGCATGCGTCGATTCTTGACCAATACAGATAGTCCCTCCACTTGCCAAGTGAGCGTCTATGTGAGTTTGGCAAATGGTCTTGAAATTTTGGCGGGAAAACGCGTGGCCGCTTCCTGACTTAACTTTTCAAAATAGCAGTTTTCACTTCGCATTCCCATCAGAACCACGTGTACACAAACGTGCGGCGGTTGAACTTCACTGGTTACCGAGGCAATGATTACCTTACCTCTATATAAAGTCGTCACTTGCTCTTCTCCAACTTTACACATCTTCTGATAATTCTTTTGCAATATCACTAATATTTTCCTTCTTTGATCTGCCTAAAACCACTATTGTTTCACCTGAAAACCATTCGATTTCCGAAGGAAAACCTTGAATTATAAAATGGCTACTCAAGAAGTGATCTCTTCACACCATTCTGATGTTGGCGATGCCGCTCCCAACCTTCTTGGGGATGGTGCCACCAGTGCAGCACTGCCCCAAACTGTCGCTGCGGCGGAACCGTCGCAGACTGATGGCAAGAAATGAAAGCTCAAAGTTAAGAAATCTACGCCGCCGGCGAGACTCTATGAAATTGTTTCTAAAGAATGGCAAACTAACAATGACCTCCTGTCTGGGGTGACCCGGATCACCACAAAATTTTCTGATGAAAAGAGGATGTGGAAATACGTTGCTTCAATAAAGAAGTATGTCGCCTCCACCCATGGTAAGCATTTGAATATTCCTGGCTTAGTCAATTTACGCTTTCGAGTTTTGTTTTATTATTGCCCATCTCTTGTAGGCATAAAAGGGGATGAAAAGGACGTCGCATCGGTCGCAGGGGCTGGTGAACCTGCTGCCGTTGAAGAAGAAGAAGTTAGGGCGAAAAAGTCGGCCCCTCGCCCTTCAAGAAAAAGGAAGGTAGCCAATCCTTATAAAGCTATCAGCAAACAAGACCACGCTTTGAAGGCTGCAAAAGGACGAGCTCCTTACATAGGGGTTAGCAAAATGCAACGGTCGCTGGTGTTATAGCAATCGATGATATTCAATCGGTTGGGGAGGAAGGCATGTTAGTGGTTTACCATTCCCCCGATCAGGATGTCGCTGTAGAATCATCCTCTGAGCAACCGTTGAAACGCGCCAAGCGGCTAGGGAAGGAAATAATGCAAGAAGATGAGCAGCCAAAGTTGACTGAGGGGAGTCAATCTGCCCCCATTATAGAGTTTACTCCCGCGGCACTTCCCCTTATACAGCTAACGCCGGTAATAGAAGTGTCTTCCAGTGCTGAGAAAGACTCCGACAAGAACGCGCCTAAGGCCGATCCCCAAAGTGTTCACAAGAAGAGAAGAGGTATAGACTCCTCTTAGATCGAAAACCCGAACTCCCCTTAGATCGGGAAGTTGAATCAGCCCGATCTAAGCACACTGAAAGTTTTGGCTCTTCATTCTTCGTTGTTGACCATGACCGTCCCATCGTTCCAATACCCAAGGGTGAGGATGAGGCCGCTTATGCTGCTCACAAGCGAGCCGAAGAAGCTGGTAAACTGAGGGACCGTTCGATCACGATAACGGTCCCTAAAGACACCAATCTGCTTAGGCATCCAAGGCATCTTGTTGATCATCTCTATGAAGTGATTGGCCCCATGGAGCGAGCTCGGATGAACACTTGCAATGACTTGCAACTCGCCTCTCTCACTTCCTACAACGTCTTTCGGGTAATTCTAATCCTTTGCACATTTTTCTTGATTGATTTTAAGTGTTCGTGAACTGAAGCCTGTGTTTTGTCTTAGACCATTATCCTAGCAATTGAAAATGCCGAGCGGATTCGGCAGCTTGACGCGACCGTCCGAATGTGGCAAGATCGATTCTTTACTGTTGTAGAAGCTGGGTCCCTTCTCCATCACGATCTTAGAAAGCTTAGAGTTAATGATACTCTATTGATGAAGCAGTTCGACAAACTCAAGGCGGTCATCGAGTCCAAGGTGCTGCTTGAATCGGATTTGAAAGCCCAAATCACCATCTTGCACCAGATTCAGGCCGATGATAAGGAAAAACTGGAGGCTGCTGAGGCCAAGATAAAAGCCGATGAAATCAAAATTTGGTCCTTAGGAAAGGACCTTGAATTCATGAGGGGAGATCTCGAGGCCGCGTAGAATGGGAGGAGTGAGGCCATTATAGACGCCAATGAGTTGCAGACCAAGAATCGGGCCCTTGTCTTAGAGAATAGCAATCTGAGCAAAGAGCTGACCGATCTAAAAATTGAGATGGATGGTCATGAGAACCTTAGGATTGCAGAGGCAAGGCGCGAAGCCCTCTTGGATTTGTCGGAGAAGGGATATTAATTGGACGCAGAACTGCTCGAAGCTGAAGAAACTGTGAAGATTTACCGTATAGATCTTGGCCTTTCTCCTGAGAAGGTCAAGTATGAAACCGAGAAAGATGAAAATGTTGGAAGGGGAAAATAAAGGGGATGAGTAGGTTTTCATCGCCCATCGTCTTTTGTTTTTGTTTTTTATTAATGTTTTTACGACCAAGGGTTGTGGTCGTCTTGTAAACATAATGAGGCCTCTGGCCGTTTTCAATTAATGAAATCTTTTTCTTTGCATTTATCATTATGAGTTTTGGTTTCGAAGATAGAGTTTATGTTTTTTCATTTTGAAATTCTAATGACTACTCCCTGATATTGTTTTTTCAAAAGACAAGCTATGATTCCCTCATTCGAAGCAACAAACTTCGTTCTAATTTTGGAAAAGATTAAAGTGATTGGGGTCCAATGTAATGGTGTGTGATGAAGAGCGACGTCTCACTTTCATGAAAATGCACTCCTCGAACATTAAGTTCGGAATCATAAATTTTGAACACTTGGTCATTTTAACTAGCATAAAGAATGACGTCGAATGTTTGACATGAAGTATGTTTTATTTATGATAATATCGGCCACTATCGGGCGCATAGTGCAAGATGTTTTCCGACCTTTGATTTCGATCGGTTTCTAAGCATGGTCGTTCGAGGCACATTTGAATATACAAACTAACACTTGGCCGCTAATGGACCGTTTACATATCGGTTAGTCTAAACTACGAACAGCCCCCAGTGTGAGTCCATTTTTTATCAATAAAGGAATTGGAAAAACTTAGGGCATTCCCCAGTATCTATTCAAACATTCACCAACTTTGAATTTGGGGTAGTTCCCAGTATTTGTTCAAACATTCACTAACTTGGGAATTGGGGCAGTCCCTAATTAGCAAGTGACCGACTAATCTTCAACCTTTTCCATCCCCCCCAGTGTTCAGGTGTAAAGCATGAGGAGTCGGACACTGGTCTAACGTCTCTGTTTTACGATCTTTTGATTGTTTTCCTGAAACGAGGATGCAAAGAAGAGAAACTTAGTTGATTTAAAGATTAATACCACATTAGAGTGTTCGTCAGACTTATCGACCCCGATTCAGAGCGTTCAGGCTCGAGTATTCGTGGGTGATGTATGTCATCACTCGATTCCGACTATGCCTATCATCTAAAAGTGTTAGTACCAAAAACAATAATAGAATATATCTGAGTTGGAATAAGGAGTGAAAATAAATGTAAAAGTAGAAGAACTGAAACCACCTTAGGTAGTTGTTTCAGAAGTTAGGGCTCCAATTGGCGTGCAGAGAGTTTTAAAATCTTCGTAAGGTCTATTAGGACCTGTCTATGAAATTTGAGCCAAATCAGACCTCGTTTGGTACATATCGGAAGAAGATTTCAGTTTTTATTGCCGATAAATATTAAAAAGAGATTTTCGAGCTCGATTTTGGAGAATGAACTCCGCTTCGAAATCCGAAAGTGCCATTAGAATCGTATGATTATTTGTGACTTTTTTGAACATTCGAAAGTGAATTTCGAGGTTGTTCGGCTAGTTTCCGCTAAAATCCCGAAAGTTAAATAATTTGACATTTTTCCTTTTAGTTTGCAAATTGAGTTTCGGGAGTCCGATTTGAGATCCGCCTTAGATAGTGTGTTACATATATTTTGTATAACTTGTGAAATTTGGGATCATTTCGAATTTCGAAGAGTTCCGTTTTAATTTTCGTCGCGAAAAGAAAAGAAAAGAAAATAAAATAAAATAAAGAAAAGAGAAAAGAAAAAGGAAAAGAAAAAGAATGAAATGAAAGGCGGTGGGCTTATCTACAAGCAGCATATGAAGCGAAATAGAAACAAAAGCAGAAACAAGAAATGAGCGAAACAGAGAGAATGAAGGGAACAAAAAATACCAAAAAAACTGAGAAAAGAGCCCGAGAAAGATAGAATTTTCACCCCGAAACATTCAGGTAATGACCTTAATACATTATTTTAGTTTATTACGTGTGTTTGAATATATTTTGAAGGTAAAAATTGGGATATTAGACATCGTTTTAATAAGTTCAACTAATAGTTTAAAGGGTCAATTGGACCCCGATAATGTAATTGATTATATATTCGTACTCAGTGAGTTATGGGCAACATATAAATGTAATTTATTTAGTGTTTGGTTATGTGACTTTGAACCATGTACATAGGCATGGCCTGCGTATTCGTATGCGAATAGGGTATCAGGTTCCTAACCGGATTGCCCTAAGATATGAGGAATGAAGCATTTAGCCTAATTTGATATATTTTCTACTTATTAAATAAGCAGGATTGTTTGGCAATAAATCCAAAGGGAAACGCGGTTGTTGAGTAGCTTTGTAACAAGGTAAGTGTTTGTATCCATTTCTTTGGAGGCCATTGACCTCGTGGATAATCTACGACGTGTTCCTTACGTGTGTAGTTGCCGATAGGCGTACTCATTACGCCTTAGCTTTGGATTTACATTATATATTATATGTTATGTCATGTTGTTGGTATTGCATTGAGGATCTGAGCATTGTACTCTGGCTGTGAGTGGGCATATACTTTCCGGTTGTCGATGAGAGTCCCCAGCTGGTGATGGGTTAGTATTACATTATGTTGCATTCATATGCATTATATTGCATTCATATCGGGTGCAGGAGTATTCCGCCCCAGGAGAGCGTAGGAGTATTCCGCCTCTGGTTCATATCATATTAGGTGCAGAAGTATTCCGCCCTGGGGGAGTGCAGGAGCATTCCGCTTCTGGTTCATATCATATCGGGTGCAGGAGTATTCCGCCCTAGGAGAGTGCAGGAGTATTCCGCCTCTGGTTCATATCATATTGGGTGAAGGAGTATTCCTTCCCAGGAGATTGCAGGAGTATTCCGCCTCTGGTTCATATTATATTAGGTGCAGGAGTATTCTGCCCCAGGGGAGTGCTGGAGCATTCCGCCTCTAGTTCATATCGTATCGGGTGCAAGAGTATTCCGCCCCAAGAGAGTGCAGGAGTATTCCGCCTCTGGTTCATATCATATCGGGTGCAGGAGTATTCCGCCTCAGGAGAGTGCAGGAGTATTCCGCCTCTGGTTCATATCATATTGAGTGCAGGAGTATTCTGCCCCAGGAGAGTGCATGAGTATTCCGCCTCTGGTTTATATCATATCGGGTGCAGGAGTATTCCGCCCCAGGAGTAGGAGTATTTCGCTCCTATTTGTTACTATATTGCATTCCCCTCATATACAGGAGTATTCAACTTAGATCATCATCGTATGCACTTATGGAATTAGAATTGATATATACAAATCTCCCAACAGAATTAGAGAATATAATTGCAGAGTCTCAAACAGCTATATGAGAAGGAACTGATCTTGGGCATATTTGATACATTTTAGATATATATTTTCCCTATCTTTTACTTAAATTCAATGCTAAAGAGTGCCCAACATTGCTTATTTTGGATACTCTACTAATTTGGTGTGTTTGAATGACTTAGGTATGAATTGGTGAAATTTTGGAGCAAGATGGCTATACTTTTTGGAGAAGTCTGAAGTCATAGTTAAAGTAGAAAAATGAAGAAGAGTGGTGTCAAAAATCAGCGGAGTAATGAGCTTTGTAAGCTCTTTGTATGAACCTTACAACAGTCGTACATTGTGAGAGATGATGTGAGACCTGGGAGACGAGGATACAATAGTCGTACATTGTAAGAGTGGTTGTATGACCTAAAAGGTTCCCATCTGAATTGGGATTAGGTTAAAACATTTTGTACTCATAGTAATCCATATATAAGCAACCTTAAACATAATTTTAGGTATCTTGGGACCTTTGGGAGGTGGAAAAACACTGGAAACGGGTTGGAGCTCAACGTTTACATTGAGTTTTCTTCTCTTTTCCTTTATATAATTTGTTAGTTCTAGAGTTGTGGGATTCTCCATGAGTTGATATTTCTAAGTTAATTTGATTTCATTGATTTATTATATTGGGTTATTTATTCATATCATGAGCATAATTATTTGGTTGCTTGATCACCAATTGAATACTATCTATGAACCTAGGGTTGAACTCGAAAGTGGGAACCATAGATTGCAATAGGACTGAATAGAGCGTGTTCCTGAACCTGGGCATCGGGGAATGGTTTCGCGGTTAGGATAAAAATATACAAAACAGTCATGCTTAGTCATTATATAGGAAAAATAAATGCGTTCTTGTTAACTCTAATTCCATAGACATATAGGCGTTAGGTTGATTTGAATTGGCGAGCAAGGTATCGAAAGAGTCATGTGAGTAATATTAGCCATGTGATTAGTAACCCAGATAAATTATTTAGTCAGATTAACAGAAGAATTCAACAGGATTGGCAGATTTCCCATAACCCTAGGCTATTATCTCTTCTTGAAATCCGAAATCTTGTTTTAATTATTTTACTTGTTAGCTTAATCTTTGGGGGGAGTTCAGCAAGAGTACCAAAATTATGGTTGGAGATGGGCAAAGAACCAGACTATGGAAGGACAATTGGGATGGAACAGGGAAGTTGATGGATCAATTTCCTAGTCTATTCAACAAACAAGGAGGTTCTTCTAGCTGAAGCTTTTAAGAAATCTGGTTGGGATTTTCAGTTTAGAAGGAATTTCTTTGATTGGGAATTGGAAGAAGTGGAATCATTCTTACAAAAAATGCTTTCTGTTAAGCTTGTACAGGGAAAGGAAGATGTTATAAGTTGGAATGATAGTAAGATGGAATTTTTACAGTGAATTCCTTATATAGGAAGCTTATCAATCCTATTGAGGTGTTGGGGCCTAGGTGGCCATGGAAGCAGATTTGGAAAACATTTGTCCCTACTAAAGTGGCATGTCTTGGCTGGATGGTGGCTCATGAAGCATGCCTGACCCAAGAAAATTTGGCAAGAAGGGATTTTAACATTTGTAGTAGATGTTATCTCTGTGAGAAAGCATGTGAATCAGTTAATCACCTTTTCCTGCATTGTCAGTTCACATGGAAGATCTGGAGCATGTTCATGACCATTTTTGGTGTTCAATTTGCCCTCCCTGAAAAGTTCATATGCTTGCTAAGATGCTGGAAATATACATTTACATGGAGCCGAAACAAAATGATCTGGCTCGCCATTTCTTTGTGTATCGTGTGGACAGTCTGGGAGGAAAGGAACAAGAGATGCTTTGAAAGCAAAAAGAAGCCACTTCAAGTTGTGGAATTTAGATGTATTCAGAACTTATACTATTGAAAAAATGGAAGCTCTATTTTTTGTTTTGATCAGTTACTAGACTTGTTAGATTTTATAGAGATTTGATGTAAGCAAGTCTAGTTTTTTTTGTATCTTTGCAGTATTTCCTTGATACTGCTTTTAATAAAACTTTACCTTACCTTATCCAAAAAAAACTTGTTAGCTTAATTTAATTAGTTAACTTTAGTTATTCTTAATAAACTCGTGAAATCTTCCTTATTTAGATAATTAAAACTTGTCTGATTTAGTCGTAGTTAATCAATAGTCCTCGGGGGAACGGTACTTTTCTTATCACTTTATTACTTGATCGACCGCGTATACTTGTGTGTGCGTTTGGAGCGACAGGAACCCAATCTGAAGTGCAAACAATAACAGAAGTACTATTATTATATCAAAAAGTAATAGCACACGTCGATTTATTTCTTAATTTTTCATTTTTTTTGCTCTAGAGTTACAGGTACTTTCTTCAATTACGAAAACGACATTGTTCTAACGGAAATTTCACATTTATTTGGAGCCATTAACATGGTTAACATTTTAACAAACCAAGATTTCGTGTGCAAACAGGATTAGTGTTTAATATTGTTTTGGACAATGTAACTTGAATGGAATAGGGCTAATCACAAATATATACAACCCTAACACCAAAATTACAAAAAATAACAACATTATTCCAATTTACAAAATATACCAACATTTCTTTACCCATTATATACAAAACCAACAAAATTAACAAATTAGGGTTCCTTCTTCTTCCTACTGCCCCCCCCCCCCACTGCCACCACCCCAGGCGGCGGCGCCGCCTAGTCACCGCCGGCCGCCGCCGCCGGCCACCCACCGGATTTTTTTTTTTTTTTTTGTATCTAAAATATGAAATACACATATAAACATTGATTTCTCTTTGAAAATACACTTGCAACATACATATAAACAAAAAATACATGTAAATACACAAAAAAAAGTATTTTACATTCACTAAACACACACATACATACAAGGATCTACGGATCTACAAAATAAATATACAAATTTATGTATGTCACACATACACTTGACATACACACAAAAACACATACAAAAAATACAATAGATGTTCAGATATACATGTTCATACAGTAACATACACGTTCATACACTTCTGTGCTGAAAAATTATTACATGTATATACACGAACATACAGATACATACACTTGCAGATCTGAATTTGAATGTGTATATTCAAATGTAAAAAAGAAGAAGGAGAAGCAGATCTGAACTTGTATTAACAAAATACATGTGTATACATAAAAATACACACATATACACGTACAAAATGAAAAAAGAAAAAGAAAAATGAGGAGAAGATGAGAAAAGAGGAGCAGATCTGCTCCAATCACCATGGTGGAGACACGCAGCGGCTGCGACGGCGGAGCAGAGGCATGGGGGGGGTGACGGCGGGAGGGTGGGGTGGGTGGGTGGAGGAGAGGAGAGAAAGAGAGAGGGAGAAGTTAGGGTTTTGGGTAGAGAGGGAAATGAAAAATTGTATATTTTGTAAAATGTGAAAAAGTGTTGGTATATAGGGTAATTATTTAAAAATATCGGTATTTTTTGTAATTAAGTGGTTTAGTATGTCAATTAGCGTAAAAATATCAATGCAATAAGGAGAGAACTTATTTATTTACAAATGATTACTTATACATCAAACCAATAAACAGATGATATGTATCTTTTACATACACGTTTATCTTTTATATTAGTGATTATCCTTAATAGACGTTTAGTGTCACTTCTTCTGATGAGTTAAACATGTGAGCCCTGTTCAAAATTTGAAGAACTTGGAACTCATCCATCTAACTTTTTACACCTACACCTCTTCTGAATAACGGACGCGTAGTAACTAGTGACAAGATAATCTAACAACCCTATTCGGACTAATGAGTGCGATCAAAGGAAAAACGAAAGCACTAATAAGAGAATTCAGTTAAGGAGGAGCTTGAAAGAGGAGAGGAATTGCAAGAAAGGAGAGAATTATGAAAAGGTGAAAGTAGTAGGGAACTAGGAAACAATTAAAAAAGTTGAGGGACCACCATTCCCCTTAACTTTAAAAATGAAAAGTGGGTTTCATACAAGTACTACTTCCTAATTTGATTTCCCAATTGACAAGTTTGAGTCTAGTTAATTCAACATGACATATTCTTCTGTTAGTACTATTACTAATAGATTTCCGAAATGAACAGGTAATTTTCTAAGCGCCAATAACTCTTATAAGATACTTTATTAGGAAATCCTTGACTTGCAAATGGTGGTTGCAAGAGAGAGAAAAGAGGTTTACGGTGCTGATTAATTAATGGGAGATTGCAGTTAAAATACAATGTTTGTAACTCCATCTTCGACCATTTTGGATCTTATTGATATCCCCTCTTCCATGTTACCAATTCCAATCTCCTCTTACAAAATCCATAGCAAATGAAATATTGGAAGTACAAGTGGCTTTCGTTTCTTAGAGGAGATGGTGCAACTCGCACCTATTGTGTGTGAGACTTTCTTTTGGTGGTAGCTTGAGTATGAGTTTTGTAGAGGAGGATTTAATTTAAATATCATGTAAAGAGACGAACACCAAAGTTTCTCACATGGTTAGTGCTTGCTTACTCAAACATACAAATGTGATTACTTATGATTGCTTATTTTATAGTACATGTCAACATTCATGTGCCAAAGTGCTCCTGGAGGTTACAATGTCAACTATGCCTCCACAAGCCACTTAAAACACAAACGACAAGTTGAAGGAAAGAAAAGGAAGGCAGTTTAGCATGTGTCCAAGCAATCCCCATCAAACGCATGCTTCTATAGTATCATACTACTATCATTTTCTAACAATAGCTCTTGCGTGCATTCACAAATGAATAAGCAATGAAATACAAAAGCAAATACTTAATTCATTCAAGGAAGTTCCAAACTGACCTAATAACATAGACAAACTGTTTTGTAACTGAAGTAATTTCGTCACGTATTTATACACAAAAACTGAGTTTCAAAGCCATTGTACAATGAGGCGAACAGAAGAGCTAGGAGGATAAAATAGGATCGCCTCAACGTAAATTCTAATATATATAAACTGATTTAGGCAGTGATAACAATAACAATAGATCAAAAAGGTCAGCGTTCATACTCTCCCCTTTCCGTTGTCAAAATCAACCATCATATGGTTTGGTGGATTTGTTGGATTTCCTCCTTAAAACAACAATCCAGGTAATCACTTCCAAAAACAGGGCAATTGCTCCTAACACAACTAGTATACCAATATATGCAGATCTCCATTTAGTTGCAGGATCTAGTATGTCAAGACCTTTGAACACGTTAATCAAGCTAAGGACAAGCATTGTATAACCAACTCCATGGTGATAGATATTCCAGTAAAATCTGTACTTATGGTCCTTCTTGGGCCTCAACAACAAGGCAAAAACCTACAAACAAATGCAAAACCAGCACATCGACAGAGAAATCAACCCAACAATTGTAGCTATTTAAGGTGCATAAATGAAATAATGAATGGCTAAAGATAACGATTCAGGACTCAAGAACCAAAAAGCATTACCTGCAATGTCGCAAGAGAGAAGAGTGCAATCCCAATATTACGATGGGCACTGTACGTGATACCCTTTGATTCACTTCCTAGCTTAAGACCAGTAGCCCAGCCAGCAACTCCAATAACATAAGCAGAACACTGGCAAGAAAGATGAAGATAAAACCAAGCTGGATCTGCAGACTGGAAAGTTCTCAAGTACCTCGCTATGATGACACCAATTGGAAAAAGAATTCCCCAACTAATAGCATTAAGGATTCCATGGATCTGCGAAAAAAGTTAAGACAATTTTTTAAAACACAAACTCCAGCAAATGGATCCACCATCATCTAATAAAAATTCACTTTACAGATAATCCAAAATATCATATAATACTCGAAAAACCTGCAATTGGAAAACAATAAAAGAACGTTTGAGATAATTTTCCAATTTCTCTAGTAGGTAATCTGCTATCCTTTTTTTGGTAGTATAACAATTATTCTAAAGTAAATTACCTATTCGTCCAAAAAACTTACTGTTTTAACAATTCAACAAACATCAGCAATATCTAGTAAAATCTTGTAACTGTTTCAAGATTCCTCAAAACAATATGCCTAAAATCTTCATTGAAGCCCTTAAAATTTTATTCCACAAATAAACATACATACTAGGCAAAGCTAGCAAGAAAAGAAAAAGAGAACAATAATTTACACTTTTAACTGACAAGAAGGGTCAAAGTAAGGGCTAAAAAACTCCGGTCTCAGGTTGTGAGTGTTCAAATCCCAACGGAAGAAAAAACAATAGTAGATGATTTTCTTATATATGTTCAAGTCTAAGTAGACAGAGTTACCTGATTACAATATTAATAAGCCGAGGTGAACATAAACTGGCCTGACACCACGGTTATTAAAAAAAGAAGGGTTTAAAAAAACTCACATTTTTCTTCTTGAGTTTAGAATCACTAGAAGAAGCACCACTTTTACTTTCACCACTCAACAGATCAAGGCTACCTTTAGCATTCAAATTCCCTGGTTGAAAATCATGCTTACTTGGCACCCCATTAACCACAGAGGGACCCACCTGCCACACATGATTCACCGTAGTTTTCCCCTTTTCCGGCAACACAACCGTCGCGAACAACCTCATAACTCCACCGTCAAACTCCGCCTTCGCCTCTTTCACATCAAACCACAGTTTATCCGATTGTTTAAAATTAGTATAGCCAGAAATATCATAAGGTTTTACAACCATAGCCCCTTTAGAATCTTTAAACGCGAATAATGTTTGGGCCCCGATCATACCAGTAGCCTTTGGATTAATAGCCCATGCTATCCATCCGTCGGGCTTATCGGGCCGGGCCACGAATGCAATATCAAGTGTTGAATTATCAGCATTGTAAGTCCAATGAAGATATGATTTAAGTGATGGAAGATCAGTACAACGTGTGTAGAGTTTGTTGTTTGTGAATTTTTGTGATGAACATGTTGTTTGGGAAAGTGAAGGGGTAATTGTTAGGGACAAAATTGTAAAGAAAATGGCTAGAAACATGGCCATTTTCTTCTTCAGACAATGCAACGGTGGAGGAGTGTGGGGGGAGAAGTATAGTCCCTATATTTTATATGGAGAGACAGCTAAGGGAGCTGTAAATATTTGGAAGGTTTTTATTGTTTTTCGGGATATGGACTTTTAACCCTACAATTGTTTACGACTATACGTTATACCTTTGTGTACTACTCCTTCCTTTCTACTTTATGTGTCATAGTTTGACTCGATACAAAATTTAAAAAATAAAGTAGGACTTTGAAATTTATGGTGTAAAATAAAGGAAAGATGTTTGTGTGGTTGTAAATCATTTCAATAATGGCAAAACTGTAATTTTGAAGTTAAATTGTTACCAAATTTAGAATGCTGTCATTCTTTTTGGAACAGACGAATAAGAAAATGCTGCCACATAAATTGGAACGGATGGATTACTATAATTTAGGCTACGAGAAAGGAAAATTACCTGTACTCGACTCAAGTTTGACTTGAATGGAGCCATAGTTGACTCTAGTTTAATTGGAGGCATAATTGTATGATAATAACGTGACATATATATTCTTTGTTATAAATATTTTATATTATTGTTTAGCTATGCTAAACTAGGAAAACCTTCTAGTAGAATAGAACACTTTTAAAATTATTTTGACAAGAAAAGGAAAAAAAGTTAAAAATCGTGCTAATCTATAAGGAAATACTTAACTATTTAGAAAAATTTTAATATCATCCAAGCAAGGAAAGTTCGCTAACTATTTATTGTTGCTACTTCTTTGGCATAAGTTTCTTTTCTCTAAAACTACCATGTTTTGTGTTTTTCTCAATACCATGTTTGCTTTAATAGAAAATATATAAATATTGTGTCATTATTGAAAGTAAAGAAGATCATTAAGAAATTTTCGGGTATATTCTTAAAGGCTGTATTATAACTTAACTAAGAAATCCCAACAATTAAAAGAATTTCCTTATGTCATGATTCAAAACTCTTAAAAGGAACCCTTTGGTAGTTAAATAATTTTCCTTTCTCTAATATTGGTCACTATGTTATTTCCTTTTTTAATTCTTTTAACTTATTCCTATTTTAACAAAGTCAAATTCGATCAATTTTTTTTTTTTTTTTTTTTTTTGCATAATCTTGAGATTTAGAGCTAATTTCATAATGTGGTTTAGGTGAGGAAAACCAATGGGACCCCGTGGAACAAAATCAGAAACTTACAATTTTAAAAAATGATTTGAAAATATATTAATAACCATGCGGTTGTTAGTAAGATTATTAATTGTCGAACAATTGTTGGTTTATATATTTATTAAATATAATAAAGTATTATTTATTTAGTTCAATTGTGTCATGTGTGTCTTATTATTTATTTAGTAGTTGATTTAATGTGTAGAGTCAAGCTTATACACGGAAGATAAAATCATCGATTCTTGTAAATAATGAAGTAGTGTTCACAATCTAAGATGGAAATTGGACAAAGCCATCGGTATGATTGTAGTACAAGATTATATATAATTTAACTTCTTGTGTTAGTACGCTTTGTGTGCATCGAACGGACTAAGTAGAGATAAATATTTTTTATAATGACTATATATAAAACAAACTCTCTAGCTCATCAAATGTACCTTACAACAAACAACAACAACATACCCAGTGTATCCCACAAGTGGGATCTGGAGAGGGTGAGATGTATGCAGACCTTACCCCAACCGAGGTGGAGAGGCTGTTTCTGATAGATCCGAGGCTAGGAAAAGAAACATATTAGAAAACACCTTTGAAAATCAAGCCAGTAATATCATGCTATAGAGAATGTTAAAACTAAAGATTATCCAACAAACAGATAATAACAGTAGATATAAAGTCGAAGAGTAAACTGGAAATCATCTATATAAATATAGTACTACATCTAATAAGGGAAAAGATCTTCGACTACAGTATAGGGTAAAAATTGGCATGCGCACGTGGCAGCTCGGTTGTATGGATCAAGGTGAACCGAACAGATATTTGTAAGTTGTAGTTCGAGATAAATAATGAGGTTACTGAAAGTCAATAACCGAAGTCATAACTCGAGTTGCACTTCGGTGAATTATCACCTCGGTCGATCAACAAGCTCACATCTGCGAGGGCGACGACTTAAACCTCGGTGGATCATCCCATCTTCAGCAGAGTAAACTCCCACTAATTCAGTCCACTAACTCCACTTTCAAAGGATGTGGGACGTGAGTAGATTAATGGGGAATATGGGAAAAGTGGCTTGAACTTTACATACCTATAAATAGTAGTATGTCTCATATTGTAACTATCGAGAAATATATACAGAAACTCTGCCAAAATTTGTATTTGACGCATATATTGAAACTTCTTTTCATTCATCAGCTTGTTCAATTTTATTGATTTATTTTAATATTGATACTTTGCAATGCTTGTAAACCCGTCCCAAATTTGATTTGATTGTCTAAACTGATTTAGGCCAATACAAATTGGCGCCGTCTGCGGGGATTCAAGCAATTAAGCTTTGTTTCAAAGTTAAACGAAATCATTTTATTTCACGCGATGGTTGACAATGGTGATCACACCAATGCGCACCAGTTACATCCCGATGGACAAACTGGTACGTTCTTACCACCACTTCCAATAGAAGATACACCCATGCCACCGCCACCTCCAACAGATCCTTCTTCATCAGGATCAAGCGACCCCTTCCAAACGTTTATTATACGCTCTTTGAATATCCTCCAAGCGCGCTTCGACCAGTAAGCAACCTTTAACGCTGAATTTTGTAGCTCCTTAGAGGCAGTCTCGGTGAGAAATCATGCTACCCCCACTGATACTCCACCTATAGCCCCGAATAGAGGCATCCCGTACTTCGTTCCTGTGGGCGCGACAATAGGGGGACCTCAAAATGGAGCCACGTCTGGAGGCTCAAGGACTGCGCCGAACACAAATCCACCATTCGGAACGGTTCCCAACGTGGCGGAGACCAACTCCTCAGTAGACCTTGAAAAGTTGAAAAGAGAGATCGAGGCTCGAGTCGAGGCCAAAGTTGAAAAATGACTCGAAAACGTCCCCGAGGTAAGGAAGACCGAAAGGGCATTAGACATTGACCAGTGTAGGCAATTGCCTTACAAACCCAAGGCTGCCCCAGCACCAATTCCTAAGCATTTTAAAATGCAAATCTTAAATAAATATGATGGCACCACCGGCCCAGTCGTACACGTGACCGATTTCATGGAGATGGTGAAAGGGAATGACTTATCTAAAATTGAAAAGGAATCTATATTCTTGAAGAAATTCAGGGACACATTGGAAAAGGGGGAACTGCGTTGGTATATGCATTTGCCCTCAGAATCTATCTTAGATTTCAAGGAGCTAGCTAATGCGTTCATCAAGGCTCATACCGGAGCACAAAAGATTCTTCAAAGGAAAGAAGATATCTTCAAGGTCAAGCAACAATATGGGGAGCCCATCAAAGGCTTACTCGAGCGATTCCAAGCCAAGAGGATGGAAATGCCCCCCCCCCCCCCCATGGGAGATAACTTGGCCATCATGACCTTCGAAAGAAATATTAATGTTCAAAAATATCAAGCAGCCGCCGAGCTAAGGAAAGAGCTTCAACAATATCAAGCTCAGATGTGGAACGAGTTGCACGACAGAGCTACCACCAAGATAAGGTTGGAGGAAGCAGAATAGACAGCTGCAGGTCGAAGCCTAAACTATAGAAATCGCCCTGAGTCATCACGACGCGCCGAGGGGAAACTCAAAGGGTCGATATGAGCCATATGACTCACAAAGGTAGCATGTAAACGAAAGGCTCAGTGGACCACCCATAAGCCAACGCCTCGGTGGTCGGGTAAATCATAATGGTAATCACGAACACCATAGGCCCGCTTTGGTGTCCAAAGATAAAGACCTAGCTCGGATACCAGATTACAACTTCAATGTGTCAACCACCGAGCTGGTAAATCCCTGAAGGGGATGACAGACAAATGGGTGAGATTACCCAAAGATATAAGGACAGCTCTCGAAAAGAGAGATCAAAGTTTGCATTGCGAGTTCCACATTGATTATGGACATCTAACTGAGAATTGTAAGGCGCTTCGCCTCGAGGTGTCTCATCTATTGAAGAAAGGATTACTCGGTGAATTTCTCACTAATAAAGGTAAACAAAATTACGCAAAGAACCGAGGGAGTGGAGAGCCGCCGAGGGCACCACCCCCTGAGAGGGTTGTGAACGTGATATCTGGCGGATCTGAAGTTAATGGTATGAACTTATCCTCCGCCAAAAAGTTTTCCAAGTTGTCAATAACGATGGAAAAGAGGACCCGAACAGGAGGTTCAGGCAAAGAGATTATTTTTTATGATGATGATTGTGATGGAATGATATTTCCCCATCACGATGCCTTGGTCATCATGATAAGGATCAATGATTCAGACATCAAGCGAGTCTTGATAGACCCCGGTAGCTCGGTCAACATTATAAGCTACAGGGCTGTTAAGAAGATGTGGTTGAAGGACCAAATCGTCCCGAAGGCAACCATCCTGACAGATTTCAACAATTCTACTGAGAAGACTTTGGGTGAAATCACACTCAATACTTATGCAGAAGGAGTTGTCAAGGAAATAATGTTCCAAGTCATGCCCGAGGACATGGCTTGCAATGTAATCCTCACGGGGTCGTGGATTCATTCAATAGAAGCTGTACCATCCACCCTTCATCACGTCATTAAATTTCTAACCTCTTGGGGAATACTTTCGATTAAGGGTGAGCAACAAATGGCTAGAGAGTGCTATTCGGTTTGCATTGAAGAGTGGAATCGTCCTGAATGGACCAAAGAAATAGCAATTAAAGCAGCCGAGGTCTAGTGAAGAGAGGGGTTCAGTTTCTCAAATCAACCCCCAAGAAGAAGTGGTGGAAAAGATCCCAGTGTACATTCAAGAACCTCGGAAGCAAAAAGCCAAGGATTCAACCACCGAAGATTTGGAATCCTTCACGCTCTTGAAGGATTTTCCAAACAGAAAAGTGTTTGTCGGCTCGGAGTTGGACCTAGAGTCAAAAAAGCTATAATCAAGTTATTGAAGTCCAATAGTGATTGCTTCGCGTGGTCCCATGCTGACATGGTCGGTATCGATCCGGAGATCATGACCCATAAATTAAATGTGGACCCATGCTATACCCCGGTGAAGCAGAAGAAAAGGTCATATGTCGGTGTACAGAGGAAGGTGATCGAGGATGAAACAAAGAAGTTGCTCGATAATGGCTTCGTAAGAGAAGTAAAGTATCCCGAATGGTTGGCCAACGTTGTGGTCGTGCCCAAGAAGAATGACAAGTGGAGAATGTGCGTGGATTACACGAATTTGAACAAAGCTTGCCCCAAGGATTCTTATCCCTTGCCTCAAATAGATAGATTAATATACTTCACGGTTGGACATAAACTATTAACCTTCTTGGATGCTTATTTGGTTTACAATCAAATTCTTATGGATCCCGAGGACGAAGAAAAGACCTCGTTCATTACTGACTGAGGTACGTATTGCTATAAAGTAATGCCCTTCGGGCTCAAGAATGCCGGTGCAACTTACTAAAGGTTAGTATTTTGCATGTTTAAAGATTACATTGGTAAGTCGATGGAGGTGTACATAGATGACATGCTAGTCAAGTCAGTTCGGGTGAAGGATCATTTGAATCACCTAAGGGAGGTCTTCGTTGTCCTAAGGCAATACAATATGAAGTTGAATCCTGAAAAGTGTGCCTTCTGTGTAGGTTCAGAGAAATTTTTGGGATTCATAGTCTCCGAATGGGGTATCGAGGATAATCCAGAAAAAATTAAGGCTATTGAAGAAATACCCGATGAACTGTCCAGGGTGAAGGAGGTTCAACGCTTGCCAAGTCGCTGCCTTGAGTCGATTTATATCTAGATCTTCAGAGCGATGTCACAAGTTCTTTTCAGTCTTGAGAAAGAACAGCGCCTTCGAATGGACACCGGAGTGCAAAGAAGCATTAAGGGAGTTGAAGCAATACTTGGCTAAAACGCCGCTGCTCGCCAAGCCAAAAGATGAAGAAACCTTGTTGGTTGCTTCAGCTGTGTTCGAGGTGTCAGTGAGCGCTGTGTTGGTTCGGGAGGAAGATGGCAAGCAACAGTCCATCTACTTTGAGAGCAAAACACTCATCGATGCTGAAACCAGGTACCCCCATCTTGAAAAATTAGCCCTAGCCTTAGTCGTTACTGCTCAGAAATTACGGCCTTATTTTCAATGTCATCTAATAGTCGTAGTCTCTACCTTCCCCTTGAGAAGTATATTTCATAAACCAGAGTTATCGGGGAGATTATCCAAGCGGGCAGTATAATTGATGAATATGACATCACCTACCAACCTTAGACCGCAATAAAGTCACAAGTCTTAGCAGACTTTGTAGCTGACTTCAATGTGGGAATTCTCCCCAAGACAGAAAAAGAGAATTTAATATCCAGCGAGGGAATCTCGGAGGTGTGGACGCTTTATATCGATGGGGCGACAAATTCAAAGGGCTCAGGGCTCGGTATCGTCTTGGTAACTCCAATAGGAGAAAGGATCAAGCATTTGGTCAGGTTCGAAAGGTGACTAAATAATGAAGCCCAATATGAGGCTGCTTTAGCAGGGTTGGAGTTGGCCAAAAAATGAGATTGAAAAAAGTCGAGTTGAAATGTGATTCTCAATTAGTTGTGAATCAGGTGCTTGGGGAATACTCGGCTCGCGAGCCCAGAATGCAACAGTTTTTAGCCCGTGCACAACATATCTTGGTTAATTCCAAGAATTGAAGATTCAGCAAATACCTCGGGAGGAAAACGTCGAGGTTGATGCCTTAGCCAACTTAGGATTGGCTGTTGAGGAAGAGCACGTTATTCGGTTGCTCTCATCTCAAATGAAAAATATGAGTTGGACGTAAACTCGGTGAATCATACCTGGGATTGGTGAACTAAGTTCATCTCTTATTTGGACTCGAGGACTCTCCCCGCCAATAAAAGAGAAGCGAAAAAGTTGAGAACTCAAGTGGTTTCATACTCTTTGATTTTGGGAAAGTTGTACAGAAGGATGTACTGCGGCCCGATGGCCAAATAGTTGGGCCCGGGGGAAGTTGAATACGTAATGAGAGAGGTTCACGAAGGCGAATGTGGCAACCATTCGGGAGGAAAAGCTTTAGTGCGCAAATTACTTCGGGTTGGATACTATTGGCCAACTATTAGCGTAGACACCAAAGCCTTTATAAAGAAGTGTGATAAGTGTCAACGACACGGCCGAATGATCCATCAACAAGCCAAATCCCTGCATTCGGTTGTATCACCTTGGCCATTCATGAAATGGGGAATGTATATAATAGGCCGTTTGCCGAAGGCGAAAGGAAGTGTCCGGTTTATACTTATTGTTAACCGACTACTTCACCAAATGGGTGAAAGCAGGGGCCTTCGCCAAAGTTAGACAGAAAAAGGTGATAGATTTCATCCGCAAAAATATCATCTACAAGTTCGGTGTCCCAAGGGAAATTAATTGTGACAATGGCTCTCAGTTTATGGGGTCGATGGTCACTCACTTTTTGAATCAATGGGGCATAAAGAGGATAGTATCAACACCTTATCCACCAAGTGCAAATGGTCAAGTCGAATCTTCGAATAGAGTTATCATTGAGAACATGAAGAAAAGGCTCGACGAGGCAAAAGGCCGATGGCCCGATGAGTTGCCCAGGGTGTTGTGGGTGATACGAACCACGGAGAAAAACAGCACCGGTGAAACTCCTTTTTCTCTGGCCTATGAGATGGATTCGCTCATTCCCATGGAGGTGGGTGAACCCAACCTTCGGTACGCTCATGCCACCGAAGACGCAAACCAACAAGCTATGTGCATAGAGCTGGATTTACTTGAAGAAAAAATGAAACTAGCTTTTATTCAGTTGGAAGCTCAGAAGAGGCAAATAGAAGCATATCTCAAATGGAAAGACAAACTTAGAGATTTCAAGGTTGGTGATTATGCGTTGAAAGCTTCGAATCATCAACTAAGGATAAAAATGCTGGAAAACTTGTTCAAATTGGGAAGGACCCTACAAAGTTAAAGCTACCATTGGAAAAGGGTCTTATCAACTGGAGGATTTGAAGGGCAAGGCCGAACCCTTAAATTGAAATATCTCCTATTTGAAGCGGTATTATTTCTAACACTAAGGTACATAACCTTTAAATTGATAAAATTTCACCCACTGCTACGAGACGAAAATGCTCCGAAGCTTGGGTCGAATGATTCTCACTAACCCCTCATTTACTTTGCTTGACCTTTTTAGGAAGCGAAGGGAACAATACAGTCCTCAGATCTTCATGAAGATTCACATTCGAATATAGGGGGTGGGAGACATAGGGTGCGGTCAAGTTCGACTCGAGAAGCCCCGCGTACCGAAGCCCAACTATTCAAACATCGGGGACTGTCCGCCCGAAGAATAGCTCAGCACTTTGTATTTTGCGCCTGATAGTGGTGTCATTTTTGAAATTTTCCTAAGACTCTGTAAAACTAGGTTTTATGTAAAAGCCAGCCTTGGCTCGTTGTTATCATTAATGAAATGAACTTGATTCAGCATCTCTTTATTTCTATGATCTTATTTATCAAACATATATTAGCTGATCAAAGTCATTTTCTAATGCCTCGGCTCGGCGACGAGACATCGTCCCAAGTTAGTATCGATTTATTACAAGTTATAAAGCCTTGCAGGCAAAAATTATCTAAGTGTTCAGTCAAAAAATCTCCAAGACAAAATAGAGACTAACACATAGAAACAAAAGGTGAAGATTCATTTATCAACATTCATTAACATAAAGCGCGAAGGCTACAAAAGATGTTCGTACAGATCGGCTCGATGGCCACAACAAAAACAAAATCTAAGACAAAAGTCTAAGAAGAGAAAGTTAAGCTTAGGGATCCTCTTTCCCCTCAGAAATCCCCTCTTCGGTGCTATCATCGCCTCCTTCGCCATTCTCGGCCTCATCTTCATCGGAACCTTTGCTTGAAGGCAGTTCATCAATGATTTTTTGAGCCTCGACAGCATCATTCTCAGCCTTGGCAATTTCTTCACCAAGGTTAATCTCTTCATCCCTGCATTGCTTGATGGCTGTTAACCTGGTTTTGATGATAGTCCATGTATTTTCAAGCTGCATCCTCGAGGCCTTGACCTTGGCTTGCCTCGTAGCCTCAGCTGATTCCTCCCGAAGCCGAGCAGCTTCAGCCTCCAAATCGGGGACTTTACCCGCTTGGATCTCTAGCCTTTGAATCGCGAGGAGGTACTCCTTCGATTTCTCATGGTGCTTGTTGGCGTTATCAAGGAGTTGACTCTTGGTTTGAGATAGCTCCTCGGCAAGCTTTTCCATCTCCGCGTCCAGCGCCAAGCGCTCAGTTCAGTGCTTTTCAACCAAAGCTTGAACTTCGGCCTCAGAAGCAACAACAACTTTCTTCAAGTCTGATTGGGACTTATCCAGCTGTTCCCGTAATTCTGCAATTCTGTTCAAGTACTTTTCTTTCTGAACTTAAATTGCAGTCGAGGCTCGTTGGATCTCGTCGGCCCTCTCACTTTCAAGTTGCTGCATCCTTAAAGAAATGAGGAATTGTTGGGTGGATATTAATAAGTTATCAGGTTTGTAGAACACTCAAATCACTGATGTAAGGAAAGCAAAGTTAGGATTAGCATACTTGAGCAGTGTTGGCGGTGGAAGTGGCAATCAATTGCGAAGGAGCCAATTTCCTAAGAATAGTTTCTTCTTTAGTCCCCAACAACGGACCAAGACTTAGAATATCGTCGCAAGTTCATTCCAAGAGGTTTGATTGCTCCTACACCTCCAACTTCCTCGAAGTCCTCTCCGAAACCGGAGACCTGATATCGCCCCAAGCGGCACTTGTAGTGGCACCCTCTTTGGCAATCGGAGTTGCCTCTGCTTTGGCTTCACCAACTTTAGCCTTGCCTTTGGCCTTGGTAACCTCTTGGTCAGATCCTTCGAGGTCAACCACCTCGATCTCCTTAGGCGCTTCGAGACCTTCATTACTAGGTTCATCGATCAGCCTTCGGTGATGTACAGCGGCAACTTCGGGCCTAAAAGCGGCAGTCACCTCCACTCGGGGCATTTCGCCTTGGTTGACCTTTTCAAGACATCTCTCTTCCTCTTTGAATCTGTGGAAGAGGGAAGTTTGTAAACAACAGAAAAAGAAGAAGCAAAAACACAAAAGAATCGACCTAGGTGGATGTCGTCACCTTTGGAAGTCCCTTGGCCCGGAGAGCGTTTGGGTATGTGAGCTTCGGCGATCTTCTTTGCTAAGCTCGCCATTTAGTTGACACCCTCCCTAGCGTCGATTACTTTTTTCACCTTTTTCTTTTTCTTCCCCCTCCCCCCTTTTTTTTCTTTTCTTTATTCTCTCTCTCTCTCTCTTCCTCCTCGGGGTCTTTTGCGGCTTTGTTGGAGAAGCCTGCAAATAAAGTGGGAAGAAGGTCAAAGGCTAAAAGGAGATGTTAGGGGAAAGAGTAAAATATGGCGAGTAACTTACCATGTCTTTTGCATGCCCAACGGTTGTTTGCTTTGGCAGCCATAACCATCCATTGCCTAAGGAGTGCAATTACTAATTTCTAGTGGAAATAATTTGTATTTATTATGGAAAGGTAATTCTTTCATAATTGGAAGCCTTATTAATTGATTTTGTGGTCCCTGCTGTGATCGAATCCAATTTGGACTGGGAGAAAGGTTGTTTGGTGGAAAATAAAAATCCTAACAGGTTTTGAAGAAGGGTTTTAACCCTCAAAACCTTGCCTATAAAGGGAGAATTTTGGCCACCTTATAAACAGACGAATGATACAGTTTTTCACCGTCTTTCTCTGAAGCTCTTGTTCCACCCAAGTACTGTTAGTCTGAAAATTGTTCGGGTACACAACAGAAGGCCGTGGAAAGTTGGAGCAACTGGAAAACGAGATTATTGAAGGTCTTTATGAGTGCTTATACATGTATTATGTTTTATATTATTGTAAAACTCAATATTGTGCTACTAGTTTGTCTAGAATATATGTGAGTATGATGCTTGAACTGCTTCCATTGCGTATATGTTCTTTCATGATCAACTATTTAATATACAAGGAGACAAAGAGATGGAATATAGGAGAGTGTATCGAAGGCTGATAAGCAGATTGCTCAAAGAGATGGAACAACAAGATCAGGCATTTCTTTTGTTTTGCATTTCTTTTGTTGTGCAGAGTCTAAGCCAGTTTATGCATGTACCAAAAGAGTCACACTATGAAGTTGCATTGGGAGTGGTAAATTACATCAAAACAAATCTTGGTTTTGGGTTATTGATGAGCAGTACAAGGTTCAGGAAAATCAATGCCTTTTGTATATCAAAGGCTGATAAGTAGATTGCTCAAAGAGATGGAACAACAAGATCAGGCATTTCTTTTGTTTTGCATTTCTTTTGTTGTGCAGAGTCTAAGCCATTTTATGCATGCACCAAAAGAGTCACACTATGAAGTTGCATTGGGAGTGGTAAATTACATCAAAACAAATCCTGGTTTTGGGTTATTGATGAGCAGTACAAGGTTCAGGAAAATCAATGCCTTTTGTAATGTTGACTGGGCATCTTGTATTGTCTCTAGAAAGTCAGTTGCAAGGTATTGTGTGAAACTTGGAGAGTCACTGTGATAAGAATCAAAAACGAAACGCGGAAATAAAGATAAAGAGCGAGACACTACTCGAACTCCCTACGAAGTAACTATGGAGAACTCGTTCCATAATACCCTCGTATCGGTGTCAAGGAGGACCTACACTATGCAACTACCCTCGAGTCACACTTGGGACTCGCAAATAGAATGATCGGGTTTTCGGTTCAAGACTCAACTAGGTTCCACTAGTGAATTCAAGCAACCAAGACAAAGGGTTCTCCAAACAAGAGATAGTTTCTTTTCATCATTCATAAAATTCAAGGTAGACTAAGGTTTGAATAGGTTTGTGAAGTATTTATAGACTTCACTTACATGTAATGAAAGCTCAAAAATACCCCCAAAGTGGGTTAAAACAATAAAGGCCTCATAGGGCTATAGTTGTCCAACACATAGCAAATAAATTAGGAATCCCGCATCCTTCAGCTCACTAGGCGCCCCAAGTAGGCGCCCAGCCTAGTGGAGTAGGCGGTCAGCCTACTTGGAGTGGGCGGCCAGCCCCTTTGGAGTAGGCGGTCCGCCCGTTTTACCGAGGCGGTCCGCCTAGAGGAGATCCAGAGAGTTGTTCAAAACTAGGCGGCCGGCCTAGTTGAGTAGGCGGTCCGCCTGGTGCTGTGGCCTCTTGAGTTGCTTCAAAAAGTGCTCCGGATGCCTCGTCAAGTGTACTAGAAGGTCCTCCATCCATGGCGCACCAAAGCATAGTCTTCAAGTTGCTCCCGGGGCCTTCTTCCATACCCTTCCATATCAAGTGAAGATGGGTATCTTGGATCAACTTGGCTTGACTCCGAGTGAAGGGTCTTGAGGGGGTTTGGGTCTTATCATCCTCCCCTTCTTGAGAAGATTTCGTCCTCGAAATCGAAGCATCGTCTACGACCTCTTCATCATTATGCACAGCCTCTTCATTACCTACATTCAAAGGAACCAAGTCACTAACATTGAAAGTATTAGAAACTTGATACTCACTTGGCAAGTCGACCACATAAGCATTGTTGTTTATCTTGGAGAGCACTTGGAATGGGCCATCTCCTCGGGGTGCCAACTTCCCTTTCCTAAGGCTTGGAAACCTTTCTTTCCGGAAGTGCACCCACACATAGTCACCCTTCTTGAGTTCCACCTTCTTGCGTCCTTTGTTTTTCTTGGAGGCGACCTTAGCATAAGCTTCCTCCAAATTCTTCTTCGCCTTTGCATGGAGTTCAACCAAAGCCTTGGCTCTAGCTTTACCTTCAAAATTAACAACCGTTTCCCTTGGCAAAGGGGTTAGATCAAGGGGAATCAAGGGGTTAAATCCATAAACACACTCGAATGGAGTCATGCCTATCATGCTATGCAATGTGCGATTGTAGGCAAACTCCATAAGAGGTAGACGATCAATCCAAGTCCCGGCCTTACCTCGAGTCATGGCTCTAAGAAGAGCACCCAAGGTTCGGTTTACCACTTCCGTTTGCCCATCGGTTTGGGGGTGGTGGGACGTGGAGAACAAGAGCTTGGTGCCTAAAGCACCCTATAAACACCTCCAAAAATGACTTAGGAACTTAGTGTCCCTATCACTCACTATGGTTTAAGGCACACCATGCAACTTCAAAACATTTTCAATAAACAAAGTTGCTACATGTTGTGTATCATCACATTTCTTGCATGGAATGAAATGAGTCATTTTGGAGAACCTATCCACAACAACGTAAATGCTATCATGGCCCCCTCTAGTCCTTGGTAATCCCATCACAAAATCCATTGAGATATCCAACCATGGACTAGTAGGTACGGGGAGAGGGGTATACAACCCATGAAGGTGGGCTTTAGATTTGGCTCGCTTGCACTCAAGGCAATTAGCGCAAAACTTTTCCACATGCACCCTCATCTTTGGCCAATGGAATTGTTCTTGAAGAATGGCCAAAGTCTTTCTTGTGCCAAAATGTCCCATGAGTCCCCCGCAATGTGCCTCATGCACAAGCAACTCTCTCCAAGAGGACTCCGGAATGCACACTCTACCATTTTTGAAGATATAACCATTAACCCATTGGTATTTGTCAACTCTCTCCCCTTTCTCTAGAGTGTCATGGACACTCTTTAGCTTTGGGTCATGAGCATACATCAATTTAATGCTCTCAAAACCCATGAGCTTAGAGGTGAGAGTGGTGGCTAGAGCAAACTTTCTTGAAAGCGCATCCGCCACAACATTGTCTTTCCCTTTCTTGTATTGGATCACATAGGGAAAAGACTCAATGAATTCAACCCACTTGGCATGTCTCTTATTGAGCTTCTCTTGGCCTCTCAAATGCTTGAGTGACTCGTGGTCACTCTTGATTACAAACTCACGAGGCCAAAGATAGTGTTGCCAATGGGCAAGGGCTCTCACAAGGGCATACAACTCCTTGTCATATGTAGAATAATTCAAGGAAGCCCCTTTCAACTTCTCACTAAAGTAGGCGATGGGTTTGCTATCTTGCATTAAGACACCACCAATTCCCACCCCCGAGGCATCACACTCAACCTCAAATACCTTCCCGAAGTCGGGCAATTGCAATAGCGGGGCGGTACTCAACCTACTTTTCAACTCAAGGAAGGCCTTCTCTTGAGGCTCTCCCCAAACAAACGGTTGGTCTTTCTTCACCAATTCGGTGAGTGGAGCGGCAATGGAGCTAAAGTCCTTCACAAATCGCCTATAAAAGCTTGCGAGACCATGAAAGCTCCTCACTTGAGTCATGGTAGTAGGAGTAGGCCAATCACGTATGGCCTCTACCTTAGACTCATCCACCTCCACTCCTTGGGCACTCACAACAAACCCAAGGAAGACCACCTTCTCAACACCAAAGGCACACTTTTTAAAATTAGCATAGAGCTTTTCGGCTCTCAACTTTTCAAGCACTAGCCTAAGGTGTTCAACATGGTCGTCTATTGATTTGCTATAGATCAATATACCGTCAAAATAGACGACCACAAACTTGTTGATGAAAGGCTTTAGAACATGGTTCATTAGCCTCATAAAAGTGCTAGGTGCATTGGAGAGCCCAAAGGGCATCACCAACCATTCATAGAGACCAAATTTGGTCTTGAATGCAGTTTTCCATTCATCACCGGGTTTCATCTGGATTTGATGGTAGCCGGACCTAAGGTCAATTTTGCTAAACACACATGAACCGCTCAATTCATCTAACATATCATCAAGTCGGGGAATAGGATGACGGTACTTTACCGTTATTTTGTTCACGGCCCGACAATCAACACACATTCTCCAAGTGCCGTCCTTTTTGGGAACAAGGATCACGGGCACGGCACAAGGACTCAAGCTTTCCCTCACCAAGCCTTTAGTGAGCAATTCATCAACTTGCCTTTGTAACTCCCTTGTATCTTCCGGGTTGCTCCTATAGGCCGGTTTGTTCGGGATTTGGGATTCCGGGACAAAGTCTATTTGATGCTCAATGCCCCTCAATGGAGACAATCCATCCGGCATTTCATCCGGGAACATGTCACCAAAATCCTTCAAAACATTCTCAAACACACTAGGCAAAGGGTTAGAAGATAATTCACAATTAGAGTTTAGAACCATACCTTTGTGCACTAGGCATATGAGAAGCTTGTTGCCATCATTTCCTCTTAGGACCTCGCCCGGTTGCATCATGGCACATATGCCACCGGTAGAAGTTGGTGGGATTTCCACCAATCTTTTGGACAATGGGCTAGTCTCAACCACCGACTTAGCCTTTGCCACTTCTCTCAACTCCCGCATCCGTTTGTAATCATCGCTCACTTGTTTGGGAGTCATAGGTTGGAGCACAAACTTTTTTCCCTCATGCGTCACCGTATAGGTGTTGGCATGACCATTATGAACCACACGACGATCAAATTGCCAAGGCCTACCAAAGAGTAGGTGGCATGCTTGCATAGGCACGACATCGAACATGTGTTCATCCACATAGTTCCCAACCTTGAACTTGATCAAACATTGCTTAACCACCCTCAACTCACCATACTCACTAAGCCATTGAAGCCTATAAGGATTTGGGTGTTTCAAGGTAGGTATTTTCAATTGGGTAACTAGTGTTTGGCTAATAACATTAGCACAACTTCCCGAGTCAATGATCATAGAGCAAATGAGACCCATGACTCGGCATTTGGAATGAAAAAGGTTCTCTCGTTGTAAGGTCTCAACATCTTCTACACACATGGCTCCTAGACTCCTCCTCACAACAAGGAAGGCATGGGCGTCATCATCTTCGATCATAGTAATCTCCCCTTCATCTCCCTCATCCTCATCACCCTCTACTCCCTCTTCTTCCTCGGGCTCACTATCTTGCTCATAGACCAAGTCACCAACAAGAACCATAGTTTTCCGAGTAGGGCAATCTTTAGAGAGATGACCATATCCCTTACACTTAAAGCATTGAGTAGAAGAAGAGATTGGATTACTCAATTGAGTTCTAGAGTTACCTCCCACGGGTTGTGTCGACCTTTCAAAAGGCTTTCTCACTTCCTTGCTAGCACTTGCACCACTTGCACTTGGGAATTTGGTATTAGTTGTAGGAGACTTCCAATCCTTTGGCTTGTTCAATGGAGTAATAGCATTACTCTTGTAACGAAGGGATTTCTCCTCTTTGAGCCACTTCTCGGCTTCAACCGCATCCTCATATAGTTTGTAGTGATCATTGTACTTGTGAAACTTCAAAAGTGAAGCTATGTCTCGGTTTAAGCCTCCTTTGAAACGGATCATGGCCGTCTCATTGTCATCCTCATCCAAGTCTAGAGTCATCCGGACTTGTTCAAACTCATTGAAGTACTTCCCAACCGACTTGGAACCTTGTTTCAATTCATAGAGACGCTTTTGTTGGTCCACTCGGTATTGGTTAGTCAAGTACTTTTCATCCATCACACGGATCAACTCATCCCAAGTAAGATTAAGAACCATCCCCGTCCTCCTTCTATTCCTCTTCACCGACTCCCACCATGTAGAAGCAAAGGACTCAAAGGTAGAGATAGCATACTTAGTCTTCTTCACTTCGGGCATGTCATTGGTGTCAAATATACGTTCCATGGACAACTTCCAATCAATGTACTCCACCGGATCACTACTCCCTTTGAAAGGAGGAATAGTAATCTTCACACTATTAAGATTGTTGTTGTTGTCACGACCCCCACGGAATGGCTCCGGTTGGCCCCCATAGTGGTCTTCATTCACACCATACTCCCTCCTTGCATTCCCTCCGACATATCCCATAGGTGGCCCTCGACCTCGGCCCCTACCTCGATCCACATTACGACCCCAATTCATACCACGTCTTGGTTGAAAGTGATCATCAAAACCATACACATCGTCACCATAATCAACTTCCTCCCCTTCTTGAGCTTCATCGACTTGCTCAAGAGGTTGCACGTTTCGGATGGGTCTTGGTAATGGGTTGTGTCTTGGGGGATTATCCAAGATACGGGGAATGCCCGTTCGTTCAATTCTCTCTCGATCTTCCTTTACCCGTTGTTGATTGAGCAATTCAACAACTTGCTCCGGGGTAAAGGTAGGGCTACTCGAGCCTTCATCGGTCTCAATTTGGACACTCGGGGTCCCCTTTTCAATTGGGACACTCGGGGTCCCTTGGTCTCCTTGGGTACTTGAGGCACCCTTTTCAAGTGACTCAATCCTTTGAGTCATAACATCCATCTTGGCAAGAAGGCTAGCCAAGGCCTCCTTGATGAAATCTTGACCTTCGTTGGCCATTGTACCTACAAAGAAAAGAAACAAGAGTTAGTTAAAACACCTCACTCGCTCCCTCACTTGTGTTCACTCGGATCACTCGTATGGTGGTGATGGCTATTTCACTCTTGCTTGAACTCAAAGTTTCACGAAGTTGAATAGTAAACCTAAACTTAATCACTCGACTCAAAAGCCAAATGTACTCCGGGGTGAGTGGAGTTAATAGGACTCGATTGGAACGCTAAGCACTTTGAGTGAGGACTTGAGTCAAAAGGCACTACGGATCTTCTTTGAGTTCTAGTCTCCGTTCTAAGGCACGATGATCCTAGTAGCTCGAAGTAGTTAGTACTAATCGAGTAGGATTATACTCTAATAATACTAATTAGAAGCAATGCAAACAACAAAACAAGCGAACCTAGAAGAAACTACCCGATTCCCAACTCTTCAGGAAGTAGGCGCCCCACCTATTTGGACTAGGTGGTCCGCCTGGTGTCTGCAGTGGGGAGTAGGCGGTCAGCCTACTCTGAGTAGGCGGTCCGCCTCTGTAAAGTCCAGAGAGCAAGCAAAAATCAGGCGGTCCGCCCGTTTTGCTAGGCGCTCCGCCTACTGCAAGTTTCAGCACAGTTCAAACACGAATTTCTTGGTTTTGCACCCAAAAATTCATCAATCTACACGTTGTTTTATCAATCCGAAGGTACCCAAGCGTTGTTTCAAGCACAGAGATCAAACCCCAATCAATTTTATCAAACCCCAATCAAAGTTCAACATTCCACCATGTTCATAGCTAGGGTTTCAAATTTTCAAATTCTTCAAGGGTTTCAAATTTTCAATCCTTGTGTTTCTACTTCAAATTCGATGCTCAGGGTACCAAAAGAACGGGTTTCCAACAAGGAACAAACCCCAATATCAATCAAGCAAGGGGTCCAACAAACCAAGGTTCTATGATCAAATTTTTGTGTTTTTCCACTTTTTCTTCAACAACAAGTAAGAACCTAAGATAGAAACCAACCTAGGCACGAAGAATCAAGGGTCGGGGGTTTGTAGAAACAAAACCCGAGCCTTGCTCTGATACCAAGATGATAAGAATCAAAAACGAAACGCGGAAATAAAGATAAAGAGCGAGACACTACTCGAACTCCCTATGAAGTAACTATGGAGAACTCGTTCCATAATACCCTCGTATCGGTGTCAAGGAGGACCTACACTATGCAACTAACCTCGAGTCACACTTGGGACTCGCAAATAGAATGATCGGGTTTTCGGTTCAAGACTCAACTAGGTTCCACTAGTGAATTCAAGCAACCAAGACAAAGGGTTCTCCAAACAAGAGATAGTTTCTTTTCATCATTCATAAAATTCAAGGTAGACTAAGGTTTGAATAGGTTTGTGAAGTATTTATAGACTTCACTTACATGTAATGAAAGCTCAAAAATACCCCCAAAGTGGGTTAAAACAATAAAGGCCTCATAGGGCTATAGTTGTCCAACACATAGCAAATAAACTAGGAATCCCGCATCCTTCAGCTCACTAGGCGCCCCAAGTAGGTGCCCAGCCTAGTGGAGTAGGCGGTCAGCCTACTTGGAGTGGGCGGCCAGCCCCTTTGGAGTAGGCGGTCCGCCCGTTTTACAGAGGCGGTCCGCCTAGAGGAGATCCAGAGAGTTGTTCAAAACTAGGCGGCCGGCCTAGTTGAGTAGGCGGTCCGCCTGGTGCTGTGGCCTCTTGAGTTGCTTCAAAAAGTGCTCCGGATGCCTCGTCAAGTGTACTAGAAGGTCCTCCATCCATGGCGCACCAAAGCATAGTCTTCAAGTTGCTCCCGGGGCCTTCTTCCATACCCTTCCATATCAAGTGAAGATGGGTATCTTGGATCAACTTGGCTTGACTCCGAGTGAAGGGTCTTGAGGGGGTTTGGGTCTTATCACACTGATATCATGGAGATCCAATAAATAGAATATAGTGTCAAGAAGCTCAGTGAAAGCCGAGTATAGAAGCATGGGAACCATTGTAGCATAGCTGATTTAGATTCATGAGTTTATGTTGGAGTTAGAAGTTCAAGTTGATTTGCCAATGACCCTAAACTGTGACCACAAAGGAGCATTACAAATAGCTTCCAATTAATCCTATATATCATGAACTCACCAAACACACTTAAATTGATTTCCATTTGATCAGAGAAAAGTTGCAAGAAGATTTGATCAAGAATAGATATATACCAAGCAAGGAGCAGTTAATAGACATATTAACTAAGGCCTTGGGGTAACCGTTGCATGATACTATGGTGTTCAAGTTAGGAACAATCAACATATTTTATCATCCAAGTTGAGGGGGAGTGTAAACATGTATGCAACTCGGCTTGTGCATGTCAAGTAGGGAGTGTAGAGCAGTGCACAGTTAGTTAGATAGTTAGCTGGGAGGCTAAGCTAGTAAGTTAGTTAATTGTGTGTAGGTGATGAAAAAATTTGTAAATATTTGTACACAAGTCAATGCAAGCTAAAAAAGTTTATTTCGAAAATTACTTTTTTTTTCTCTACAGTCATACTTTCTCTCTAAGCCTGAAACTGCCATTTCTCCTTTGCTCATCTTAGCTCTCGATTTCTCCTTTCAACAAATCCTTTTCCTGTCACAGTAATTCATTTTTTCTAGTCTTGTACGTATGATTACGACCAAGGATTCCTTTTGATACCCATATCGATTATTTTGTATTCCTCGTTCTCCAATATTGAATGTAAAATATGAACTCCTTTGTGAAACTTCTTAGGAGTACTAATCAATAATACTACACAATTTGTAAATAGTTTGTGAAAGTACCAGAGTGGTTGAATTGTTGCAATATTAAAAACTTAGTTGACTTAGGCAGATTTGTTGGTTTTGTCTACTTTACTAACCAATATCAAATGCTTTGGTTTTCAAATTGACCAAAGAAACTATCTTGACACAACTATTACCTCAATACTATTTTCTTTCCTTTTTCTTTTTGAACACTTATAAACCCTCAAGAAAATAACAATATTTATTAAGTAAAAGATATAATACTTTAGGTAGACAGTAAGTAAAAGCGTAAGAGATAAACTCCAGCATTCCTCAATATATAGGCGTCCAGATTTACTTGCTTGAGAGACATTTGCTTGTATTTGAATCCTTTATTGATTTCTCGTAATAAGGACTTTCCTTGTGCTTGAACCTTTGATTGATCTTCATTGATTTTCTCCGTTAAAAGAGCTGTGAAGTTAGCCATTTGAAAAGAGGTTAAACGGCCCAAGAGATTTGATCCTCAAATGATTTAGAATAAGGACGGAGCTTTTGGTCTTTCGAAATAAACTGTATATTAATCTCAGCTTTCCTTTTAGTATGCTGAATCATTAACATCATTTACTCCAAATTATTAACAATATTTACTCCAAATCCTTGTCTCCCAAAAATAGCTTTTCGCTCTTGAGTAGTTTCCTTTGTAAATATTTTTTAGCATTAATTAAATGTTGGATGCCTTCTACATTTTTCTTCTTTTGCGTCTCAATCAAACTAATTGAACATGAGCTGTTTTTCTTCCTTTTGTGAAATAGAATTTTCCTTGTAGGCCTGCGAAGTTGTAGTATTGTGGGAGACCTAAACTCTTAATTACTGTCATTATCAAAATTGAGGTTAACAATCTCTCTCTTTTTTATGAATACAATATGAGCTTCTAATTTTAAGAGTGTGATGCTACTGAAAAAGTTTAGAAAAGTAAGGTTCTTCCCTGACAACTTGCAGTCGACTCCCCCCGAGTTCTTGTAGTGTGTTAAACCTATGATAAGGTCATGCATATAATCAACTAAAGAATAATTTATATTACAATCCATTAGCTTTCTAACACCATTTAACCACTAAATAATCACAAATAGTTCTCCCCCTTTATCATCCGCAAAAGAAGGGGGGCAAGCAGAATATACAATTATTACATACCCAAATAAGCAATTCCGAAAGAAATGGAAATAGAAAATCATGGCTACTGCATGATACAAGGAAATAAGTAAGAGTATTGACCATATTGTTAGCCATACTGTACAATTTTACTTGAATATTCACAGACATAACATCCATACGACCATGTAGATCATATCATGAATCGTTTGGTGGATTTGGGCAACAGTAGCAATAGATTCTCTAATAGCATCAAGCTTTAGAGATAACTTACCAACATCAAGAGCTATTTTACTAGAACCATAAGCTAAATGAGTAGTACGTTTAGGTGGATAAGTTTTGAGCTGTTAGAAAGTTCTATGCTTTTCAGTTTAGCCCCTTACTTAGACTAGTTTCATTATAGTCCCTGAAATTTAGCATATAAACCTTTGTAAAATATTATTTGGGATTCATCTTGAATGAAAACTGAATTTTTATCTTTATATTTTCTTCTTCTTTCTTTAGCTTTTCTTTAGTTTACCCTTTGATGGTGAATCCACCGTGGGATTCGTTATAATTGGTATTAGAGCCAACGATTCTGACGCTTCTACTGTCAATTAGTATTATTATCCATACCAAGCTTCAGCCGTACCTAAGATCTATTTCCAGGGTTCACCGAGTTCGTACGAAATGCAAGGATCGTTCGGATACCATCAGGTTTCAACTGAGTATTACCATGGTGATTTGCATCTGCATTTTTATCCACCTACATATGCTTATCAATTTTACGGTAACTATCCATATTACTATTCCGTTCAGATGGGCGATGGTTCTTTAGTATGGGTGACAACCACTGCGCCTATACACAGTGACCAGTAGACAATGGTGACAAGATTCAGGACGAACAAGAAGAAGAGAGGATATGTCAGTGTCTACCATGGCCGTATTGAGAAACATAGGAAACATCTTGGCGGGAGAGGAAACACTAGCAAAATGCACCATCCCAAAATCCCTTTTGGCAAATGCCATTCCAGTTATTTTGTGAAAGTGGGTATGAGATATTTTCACAAACGCGGGATAGGAAGATCTATTCCTGGCGATGTAGCAGAGAAAGCAGTACAGGAGAATGAGTTAGTAAACTTGGTCAAGGCGGGTTTTTGGTATCTAGATACACAACGAGACGAAACCAATCTGATAAATGTGCAACAATTAGTTGATTCGGCTGAGGAATCATCAAGGAAAGTGGAAAGTGAGACCAAGGTAACTAATAACGTGATGCAATATAACACAAGTCAAAATTTTGAAGATCGAGAAGGGTTTGGAAACAATGTAGGAAAGTTGTTTGATGAACGTCCTCAAAGAATCAGGCAGATTTCATAAGAGGTTTTCGTTCCTAAAAGTGACGGACAGGGTTATGATTCAATTATAACAGACAATTTCAATACAGATAGTGAATGGGAGAGAATTTATACACTTATTTGGGATGACTACAATGCTCATTCAACCCACATCGATGGTGATGTTGAGCTACCTGCATATGATGATGAAGAAAATTTGGAATATGAGAAGGAAAAATTCGATGAGGACCAAGAGATCGATGATTGCTCCAAAAGAGATACAACTAGGCTGATGAAGGGGTTCTGTGATAAGATTGAAACAATGAAAGGTTCCCCATTGTTCAGCTCACCGGAGATTTCCTATTTATTATGGAGCTCATTGGAGCTTGACTATCCCTCGTTGAGCTCACCGAAGCTTGACTATTCATTGTGGAGCTCACCGGAGCTTCACTGTACCTCGTTGAGCTTACCGGGGCTTCAAGGATCATTACAAATGAGTAAGAAAGGCTGTTACAGGGTTTGCAAATTTATTGTGGAGTTTGCAAAAGATTTTCCTGACTTATGTCACAATAATTGGCTTGTTGTTCATAGACTATGGAATGTGGTTTCATTACTTACTGAGAAATATGACGGAATTGTTAGTTCAATGGATGATTGGATAAAGGGTTTTCATCAGATTGTTGATCAAAAGCTTAGTAGGATTGAGGAAGCCAAGAAAGCTTTTGTACATTTCAACCAGATAGATTTTGAAGTTGGTGAAAACATTCTTCTACTTGCATTTGTGTGCAAGTTCTCCACAGTAAACTGTAGCAATATTCAAATTGTTGTGTCAACACAATTGCTCGAACAAATTCTCTTCATGTATGTGTTTAGGACAACAACCTCGTTGTACAGTAATGCAGACTCTAAAAGTGCTTTGATTGGCGTCTTCTTTTCGATGTCTTTGATAGCAATGGAGATGAAATTTATGATGGATAGAAATGGTGTTAACTCCCTCAATGGACAGAAATTTATAGATTATATAGTGGTTCTATTTGCACTATTTCCTAATTTAGGTATTACTTCCGGCGATCATCAAGATATGACTTCTATATCAGACTTATTGGTGGTCCTGGTCACACTCTTAAGCATTCTACTGTCATTTTGTTGCACTTGCGTACCTTGGTATCATAGGTTAATGATTAGCCTCAATTTTGACCTCCTTCCTAAGCGAGGTGATAGACACAATGACAAGAGACAGATTATTGAAACTGCTGAATAGCATAATGAGTTGTTGTGCCTTGGACACTGTTCTTGAGGACACTATTGCAGAGAACCTTATTCAGAGCATGAGTGTTGTCAACATCGACATTGATGTTAACAACTCTGCTTCAGCCTCAATATCGATTGCAAATCTGCTTGCTCTAACCTCTCATGAAACCAATGGTATTATCGGCATATTATTGGACTTAGTCACCAAGTCCTGCGAGAACCAGTTCATTTGTGGAGGTTGCTCGTTAGCAGGAGTACTGTTTAGTAGCTCCTTGGAGAGTTACGAATATGAGAATGATTGGTTGACTACAATGAGGGCATTCAAGAGTTTAAGACGTGAATACATTGGTGAAATTCTTGGCTCAAGATTGTTAATTCTTGGTGTTGAGAGAGGTCGTGATGGCTGTTTGAACTCAGCTAGCATGGACCATTACATGGAAATATTTTGGTATTTCACAGCAAGCTTGTCTATTATTGTTCTTGTACAACTCTTGCAAGTTCTTTCTCTGCAAATGTTTTTGTTGTTGGTTACTAAGATTCCTCCAAAGGGTGGGGTAACTTATTTTCCTTGCCTTGCTGAATTACTTCCAATTCTGGACATCCAATGGGTAACTATAGTGATGTTGGGCAATGGTAGCATAAATATGTTGGAGGTTATTGGTCTTATCTATATGAATAGTGGGTGGTTGATGATACTGGTGGAAGCTGCTTATGGTATTTTTATGGGAAGTGGTGGTCTTAGTAAAGAATGTGGTGAAGAATCCAAAGTTATCTTTTTGGATGTCAATCCCTACGTCCTTGGTATTACATCTAAAGGTGGTTTTGAACCAAATAAAATTGCTCATATTCTAAAAGGAATCATTCAATCAAAAGCTACATGTGAAGTCCATAAGAAAGATTATAATGAGATCTCATTGGGTCAATTGCCACAATTAAGTGTGGGAGAATGTGTTACTGCTATGGATAACAGCCTTTCAGTTTCAAAGTGCATGTCAGCATTAGTTATACTGCTTGGTATGTTAATTGTAGCTATCAAAAGTTCAGGTTCCTTAAACTGGTGCACTAAGTGGATTAAAATGGTGGCTTTCTAGATTGGAAAAGCTTTTAATATTAATGGTTTACTTTGGAGAGTTCAAGTTGCTTCTGTTAATAATTACAGGGAATTGGCTAAATGTCACAAGTTTGCAAGAAAAATAGCGAAAAATCAATCATTCTTATTATGTACTACCATTGCTTGGTGTACGCTGTTTTTTGTTTAGCAGTGTTGGAGATGAAGTTGTTGAAGTTAGAACCTTGAGGACAAGGTTCTTTAAGGGGGATGGATTGTTATGAAATGGTGGTACCATAAGCTAAATGAGTAGTACGTTTAGGTGGATAATTTTTGAGCTGTTAGAAAGTTCTATGTTTTACAGTTTAGCCCCTTAATTAGACTAGTTTCTTTATAGTCCCTGAAATTTACCTTTGTAAAATATCATTTGAGATTCATCTTGAATGAAAACTGAATTTTTATCTTTATATTTTCTTCTTCTTTCTTTAGCTTTTCTTTAGTTTACCCTTTGATGGCGAATCCACTGTGGGAGTCGTTACATATTTTACTAGAACTACCAAACATATGATCAAATTAAACTGGAGGTTAAGAAGAAGATCTTTGAGGAAGCTTACTTCTTTGGGAAAGCATGAAGGAATTTTTTTTTATGTTTTTGCCTAAAGGACAACATGGTCATTTGGCTTGAGGATGTGTCGTAAAACCCTCTAACCCTTATTCTAGTCATATTACTAACCTAAGAACGATAGAAACACAATTTTGAAGCAAATTCAATCTCAGAAGTTCCTTGAAGCAAATACACAAGATGAATCAAATAACATTTCTCTATATTTCTTTATGGATCTTGTGCTTATCAAGTGTTATATTCTCATAAGCTTAATTTTGAGTAGCTGAACTTCTCATCTAGGATTTTAATGCAACCTCTTATTGATTGAATTATCCGACAAGTTTTTTATAATCAAAATGTCTCTGTGATTTTATTTGGTCATCTATATACCTTTTTGTGATTGATTGAAGGGCCGTCACTTAATTGTGTCATTATATCTTTTGATACTTAGGAAAAATCTAACGGTTATGTGGTTGATGGAAAATAACTCTTTTAAATAATTAATCGGATGAAAGCCATGAGAGTTTAAGCCCCCATTTGTTTATAGTTTTTGGGGTCACTTTTTGTAATTTTTCTGAGAAAGACTTGTTTGTTTATAAAATTTGGCTAAATCTGAAATCCAATATTTCAAATTCCCAAAAACTGGTTGGTGTTTTGGGAGTGTTTGGGAAAAGTATTTTCCCACTCACAAACTTCTAATTTTTTTCAAGTAAAATATATGTCGAAACACAACTTCAAATTCCATAATTATTTTTACAATTCAAATTCAAAAATTCAAATTCTCAAATTTGAACCCAATCTATGTCCAAACACTAACTTAGTAGTATTAGAAATAATGAAAATTTATCGCGGTCATTGTGAGTCTTTTCTTTTTAACAGTTGTTGGTAAAATTTATGAACAATTAAGCGACACATGTAGGATTTTCCTACATACCAAAAGAACAAGCAAAAATTTTAGACATTTTTACGCTAATTGACATACTAAACCACTTAATTACAAAAAAATACCGATATTTTTAAATAATTACCCTATATGCCAACACTTTTTCACATTTTACAAAATATACAATTTTTCATTTCCTTTCTTCCCTCTCTACCCAAAACCCTAACTTCTCCCTCTCTCTTTCTCTCCTCTCCTCCACCCACCCACCCCACCCTCCCGCCGTCACCCCTCCCCCGTGACTCTGCTCCGCCGTCGCTGCCGCTGCGTGGCTCCACCACGGCGATTGGAGTAGAACTGCTCTTCTTTTTTCATCTTCTCCTCTTTTTTTTTTCTTTTTTTCATTTTGTACGTGTATATATGTGTATTTTTATGTATACACATGTATTTTGTTAATACAAGTTCAGATTTGCTTCTCCTTCTTCTTTTTTGCATTTGAATGTACACATTCAAATTCAGATATGCAAGTGTATGTATCTGTATGTTCGTGTATATACATATAATAATTTTCAGCACACAAGTGTATGTACGTGTATATCACTGTATGAACGTGTATATCCGAGCATCTATTTGTATTTTTTGTATGTATTTTTGTGTGTATGTCAATTAATAAATGTCAAACACATAAATTTGTATGTTTCGTTTGTAGATCTACAGATTCGTGCATGTATGTGTGTGTTTAGTGTATGTATAACACAATTTTTTTGTGTATTTTGTATTTTTGTTTATATGTATTTTCTAACTTTAATTTAAAAAAAATCAATGTTTATATGTGTATTTATGTGTATTTCATTTTTTAGATTCAAAAAAAAAAAAAAAAACTGGTGTTGGATGGCAGCGGCCGGCGGTGACTAGGCGGCACCGCCGCCTGGGGTGGTAGCAGTGGGGGGGAGGGCAGCAGGAAGAAGGAGGAACCCTAATTTATTAGTTTTGTTGATTTTTGTATATAATGTGTAAAAAAATATTGGTATTTTTGTAAAATAGAATAATGTTGGTATTTTTTGTAATTTTGGTGTTAGGATTGTATATATTTGTAAATCTCCCAAAATTTTAAATTCTTCCAATTGTGAAGCACTAGGACTTCTTTGCAAAACTTCCTTAAATGGGGACAACATATAAGCAGACAGCAGTGATAACATATTTTTTACATTCTAGATCACCTTAGGATAGTATATTTACAAAAATAGTACTGTTATTTGTTAATTTTGAAAACAACAATTTCTTTAATATAAATAGCCGATTTATGTTATACAGTTAGCAACATGTTATTTTTACTCTATCCACCAATTAAAGAATTTACTTTTATCATTGTAATATTTTCCTCTCATCTGTATACCAAGAAACACATATACCGTATCTTTTACCAAATAGACTTTCATTTTGAAAGATATGGTAGATAATACCTTGTATTTTTACATGTAGTATTCATATTGTTAACTTATAAAATATATATTTTAAGTTTATATATATTTCAATATACAATGCATATGTAGAGTGTATTTTTTACATTGTAGTATTTGACATTTTTAATTTGTAAGATATATTTTCAATCTATATTTATTTATATTCAAGTACATATATGATGTATATGTAGAGAATAATTAGATTTTAAAAAAAAAATATATCCATTGCATTCTGACCAGAACGAAGAGTACATGGGGTACAAGTTTAGTGATTTATCTCATAAGTCGGATGTGGTACTGACAATTGATACACAAGTCATCCCCAAGAAAGGAAGCTTCAAGTATCTTGTGACAATTCTTCAAGGTAATGGAGAAATTGACGATGATGTCACTCATTAAGTAGGGGACGGTTGGATGAAGTGGAGGCTCGCTTCCAATGTCATATGCAATAAAAAGTGCCACCTATGCTTAAAGGTGTGTTTTAAAAAATAGTCGTTAGACCAGCTCTGTTGTATGGTACAGAATATTGGCCAATAAAGACTGCTCACATTCAGAAGTTGACCGTAGCTGAGATGAGAATGCTTAGATGGATGTGTGGGCATACGAGGATGTATACGATCAAGAATGAGGACATAGACGATAAGGTGGGAGTGGCTGCAGTGGTGGACAAGATGCGAGAAGCGAGGTTGAGATGGTTTGGATATGTTAAGAGGAGGAGAACGGATGCTTTGGTGAGGAGGTGCGAAGGATTGACAGTGTTGGGTCTACTGAGAGGTAGAGGTAGACCAAGGAAGAATTGGGGTGAGATGATTAGACAAGACATGGCCCACCTCCAAACTATCGGGGGCATGACCATTGATAAGAAAGCGTGGAGGTCGAGAATTAGGGTAGAAGGATAGGCAGTAGTCGAACGGTTTTGTATTTATTTTATTATTTTATTCCCAGCTTATTCTTTGATTTTAGTAGTTAACTTTTTGTTTTGGGTATGCTCGAGTTTTCCTGTCAGTATTTCATTTATTTTGGTATTGTTATCTTGCTTCTTTCAGATATATTTTCTAAATACTTTAATTAGCCGAGGATCTATCGGAAACAACCTCTCCACCTTGTGTAAGGTCTGTGTACGTCTCATCCTTCTCAGACTCCACTTTTGTGGGATAGCACTAGATATGTTGTTGTAGTATACCAGATGATGCAGCTGGGCTATCAAGGATTGGGCCCGGGGCTATCAAGGATTGGGCCCGCATCATAAGGAGCCGCCCGTAGTGGGGTCCACCCCCTGGAGGAGTTGCGTTGCTCGAGGTGGTCATGGTGGTGTCAGGGACGGACCTCGATTTGGGGTTGATCCGGCGGTATAAGAGTTGCGTTGCGCCTCTACCATCAGCTATGGCTTTTGGTAGAAATGGTTGCAGTGCACTCTTAAAGCTTGGTATCAGAGCCAACCCGGGTTCGATTCCTGGCTACACCATGCGAAGTTCGGGGACGAACTTGCTTTAAAGAAAGGGGGGATGATGCAGCTGGGCTATCAAGGATTGGGCCCGGGGCTATCAAGGATTGGGCCCGCATCATAAGGAGCCGCCCGTAGTGGGGTCCACCCCCTGGAGGAGTTGCGTTGCTCGAGGTGGTCATGGTGGTGTCAGGGACGGACCTCGATTTGGGGTTGATCCGGCGGTATAAGAGTTGCGTTGCGCCTCTACCATCAGCTATGGCTTAAAGCTACTACTACTAGTAGTAGTAGTAGTAGTAGTAGTAGTAGCAGTAGCAGTAGCAGTAGCAGTAGCAGTAGCAGCAGCAGTAGTAGGAGCAGCAGTAGCAGCAGTAGCAGCAGCAGCAGCAGCAGCAGCAGCAGCAGCAGCAGGAGCAGCAGCAGCAGCAGCAGCAGCAGTAGTAGAGGATTGGCATTTGGCCAAGATGTGATCTATCTCTTTCCTTGGCCTTCTTTCTATTTAGATCCCCGTTCGTGATCCCAGCCCTTAAGGCCATATTTGCCTTTGCCACAATTAAAAGAGATCATATGAAGGCTCTCATACTCAATTTTCCAGCTTTGAAGCCCCAAGCATTGTAGAGTTACAGAGGCATCTTCCATTTACTATGTGAATTAGTAGCAGTAGTAGCAGTAGCAGTAGCAGTAGCAGTAGGAGTAGGAGTAGGAGTAGGAGTAGTAGTAGGAGTAGGAGTAGCAGTAGCAGTAGCAGTAGCAGTAGCAGTAGGAGTAGGAGTAGGAGTAGTAGTAGTAGTAGTAGCAGCAGCAGCAGCAGCAGCAGCAGCAGCAGCAGCAGCAGCAGCAGCAGCAGCAGCAGCAGCAGTAGCAGCAGCAGTAGGAGCAGCAGTAGGAGCAGGAGCAGCAGCAGCAGCAGCAGCAGCAGCAGCAGCAGTAGCAGCAGCAGTAGCAGTAGCAGTAGCAGTAGTAAAGGATTGGCATTTGGCCAAGATGTGATCTATCTCTTTCCTTGGCCTTCTTTCTATTTAGATCCCCGTTCGTTATCCCAGCCCTTAAGGCCATATTTGCCTTTGCCACAATTAAAAGAGATCATATGAAGGCTCTCATACTCAATTTTCCAGCTTTGAAGCCCCAAGCATTGTAGAGTTACAGAGGCATCTTCCATTTACTATGTGAATTAGTAGCAGTAGTAGCAGTAGCAGTAGGAGTAGAAGTAGGAGTAGGAGTAGGAGTAGGAGTAGTAGTAGCAGTAGCAGTAGCAGTAGCAGTAGCAGTAGAAGTAGCAGTAGCAGTAGCAGTAGCAGTAGCAGTAGCAGTAGTAGCAGGAGCAGCAGCAGCAGCAGCAGCAGCAGCAGCAGCAGCAGCAGTAGCAGTAGCAGCAGCAGTAGCAGCAGCAGTAGGAGCAGCAGTAGGAGCAGGAGCAGCAGCAGCAGCAGCAGCAGCAGCAGCAGTAGCAGCAGCAGTAGCAGTAGTAGAGGATTGGCATTTGGCCAAGATGTGATCTATCTCTTTCCTTGGCCTTCTTTCTATTTAGATCCCCGTTCGTGATCCCAGCCCTTAAGGCCATATTTGCCTTTGCCACAATTAAAAGAGATCATATGAAGGCTCTCATACTCAATTTTCCAGCTTTGAAGCCCCAAGCATTGTAGAGTTACAGAGGCATCTTCCATTTACTATGTGAATTAGTAGCAGCAGTAGCAGTAGGAGTAGGAGTAGGAGTAGGAGCAGGAGCAGCAGTAGCAGCAGTAGCAGCAGTAGCAGCAGTAGCAGTAGTAGCTAGCAGTAGTAGTAGTAGTAGTAGTAGTAGTAGCAGTAGCAGCAGCAGTAGCAGCAGCAGCAGCAGCAGCAGCAGCAGCAGCAGCAGCAGCAGCAGCAGCAGCAGCAGCAGCAGTAGTAGAGGATTGGCATTTGGCCAAGATGTGATCTATCTCTTTCCTTGGCCTTCTTTCTATTTAGATCCCCGTTCGTGATCCCAGCCCTTAAGGCCATATTTGCCTTTGCCACAATTAAAAGAGATCATATGAAGGCTCTCATACTCAATTTTCCAGCTTTGAAGCCCCAAGCATTGTAGAGTTACAGAGGCATCTTCCATTTACTATGTGAATTAGTAGCAGTAGTAGCAGTAGCAGTAGCAGTAGCAGTAGGAGTAGGAGTAGGAGTAGGAGTAGGAGTAGGAGTAGTAGTAGGAGTAGGAGTAGCAGTAGCAGTAGCAGTAGCAGTAGCAGTAGCAGTAGCAGTAGCAGTAGGAGTAGGAGTAGGAGTAGTAGTAGGAGGAGTAGCAGCAGTAGTAGTAGCAGCAGCAGCAGCAGCAGCAGCAGCAGCAGCAGCAGCAGCAGCAGCAGTAGGAGCAGCAGTAGGAGCAGGAGCAGCAGCAGCAGCAGCAGCAGCAGCAGCAGCAGTAGCAGCAGCAGTAGCAGTAGCAGTAGCAGTAGTAGAGGATTGGCATTTGGCCAAGATGTGATCTATCTCTTTCCTTGGCCTTCTTTCTATTTAGATCCCCGTTCGTTATCCCAGCCCTTAAGGCCATATTTGCCTTTGCCACAATTAAAAGAGATCATATGAAGGCTCTCATACTCAATTTTCCAGCTTTGAAGCCCCAAGCATTGTAGAGTTACAGAGGCATCTTCCATTTACTATGTGAATTAGTAGCAGTAGTAGCAGTAGCAGTAGCAGTAGGAGTAGGAGTAGGAGTAGGAGTAGGAGTAGGAGTAGGAGTAGGAGTAGTAGTAGCAGTAGCAGTAGCAGTAGCAGTAGCAGTAGCAGTAGCAGTAGCAGTAGGAGTAGGAGTAGGAGTAGGAGTAGCAGTAGGAGTAGGAGTAGCAGTAGCAGTAGCAGTAGCAGTAGCAGTAGCAGTAGCAGTAGGAGTAGGAGTAGGAGTAGTAGTAGGAGTAGTAGTAGCAGCAGCAGCAGCAGCAGCAGCAGCAGCAGCAGCAGCAGCAGCAGCAGCAGCAGCAGCAGCAGTAGGAGCAGCAGTAGGAGCAGGAGCAGCAGCAGCAGCAGCAGCAGCAGCAGCAGTAGCAGCAGCAGTAGCAGTAGCAGTAGCAGTAGTAGAGGATTGGCATTTGGCCAAGATGTGATCTATCTCTTTCCTTGGCCTTCTTTCTATTTAGATCCCCGTTCGTTATCCCAGCCCTTAAGGCCATATTTGCCTTTGCCACAATTAAAAGAGATCATATGAAGGCTCTCATACTCAATTTTCCAGCTTTGAAGCCCCAAGCATTGTAGAGTTACAGAGGCATCTTCCATTTACTATGTGAATTAGTAGCAGTAGTAGCAGTAGCAGTAGCAGTAGCAGTAGGAGTAGGAGTAGGAGTAGGAGTAGGAGTAGGAGTAGGAGTAGGAGTAGTAGTAGCAGTAGCAGTAGCAGTAGCAGTAGCAGTAGCAGTAGCAGTAGCAGTAGTAGTAGCAGTAGTAGCAGCAGCAGCAGCAGCAGCAGCAGCAGCAGCAGCAGCAAGCAGCAGCAGTAGCAGTAGCAGCAGCAGTAGCAGCAGCAGTAGGAGCAGCAGTAGGAGCAGGAGCAGCAGCAGCAGCAGCAGCAGCAGCAGCAGCAGCAGTAGCAGTAGTAGAGGATTGGCATTTGGCCAAGATGTGATCTATCTCTTTCCTTGGCCTTCTTTTTATTTAGATCCCCGTTCGTGATCCCAGCCCTTAAGGCCATATTTGCCTTTGCCACAATTAAAAGAGATCATATGAAGGCTCTCATACTCAATTTTCCAGCTTTGAAGCCCCAAGCATTGTAGAGTTACAGAGGCATCTTCCATTTACTATGTGAATTAGCAGCAGCAGCAGCAGCAGCAGCAGTAGTAGTAGTAGTATATATCCATTGCACTTTCCAATACAAAATACACAAAATGGACTGATAAAATAATTTTATATACCATAGATATTCCAAGTATAATTCATAATTAAAACCATAATTTAACAATTTAACTTTAATATCTTAACAATATAATAAGGCATACATATTTAAGAACACAAAATGTATAAATTTATACCATTTGTATTTCTAGTATAATTCAAACTATTTTGCGAAGGAAAAGAATCATTTTGTTTTTGAAGGAAAGGAATTCCATAGTCTGCAAGCGTCTCCCCTGTAATTAACTCTAACTCAATAATGTGGGCTTATCCTACTATTGTCTGATCCACTTAATGTAGAGTAAAAATTTCGCGTATGAGCCTGTTTGGCGCGTGCTAATTGATCTGTAGCCGTCAAAACAAATTCGCAGAGAAATAGCCACCTCCGGACAAGTCCCAGTATTTTATTATGGGACTTTGGACATAACATGTTCAAAGTCCCAGTATTCTATTATGGGACTTTATATAAAGCTTTAATAAACTAACCCCAATATAAAATAATGGGACCTTTGAACATCATAGTTCAAAGTCCCAGTATTTTGTTGAGACTTTATATATAAAGCTTCAGTCCAGTATAAAATAATGGGATCTTTGAACATGATAGTTTAAAGTCCCGTTATTTTGTTATGAGACTTTATGTATAAAGCTTCAGTCCAGTATAAAATAATGGGACTTTTGAACATATTAGTTCAAAGTCCTAGTATATAATACCGAGACTAGTCTGGGATGTTTTTAATGCTAATGGAGCGTAAGTGTGCACGTGAATTCTTGGTTATTTCTCAATTAATTTTGAAACGGTGGATAAAACTCATTGAGCGCGTCCAAAAATGGCTACGCATCAAAATTTTCCTAATGTAGAAGCATTTCACCATTTAGGGGAAGTGCAGAAATAGCCACTTTTTGACCTGTTATTACAGTTTAAGTCACTTTTTAAAAATTATTTAATTTTTAGTCATTTTTGAACTTCAACCTTGGGTCGGAACTTCAAAAGTTTGAAGTTCAACCTGAAGGTCAAGTTCAAGTTTAAGTTCGGACCTTGAGGTCTTAACCTCAAACCTTCAGGTCTTAACTTTAGATCTTTTATGCTTTAACTTCAAACCTGGATCTGAAGTTACTCGTGAGATGTTTGAAGTCCGATATAATGGCAAAACTACATAATTTTTAAAAATTGGCTAAAAAATAAATAGCATGGGAAAATTGGCTAAAAACTAAATAGCATGGGAAAAAGTGTCCCCCGACGAAAGTTTTGCCACCATTTCGTTTGGCCCAAAACCAACCTTTTGCGGACATTAATAAGGGGATTTACAAAAATGCCATTAAACACTAATTATTTACATCTCCATACCTATTATATTTTTACCCACAAACTTATTTACACTGTATACCCATTTTTTGTATACATATCTAGTATATAATATACCTCCATGGTATACTTGTTATAGTATACCCTCAAATCTATAAAAGAAGTATACTTAATTTGGTATACTAAAAAGGTATACAATATAATGTAAACGGTATACAGTTAAAATTGGACGGGTGGGCACAGAGTGTAAATAAAATAGGCCAGATGGGCATTTTTGTAAATAAAATGGGGTGCATGGGTACTTCATGTAAACTAATTTTTTTTGGCACAAACACATAAATAATTTATTTTTGTGGGCATGGAGTGTAAATTCTCCCATTAATTAATCAACCTTGTTAATTACTCGTGGTTTAACCTAACCATATTAGAGAGTTTCTCAACAGATATACATCAAAACTATGGTATTGCGTCGACCTATTCATTTTTGTTTATATTTACTCACATGGCTAATTATTTTCACTAGAGCTTATACAACTTTTTACATTATTACACACACGCACAAATAATTGTGTGTATGCAATGATGTAAAAAGTTGTATAAGCACTATATTTATACAATTTTCTATATCAATATACACAATGCATCCGCACTATATATACGTGTATGACATAGTATAAAAGTGTATAACACTCGCTAGCTACAGTTTTCAATTGCAATACTTGTTCAACGTCAGTCTGCATCTCCACAGACTTAAAAGTTTGCAGAAAACTCATTAGACTATTTATAACAAGTTTAAACAACACTTGGAGCCTGTTTGGATTAGCTTAAAAGTAGCTTTTAAGCACAGTCCTTAAAAGCTACTTTTTAAGTGCTTCAACTTATTTTAAAAATAAACAGTTACGTGTTTGGATAAAAGTGCGGAAACTTGAAATAAGTTATTGATGTGTTTGGTAAAGAAGTGCTTAGTATCACTTACTTTTGTTAAAATGACTAAAATAGCACCATTTTATTAACAGCAAAGGAGCTAATTTTCCAAGGTTTGAATTTTAATTTTAACCAAATACAAGATATTTATATTTAATTTTCTTTTAGCTCTGTATTAATAACAATAGATAATTTTAACCAATAAGGGAAAAGAGAAAAGAATGCTCAAAGTGAAACTGGTAATTTTAGCACTATCTAAATTAGATATTCAAAAATCAATTGAAAAAAAAAACATCTTTATGACATGGGTAGTGCATTTTATTCTTAAAAAAAGATGGATCGTCATTCACGAACATGCCTGTAGAATGGTCTTCCATAAATTAGATTTCCAAAACGCATATACAAAGAATCAATAGAGTTTGCCACAGAAGGAACAAAGAGGAAAAGAAGAGCATAGATGAAGAAATGACAGAGATGAGCAGGAATAAAGGAAAACGAACAGGAGAGCTTATGAGAGAGGGCGTTTTTGGAATAAAATGAATTTATAAAGGATAAGAGGGTAAATTTGTTGGTCAACACAAATAAGCTAAAAAGCTCAATAACCATAAGTTGGGTAAACTTAACTTATGACTTTTAGCTTTTTTGGCTTAAATAAGTTAATTTAAAAGCTGTTTTTAAATAACCAAACACCAAAACAAGGAATAAAATGAATTTATAAAGGATAAGAGGGTAAATTTGTTGGTCAACACAAATAAGCTAAAAAGCTCAATAGCCATAAGTTGGGTAAACTTAACTTATGACTTTTAGCTTTTTTGGCTTAAAATAAGTTAATTTAAAAGCTGTTTTTAAAATAACCAAACACCAAAATAAGTTGAAATGGACTTAAAAGCTGGTTTGAGCCCACCCAAACAGGCTCTTATTATAAAGTTTTAATAAAAAATTTATGCAATATTCAAACCAGCTTCTTCAAGCTTATTCAATCATGGTAAATTACTTGTTAAAGATTATTCAACTTCATGTACTTGATCGTCAATTTTGAAAAAGATTTATGATCATGGAACCTTAGATGAGTACGGAGTATAATTTAAGCTTAATACTACATTTGAAATATTGACTAACATTAGAATGGCTCAAAGTCATGAACTATGTTTGTATGTTCTGGATATGTCTTGCAAGATTTAGAAGCTATGCTATCAAGATGTTAATAAGTTTAATTATTTTGCCAGCTTCCGAACATGGTATAATGTTTTAGGATATCTTGGTTCCTTGTTTTATCGCCTAAATGTTATGCTATTTATACGGCTAACTTTCAGACAATAGGAGAAATGATAATGTATTCTTCAAGTTACTTATGTATTTTCCCTTTAATTAAAATAATTAAATGAAATTCATCGTAAGGAAGGCACAATGAGAAAATCAGGTGATTCCTCGAACTTAATGTAAAAGAGAAAAAAACATTTCTCCCAACTTTAAACTATAAACATTCTTCCTTATTATTTCAAAATATAATTGTTTATTGACAAGTGATGATCAATTTCATAAGTACAAAAGATGTATCTTTTCATTTCAACCTCACTCTTTAAATTCTTCATTCCCTTATCTAACTTATAAAAATTACAAATGGAACTCAAATAAGTATTGTATGGGCCTAAATCAGTTTTAGGATTACAAATCGAATTTGGATTCGAATATAAGCAAATCTTCGTATCAAAGTTGAATAAATATACGAAATAGACGTAAATGCGGAAAAATAACTGGATTTCAATATATGATTGTGAGTACAAATTTGGGCAGAGTTTCAGTATCAATTTTTGGATCCGTACAATGTAAAATGAAGTGCTATTTATAGATACAAGGTGTTATCCCACGTTCTCCACTCCTTGTTCATGAATCATGGCCAACCCACGTCTGGAGCATTTATAGGTAGAGTTAATGGGCAAGGTAGTGGGCTGCAGTAGTGGGCTGCAAAGCCGCTTGAACCGAGGGGATTTACCGAGACGCGAATAAATGACCTCGGTGGCATGGCTTCGGCGATCCATTCAATTGCTTCGGTCCCTGACTTGCTGATATGTGTTCGGCCGTTATCAATTGGCATGACCGGCGCGAATCATCGCGGGTCGATTTTTACCCAATACAAGTATCATGTTTAGGGTTTATCAAAACGATTTATAACAAAATCATATTATGAGAAATTTCTAAACTCCTTTTCTTTCGGATGTGAAAACAAAAAAGAAAATCCTTATATTTCATGATTAAAATTAGGGTTTTTTTTACACATATATACAAATATACATCCCTATATAACAAACAAACAAAAAAAAAGCAATATTTCTCAAATTACAATACATAATATTATTTTTCCTAACACATTTTTACAATAATAAGACATTTCATTTTTTGATAATTACACTTACGCCCCACTCTCCTAAAAATCCTGAAATACTTTCTCCACTTCCCCCAAACAAACCAGCCGCCACCCCTGTTCCCCTCTCTCAGATCTAAACAATCAACTCCACCCCAACCAGAGCCGCTGCTCCTCCCCTGCGTTCTTTGCCGTCACCACCTGCTCCTCCTCCTTCTTCCGCCTTCTTCGCTGACACCACCCTGACGAGAGCCGATGCTCCTCACCCTAAAACACTTTCATTTTTCTCAAAGCCGCTGCTCCTCACCCTAAAACACTTTCGCTTCTCAAAGTCGTTCCTTACGTCACATTAATCCTCTCCGCCGCGGAAACGGCAGCGTCGGCGACTGGTTCTTGAAGGGCTAAATTATGTGAAAGATGCAATATTTATGACTTCTAATTTATTGGATAGAGAGAAATATTGAATCTTATTTATCTATTTGATAAAACAGAAATGGAAATGGAAAGTATTGAGTGTGTTTCAATATCAGATGGTATAGAAGATGAAGAGATCCAATTATGAGCAACAACAATATTTATTTCGTATGTTTTCTACTCCAGTTCCACTTTATATCGTTTTCTGCTGCACTCAACCCAAACGACACAGACGACACAAAGTATTGCTCACAGATGACACAAAGTTCATTATGTTTAAACCATCTTAACTAGAGACAAAATAGCAGAACTAGTCAATTTTGAGGATGCGGGATGAAGTTTTGGACTACTAATAGTATTAATAATCGAAAGAAGTAGCAAAAGAGTAAACATCAATAATTTGGAAATTGCTTTTTAAAATGTCAAAGATTGTACATGTACATATTGGAAAAAAAGATTATATTCCACGTGACATTGTCCCAGTATCCGACATGTAAGTTGACACGAGTGATAAAAAAACACAAAGTAAAGGATCTAAAAGAAATTCGTATAAAGTAAAAGATTTACCGATTATTCGACGAAAGGATATTTACCTTTTGGGGCATATGCTTTAACGATAACATATTATTCTGATTCGCCATCATCCCCGTTCGTAACCACGACCACAGATATACTTTAAAACGTAGCCACCGTTTGCCGGCGGTTAACGAACTAGGGTTAGTAACCAAATGGAGTCATTACAAAGAAGAGTAGAATCATGGATCAGAGGCCAAAAATCAAAGATGTTAAAAATAACATGGCCACAGCAATGGAAAATGGTTGTACGGTGGCCATGGGCAGATGCTAGAGAGCAAAGGAAATTGATACAGGAAGAGTATGAGAGAAGGAAAAAGCAAATTCAGGATCTGTGTCTTGCTGTTAAAGCTGAATCTGTTACTGATTTGCAAGATATACTTTGTTGCATGGTCCTTTCTGAATGTGTTTATAAGGTACATTTTGGTTTATGTTACTCCCTCCATCCCAGTTTATGTGAAGATGGTTGACTAGAAATGAGTTATTCTTTTTTGGACGACTAAAAAAGAAAGTGTGTCACATAAATTGGGACGGACAGTTTACTTGTTAGTTTGTGATTATTTAGAGATGGTAACAACAGTATCTAGGTTCTTTCTAATTGTGTATATAAGGTACATTTTTGTTTATCTGAGGTTATGTTAGTAAAATGTTCAGTTTTGGTGTAAATAGTGTTTCTGATGGTAGTGAAATGTGATAGTGTTTTACCCGGCATCTGTACTGGTGGGAGGTAGTAGGTACCCGTGGAATTAATCAAGGTGCGCGCAAGCTAGCCCGGACACCATGATTAAAAAAAAAGAGAGAAAGAAATGTGGCAGTTTTACTTGTTAGTTTGTGATTATTGAGTTTATTTAGAGGTGGTAGCAGCAGTATCAGTAGAAACAATAGAAATTAACCTAAATAGCTGTGCAACCAACCGTTTAAACAAAAAATGGCAGTGGATATATAATGTGGTTAGCCGTGTATAATCTATGTGTACCATATAGGGGATGTAATTTGTGAATCCAGCTGGCTATTTGTGCAACCTTGAGACTTAATTATGGCACTGTATGATGTTGAAAGAGGTAATAATGATAGCTTTCTATGCAATTGCTGAAAGAGTTAATGGTGCAAATTAAGAACACTGTCTGAAAAGAAAATATATTTATATTCAGTCAAGAACATATATACATACCGACACAGATGAATGCCTATGTCGCATTATTACTATTGAAAGTATTCAATGAATTTCCTTTTTCGGTACCTTCTAATCGAGCTTCCTATGCAATTGCTAAAACAGGTGATAATGATAGCAGTCTATGCAATTGCTGTGTCTGTAATTGGGTGACAAAATAGAGACGAGGAGAAAGTTTACGGTGCAAATTAAGAAAACATAGTCACACTCTGTCAAGAACACAGACTTACGGCACACTAGAATACCAGTGACACATAATTAGAATTGAAGACAAATAAGTTTAAAAATGGATATTTCGAACCATAACTTAGAAAACACAAAATTTTACAGCAAAACTGATGCAGATGCAGTTTGGGGCCCTAGCCAGTGCTTGCCTGACATCATGAGGGTAATAAGGTGGGAGCAGTGTCCTTAAAGACTAGAAGGATGTAAAAGATCCAAACTTGTGCAGGGCTCAAGTGACTGGTTCAATCAAAGCGAGATTCTAGTGATGAGTGGACTTGATGAAGAAATATTAGTATATGTTAATGCATGAAAAAGTAACTGAAAACACTAACAACAATTATATGAAACGAAGTGAAAAAATTGCAATTAAGTGAAATATATGATTGAGAAACCATGCCAATACAATCTCAACTATTTTGAATTTATGATTAGGATGTAGCTATGCAATTTGAGTTCTAAATTCTAATTCAGAATAACGATCATCTTTTTACATTTAGTTCTAATTCTTTTTTTTTTACCTTGTAAAAAAAAGTTCTAATTCTTGTTTTCGATAAACTAATAACGTTATCGCTTTGGACAAGCTCTATATACGAGCAATATACCAAGAAGTAGAGAACATACTCAAAAATATAGTTCTCTACGAAAGATACTCAATCATCTATCAAACTGGGACCTCGTAGGTCTACGTAAAATTAACCAACAACAACAGATATTCCTCAAGTGTCCTTATCAGAATGGGATATTCCTCAAATTTCATTTTTACTCCTTCAAAAGCTCTCCTTTTTCTTTCCTGCCAAGGGGCCCCCATGAGAGCTACTGGGATACATTGATTCCCTGCCTAAAAGCGTGTGTAGCACACCCTTCACTATATCCAGCATTGTCCACTGTATGCTAAACCAGTTCAATACAGTTGGCCATAATTTGGGTGCTACTTGATGGTCAACGTCTTCTTACGATGATAAAGCACTAGCTTTGTTTTCACTTTTCTTGTTATATTCACAAACATATTCAGTTATGGCATGTCTAGTTAATATATGCACTTTATTATATGTACTAATTGTGTAGTATTACTCTATTCAGTAAAAAGTTTGTTAGTGCTGGGACATGTACCTTAGTGCTTGCACGAAGAGTCACCTAAGAGAGTCAAAGTGTCTAGCTCGTGTCGCATCTAGTTTCTGGACTTTCCATGTGGTGTAGTCAACTTAAAGGAAAGGAAGAACGTTCACACTTTTCATGAAGGATGCGAAGACGCATGAACAGACACGCCTATAACACTTTAGTTCCTGAAAATAGTCAGGGACTCCTCTTTGGTTACTTGCTAGAGCTCCAAGAAATTTGTAATCACGTTCTTTTTCATCTAAAATTGCAAATGTGAAGACAGCAGTGTTTTATCTTTTTCTAATGAAGAATATTGAAGTAGTTATATACTCGTTATTGTTGCTTACAAAATTAACACATTCTCTCCTGACAGAGACCTGCTGCTGAAATGGTGCGGGCAGTGAATAAATTTAAGGCTGACTTTGGAGGAGAAGTTGTTTCCTTAGAGCGCGTTCAACCTTCGTCAGATCATGTTCCGCATAGGTTATCATAATCATCATTTTGATATTTTCATTTGTTTATCTCTTCTGTTTCTTTCTGCTATGCTGGTGGTATTGTAAGTTGGAATTGACTCTTGTTAGAGTCGTTATTGGACAATTTGTGATTAAAGTGGTTTGCTTATTTATAAATTGTTGATCAAGTTCAAAAGTCGGGCATTCAGTGGCTTCAGATGTGAGAACTGGTAGTGGATGTCGTACAAACAAATCTTTGGTCCATAAGTTATCCGAAGTACCATAGAGAAAATTTTGTGACAATACTGCATGTAAGATGATTTATGTGCATCTAAGTAGTAATGTTTCATCCTATCTATGATGGCGTTTGCTCAAAGATTTGATGAATACATGTTAATTCATGAGTGCTCTAAGTAGCACAATATGTTTCGAGATCTTTTTCTTTGATAGTGAAAATCAGGATGCTATGGAAGTTTCAATCTTAGTTTAGATTCCTCGTAAATAGATGAAAATCAAATTTCAATTTATCCCTGTGGCCCCACTTTTCTTACTCTTGTTTGACTTTCATACCTGCTTGCAATCTTTACTTTCCACTTTGTGCTGGCCCTGATTCTCCAGTGGGTTGTTGAGTCGGTAAGGGAGGGGGAAGGATGATCGTAACCAGCTTAAGAAAACCTGCTTTCGCTTTCCAGAATTTGATTGCTCAAAATTCAATTCATGTTTAGTTAACGTTTACTGGTTATCTTTTGTTGCATCTTCTAACCATATATTTGGTTTAAAGCATGAGGTTTGTTGACATGGAAGCTTCACTTATTTTCTAGCATCTCCATGTTTTTCTTTTCCTATTTCCCATTTTCCTGTTTATAGGTATCTTTTGGCGGAAACAGGAGACACATTATTTGCTTCCTTTATTGGGACGAAACAATATAAGTAAGTTTGCACATCTGTTCTAGTTATGACATTTGTGATTTTTCTGTGAGTTTAGTTCTTCACACTTTCATTTGCTTTTCTGCCTGTTTTCTGGTTAAAAAGGGATGTCATGGCTGATGTGAATATATTTCAAGGTGCAATATTCCATGAGGACGCTGTTGAAGATATTCATGGACTTGAACCTGTTGAGTCTGATCAAATGGACAGTCAAAGGAGCAACATAGAGACTCATTCTAAACTTTTGGAATCTAAGACTAAGTCAACGAAGCTGACTCCAAAACCTGCTGTGCATAGGGTATTAGAGCTCTCAATTGCACGCACACACACACACATGTATTTATATAGAGTTTAAGGCTCTTCTAGTTTCCAGCTTTCTTTCTTTGCTCCTTAAACTTTGGCAGCTATCATCCTTAGGGGTTCATGTCACGTGCTAAAGGAATACCTGCATTGGAGCTTTATAGGCTTGCCCAGAAAAAGAAACGCAAATTAGTATTATGTGGACATTCACTTGGTGGAGCAGTAAGTTGGACTTTGCTTGTGTCATAGTATGTGTCTCCATTTGTGTTGTTTGGAAAAGATTTAGGTGTTATCTTTACAGGTAGCAGTCTTAGCAACACTTGCAATTCTGAGGGTTTTTGCTGCTTCATCAAAAGAAAATGAAAAAGTTCAAGTGAAGTGTATCACCTTTTCCCAACCACCAGTGGGAAATGCTGCATTGAGAGAGTGAGTTGAAACTAATATTTCTTGTTATTCTTTTTCTGAACACACATTTCGGACTTCTAACATGATTTTTCTCTCCAGCTATGTGAATGGGAAAGGCTGGCAGCATTATTTCAAAACCTACTGCATTCCAGAAGATTTGGTGCCCCGTATCTTATCACCTGCTTATTTTCATCATTATAATGCACGGTCTCTGCCAATACCTTCTGATGGTGGAACTTCAGTATCTGCGTCAAAATCTGCTGAATTGTCGCTACTGAAGCAGAAAACTGAAAAAGCAAAAGATAATGAAGCAGAGCAGCTGGTACTGGGTGTAGGTCCAGTGGAAAATTCCTTTTGGAGGCTTTCAAGGCTTGTACCTTTAGAGGGTGTTAGAAGGCAGTTGTATCGGTACAGAGGAAAAAAAGTTGAACCTCTTGAGATACCTACTTCCGATTCTGTTCCAATGCCATCAGTCAATGATATAGCTAATACCCCTCAGTCTCTTGAAATTCAAGAAGGTTCTGATGGCATTTCTCTCCGACCATTACCTCATACAGATGAAGAGATTCCTGGTGAAGGAAAAATGGGTAAACCTATTGCAGAAAGTAATACCAATGATGGGGATAAGAAGGGGTGGCGCCGCATGCCTGCATTACCATCATATGTACCATTTGGGCAGGTAATATACCATGTATTTTGCTTTTTGTGCTTCATTTTATACTAATTTTTACATGCACGAGTTATTATGCTTTTTCTGCAGTTTTCTTATTTGCTCCTGATACATGAATACTATTAACTTATTGTTTGTTTTGGTTTTCTTTTCCTCATTTTCTATTCCCCTCGCAATCAGTTATTATATCTTGCTTTAGTTTTCTGTACGTGGAAGTTTTGAACTTGCCGTATTTGTTAGTTGTCGTAATTTTGACGGTTGATTTTCTGGTTGCTTTTCTCCTTTTATCCTTTGTATTGAGTGGAGTATCCATGTTCTAAGGCTAGGAAATGTGGTAGGGCTTGTCCCATTTTGGAGTGGTGACACCAAGCGTCTCCTTGATTTATGCTATAGATATCATCATGGTGCGGTAGAAAAGCAGATGTTAGGGTTTAATGTTCTAATGTCTGTAAAGGCAGATGTTAAGATAAATTTGCTGTCATATAAGATTGGTCAAAACTAGAAATGATCACATCATATAGGGTTCAAGTAGCATACATGGAGGACATGTCGAGAGAAAGTTGCAAGATATAGTTTGGCCACAACCTACATATACCTTCAATGCTCCAGTTCGTAGGTTTGCGACTCTATGCTGATTTAAGGTGATAAAAAATCACATCTGTAGAAGTTGTCTTAAGAAGATCTACAATCTCTTCTAATCATGAGTTAATTAAGGTGGTATCAAATAGTAGTTGGGATTAAGGTTAGTAGTTGTTACACTTACATTAGGTCCGGTGCAGGATAAGTGTGAGACTTAGAAAACATTTACTTGCCACTGTTGGAATGAAATAGGTCTGAACAAAGCAGAATATATTGAGGGAATTCATTGACTCCAACTAGTTAGAATATATTGAGGGAATTCATTGACTCCAATTAGTTTGGGGTTGGGACGTAGTTCTTTCTATCTTGCCATACCAGCATGGGCTGGTCCGATACGAAGTTATGAATTTGGTTATTTTGATACTTGCCTTGTAGATATGTATTATTTGGTCTGTGCTAAATCTGTGATTTCAACAGCTTTATCTCCTTGGGAATGCATCTGTGGAGTTTCTATCTGGCGCAGAATACTCAAAATTGACATCGGTATGACTTCTCTTTACCTTTTCTTTGAGGTCTTAACATTCTTGATAAGTTCTCGCTGTTTCAACAGTTCAGTGGGGATGTCATCTCCCGGCATCCACCTATTCCTGTAAGGCAGAAAGGTAAAAAATGTCTCTTGAACCAGTGGAAAGATAAATGAAGTAAGCCAAACATTAAAGACAGCGTGTTTCCTATTTACCTTTATCCAAACACATGCACGAAGGAAAAAACCCCTCTTTTTGAAGTTTCTGTATGGGCAGTTACGTGGTAAGAGATATGTTCGATGACTTTTAGTAGTCTCTCATGTTTGTTGCTTCTTATGGCAAAGACATTTTCAGGTCACATCTGTACTTGCTGAATTAAGGGAAAGGTTGCAATCACATTCAATGAAGTCATACAGATCCCGGTTTCAAAGGTAACTTGTTATAGCATCTGAACTTACAATTGGCTTCACCCACCTCTAAGTTGAATCCTGGAAATGAAAAATATAGTGTCACGTTGTGCATCTGAAGTTGCATCATATTTTGGGCAACTCATTAAGTTCTTTTTTGTGATTTAATTTCAATATGTTAAATAATTTCAGCCTTTCTAGATTAGACTGGAAAATTTTGTATAATAGATTAATCTAGAATTTCTCAAATGGATGCTTCAAATATGATAGTTGCAGAAGTTAATACTTCTTACTGCATAATTTCCGTAGTATAAGGTTCATTTGCATTTTGTAAACACAAATGTAATTAAATTTATGTTTTGCAAGAATAATCTATAGTAGCAGGAGTTTAGTGAAGATGCTAATAGCTTATTAGAAGTTAATGCTGCTTTACAAATATCTTAATTAGGTTAGTAATACTAACAACTGAAATATGATGGTGGGATACCCATTCATTCCCTCTCTTCTGAATATTGATAGAAATATGATGGTGGTATTAAATAGAAAGATAGATCCTCTTTATTGTTAACTTTTGTGCTTGGATATATTTTGTTCTTTCTAATTAACTTAGTGCAATATGATTTTGGATAGTTACCCTATTACGATTTTAATATACAGAATCTATGAGCTTTGCATGAACGATGATATAATACCTTTCGTGGGGATGGAGCAAATGCAGCAATTCCCACAGTTGCGGAAATGGTTAGGCATTTCTGTTGCTGGTACTGTTGATCTTGGGCATATCGTGGAGTCTCCAATCATCCGTACTGCCACCTCAATTGTTCCACTCGGATGGAGTGGTATTCCTTCTGGGAAAAATGCAGATCCTTTGAAGGTTGACATATCTGGTTTTGGTTTACATCTGTGCACACTTGTTGAAGCTCGAGTGAATGGACGCTGGTATTCCCTTTATCCTGCTATAAAATGCATGATTATTGACATTATTGTAAAACTTATTTGGATCATTTCCTTGCACTGGTTCTGTTACTTCTCTCAGCTTCTATCTGATTGTTGATTTTTGTAAAATCAATGTTTTATTTTGTGAAGTAGCTGTTTACCTTCTAATGGATCTTGACACTGAAGCTGGATCCTCTTCTATAAACATATCTTTTTCTGTTTATGTTTGTGCTCTGGAGCTTTGTTCACATGTTTGAAGTTGCTTGTGTTCCCGCCCTTTTGGATCAACCCTTGTTTGTCTATATGCAGCGAGTTTGTGACTTCTACAGAAACTTCTTGTATCGACTAGGGTGCCTACTTTGGCTGGATGTTGCCTCCAAATTATACAGGTTTTGGTATTTTAAGAATGGAAATAAACATATAATTAGAATATAATTAGAAAAAAGGATGTAGTAAATATGACAAATTTTTAATGATTAAACGTGAAAACTTGTGTAAATTTCAAAGCAGAATGTAAAAAACTTGACTTAAACTATCTAGGCATAATAATATACAGACACATTGTTACATATGTACATAATAAGACTTGAAGTCTCCAATTCTTTGTAGAATGTTCTGAGGCATACAACGACGTAAGTGTTCAATGGGCGTACTCATGGTCAGCCCGAGATTTAGCCCTATGATTGGTTCCCGGTGTTCCCTTGCATGACTGCCGCAGCAAGTCTCAACTTCTGCTTTTAAACATTGGTTATATAAATTAAGAGTACACAACTCTTTATGTAGTTTTCTACGTCCGAGATTTATAACTGAAAAGGATACGTGTTGTGCCTTCATGAGGAGCAGTTTTCTAAAGAATATGATTTCTGTAAGTTAAATTTCCCTAGAAAACAGGAAAACGTATCAGTTCAATACAGCTACGTTTATCATGTGTTCAATCAAAGAGGGCATTCCTGTCTAATATCTCGTCTTTTATGTGTTTGTTAAGAGCTGTGTAGAAGTTTTTAATTATGTATTTCGTCACTTTTTGAATATGAAATGTAATGTTACACCTAGTGCATCAGTTCTTTGTTGTTTCTGTCTCGTGTTTGATATTAAGACTTGTTTTCTGCTATTGGACTTTATGGTGGAGTCTTTATCATGTTTCTGCTTCTTCAGTTGATTGTTGGAAATGAACTTATCCGTTGATCAGCTTGGTACACCATTGGTTCCTATCAGGTTTATGACTAGGCTAATATAAAAGAAATTAAGCAAGGAATGATAGGATACATAGCAGTTCTAAAAAGTAGTTTCTTATATTCTTTCTATAAAAACAAAATAGTTATAAATATTCTTTCTGAGTTCTCTGCTTGATCATGTTCCTGAGTCCTGAATAAGTAGGTTCTTTCTGGCCTCTCCCCAACTATTAGCCCGTTTGGGTAAGCTTAGAAGTTAGAAGTGACTTAAAAGCATATATGTGCTTATAAGCTCATTAATGGGTGTTTGGTAATTCAAAATGTCATTGGCTTATAAACACTTATGTGCTTGAAATAAGTCAAAAGTGAGAAGTTAGAAAATACTAACTTCTCAGAATTGGCTTATAAGCTACTTTTAACTTATAAGCTACTTATAATAAGCTCACCCAAACGGGCTCTATGTCTTTAATGGATATTATAGGTTTTAGTCACCGAGAAGTTTTCAGATTATGTTGATAATAAGAAATGCTGACCTGATGATGTTCTTAAACTAAGAATTGCTGACCTGATGAATGCCTTCAACACTGAGGAGACATGTCTTTTTTGATGTGATGGTGTTTATTGTTAATCTTCAAATTTAGGTGTTCAACCTCTGTGGAGTCTTTTCCTTCAGCGCCAGCTCAGTCATTAGATCATGGAGAACATCAAGAAATTCAAAATATGCGAGTACTAATTGGAGCTCCTTTGAGACGACCTCCTAAGCACCATATGATGGAGGATATACCTATGTTTTCTTCAATTGATTCATCCTATGTTGATACGAAGTTGAAGCAATATGTGCCCAAGGTGGAAGGAGGGAATTTCGTACTCCCAGATGGTTTAGATGATTTTGTCATATTCTGTACAACAGATTTTTCTACTGTTTGGAAAGAGGTTAATCTGAGAACTCGTAGGGTCAGGTTAATTGGCCTCGAGGTATGACTGGTTTTAAGTTAGACTCGAGACTTGACGAAGTTTTAGATGACACTAAAGTTTACTCTTGGAATTATGTAGGGCTCTGGTAAAACATCTCTTTTAAAAGCGATTCTGGATCGAGGCCGAAGTGCTCGCACTGAGAGTACTGAAAATCTGCATGCAGATGTTGATGTTCTGGAGGGAATTGCTAGTGGCTTATGCTATTCTGATTCAGCTGGAGTTAATCTGCAGGTTCTTTTAACTTGTTTGCTCCTTGACTCTTCTCTGCGTGGTGCTTTGAGTATGGAAGACTAAATTCAATTATGTGTTGCTAAAAGTTTTATTTTAAGATCCTGTCATTAGCTTTTGCACTTGATTGGGATGTGAGTCGCTTCCTCCGTCCCAAGAAAGGTGACCCATTTCCTTAAGTGGCAAGCCTCTCTCTCTCTCTCTCTCCAAAATCCAAAAGCAATTACAACTATGCATTTTTTTGTGAATTTGATGGGCCGTCTTTCAAATTAAGTTCTGTACTTTTAACATATCCTTTTGTATTTTAAAACATTTCCTAACCAAACTTACTGAATAAATTTATTCAACCAGTTTACTCTTGATCATTGGGCATGTCAAAGTAGGTTACTCCCTCCGGTCCATTTTATTTGATTTTTTAGCCTTTTTTTTTTTTTTTGTCCACAATATTTGATCTTTTCGGAAATCAAGACACAATTTTACAATGTCACCCTTTGCTAATAAATGATTTTAAATAAAATGATAAGTAATAATAGCTTGAATAAGGGCTAATATAGTCAATTATATTGCTAATTAATGCTAAAAAGGTGATTTTCTTAATATGCATGAAAACACCCAAAAAATCAAATAATATGGACCGGAGGGAGTACATGCCTGGGGACAAAGGAAGTAATTTATCTTTGGAACTGTGAACTGTCCGGATGAACAGCTTTGTGCACAAAATTTAATCATGATTAACAAATATCTGGAGACTGTTAGAAGAATTTAGCAAACCTTTGAGAGGAGAGGAAAGTCTAGTCCTCGTAAAATGAGTTTGGGTACGTTGATTTCCTTTCCAGGAGAAGCACTATTCTGTCAATCTATTTATGTAAGCTCATGATTCTGTAATATGAGCTTCCATTTTTGCATATATTTCCTACTTTGCAAGTTATGTATTGGGTGCCATATGTCTGGGAAAACATACACGGTGCAAGTTATGTATTGGGTGCCATATGTCTGGGAAAACATACACGGTGAAACAGAACACATCATGCATCTTCTAGTATTTTGGAAGCAAGCATCTTATTGCGTCATAGGGTTTGGGAGAGAGAGGGCGATCATGAAGAGGAGGTATGAAGGGGGGGGGGGGGGGTACAGTTTTGTCGGAGCAATCTTTCTTAGATATTTCACCGCTAATGTTAAGTCTTTAAAAATGTTTTAAATTTCCACTTCTTGCTTCATGGACGCTCATGTATTCATTTGGCGGCTTTATTTATCATTGCTTGGATTTATGTGGTTTTGTTGCTTTCTTTTAATGCTCAAACTTTTACTTCTATTTTGTTTTGTAGAGTCTGAATATGGAGGTAACTCATTTCAGGGATGAGCTGTGGAAAGGAATTCGTGATCTTAGTAAGAAAACTGATTTGATTATACTTGTGCATAACCTATCTCATAGAATTCCTCGCTACAATGATTCAAATGTTTCACAACCACAACCTGCCATGTCCCTTCTCCTAAACGAGGCAAAATCTCTTGGAATACCTTGGGTGCTTGCCATAACAAACAAGTTTTCTGTCAGCGCACACCAGCAAAAGGCAGCTATTAGTGCTGTTGTGAAGGCATATCAAGCGTCTCCTAACACAACTGAGGTTATCAACTCATGTCCTTATGTTACACCCAGTGCTGCGGGTGCTCCTCAATCTTGGTTTACAGAAGGGACAGATCCCGAGAGGATGAATGGCACCCAAAAGCTATTTTTTGCTCCACTTGAATTTGTACGAAGGCCTTTCCAGAAGAAAGCATCTATTCTCCCCATTGATGGTGTATCTGCTTTGTGTGAGCTTGTCCATCGCATACTTAGGAGTCATGAAGAAGCTGCTTTGCAGGTAAGGAGTTGAAACGGAAAATAAAGACCTTTCAGCCCACCTCCCCCCCCCCCCCCTAACCTCGCAAAAAGAAGTAAAAATTGTTCATGAAAATATGGTGGTTTCGTTGTGTTTAGGAGTTTGCCAGAGATAGGCTTTTTGTGGAATTGGCTCGGGAGAGAGCAATAGCTGCAGGTGCAAATCAAGAGTCTCAGGCAAAGGCCAATTCTCTGAATGCTGCAGCTGTTGGTGCTTCACTTGGTGCTGGTTTGGGCCTTGTATTAGCTGTTGTCATGGGTGCAGCGTCCGCTTTGAGGAAGCCATAATTTTTTTTTTAGGTGCCGTAGGCTCGGATATATAGGTTGTATAGGAAGGTTTCTATTGACCTTAATTGGTCGTGAATATGTATCCATTTTATTTTTATTTGAGTGTACATAATATTTGTGTGACGTGTTTGTTATAAGCTGAATGTGTGTATATTTGTTGTGCCTCTGTGTGTTTCTGTCAGCTGAGAATCAAGATCCAAATTCCCGGTTGTCGTAATTAGCATAGGTTTGGTGCGATGAAATCCTTGTACGTAATTATGTGGGTCTCCATTTTCCAGTTTGACGATCAATAAAAGTAAATTTGAAGAACCGGTTTTGTATTTATTTGATAGTCCATCCGACGTAACTAGCCAGACGCATTAGCCTCAATATTCAATATGAAGCAGGTTCTCCATATCTGTGTGTATTTAACACCTTTTTCCTCTACCAAACGGGAATTTTATCAAGGATGTCCTGTGTCCAAAAATGAGAACATCGTCGCTTACAGTCTTAACTTAGATACATCGTCTTCCAAAGGACACACCATTAACTAAAAAAACAAAAAAACAAGCGAGTTGTAAACAATGTTAAATGTCTTGGGAATATATACAAATCAACAGTATCTCTCTAAAACAGAAGGCATACATGTCATCACAAGCAACTTCCTTAGCTGTATTCTTCAGCATATACCCATGCCCTTTGCAAGAGATAATACTTTAATTTTCCTTCAACCGTGGAGAATTGCTGTTCATTGCCTTTCTGCTTGTAAACACCTCAGTAGTCATAGCTTTTCCTATAAACTGAATAGGAGATCCATGGGCAAGAAGCTAAACACAGTTGCTACCCTTAGCAACCAAGGCTCGCTTTTCTAATGTCAGTGTGTAAGCCAGCATAATACATCAGCAAATACCATCTTCTTTAGTAGGTCTAGTTGTTAGGGTTTTTTGCCCTGAATTTGTAACCTATTAGGACTCTATTTCTTGAAGGATGAAAAAGAGTTCTAACAGGAATATATCTCCTTTTATGCCTATCCTTTTCTTGAAGGATAAGTTTTAGAACTGTTATAAATAGGATCTTCTCTTCACAACAAAGAGAACACCACCAAACTCCACAATGTAGTCATTAGAGTAATTTTGTTTAGGGGAGACTTCTTCTCCAAAATGATTTAGGCCTACTACCAAACCATTTTAAATAAAAGTTTTTAGCTTCTTTTCTATATGTCAGATTTATTTGTCACCAAATAGTTGATGTGTTAGCTTCCGCATGCACCATGTTATTTCGATCCCAACAAGTGGTATCAGAGCCATGTTCAACCAATGGTTCGATGAGCCAGGTTAAGAACATTGAAGACATGTTCAAGGCGGTTCAGTTCTAACCGCAAGCAATATGATGATAATGATGTTCTATCCAATAAATTTGAATGTGATGCTACATGTGGAGTAAAATTTTCAACCATAATTTCAACATTGTTGCTGCTACATCTTTAAAAATAATACCCTATTTTTAACCCATGTTTGGGCTACTTTTAACCAATCTCAGTTTTAACCCATGCTTATTAACGCTTGGGCTCCTTTTTAACCCATTTTTGGGCTCCTTTTTAACCCATTGTCGGACTATTTTCATCCAAAATAAAATTTTTAAATGTGACAAGCAGCAATGTGAAGATCATGTGAAGAAGACAAATCAGGATTTATATGCCAAAAATTCAGGCCAAGGGGAGAATTGTTAGGGTTTTTTGCCCTGAATTTGTAACCTATTAGGACTCTATTTCTTGAAGGATGAAAAAGAGTTCTAACAGGAATATATCTCCTTTTATGCCTATCCTTTTCTTGAAGGATAAGTTTTAGAACTGTTATAAATAGGATCTTCTCTTCACAACAAAGAGAACACCACCAAACTCCACAATGTAGTCATTAGAGTAATTTTGTTTAGGGGAGACTTCTTCTCCCAAATGATGTAGGCCTACTACCAAACCATTTTAAATAAAAGTTTTTAGCTTCTTTTCTATATGTCAGATTTATTTGTCACCAAATAGTTGATGTGTTAGCTTCCGCATGCACCATGTTATTTCGATCCCAACAAGTGGTATCAGAGCCATGTTCAACCAATGGTTCGATGAGCCAGGTTAAGAACATTGAAGACATGTTCAAGGCGGTTCAGTTCTAACCGCAAGCAATATGATGATAATGATGTTCTATCCCATAAATTTGAATGTGATGCTACATGTGGAGTAAAATTTTCAACCATAATTTCAACATTGTTGCTGCTACATCTTTAAAAATAATACCCTATTTTTAACCCATGTTTGGGCTACTTTTAACCAATCTCAGTTTTAACCCATGCTTATTAACGCTTGGGCTCCTTTTTAACCCATTTTTGGGCTCCTTTTTAACCCATTGTCGGGCTATTTTCAACCAAAATAAAATTTTTAAATGTGACAAGCAGCAATGTGAAGATCATGTGAAGAAGACAAATCAGGATTTATATGCCAAAAATTCAGGCCAAGGGGAGAATTGTTAGGGTTTTTTGCCCTGAATTTGTAACCTATTAGGACTCTATTTCTTGAAGGATGAAAAAGAGTTCTAACAGGAATATATCTCCTTTTATGCCTATCCTTTTCTTGAAGGATAAGTTTTAGAACTGTTATAAATAGGATCTTCTCTTCACAACAAAGAGAACACCACCAAACTCCACAATGTAGTCATTAGAGTAATTTTGTTTAGGGGAGACTTCTTCTCCCAAATGATGTAGGCCTACTACCAAACCATTTTAAATAAAAGTTTTTAGCTTCTTTTCTATATGTCAGATTTATTTGTCACCAAATAGTTGATGTGTTAGCTTCCGCATGCACCATGTTATTTCGATCCCAACACTAGTAAGCATATTAGTGAACTCGTTATATTCAACCGGAGCTTTATGTCACGGCCTAACTTTCAAAGTAGCACTCCGTGCGGCACTTGACGGTTTGTCTACAAAGTAGCAAACTCAAGTAAGCCTTCAACTCAACAAGATCGCTAAGAGAATGAAACAAAGAAAGACTTAGAGAGATTTGCCAAAGGAAGTATTGTATTCACTCAAACTTTTCTTGATGCCTTTACAAATGAATGCCTCCCCTATTTATACTTCTCATCGGGGGGCTAACGTGTAAATAAAAATTGTATACAAGTCCCTACTATTTACACTTAAGGACCTACTCTAGAAAATTCTATGGACCTAGAACCTTCCATGCCTTTCTTTACACATTCAAGAGGTTCTAGGTTATTCCATAGGAACTACCCACATAATTCTAGAGTATTCCATATTCCATAGGAACTACCCACATAATTCTAGAGTATTCCACTCCCTTTGGCTATGTTGGCGCCATTCGTGCGCCATGTCACGCCCATGTGGCGTGATGACTTGGCGAGGGTGTCACACTCTCCCCCACCTGATGTTGCGACGACCGCGGCGCAATGCTGCTGCATATACTCGTGGCACTTATCCTTGAATTGCCACAAGTCTTGGTATCGTTCCCACGTAGCCTCCTCCGGAGATTGTCCCTTCCAATGCACAAGGAACATGGCTGTCGGCTTCTGACCCTTCTTGCCTCTGGCCTCATAGTCAATGATGGCTTCAATGTCACGATCTTGCGAGGCAGTGACGGTGATAGGTGCGCGAGTCGTCTGGCCCCGACTCGGGTCTTCCTTGTCTTCATGGTACGGCTTCAACACGCTAGCATGGAAGACTGGATGAATCTTCAAATGGGCAGGCAAGTCCAACTTGTAAGAAACTTTGCCCACCTTAGCGATGATCTCGAACGGCCCTTCATACTTGCGCACTAAATTCGGGTGCATGCCTCGTAGTGCCTTGAACTGTCTCGGGTTGAACTTGACTAAGACCATGTCCCCAACTTGGTACTCCATGGGACGCCTCTTACGGTCGGCAAATTTTTTCATCTTCCGGGACGCCTTGTCCAAGTAAGACTTGGCGGTGTCAAGCTGCTCTCCAAAGCCCTTAGCCATGTGATATGCTCCCAAACTCTTGCCCTCGAACGCGGCCGGTAAAGAATGAGGAGTTTGAGGTTGTTGGCCGGTGGCTAGCTCGAACGATGTCTTCCCTGTGGACTCGCTCCGCTGCAAGTTATATGAGAATTGGGCTACATCCAAGAGCCTCGCCCAATCCTTTTGATGTGCGCTCACGAAGTGTCTCAAGTAGCACTCAAGTAGCGCATTGACTCGTTCCGTCTGGCCGTCCGTCTGTGGGTGGAAACTGGTAGAGAAATGCAACTCCGTGCCAAGCATCTCGAACAACTCCTTCCAAAAGTTCCCACTGAAGCGAGGGTCTCGGTCACTGATGATATGCCTCGGCAAGCCCCAATACTTCACAACATTCTTAAAGAATAACTTGGCGGCTTCCTTAGCAGTGCAACTAGCTGAGGCGGGCATGAAGGTAGCATACTTAGAAAATCTGTCCACTACGACCATGATAGTACCATATCCGTCAGACTTCGGCAAGCAAGTGATGAAGTCCATGGTGACGCTCTCCCACGGACGCTCCGCAACAGGTAGTGGCTCCAATAGTCCTCCGGGTGACCGCTGCTCCACCTTGTCTTGTTGGCACACAAGACAAGTCTGCACGTATGCCTCAATATCGTCTCTCATGCGCGGCCAATAATATACCGATTCAACCAAGGCCCTGGTGCGGCGTTGGCCTGGATGACCGGCCCATAATGTGTCATGGCTCTCCTTCACAATGCGCCGCCTAAGGTTCTCCTACTTAGGCACATAGACCCTCCGTCCTGTGGTGAGCAATAAGCTATCTTCGACCCAAAAGCGCCTCGTCTTGCCCTGAGTGGCTAGCTCCAAAAGCTGCTTAGCGACTGGATCATGCTGCATACCCTCCTTTATGGCATCTCGGATGGCAAAACTTGCTGAAGTGATGGCAGCAAGTTCGGCTTTACGACTTAAGGCATCGGCCACAACATTGCCTTTGCCGGGCTTGTACTCAAGCACATAATCAAACTCAGCCAGGAAATCTTGCCATCTAGCTTGCTTTGGTGTGAGCTTCTTCTGTGACTGGAAGTAGCTATTAGCCACATTATCGGTCTTGACCACGAACTTTGATCCAAGCAAGTAGTGGCGCCAAATGCGTAGGCAATGCACAATGGCCGTCATCTCTTTCTCCTGTACAGTGTAGCGCCGCTCTGTCTCATTCAGCTTGCGGCTCTCGAAGGCTATGGGGTGTTTGTCTTGCATCAACACACCTCCAATAGCAAAGTCGGACGCATCCGTGTGCACCTCGAACGTCTTGGTGAAGTCAGGCAATGCTAGAACCGGCTCCTCCGTCACGGCTCTCTTAAGACCCTCAAACGCCTTTTGACATAGCTCCGACCAAACCCACTGCTTGTTCTTCTTTAGTAACTCCGTCAAGGGTGCAGCCTTAGCGGAGTATCCACCTATGAAGCGTCGATAGTAGTTAACAAGACCAAGGAAAGATCTCAACTCCGTTACCTTGGTCGGCGGCTCCCATTCTTGTATGGCACGGACCTTGGCCTCGTCCATCCGCAACTCTCCATTGCTAATGACATGCCCCAAGAAGTGCACCTTTGATTGAGCAAACTCGCACTTCTCCCTCTTGATGAATAGCTCGTTCTCCCGCAAGACTTGGAAAACTATCTTCAAATGTTCCACATGCTCCTCCAAAGTGTGGCTATATATGACTATATCGTCCAAGTAGACTACCACGAATTGATCAAGGTAGGGGTGGAAAATCTTGTTCATAAGTGTGCAAAAGGTAGCGGGTGCGTTGGTTAAGCCGAAGGGCATCACCAACCACTCGAAAGCTCCATACCTTGTCACACACGCGGTCTTCGGCTCATCCCCTTCCGCAATGCGAACTTGGTAGTAGCCCTTCCGTAGATCCACTTTGGTGAAGTACTTTGCTTGTCCAAGCCTATCGAACAAATCGGCAATGAGAGGGATGGGGTACTTGTTCTTGACGGTTACCTTGTTGAGCGCGCGGTAGTCAATGCATAGCCTCAACGAACCATTCTTCTTCTTTTGGAATAGGACCGGCGCGCCATAGGGTGCCTTTGACGGACGAATGTGGCCGGCATCGAGCAACTCCTTCAACTGCTTGCGTAGCTCCTCTAACTCGGGTGGTGCCATACGGTATGGGGCATAGGCAGGTGGCTTAGCTCCAGGCTCCAACTCGATCTTATGATCTACCTCCCGCCTAGGTGGTAAGTGCTTCGGCAACTCTTCGGGCATCACGTCCTTATTCTCCTCGAGCACCTTCTCTATGCATGGTGGCAAGGTCTCTACGGCAACATTGTCTTCACTCAAGCTTGCAATGGTTGCCATGAACGTCGGCTCGCCCTTCTTCAATCCTTTGACAAGCTGCATGGCTGACAAGTGTGCATGACTCTGTCCTTGGGGCATCGTAGTCATAGGCACCATGCATGACCCTTCTCGTTCCACAACCAAGAGACGCTGCAAGTAAGGATCGATCATGGTGTGGCACTGTCTGAAGAACTCTTGCCCAAGGATGATGTCGAATATGTCCAGGGGCGCCACAGTGAAGTTAGTCTTGCCCTTCCAACTGCCCAAGGCAACACTAACCCCGTTGGCTATGCCTCGTACTGGTATTGCTGGGGCATTGACGGTCTTGAGGCGGGTATCGGTTGGGCTCAGCTTCAATCCAAGTCTCTTTGATGCGGCCTCGGTCATGAAATTGGCTTGAGCTCCAGTGTCAACCATGGCGCGGGTAGGCTTGTTGTTGATGGTGATGTCCACGTACTGCGTGCCGTTCTCCTCTGGTTTGCTGGCTTTCTCAGTGACAGCAGCACATAGTCCAATCATGCCTAGCTGCGTCGTGCCCGTGCTAGTCTCTGGATCCTGTGCCTCCCGTTCTTTCTTCTCACGTATCATGGCACCAAGGGTCTTCAACTCAGGACACTTTGCGAAACCATGAGGTCCCCCGCACACGTAGCATCCACTTCCTTTCTTCTCGGCCTGCGCCTTCTTCTCGGCATAATCTTGACGCCCAGATTTCTTGCCATCGGACTTGTGAGCATCGTTTGTCTTGGAATGTTGCTGCTTCTCTTTGCCTTTGCCACGATCTCCCCCACCTTTGGCCTGATTACCCTTCGAATCTTTGCCCTTGTTCTTGTCATACTTGTCATCCGTCAAAGCGTCGGCCTCGACGATAGCTTCATCAATGGTAGTGACTTGCCGACGTTGCAGCTCCTTCCTAGCCCAGCCTTGCAATCCGTCCATGAAGTGGAATAGCAAGTCTTCATCGGTAAGGTTTGGGATTTGAAGCATGAGCGTCTGGAACTTCTCTATATAGGCACTGATGCTCCCCGTCTGCTTCAGCTCCCTCAGCTTGCACCTTGCCTCATATATGACATTGTTAGGGAAGAAGGCCCTCTTGAACTCGGTCTTGAACTGCTCCCATGTGTCAATGGTGCATGAGCCTTTCTTCATGTCGGCCTCCTTCCTTCTCCACCAAAGCATGGCTTTCTCCGAGAGGTATGGGATAGCGGCAGCAATCTTCTTCTCCTCGGTCCTCACGTTTCCATGCTTGAAGTAGTTCTCCATGTGCCATAGGAAGTTGTCAACCTCTTGCGCGTCACGAACTCCCTTGAACACAGGTGGCTTAGGAATCTCGATCTTCCCCTCCTTGTTAGCGCCGGATGACACGGCCGCTCCAGCGTTAACTTCCTCCTCGAGTGCTTCGATCTTGGCCTTCATCGCCTCAATGGTGCTTAATGCCTCCATGAGCCTGCACTCCAAGGTGTTAACGGTTTCCTTCATCTCCAACTCGGCTTGCTCGCGTTCCCCAAACTTGTCCTGGATGGCGTCGAACTCGGACAAGGAATGGTTCTCAAGGGTCTCCAGCTTGCCTTCGATCCTCGACATGCGTTGGCCATGGGCTTCCACAATCAATGTCGCCTCTTCCACCTTCTTAACCCACTCACAGCCAGGGGTGAGGTCTTCCTCATCGTCGCTCACCTCCGTAGCCGATGGTTGGGTGGTATGACCTTCACTTCGAGGGGCTTCGGGCAGCACCTCGTCACCCTTCCTAGCATTCCTCTTCTTCTTGTTCTTCTTCCCGGCAGCATCCTGGACGTTGGTAAGGGTGCTAGCAGTGATGTCTTCTCCGTTGTGTGCCATTCCCTTAGAAGTAACCTCGCTCTGATACCACGTTGTCACGGCCTAACTTTCAAAGTAGCACTCCGTGCGGCACTTGACGGTTTGTCTACAAAGTAGCAAACTCAAGTAAGCCTTCAACTCAACAAGATCGCTAAGAGAATGAAACAAAGAAAGACTTAGAGAGATTTGCCAAAGGAAGTATTGTATTCACTCAAACTTTTCTTGATGCCTTTACAAATGAATGCCTCCCCTGTTTATACTTCTCATCGGGGGGCTAACGTGTAAATAAAAATTGTATACAAGTCCCTACTATTTACACTTAAGGACCTACTCTAGAAAATTCTATGGACCTAGAACCTTCCATGCCTTTCTTTACACATTCAAGAGGTTCTAGGTTATTCCATAGGAACTACCCACATAATTCTAGAGTATTCCATATTCCATAGGAACTACCCACATAATTCTAGAGTATTCCATATTCCATAGGAACTACCCACATAATTCTAGAGTATTCCACTCCCTTTGGCTATGTTGGCGCCATTCGTGCACCATGTCACGCCCATGTGGCGTGATGACTTGGCGAGGGTGTCACATTTAGCCACAATATTTCGGTTCTGATACTCAGCGAGTTTAAATTTAACTAAAGAAAATATAAGGCAGCTGTTTAATACTCCTATATGATTGTTAACATACATTACGGAAATGCCAAAACCAATTATCACTGCTCAACCTACTTCATCTTCTAAATATTTAGATACCCTTGTTATGTGGCATAAAATTACATTACAACAAGGCGTTCTAATACAACGCTTCAACGAACTTCATTTCTATCTACTACATATTTCTGTAAAGAAATTTTTGTTTATTTGTCTTTTTTAGATTCTTCTTCCAAGGATAATGTCAAATGTTTCGATTCACAAGACGAAGTATCAATAATTTAAGTTGGCGGATACTTAGCCCTATCAAAGGAGAATGGACAGGCAAGCCATGTCATCAACAGGCTGGTGCTGGCCAGATCGACCATTTGACACCCTTATTGGCAAAGAAGTCGTCTGCAGACTGCAGTGTAGGATAAGAACTTCAACAATTATGTAAAACTCAATCCTCTCTCAAATATATATCGTGGCTCATAAAGATACAAATATACCCTATTGGGCCTATTGTGGACTGCACGCCTTAGTTGCAAGACTGCAAGTAACACAAGAATGAACCAAAAGCAACATGACATGCACCCTTGACAAACTGCCCAGCTTAAACTCACAGCAGAATAACAATCAAGATAAGTGAAACAAAACTATCTGGAGCAGCACGATGCATTTTGCTTTGAGTCTGTTCCATTCATGAGGCTAACCCGATTGACTGACAATTCTGCCTTGTACGAATCAGAGTTGAGAACTTTTCGGCTCACATTTTTGTATATCTCACGGATGACAATTTCAAAGGCCGTTTTGACATTAGTTGAGTCCAGAGCAGATGTTTCAATAAAGAATAATCCTTCCTCTTCTGCAAGGTTTTTCCCTTCCTCTACACTCACATCTCTGATGTTCTCCAGATCACACTTGTTTCCAACGAGCATCCTTGCAACTGTTGTATCACAGTGGGCTGCATTACCATTCAATACAATTGTTAGAAGCTACTAATTCACTCTATTGAAATTCCAAAAGGGGGACAACAACACAGAGCTGATATGATTCTAAATTGAGAAGAAAATATGATCTAAGCATCTGATATGAGAGCAGGGAAATAATACTTAGAGAATTGATCCACACATCAAAGTTCCCACCATTAGAATCCTGCTATGGATGCACGGAGCACCAGTACTTGAGAAGTCTGAATAGATTAGATTAGTGAACAGATTGACGAGGCAAGTTAAGCTACTTAATATGAAGTCTGATGAACAAATAACATCAAATAATATAGAACGATTATAATCATGCTTGGGCATAAAAAATAGGCAGGCTTTCTCAACTGCTTTTTTTTGAAGATTAGGTCATACCATGATAGAGCTTTGGATTTTAGTTCCTACTGCACAACCGACAACAAAGACTTAATTGAATTGGAGTCGGCTATATGATGGTCAGACAATGCAGCAAATTTTATGGAGTTCCTCTAATAGCTTGGTAGCCAAATGCAAATGGATTGGAGGACAATCTACTTTAAAAGAAGCTCCTTAAATTCTCGCTAATTCCAAAACTCAGCTTATATTTGTATGTCTTCTTTTGACCAAAAGCAAAAGGCAGACTACTTTCGTACAAGGAAGGCTGGAATTGGACTCCTCTTTACCCTAAATATTGCTACAACTAATTCCACTTGTTATTGAAGAATATTAGGTCTTAGACATTTTCAAAATCTATCAGACATATTCAATAGACCTACCAATATAAAACTTACAGCATAATGAGCTTCCAACAGGTCCGAAAATCAGTGCTTAGGACTGAAATTATCAGCAAAATGGATACTCTTTTTTTTTTTAAACAAGTCCACAGAATTGATACTCTTGTAACTAGCTTATAGATTTGAACCCTATGCTAATATTAATCAAACAACTGATACTTCCCAGAATCAGCCATCATCAGTTCATTCATTCCATCGGTAAACATTTGCTAAACAGTTCAGTTAATCAAGAATGCACACCCTCAGTGACATTGCAATACCATTTTTTTTCAGTTAACTTTGAAATTGTTCCCAAGTAGCTATATCAGAACAATTCCAGTTCAAACAACATTTGCAGCATTGAATCACAGCTTATAACATCATTAAAGAAGAATTACACCCAACAATGTTGAGAAAAACTAAGCACAACCGAATTCAATTCATCTATACATGAACAAATCCATTTACTGAAAAGGGCAAAAAAAGCAGAGTTTCAGCTACCAGATGGATCCAGATTAAGCCAAAAACATTGCAAATCCAAGTCCAAAAATATACAAGATTAAAAAAATACCCAAAAGATTTAAACTTTAAGTCATCAGGTTTGAGGGGTTGGGATTATAATCCAGAATAAGTATTTGGGATAATGTTTATCCGATGTTTGATTGGTATAAGCTAAATGGAGATAAAAGTTATCCCAAAATCATGTGATTATCTTGCCCTATAGGTAAGACCCAGTTTTAATCCCGGGATATCCCACATTTGAACCAAACAACTTGCAAATGTTTCAAATCAAGAAAATGAAGAAAAAAAGGAACTTACTGTTGAGTTCATCAAGCCAACGTTTGATATTTTCAAAAGTGGTCTTTCTAGTAATATCATAAACAATAAGAGCACCAACAGCACCTCTATAATAAGCTGAAGTTACAGCTCTAAACCTTTCTTGACCAGCTGTATCCCAAACTTGTGCCTTAACTTGTTTACCATCAATGTCCACAACTTGTGTTTGGAACTCAACTCCAATAGTTGCTTTAGAATTGTGGTCAAATTCATCACGTGCAAAACGTGATAGCAAGTTGGATTTGCCAACTGCTGAATCACCAATTACTACAATCTTGAAAAGATACTCTTCTCCTACTTCTTCTTCTTCACCCATTGCTTTAGTACTAGTACTTGTGAAATGTGAAGTTGTTATGTAAAGGGGGGGTTGGGTTGTTATAAAGGGAGTTATTATGGTACTTGTGACCTAAGTAGGTATGTGTAATAAAAAAGGAAAATGAGTGAAGTTAGCAGTGATACACTGCGTAATTGACGGATTAAGGGGAACCCGTGTCTGCTTGTAGCTCATAAGTCACACACCACTTCATGGTAAAGCACAACTATTATTAATTTCCATATATTGTTGTTTTGTCTACTAAAATTGAGAATAATTTATTCAAGTTATGTGTTTACACTTGAATCTGGAGCACATTACTTTACCTTTTATAAGTTATATAGATTGCGGCAAGAGTAAATACCAGTTGATCATAGCTAATGATAAAAATGTCTATGAAAAATATGTATCATTTATACATTGATTTACTGTAAATATATTTAGTTGGTGTAATTGTTTTCTGGCTAGAATTAAAGCACCCTGTTGCTCCCAAACGCACACGCAAATATACATGGTCGATAAATAATAAAGTGATAAGATTAAGTATCGTTCCCATAGAAACTAATGTTAACTATTAACTAAATTAAACGATTTCGAATTATCTAAACAAGCAGAGTTGGTTTCGTGGATTAAAGATGTATCTAAAAATTAAAACTTTAAACTAGAATTATAACTAAAGCAAGTAATTAATCAGAACACACTATCGAAGTTTTGGTTATCAAGGGGAGGAACTATTCCAGAGTTATGAGATATCTACCTATCCTGCTGAATTCTACAGTTAATTTGTATAATTAATTCATCTGGGTTACTAATCGACAGGGTTAGTTTTACTTATAAGAACCTTCCAATTTCTTACTCGTCTATTTAAGTTAATCAAACGCCTATATTCCTATGGAATTAGAATTAACAAAAATGCATTAAGAATTCCTGTAAAAGTGATTCAGCAAGGCAAAAAGGTATATTCCTATCCTAGTTGTGAATCCGTTCCCCGATGCCTGTTGACCTTAAAAATTAACCTTTCTTTTAAAAAAAGATAGATTTTGGGTATATTTCAACAAATAGAGACTCCAAAGGGTTTCTTTGGAGTCGCCACCTAATTTAGGATAATTAGGAACCAATGATAATTAACGAGTGTAATTATATTCCTTATTTAAAAGGAAAATAAACTTTCAGAAATCCTGAGTAAGTGGTTCAGTTATTTTTAAAAGAAGGTATTTCTTTAGGCAAAATACGTACTTTGGTACCTTAACTTGTCCCGAAAATACAGTTACACAACTTAACTTTGCGGGCGACCTATCACCCCTCTTAACAAATTTGAATTGTATTTAATACACACCTGAGATGTATAAAATCACTTGCACTCTAGGAGGTATTCCGTACTCGCCTTATGGCGTTGCCAAGTGGAAAAAAAATATTTTCACCTTTTTATCACACTTTTTAATTAATATTATCAAAAGAAAAGAGAAAAAGGAAAAAGAAGACAAGAAAAACCCATTACTCTTCTTGTTCAGTTGACAGATTCTTCGCAGGAGAATACAAGAAATTCTTATGGATTTTTTGTCCCACCTACCAAGGTTTGTATGTCAAGAAAATTAGCTTCACCTTGCCGGAAAATTTTTACGGTCAACAGACAAATTCCGTCGATATTTCAAATCTTCTTACTTGCATATTGCTTAGGACCTAGCTACCAATTTAAAAATCTTCTTTCCATTTCCCAACTTTAATTCTCACATCAACCACCTATAGATCAAAATCAACCATACCCACATACTATATGAATAACAAGGACCATGAATCTAAGTACAAAAGAAAAATTGAGAACACAAAATAAAAATAAATCTGAACACAAAAACATCCATAACACTAAATTGAAAGTCAATAACAAATTCGAATTGCAATTCGAATAGAACACGCTAACGTTGGGAAGAGAGCATAGGAAAAGGGAATGGTCGACGATCGAGTGTTTAGAAATGAGATTTGATAAATGGAACCCCTTTATGTGTTGGAACTTGGTGCATGTTAATGGTGGTTTTGGTGGGTGGTGGCAATGGAGGTTTTGGTTGTGGAGAAGAAAGGGGAGGAGAGATAAATCAGTTTGGAAAAGAAATGGAAAAAGAAAAAAAGAATAAAAGGGTAAATGAAAAGTAAAAAAAAGGTCCCACACATAATTAAATGTAATTAGTATATGATATCCAATTAAAAAATGACACGTGTACAATTTATTAAATTCTTAACAAATATTTTGATCTTCACTCGCTATTATTTTTCTCATTATCCACGTCATCGTTTAAGCGGGTACTAATTCCACTTCGAGTTTATTAAGAGGGGGTGATGGGTCGCCCGCAAAGTTAAGGTGTGTAACAGTGTTTTCGGGACAGGTTAAGGTACCAAAGTATGTATTTTGCCTATTTCTTTATTAAAAGGGCACTTTCGAAAATCCACCAAAAGGGTGGTTATTCCGGCGGTTTCACGAATAAGGATAAAATAAGTTGAGAATTTTAAGAAAATAAAATAAGTAAATAAATAAATAAATAAATAAATAAGTAGATACATAAGTAAATGTTTAAATAAGTTTTAAAATAAATAATGATTTAAAAAAAGTAAAGTTTAGTTGTGTTTTATTTGCACTCGTTATTTAACAACGGTTCCCAAAGTTCGCAAATTAACTAGCAGATCTAAAGAAAAAGAGTAAGGCATTCAAAACAGTTTTAATCATAATTCTATCCTACATGGCTTCTGGTCTGGTCTACGGCGAACAGGACAAACAGACATACGGGAAGCGACAAAAGCCGACATCTCCCACAATTTTCTTTTTCATTTCTTAAGACGACAAACAAGCACGTGGGAAGCGACGAAAAGCCGACATCTTCCAAAATTTCCTTTTTCATTTCTTAAAACAACGAACAAGCACGCAGGAAGCGACGAAAAGCCGACATCTCCCAAAATTTCCTATAACATGAATTCTAATGGGAATAGGGAAGGAGGAGTTTTAGAAAAATAAAATCCGAATAGCAAACTCAATAACTTGAGCCTCGGATGTTATAAGTTTTCATTTTTTCGAGGAACTCAAGCCCGAAAATGCAGTGCAGATCAAACAACTCCAATGCAAATAGCCAATCCCAATTTGTGAGTTTTAGTCAAACTCGTTCCCAAGTGTTCATGCAAAGAAACATAAAGGAGATAAGGATTAGTACCCGACCAAAGATTCTAAACTATTAACGCAATAACGGATTAAATGCAAGTAAAGACATAGGCGATATTCATTTATGCTAAAAAATCACACCTTCAAACGAACCTTTTATACTCATCGCACACTTTAAGAATGGTTTAAAAAAAATGACAAGTGAAGCACAGATAGATACATGTAATTTGATCCTTAAATTAGTCACTTACAACTATTTCATTGCTTAAGGAAAGCTGATAGTGAACAAGACCACATAAAGATGAAATGCGACACCATGACTCAAACTGGACTAAACATACTGGTCTGATAAGACAATAACACGAGTTGATATCCAATGATACGAAACAAATAAAGATTGAAACTTGATTCCTACAGAATATTAATGTGAACTTTAACAACTGCACGAACTGACTTTACTGCCTAACTTAATCGACATACGGAAATGCAACCAAGCACTAATCTTTTAATTTCATTACTCGACTAAAAACATGATCAGATATGAAAGAAGAATTCAGTTTTAAATTCATTAACTGTCAAGCTATTATAAGATCTCTAATCTTTTAAATTGAACAGGTAGGCATACACGTAAGTAGACTTCACAAAGAAAAACTCACAAGCAAACTTCACATAATCATTGACACTTTAGACTTCTATACAACTCCAAACACCATCTGAATCCTCTCACAGACCCTTAACACCATCTTCTACATATACCAATAATGAACTGGCACCCAAAACTGCCCCTCACCATCTTCCTTTCACCATAACAACCATAGCAGACCCTCTCATACTCACAGCTGAATTCCCTGCACACTAATATACTGCACACACATTCAAAACCAAACCTTTACTACTCATACACACAATTAGTCCATATAGACACAACCTGGACAATCACATAGACAATCAACTCATGCTCTGTATAGTGTTACACAACCAACTCATGCTCTGCATTTACACTATACAGACACACCCAGCAGCCCCTTACTCACATACACAAAGACACCAGAACACACACCCTGAAACCTCCAAGACACCTGAACATATAACACCTAAACTCCTTCACTGAACACCCTCACAGATTCACACACCTGCATTACCTTAAGACCACCAGAACACCCTCCTTGAACCTCTATACACACCTGCACAAGACTAAACAGAACCAGATATTCCTCACTGGCTCACACACCTGCAACAACCCCTTTACTTCACAGAGAAACAGAACTAGGAAGCAGAAACAAAGAAAAATAGAAGAACTAGGGAAATAACTGATTGCTTTTACATTATCTTTAAAGGGTTAACCTTAAACATACAATTAACTATATTCTAGTCAAGTGAAACTAATTTTAAACAACTATTGCTATTAGACAGTTCAAAAATTTTATTAGGGTGTTATCACTATTTAAAGTTAATCGTAGATAATAATAAAGCTTAACAAGAACCAGCTGCTAATCTTCTTTTACCCATTTGAAGCCAGTTAAGCACTTAAGCTAATCAAGGCCCCCTTCTAACCTACTTTCAAACTATTTTAGCTCAAGTTCAAAGAATACTAATCCTAAACAAACTGTTTCTTTTAAAACAGTTATGGGATCGCTTAGACAATTCAGTTTTATTATCATTTCAGCAGTTTCCAAGTCTTAAAACCGAACAAGAACTCCTTTACGACATTTTAAAAATAGTAAAGTTTCAACCTTTAATCACGACTCGAACTTTTAAGCAACACAGTCATCGATTGACTATCCTAAGCTTATCAACACAGACAAAAATTTGATTTTTTAAAATGAAAAAGGCATCTATGCAATAGAGGAATAAGCTTTTACCTCAGTTAAAGTTTTCTGCTACTTCAAATAGTTTTACCATTATACATAAACCAAACCGAGCTTTTGATGATCAAAGACAAGGCTTTATGCTAAGCATACTAAAAAGATTCAAGCTTTATGCAAAGAAATATCAACTTAAAACAGTTTCATATTTATAGCACCAACAAAGTATCACATTTATGCAGAAAAGGAAGTTAAGGCGAGATTGTTACTTGCTGCGGTGCAATGAACTAGGGCGAGGGATCTGAAAAAATAAACTCGAACAAGAGCGATGCAACGACACCAATAATGAAGCGATAACAGTGACACTGATCCCTGAGCTTAACACAAAACTAAAAAAATGTTTAAAGTGTGTATGCTGCCTCTTTTGTCTCTCTGTCTTTGCCTCCTTAAACCCTCTTCACAAAAACTGAATCCCCTTAAAATAACAAGAAAATGATGTCTTTATACCTGAAAATGCTACGGTTTCCATTTCTTCAAATTTTCCAAACGACCCTTACTCGCTTTCACCTTTCCTTTGGAAGCCAGGGTGAAAATGGTATATTCCTCTCGGATTGTACCATTTTAACCTTTTCCTCCAAAAGATTTGCCTGTTTGGATGATTTACCGCTCGGATTGAAATTTGAGTTCAAAATGAGTGACTTAGATCGATTAGGGGGGGGGGGGGGGGGAAGGGGGGGAGGAAGAAAAGGGAATCAGGTTTAGGGGATCGAGTAAGGGAATTGGGATTGCGGGTTGGGGAAGACTGAAATGTGTATACGTATTTTGCGCGAATAGGCTGTCATTTAGGACTAGGAGCGAAATTAGCCTCTTTTAGATAAATTAAGTGAAACTTAGGTGATTGCACGGGGTAGGCAAGGATTTAGGCTATGTTTTTCAATTTTGGCCTATTTTCTTCCAAATTAATCAATAGCTTTTGATTTTCAAAATTATCCTTACTTAAAAATAATTAGACATTAATTCGAAAAAGTTGGGACAAAATTGAGTGTCAACAATGCCCAGGTTCAAGAACTTGCCCTATTCAATCCTCTTGCAATCAAGAATTCCCTTTCCTAAGTTCAATTCAAAATTCGTAGATAGTATTTAACTGCTGGCCAAACATTCAAATAATTGAGCACATGATATGAATAAATAACCCAAAGCGATAAATTAATTAAAACAAACTAACTTTTAAATATCAACATTCATAGCAAACCCATAACCCCGGAACAAAGAATTTACCTACACATAGTCATGGTAGAAATCCAGTAATTTAATTGAAATAACATAAGTCGTAAGAGAGAAGAAGAATAAGAACCCTGTGTAGAATCCTGTGAAATTGCTCCTAGCTCCTAGCCTTGAATTGTATGGATTGATAATCTAAAAATCTGATAGACTATGAGCTTATATAGACATTATAATTTTCCTACTTAATTTGGAATTAGAAAATCCTAATATAAGTTGTAGTTCCAGCTCCATCTTGCTTCAGGATCTTCTTTTTCTTATTTTTGTGGACTTGTATTTTTCAGGCTTTGGCTTTTGTCATGTTGAATTCCTAGTCCCAGCCGGCTTTGGCTTTGCTTAAATCACTAGAACAGAACTGTCCAGAAAGCGCATCTTTGCAGTTACTTTGGAGCCATTCAGATTGAATCAAAATCACATTCTTGCTTGGATGCCATCTTGGATGCTTAGCCTCAACTTAGCTTCCTTCAACTTTTGCGCCGCAAGCTCCCTTTTATATCCAAAAAATTGCTACAAATCACCTGTTTAATCAAAACGAAATCAAGTAGTGAAATATCAAATAATCATATAGTGTTCGGCGCAATTAATCACTAAAACGACTTCAAATATATTAGAATCCATAGGAATTTGACCTCAAAACATAGGAAAATATGCCCAATATCACTACCCCACACTTAACCTTTTGTACGTCATCGGACAATCCGAACTTAACAACTCAACAATTAAACTCAAGGGACTTCAAAACTATTCCTATACCACTTAGTTCTCATTTAAGATCACCACTTCACCTAACTCAAAGTACCAAAGCCTTCCATAATATCAAGATCACAACCCATTAAGTACATTCGGGAAATAAGATTGATGCATTAACTTAACTCTCATACAAGTACCATAAATTCAAGGGTCCACAATGTGTGTGTGGTTGTTTTCCCCTACAACTTCAATAATGAAACAATGGACCAAAGCGGCAAGACTTCAGAGAATTCACATAATTTAAAACAATTAACTAATAGATATCACAATTAACTCCAACTTCCATAATAAGGCCTCAAGGGCCAACAATGAGGTATTTTTCATTATTTTCATAATACTTGGATGATTGGGGACCTAAGAGTTCAATGAGACACATCAACCTCACTAGGGTGCCTTTGGCATGTTCATGCTCGAGGCTTTTATCACCCTTAATCGAGCATAGGAACATTGCCCCCATCCATTTTCTCTTTTTTTTCTTATTATGCTTTGCACATTTTTCTTTCTTTTTCCAGTTACCCTTCTTGCTTTATTCCCCTTCATAAGCTATCAAATGGTTATTTCAATCATATCTTTCATTCCTTTTTTTTCTTTTCTTTCATTTTTCTTATGTTCATTCTCTTCATCTGCTAATCAAAGGCCTTGCTCACAATTATTTTAGTATATAGGGAAGAACAAAGCGCTCAAAGTATAGTGGACACCATAGAACTTAGGTAAATGCACTTCAGTTAAAAGCTAAGAATCAAGTCCTTCCCTACTCTCCTAATGGTTCATTTTTCCATCATATAATGTGTCATCAGGCTCCAGTTGAAAGAAATTAAGCTAAATAAGTTTTTTCTCTTTTTTTTAAGCTATAAAATTCTAACTAACTACAACTATTCCTAAAATACCCCGTTCAAATAAAAAAAAAAGGTCCCTGGAAAGAAACCGTGGCTTGAAGAAAAACCAAGGACCCTAATACTAATCTTAAAAAAAAATTGTACTAGAAATAAAGACAACTAAGGCGCATAGATACCCCACCCCACACTTAGAATTATGCATTGTCCCCAATGTATAACAAAAAAGAAAACAAGTAAGGTGGATATAATAAAACTCCCCTCAATTCGGTGCCTATGGCTCAACAACAGTGGTGGTAGAAGCTGAGTTAATTGTAGGAGCATGCGTGCCATCAGTACCCAAAAGAGAATCAACATCACCAGGCGGTGCAAGTGGAGCCGAACTCCCTGAAGTAGTAGCCGGGGTAGACGTAGTCGCAACAATTGAGTGAGCGGTCGAAGCATCTAATGCATCAATCAAACAACCCTCCGGCACAATAGTAGAACCAATGGAAACGTGCTCAGGTCCAGCCCTTTCGCCTCTAGATGGAGCAATAACCGCAGTAGGTAGTGCACAGGTCGTAGCAGCAGCTGAAGTAGACTCTGATTCAGCAATGATAGGTGTAGAAGAAGAGGGACCAGCAGTAGATGGTGCAGAAAGGGCAGCAGCAGTGTCAATGCTAAAGTGTTGCATAATAATTGCATAAGGACTGCATTTTGAGCTTGTGCAGCTTGAATGTTGTTAAGTTGTTCCGCTTGTCCTGCTTGCTCGGTTCTAATCTCCAGGTGCTCTGTATAAATCTGCTGGAACCACTGCGCCGAAGTAAATTGAGAAGTCCTAACCTTGGTTGAATCTCGCGCAGCTGTAATATCATACGCCTTAGGTGCAGGCTCTGTATCATCACCCAGTTTCTCTGGAACACCTGAGTGTCTCATGTACGCAGTCAATGTATTAGCATGGAACAACCGCCATTTAAAATTTCTCCTTGTTCTCTGCATTTGCTCAAGCATAATCTCACCCAAGTTTAGCTCCATTCCAACCATCAGGGCGTAGATCAAGAAGACTCTTTCTCTTGGAACATTCGTCTTATGTAGCCAAGGCATCAACCGGTTGCACACCCAATTAAGTACCACATGAGTTAGAGCGCACATGAACTCCTTTGCTAAGGAATGATATTCTGTGATTCCACTCTTCCACTGGGCATCATCTCTATTTGCACATACTATAGAGTTGAGGTGTGAGAAATCAGAATTTTCAACAAATTCATTCATAGAAATATCTCGCACTTGTGAGAAGTTGTTCAAAGCTTACGCGTTTATGTCAACATCTACCCACGAACTCAAATTGCATTGCCATCAGTGTGTCTCCAGTTTGCATACAACTCTCGCACCAATGTCAAATTTGCATATACGAAGCCTTTCAAGATTGGACGCCATTTCTGCTTGTTATGAAGTGTCACCAGGAATGTAGGATGCTTACTACTAAGGGCTGAAATGTGCAGTGGCTTTTCTGGAATGTAAGCCTTAGATATGAAAATTTTGTCGTAAGCTCGGCGAGCCTTTGCACTCACGAATGTGCCTACCCATTCCTGTTTCTCAAATTGGTTCGCCCTCATCTTCTTCACTCATGTCAACCTACTCTTCATCTGCATGATCTAATTCAGACTCGGAACCCGACACATGCACCATAGGTTGTTTCCCTTTGCGTTTTTCAATTTATTTCCTTTTTTGCGAACTCTTTCTTTTGCTTGCTTGGGCGTTCTCCCTGGTTTTCTCTGATTACTATCTCAGGATGAGAGGTTTTCTTCAATTTTTAAGCCTGCATTGCTTTCATTTTGCCTTTGTTTGAAGCCGGCTTATCTTGTTTCTGCTTCTTCCTTTGTTCGATATTATCATTATCATCTGATGGCATTTTAGAGGGTTGGTCTCTGATGCCACTCCTCAAGGCTCTCGCCATTTATTTTTTTCAGTAAAGAACCTGCAAGCATAAGAATTAACTGTAAGTTTAATCAAAAGCTCAAAGATTAGAGTTCATGTACAAGCCGGTGTTATGAGCAACCATCAGGAAGCTCACTTCCCAGTATTTTCAGCTCATCTAAAACATATACAGATTCTTCACAAGGCTGTTTCTACTAGTTCAGCATGCTAAAGCAATATGTAGCCATAAACTCTTGCACTTAATCAGCCCTTTTGGATTAATTTTAGTCTATATGTCGATCGTGCCTGTATTCATGCACAATTCTGACTTGTAACAACTCACCAAGAACCCCACACTTAATTCTTTTACATGTTGTTGCTTAATGAACATCTCAACAGCCCAAATACAAAGGATTTTTCACTTAGACATTCTGTCGAACACCTAGTTTGCAAAGATTTTCTTGACAGGTTTCTTTACTAACTAGAAAGGGTAACCCTCCCAAAATTAGCTGCTTGGAATTATATTTTAGCAACCTTGATATCAGACCACACCCAGCTTAATCCTACTGTGGTATCAAACAGTTTCCAAACAGGCAGAATTCTGCCTCAAGTTTTCACCAGAAACAGTTCATAGGCAAAGGGAAACGGGTCCGCGAGGCGTGATATTGAGCGAGATAGAGAGGAAGAATCATACATGGTATCTTTATCTCGCAGTGGGTGATGATTTTCGGTCGATCACAAGCAGAGGTGCGTGTTTGTGTGTGATCGTGAATGAGAGTTTGAAAGAGAAAGGAGCACAGGACTTAGAAAAATTATGAAGTGTTTGCAGGACTTGAGTGTTAAAACTCCAGATTCGAACTTACCTGTGCGCGCTAGCTTGGAAGCGACGCTTCTAAACCAAACTTCCCAGTTAAAACAGGATGTAGAGTTGTGCACCATAGCCAATACTTCACTACCTAAAATTGGAAAAACTTTTAATTCACAGGATGAAGGGATGCGATGCATCAGACCTTAGTTCCCTTAACTTTTCTGTAGCTTTTCACTAGCTATCAGCAGTATCAGGTCCCTGAATACTAATCACTCTCCTTTGCTTCTTTTTCCACTCTCTTTCACTACTTCTATGACCTTGTTTACCAGTAGTCATGACTTTCTAAACTAACTATACTAGCAAAAATTTAGAAACTAAAGAAAATTAGAAAAAATTATTAACTAGGAAAAATTTAACGAATAAGGAAACGAAAGAGATAAAGCTTGGGTTTCCTCCCAAGAAGCGCTTGATTTAACATCATGGCACGACGATACCCTTTCTCAAGTGTCCGCCAGAATTACAGAGGTTCTGTGATGCTCCACATCACCTCCTAAATAATGCTTTATCCTTTGACCATTCACCAAAAATCTCCTTTCCGTTCCACGTGCGCACAACTCAACCACTCCATATGGCATAACCTTGACTACCTCAAACAGCCCCGACAACCTTGATTTTAGCTTTCCAGGAAATAACTTCAGCCTAGAGTTAAACAAACGAACAAGTTGGTCTGGCTCAAACTCTCGACGTTGAATATATTTGTCGTGCTATCTCTTGGTCTTCTCTTTATATAGCTTAGAATTCTCATAGGCGTGAAGGCGAAACTCATCTAGCTTGTGAAGCTATAACATCTGCTTTTCTCTTGCTAGTTCTAAATCCAAATTGAGCTTCTTGATCGCCCAATACGCTTTATGTTCAAGTTCAACCGACAAGTGACAGGCTTTACCAAAAACCACATATATGGAGAAGTTCCAATAGGAGTTTTATATACAGTCCGAGAAGCCCATAAGGCGTCATCTAACTTGGTCGCCCAATCCTTTCTATTCACGTTCACAGTTTTCTCCAAAATTTGCTTGATTTCTCTATTCGAAACTTCAACCTGTCCACTCGTTTGAGGGTGATAGGTGATATGCAGTCGCAATTTTATGTTTCACCCCATACTTTACCAAAAGAGTCTTCATCAACTTATTACAAAAGTGAGTACCTTCATCGCTTATCATGGTCCTCGGGGTCCCAAAATGCGTGGATATGTGCTTTTTCACGAACTTGACTACTACCTTGGCGTCGTTAGTTGGAGGAGGATGGCCTCCACCCACTTTGAAACATCGTCGACCGCTAAGAAAATATATTTTTTACCATAGGACGGTGGGAAAGGTCCCATGAAGTCAATACCCCAAACATCAAAAATTTCAACTTCCAAGATATTATTGAGAGACATCTCCTGTCTTCTTGAAATATTTCCAGTCCTTTGGCACCTTTCACAGCTCTTTAGAAAGACATAAACATCTTTGAACAAGGTCGGCCAATATAACCCGGATTGAAGCACCTTAGCGGCTGTGTGATCCCCACTGTGATGTCCACCAAGGCGACGAATGACAACTCTCTAGTACCTGATTTACCTCACTTTGAGGAATGCATCATCTTACCAATTGATCTGGGCCTATTTTATATAAGTAAGGCTCATCCCAGACATAGAATTTAACCTCATAAAGCAGTTTCTTTTTCTGCTGTGAATTTGCACCAGGTTGGAACATTCCACTCACTAATAAGTTAATTATATCCGCATACCATGGCACCTCAGCTATGTGTAGAGAAAAAAGCTGCTCATCCGGAAAAACTTCTTTAATCTCAGGCCCTTCATCTACATGTTTTATATCTTCCAACCTCGACAAGTGATCAGCAACTTGATTCTCGGTCCCTTTTCGATCTCGAATCTCTAAATCAAATTTTTGCAGCAAGATAACGCAACAAATCAGTCTCGGCTTGGAAACCTTTTTTATCAAATAGATATCGAATTGCGGCATGATCAGTGTAGTCAATAACCCGAGTACCAACCAAGTAAGATCTGCATTTGTCAAACGCATAAACAACCACCAGCAACTCTTTCTCGGTGGTAGTGTAATTTGATTGTGTGGCATCAAGGGTATTGCTAAAACTCTACGCTTTCTTTGCCCAAGAACAACCCCAAAAACGGTGTCACTCGCGTCACACATCAACTTGAATGGTAAAGACCAATCTGGAGCAATAATAATTGGTGCAGTAACTAACCTCTTTTTGAGCTCTTCAAACGCTTTCATACATGCATCATCAAATTCAAACTTTTGCATCCTTTTCTAGCAACTTGCACATGAGATTTGCTATTTTCAAGAAATATTTAATGAATCGCCTATAGAATCCCGTATGTCCCAAGAAACTACGCACACCCTTGATAGATGTAGGCGGTGGTAATTTCTCAACCGCTTCAACTTTTGCTTTATCAACCTCAATCCTTTGCTTTGACACTTTATGCCCAAGTACAATGCCTTCTTGATTAAGTACCAAGTTTGTTTCTTTACAGTGGCTAAGCATGTCGTCCAAGAAAACAGTTATCAAAAGAATCACCAAAAACTGAAAAATCATCCATGAATACCTCAACATATTTCTCTAGCATGTCGGTGAAAATTGCCATCATGCATCTCTGAAAGGTCCCATGCGCATTACATAGTCCGAAAGGCATCCTTCTAAAGGCATAGGTGCCGTAAGGATATGTAAATGTAGTCTTTTCTTGATCTTCCGGCGCTATCATTATCTGATTATAGCCCGAGTATCCATCTAGAAAACAGTAATATTCGTGCCCGGCTAGCCTATCCAACATCTGATCGATGAAGGGAAGTGAAAAATGATCTTTTCTAGTGGCTTTGTTTAATTTTCTATAGTAAATGCAGATTCGCCAACCCGTGACTGTTCTTGTAGGAATTAGCTCATTATTCTCATTCTTCACTACCGTCGTACCTCCCTTCTTTGGAACACATTGGACTGGATTCACCCAATTGTTGTCAGAGATTGGAAAAATAATTCCAGCATTAAGCCACTTGATAATTTCCTTCTTTACCCTCCTTCATGATTGGATTTAGTCTTTTTTGATGCTCGACACGAGGCTTGTGGCCGTCCTCCAATAAAATTTTATGCATGCAAAAAGAACGACTAATCTCTCTAATATCCGCAATGGTCCATCCAATTGCCCTCTTACGCTCTCGTAACACTCTCAGTACCTTTTCAACTTGCACCTCGGACAACAAAGAAGAAAGAATTACCGACAAGGTATTACCCTCACCCAAGTAAGCATAACGTAAGTGAGCCGGTAAAGCTTTGAGTTCGAGAGTAAGAGCCTCCTCAATAGACGGTTTGGGAGGAACTAGTATCAGCGGTCTATCGAGCTCCTCAAACTTCTTCCACCGTTCAACATATTGGCATTCCATCTTGAGAATCTCTAAGTATTCCTCAGTTTCATCATAATTGAACACATTGTCTTCATATACTAATGCTCTCTTAAGAGAATCCTCCTTAGATGCCAAAAATCCCTTCTCAGACTCAGTCAACTCTTCGCCCACTACTTTTACCGTAGATAACTCTTCATAATGCAATGGAAGTTGAGTAGCTCGAAACACATTAAAAACAACTTCTTCATCATTCACCCTTATGGTCATCGTTCCCAATCTAACTCGAATCACAGCATCAGTAGTAGCCAAGAATCCTCTTCCCAATATGATAGGAACCTTTTTGTCAGCCTCATAATCCAAAATTATAAAATCAACAGGAAGAATGAATTGGCCTACTTGTAAAAGAACATCTTTAATAACTCCATCAGGACATGTCAATGATCTATCAGCTAACTAGAGAGTCACTGTGGTTGGTCTCAGTTCACCCAGGCCCAGCTTCTAAAATACCGATGATGGCATTAAATTCACGCTAGCACCTAAGTCACATAAAGCTTGTCCAACATCATGTTTCCCAATTTTTATAGGAATAGTGAAACTCCCAGGATCTTTCAATAGGAAGCTTACTTTACTTCTTACTCTAGAACCACACTCCTCAGTAAGTGCAACTGTCTCGAACTCGGTCCATCTCCTTTTATTAGCCACAATATCCTTGATGTGCTTAGCATATTTTGGAACATATCGTAAAAGTTCCACCAAGGGAATATTGACTTGTACTTGACTCAAGTTCTCCAAAAATTTCTTACAAGTTGCGTCAATTTTTTGCTTTTGAAGACTTTGAGGGAAAGGCGGTGGTGGTCTAACAACATCAAGTTCGGACTGCTTCTCTACCACTTTTTCAGCTTATTTTTCAGTTTCTTTTTCATTGTTTGGCACTAGTTCACCAACAGACTTCTTTGGTTTTTGAGGTACTTCTCCTAAAGGTCGCCCATTCCGCAAAGTAACTGCTTGAATATATTCTTTTGGATTTTTCTCAGTGTCGCTAGGCAAGGGACCATGTGGTCTAGTATTTTGTGCTCCAGCTAACTGACCCATCTGGCATTCTAAGTCTTTTTTAGCATTAGCAAGATCCTTTATGGCTTGTGCATTGGCTGCATTGTCGGCTAAAATTTTCTGCTGGTTGGCCAACATCTGCTTTATCAACTCTTCGACTGAATTGATTGTCTGTTGTGGCTGAGCCTGAGGTTGCGAATTTTGATAGTTATTCTGAGCTCTTATACTACTATTGGCTTGGTTACCACCCCAAGAGAAATTTGGATGGTTACGCCAGTTGGGGTTGTATGTATTACCAAACTGAGTCTGATATCTATTTTGATTTCCCACATAACAAACTGACTCTGGGTTGGCGGGGGTTAAACATCAGTAGCATGATCTTATCCACAAACTTCATAAAAGCTTTGAAATTTTTGCACTTGTTGAACATGTTGAACTTACTGTTGAGTTGGTGGTATTGATAGCTTACTGATCTGGTTGGATAAAGCATCTATCTTTGCAGTTAGTGCTGACAAGGTATCCAATTGAAGTACTCCAACTGTCTTTTGACTTGGAGCTCTACCATCACCATGGCAGTCAGGATTACTTTGAGAAAATTTATCTAGCAGTTCATAAATCTCATCAACGTTCAAGACTAAGACTTGGCCACCCGCAGCAGCATCGACCATGATCTTTGTATGAGCATTAAGTCCTTCCACGAAAGTATGAGCCAACACCTTATTAGATTGGTGTGGTGTGGGAAAGCTTTTAACGCCTTAAATTTCTCCCAAGCCGAATATAAAGATTCTCCGTCTTGTTGTCTGAATGAAATAATCTCACTCAATATCTTAGCAGTTTTAGCAGAGGGATAGAATGTAGCCAAAAATTTCTTAACCAAAGCATCCCAAGTTGTGATAGACCCAGCCTTTTCAGCCTTTAACCACTTCTTTGCTGCCTCAATGAATGAAAATAGGAAGAGTGCCAATCGAATATAGTCAGTTGAAACGCCTGTTGGAGTGTAGGTGTCGCTGATCTCCAAGAGATTCATGATATGTTATGTGGATCCTCTTGTTGTAATCCAACATATTGCCCAGTCGCATACAACAACTGTATCATCCTGGGCTTAATGTCAAAATTTACAGTAATTACAGGCTTAACAATACTCAAAGCCACACCATCCAAACTAGGGAGAGCAACATCTCGCACGGCTAAAGCTTGATGATCCGCCATTATTACAGGTAAAGCAACAAGTACTATTTCAAGTGCTCTACGGTCTCTTGCTTCTTTTCTCAACCGATGTAAAGTCCTTTTAGGCTCGGGATCAAAAGGTTCGAGGTTTTCGTCCTTCTTAACCTTTCTCATGCAAGAACTATTACCTGAAATATCAGAAAAACTCAAAATAAAAAATTAAACCTGAATAGACAATAAGTAATCGTTCAAAAAGAAAACAGTCAATTATTCAGTCCCCGACAACGGTGCCAAAAACTTGTTGCTCTCAAACGCACACACAAGTTTCCGTGGTCGACAAGTAATAAAGTGATAAGATCAAGTATCGTTCCCACAGAGACTAATGTTAACTATTAACTAAATTAAACGATTTCAAATTATCTAAACAAGCAGAGTTGGTTTCGTGGATTAAAGATGTATCTAAAAATTAAAACTAGAATTATAACTAAAACAAGTAATTTGATTAAAACACACTATCAAAGTTTTGGTTATCAAGGGGAGGAACTATTCCAGGGTTATGGGATATCTACTAATCCTGCTGAATTCTACAGTTAATTTGAATAATTAATTCATCTGGGTTACTAATCGACAGGGTTAATTTTACTTATAGGAATCTTTCGATTTCATGCTCGTCTATTTAAGTTAATCTAATGCCTATATTCCTACGGAATTAGAATTAACAAAAATGCATTAAGAATTCCTGTGAAAGTGATTAAGCAAGGCAAAAAGATATTTCCTATCCTAGTTGCGAATCCGTTCCCCGATGCCCAGTTTCAAGAAGTTGCCCTATTCAATCCTATTGTAATCAAGAATTCCCTTTCCCAAGTTTAATTCAAGATTCGTAGATAGTATTTAACTGCTGGCCAAACAATCAAATAATTGAGCACATGATATGAATAAATAACCCAAAGCAATAAATTAAATAAAACAAACTAACTTTTAAATATCAACATTCATGGCAAACCCATAACCACAGAACAAAGAATTTAGCTACACATAGTCATGGTAGAAATCCAGTAATTAAATTGAAATAATATAAGTTGTAAGAGCGAAGAAGAATAAGAATCCTGTGTAGAATCCTGTGAAATCACTTCTAGTTCTTAGCCTTGAATTGTATGGATTGATAATCTAAAAATCTGATAGACTATGAGCTTATATAGACATTACAATTTTCCTACTTAACTTGGAATTTGACAATCCTAATCTAAGTTGTAACTCTACCCCCATCTTGCTTCAGGATCTTCTTTTTCTTATTCTCGTGGACTTGTATTTTCCAGGTTTTGTCTTTTTTCATGTTGAATTCCTAGTCCCAGCCGGCTTTGGCTTTGCTTAAATCATAAGAACAGAGTTGTCCAGAAAGCGCAGCTTTGCAGTTACTTTGGAACTATTCAGATTGAATCAAAATCACATTCTTGCTTGGATGCCACCTTGGATGCTTAGCCTCAACTTAGCTTCCTTCAACTTTTGCGCCACGAGCTCCGTTTTATACTCCAAAATTGCTACAAATCACCTGTTTAATCAAAACGAAATTAAGTAGTGAAATATCAAATAATCATATAGTGTTCGACGCAATTAATCACTAAAACGACTTCAAATATATTAGAATCTATAGGAATTTGACCTCAAAACATAGGAAAATATGCCCAACATCACTACTCCACACTTAACATTTTGTTTGTCCTCGGACAATCCGAACTTAACAACTCACTTTGACAACTCAACAATTAAACTCAAGGGACTTCAAAACTATTGCTATACCACTTAGTTCTCATTTAAGCTCACCACTTCACCTAACTCAAAGTACCAAAGCCTTCCATAATATCAAGATCACAACCCATTAAGTACATTCGGGAAATAAGATCGATGCATTCGGGAAACAAGGGTCCACAATGTGTGTGTGATTGTTTTCTCATACAACTTCAATAATAAAACGATGGACCAAAGCGGCAAGACTTCATAGAATTCACATAATTTCAAACAATTAACTAATAGATATCACAATTAACTCCAACTTCCATAATCAAGCCTTAAGGGCCAACAATGGGGGGGTATTTTCCATTATTTTCATAATACTTGGATGATTGGGGATCTAAGAGTTAAATGAGACACATCAACCTCACTAGGGTGCCTTTGACATGTTCACACTCGAGGCTTTTATCACCCTTAACCGAGCATAGGAACATTGCCCCCATCCATTTTCTCTTTTTTTTTTTCTTATGCTTTGCACATTTTTCTTTCTTTTTCCAGTTACCCTTCTTGCTTCATACCCCTTCATAAGCTATCAAATGGTTGTTTCAATCATATCTTTCATTCCTTTTTTTTTCTTTTCTTTCATTTTTCTTATGTTCATTCTCTTCATCTGCTAATCAAAGGCCTTCCTCACAATTAGTTTAGTACATAGGGAAGAACAAAGTGCTCAAAGTATAGTGAATACCATTGAACTTAGGTAAATGCACTTCAGTTAAAAACTAAGAATCAAGTCTTTCCCTACTCTCCTAATGGTTCATTTTTCCATCATATAATGTGTCATCAGGCTCCAGTTAAAAGGAATTAAGCTAAGTAATTTTTTTTAAGTTATAAAATTCTAACTAACTACAACTATTCCTAAAACACCCGGTTCAAAATTAAAAAGAAAGGTCCCTGGAAAGGAACCGTGGCTTGAAGAAAAACCAAGGACCCTAATACTAATCTAAAAAAAAATGGTAGTAGAAATAAAGACAACTAAGGCGCATAGATACCCCACCCCACACTTAGAATTATGCATTGTCCCCAATGTATAAGAAAAAAGAAAACAAGTAAGGTGGATATAAGAAAATCCCCTCAATCCGGTGCCTATCGCTCAGAAACAATGGTGGTTGAAGCTGAGTTAATTGTAGGAGCATGCGTGCCATCAGTAGCACTATCAGTAGCCGAAAGAGAATCAACATCACCAGCCGGTGCAAGTGAAGCCGAACTCCCTAAAGTAGTAGCCGCGGTAGATGTAGTCGCAACAACCGAGTGAGTGGTCGAAGCGTCTAATACATCAATCAAGCAACCCTCCGACATAGCAGTAGAACCAATGGAAACGTGCTCAGGTCCAGCCCTTTCGCCTCCAGATATATTAGTAACCGCAGTAGGTAGTCCACAAGTCGTAGTAACCGATGGAGCCGAACCCAGATGTGAGATTTTAAAGAACTTGTATCATTCGGTGAGAATCGTTTGAACAATCTTCTTCTTTGATAATTCAGTTTGCAAGAAGCATGTGACTTCTTGAGGATTGTTGCTTAGTACTAAGTGCATTTTTTGATTCAGATTGTTTGGGACCAAAACTAGTTCTTCGGTATCATTCAATTGAAGCTAAGACTTGTCTTGCTTCTATCTTTACTTTTGTTGCTTTTCCGCGTTTCTATAGCTGTTGAGCTTTACCTCCAGTTTAGCTTGCACCATATTGGTATCAGAGAACGGTTTGGGCTTGTTTCTACAACTCCAAATCCTGTTCGACGTTATCTTTATTTTCGTGCGTTTGTGTCTTTATTTTTTATTTCGTGTTCTTGTTATTGTTCTTGTGTTTTTACTGTTGGTGTTCTTATTTTACAAAAAAAAAGTGAAAAGAAGAAAATTCAAAAATTTGTGTTCGTTGTTGGTTTTGTGGATTAAACAACCACGGATTCTTGTTCGCCGTCGTTTAAGGAATTCGACGAGTACCTGTCATACACGAGTTGACGACTAGGGTTTCTTGGTGTTTTTGGACCGTTCTTGACGTTGGTGGCATTGTTAACGAACTCCAGTTTGAATTTTGGTGTTTATCGATGAAGACTGGTGGTTGTTATTTATTTGGGTCGAAGTTTTGTGTTAAAATTTCAAAGTTCCGTCGAATAGCCACCGTCCGTACACCGGAAAATTGTTACATTGTAACAGTGTACGGACAAGTGAAGCTGAATTAGTAGCTCGACTGGAAACTTCAATTCTCCGACATTGAAATTTACCGGAGATGACCTAAATCTTGAACTGAATCTTGTGTTCGTGGACTTGTAACAAAAATTTGGAGTTGTCCGTACATCGGATCTAGGTTCACTGTTCCATTGAAGAAAAAAAGGGAAAGGCGTCGTGCCAAAACCCCAGGAGAAAAATTTGTCTCCAAAGAAAAAGGAAAGTGGATAAGGATAAACCCTAATCCGTACCAAAGGAAGGACCACTTTTCTCTGTACGATAGTTGGTGTATTCGAGTATTCCGAAGGAGGAACCGAAGGATAGATTTTCCTAGGATTTCACTTTTCTTTTTGTTCAAAAATTCTCGTTAGTGGATCTCTGGAGTAATTTTTCTACTTGAGTTCGTACTAACTTGTTTGAGCTTATAGGAACTCGTGCATGGGGTGACCGAAGTCCAAATTTTTGTAGACAATTCTTTGACTTCCCGAACGCAGTTTAAAAAGCATCTATTCCATCGAGTCGACATCACTTCACTCTTCCCGAAGAGTCAGTGACTATTGTCAAACTGGAAGGATCTTAGAGGACATTGAGTCACTACTAACAAGTTCTTTGAGTGACTAAAAACCTTACCAAATTTGAGTGGACCCGAGCGCCACCCAATAAAAGTGAGGGAGTGTGTGAGGTGATTTCTAACCTTAACACTTTATTTTTAGTCTTTGATTTGTGCAGGTGCAATGGCTGGAAACAGAGAGAAGGGCATTGCAGCGCCCGTGGTGTTGTTAGCCGATCTCATGGCTATGATACAAGGCCTCAGTGCCGAGGTAAAAGGAGTGAGTGCTCGAGTAGCTAACCTCGAGCAAGGGAGTGTGTCTGTGGCCCTACCTGGGTCCGGCGCTGGAACGAGCAACTCCACTCCTATGAAACCGGAGCAATTTGCTGAACTTGTTCGACAACAATGGTTGAAGGACGAGGTTGTTCAAAATGAAGCTATGGGCAATCCCCGAGCTAATCAATACTTGGGGAATCCCCAAGCGTCACAACACTTCGGCAATACCCAAGTGGAACAACATAACTTGGGCAATCCCCAAGCTGGTCAACTAAACTTGGGCATTCCCCGAGGTGAAAGAATACCACTTCCAAGGGCCCGAAGATAAGTTGTGGTCGTTGATGAAGGGGCCGATGATGGAGAATTTCCCGAGGTCAAAGCTGAGTATGAGCCACCGTTCGTTCAACGAAGGCAGGTTCAACGAGGTCGTGGAAACTTCCGAGGTCGAGGTCGAGGCCGAGCTGCAAATGTTGATCGATATTTTGAGCGTGAGGCTGATGACTATTATGATGAGTTTTCGAAGCCGATCCGAGGTGCTCGTGATTCAAACTTGAACAGTGTCAAGATCACTATTCCACCTTTCAGAGGAACTAGTGATCCAGACCAATATCTTGATTGGAAGATTCGACTGGAACAAACCTTTGAAACAAATGAGATGACCGAAGAGAGGAAAGCTGCACATGCTATTGCTTCATTCGAGGCATATGCATCGACATGGTGGGAGGCTGACAAGAGGTTGAGATGAAGGAATGCTTATCTCGAGGTCACCACATGGATGCAGTTGAAAAGAGCAATGGATGCTAAGTATGTGAATGCCAAATATCGGCAGGAACAACTTCAAAAGCTCTTCGAGTTGAAACAAAGGTCCAAATCGGTTGAAGAATACTATGATGAGTTCGAAAGAATTCGATTGGCTCTTGATATGGAAGAAGATGACGAGCAAACCATCATCCGATTAAAAAATGGCTTGGCTCGAGATGTGTCATCTCAATTGAGGTTGTATGTGTATCAAACTTTGGAAGATGTATTTCATGCTGCTATCAAAGCAGAAAAATAGGTGAAGGACGACAAAGCAAACCGGTATCGAGGAGTTACTACTTCAACTCCTTTGAACCGAGGAAAAGAATGGAAGAGTCCAAATCCAACAAGTGCCAACACTGGCCGAGATCCGAAGAAACCCTTCGAGAGGGGAGTGACTGTTAACTAGCCAAGGGAAGTGGGAGGTAAAGTTCAACTCAATACTCATAGTGCTTCAAGCATTCAGTGTCATAAATGTAAAGATTATGGGCACATGGAAAAAGAGTGTCCAACTCGCAAAGTTATGCTTTTGCTCGAAGATGGAACCATCCATGAGCAAGCGAGTGACACCGAGGTTAAAATTTTGAGGAGACTGACCGAGCTGAAAATGATGATGGTCGTGAAGTTGCCGAAGCTGATCATCTGGAAATATTTCTTGTGGTTCGAAGGAATTTGAGCTGCATGACTCTTGAAGAAGAGGACAAACAAAGGGAAAATCTTTTCCATATAAGGTGTCCAGTAAGGGGGAAAGTTTGTTCGATGATAATTGATTCGGGTAGTTGTGCAAATGTGGTGAGCCAAACTTTGGTTTCACAATTGGGATTACCTACCTCAAAGCATCCTCAGCCTTACCAATTGCAATGGTTAACTGAATGTGGAAAGTTGAAGGTTGTCAAGCAAGTGTGGATCAAGTTAAAGGGAGAATATCAAGATGAGATGATGTTCGATGTGATACCGATGCAAGCTTGTCATTTAATATTGAGTTGACCATGGCAGTATGATCGATCGATTATTCATAACGGACGATCCAACACTTATACTGCTAAACTCGGAGGTGAGAGTTTCATACTCAAACCATTGTCTCCAAAATAAGTCAGCGAGGACTATAAAAGAATGAAGGAATTGAAAAAAGTGGCCAAAGCTAATTCTCCGGTTGGGACAAAAATTGTTGCTGAAGACAACAACTCACCGCCCGAGGTAAGAAATATTTGTGCAATTATACAACCGGGTGAGTATCTACGAGGCAACGACAACGGTCATCTCCTGATTTGCCTCGTGCACAAGGGTATGTTTCTAAACTCTAATGATGATTTTTCTAACGATAACCCTTTGCTTAGTACTGTACAAAGTGTTTTGCAGGATGTCGGAGACATGTTTCCCAAAGAAATACCAGGTAGATTACCTCCATTGAGAGCAATCGAGCACCAAATTGACTTCGTTCCAAGGTCACAAATCCCCAACAAGACTACATACCGGTGTAATCCCGAAGACACTAAAGAGCTCCAAAGGCAGGTGGATGAATTGCTGAACAAGGGCCTTGTTCGAGAGAGCTTAAGTCCTTGCACCGTTCCTGTTATTCTTGTCCTGAAGAAGATGGAACATGGCGAATGTGTGTTGATTGCTGAGCAGTCAAAAAAATCACGGTAATGTATCGTCATCCTATCCCTCGATTAGATGACATGCTAGATGAGTTAAGTGGTTCTTCATGCTTTTCGAAGATAGACCTTAGGTCCGGTTACCACCAAATCAGAATGAAACCCGGAGATGAGCGGAAACTGCATTCAAGACCAAATTCGGTCTTTATGAATGGTTAGTGATGTCTTTTGGCCTCTCTAACGCACCGAGCACATTCATACGACTGATGAACCATGTGCTCAAGCCGTTCATAAATAAGTTTGTTGTCGTTTACTTCAATGACATACTTGTTTATAGTAAATCTGTGGATGAACATGTCGAACACCTAAGGCTAGTGCTTGAAACCCTTAGAGAAGAAAAGTTATATGCTAACTTCAAGAAATACGCCTTTTGTGTCGAGCGTGTAATCTTTCTTGGATTTGTTGTGAGTGCTAATGGTGTTGAAGTCGATGAGCAAAAGTCGAGGCTATAAAAAATTGGACGACTCCAACCTCGGTTTCTCAAGTTCGTAGCTTCCATGGCTTAGCTAGCTTTTACCGAAGGTTTGTTCGTGACTTTAGCACCGTGGCAGCTCCTTTAACCGAGCTGGTAAAGAAAGACTATCCGTTTGTCTGGGGAGAGTCCCAAGAAAGGGCTTTCCAAGAGTTGAAATGGAGGCTTTGCTCTCCCCCATTGTTGCAACTCTCTGACTTCGGCAAAGCATTCGAGGTCGAGTGTGATGCATCCGGAGTTGGGATCAGAGGAGTGCTCATGCAAGAATTGAAGCCGATCGCTTACTTTAGTGAAAAGCTTAAGGGTGCAACCTTGATTTACTCTACGTATGACAAGGAATTATATGCCCTCATTCGAGCACTCGCCCATTAGCAACATTATTTGTGGCCGAGAGAGTTTGTGACTAAAAGTGATCATAAATCTTTGAAACATCTCCGAGGCCAGGAGAAATTGAATCGAAGACATGTCAAGCGGGTGCAATTCATTGAGAGTTTTCCCTATGTAATTCATTACAAAAAGGGAAAAGACAATGTTGTGGCCGATACGCTATCAAGAAAATTTGCCTTAGCGACCACTCTCGCCTCGAGGCTCATGGGATTCGAAAGTATCAAGTCGTTGTACGAAGATGATCCCAAGCTGAAAAGCGTCCGTGACTCAATCTTGAGTGGCTGAAGGGTTGAGAAATACCAGTGGCACGACGGCTACCTCTTCAAGAATGGGAGGGTTTGTGTGCTTGTGTCATCGTAGAGAGAGCTTTTGGTTCAAGAAGCTCACTCTAGAGGCTTGATGGGACACTTCGGTGTCGACAAAACTCTTGGTATCTTGACCGAGCAGTTCCATTGGCCAAAAATGCGTAGAGATATGGAAAAGTTTTGCAATGCTTGTATAGATTGCAAGAAAGCTAAATCGAGGTCCTACCCTCATGGTTTGTACACTCCATTGCCTGTGCCTGATCGACCGTGGATTGATATATCCATGGATTTTGTTATGGAGTTACCAAGGTCGGGTGGTGGACATGATAGTATCTTTTTCGTAGTTGACCATTTTTCCAAAATAGCTCACTTTATTCCTTGCAAGAAGGTTGATGATGCACAACATGTAGCTACTTTGTTTATTTTTAATGTGTTGAAATTGCCTGGTCTGCCTCGTACTATTGTGAATGATCGAGACTCAAAATTCTTGAGTCATTTTTGGTAATGTCTATGGGGTGCCCTCGGCACCAAATGACTATTCTCGACGTCTCACCATCCTCATACTGATGGACAGACAGAGGTGGTTAACCGAACCTTAGGAGCTTTGCTTCGAGCAATGACCAAAGGTAAGGTCGGAAACTGGGCTGATTGTTTGCCCGTGATGGAATTTGCATACAATCGAACATTGCATCGAATGATTGGAATGACTCAGTTCGAATATGTGTATGGTTTTAACTTTTTAATTCTACTTGATTTAACCCCATTGCCTCGAGATTCTGTTATTGATTTTGAAGGTACTCGACGAGCCACTACCTTGATCGAGTTGCATGCAAAGGTGAAGAAGAACCTCGAGGAAGCTTATGCCAAAGTTGCATCAAAGAAAAAAAAGGGGCGCAAGAAGTTAGAATTAAAGAAGGGAGATTGGGTGTGGGTTCACTTCCAAAAGAAACGATTTCTGAACCAAAGGAAAGGAAAGTTGGCTCATCGAGGGTATGGTCCGTTTCAAGTGCTGAGCAAGATCAACATCAATACTTATGTGATCGACCTCCCTAGTGAGTATAACGTGTCCAACACCTTTAATGTTGCCGACTTAACTCCTTGTGTTGTAGGCCAAGTATCGGAGGCTGAAGAGGGCTCGATTTCGAGGACGAAATCTTCTCAAGAAGGGGAGGATGATGCAGCCCGAACACGTGCTGATCAAGTGTTCATTCCACCGAGGCCGATGGTACGAAGTCAAGCCAAGCTGTTGCATGACATTCACATTCAATTGGCGTGGTCGGGAGAAAGCAACTGTTCCGAAGTTGAGTGGCCGAGCTCAAGAATCAAAGGCTTCATCTATAAGCTTGAGCTCGAAGAAGGTAGTGACCGAACCCTAACCGAATACTCAACATCGACGCTGAAGTAAAGCAAACAAACAGCCAAAAAAAGAGCATCCGATGTCAAAATGAGTCGAGTTAAGCAACTGAGCACCGAAGTCAAGAGCTCGAGCTCAAGTGTTCGACTGAAGGAGTGACCGAATACTCAGTTTATTCAGCCCTGCATAGCTTACTCCTATTGGTCGCCTGTGACCATTTACTATGTTGTCCTTAGAATAGTCTATATAAACCTCATTTTATTTCATTGTAAGTATCTAGTTTTTGATGAATGATTAAACATGGCTGTAGCTATTGAGTGTCTATGATGGAACCGAAAAGAACTTGTGTCTCGGTGAGAATCGTTTGAACAATCTTCTTCTTTGGTCATTCAGTTTGCAAGAAGCATGTGACTTCTTGAGGATTATTGCTTAGCACTAGGTGCGTCTTTTGATTCAGATTGTTTGGGACCGAAACTAGTTCTTCGGTATTATTCAATCGAAGCTAAGACTTGTCTTGCTTCTATCTTTACTTTTGTTGTTTTTCCGCATTTCTCTGGCTGTTGAGCTTTACCTCCGGTTTAGCTTGCACCAAGGAGTCTCGGACCAAATTTAGCGTTGCAAGGCCTGCTTCATCGCTTGGTTCTGTGCCCTTGTGTTGTATAGGAAGTGGTGATGATGTTGTATTGGATGTTTATAGAGAACAGAAGTTGATTGTCTCCAATATGAAAGAGCATAAGTGGACAGATATGATGGTTGATAGGAAAACTGCTATAGTTTAAAAGCGCCGTAGCTTTCCCAGAGAGTCTTGTTTCTCCTGTAGTAGTAGAATGTTAAGGGAGCTGTGGACAGGGTCACAAGCATGGATCTCACACTTTTAGTTCCAACTTATCAAAAAAATATTTTAATTCCAAGGTTGTGACTCCTTAATTATGATATTACATACTGGATAGATGATCTGAGCAAAACTATCTATGTGCTTTTTGCTGGATGTTACATCAAGTCTTTTGTTCTTGTGAAAACAGGGGATATTACCTTTTGTACTGCAGTAAACTACTACTCCACTAATATTTAGGTTTTGCAATGTTTTAGCATATTGGACACAAGTTGTGCTTTCTCTTATTTCTGTTTCTAGCTGGAAGAGTGGTACATATTGCTTTAAAAAAAAAGATTACCCTTGAATTCAGATGGCTACTTTTGTGGCTTTCCACTTCATGATACAATCCCATCAATAGCAAAACCGAAAAGAATAATGAATAGTTCAGCCTCAACCTCTTCGTTAAGTGTCAAAACCTAAAGAAGTTATTTTCATATAATTTAAAGTACGAAACCGAAAACCAAGTCCTAAACAATTGAGGATTAGTATTTCTGGTATAATTCCAACAACTAAATACTACTTGTGCCACAAGAACCAGACACCGACTTGGCCTATATAAATATTGTTGTATTCCAATAACCTTGGACGAGAAATACTTACCATGGCATCATCATCATTAAAAGACGTAGGCTCCATTGCTGGAATGATGTTCATATGGGGCACCATTCAACAATTTCTCCCTAATATACTCCGCTTGTGGTATCGACTAAAAAATTATTTATATCCTTCCGTCCAAATTAACATTCCTGAACTCATCAATGGTAAAATCAATGAAAGTTACCGCAAAGTCAACACTTTTTTGGGTACTAAATCAATCAAGAATGATGCAAAATTTCTCAGAGTGGAAGAATACCAAAACAACAAGTCTTTTGCTGTTACCTTAGATGAAGGAGAAGTACTCGTTGATGAGTTTCAAGGTGCGAAAATTTTCTGGCGATCTCGCAAGGAAACATTTAGTGATGATGCTGGAAGGAGAAATTCCCGCCCAATTGAAAATAGAAGTTACACGATAACTTTCGAGCAACGATACATAGACATTGTCACGGGAATGTACTTGAAACACGTGATGGAAATAGGCCAGGAAATTGAGTTCAAGAACAGGAAACAGAAGATATATTCCAATAATTCTAATGATAATTGGTATTGGTCTTCTATATTTGGCTTGTGGAAGGACATTAATTTCGAGCACCCTGCAACTTTTGATACTTTGGCTATGGATCCTACGACCTTATTGCTTTTAGCAAAGGGAAGGAAAAATATTCTAAGATTGGGAAGGCATGGAAGCGCGGTTATCTTCTTTATGGTCCACCAGGTACAGGAAAATCAACTATGATTGCAGCTATTGCGAATTTTTTGAACTATGATATTTATGATCTTGAGCTGACTTCGGTTAGAGATAACTCGACACTTAAGAAGTTGCTTATGGAAACTAAAAGCAAGTCTATTATTATAATTGAAGACATTGATTGCTCTGTTGATCTCACAGGCAAGAGAAAGAAGAAGAAAAAGGAAACGGACAAGAGTGAGTGACGATGATAAGGAGGAAGACTCTGACTCAGAATCGGATGAAGACATGGAACCTGGCAAACTCACACTTTCGGGGCTGTTGAATTTCATTGATGGAATATGGTCTGCTTGTGGTCAAGAAAGAATCATTATATTTACGACTAATCATGTGGAAAAACTTGATCCAGCTTTAATTCGCCGAGGACGAATGGATATGCACATTGAGATGTCTTATTGTAGATATGAAGCATTCAAAGTGTTGGCAAAGAATTACTTTGAAATTGAAACATGCCATTTGTATCCAAAGATTAAAGAATTGCTAGAGGAAGTGGATATGAGTCCTTGTGATGTGGCTGAGATCTTGCTCAAGAATGCTTCAGAAGGGCCTGAGATTTGCTTGACTAAGTTGATTGAAGATTTGGAGGAGGCCAAAAAGGAGGCAGAGGCAAAGAAGAAGGAGGCAAAGAAAGAGGAGGCCAAAAAGGAGGAGGCCAAGAAGTATTCCACAAAATTCAAAAAGTTATCCGAAATATTAGTCAAACCTTATGGTCGTCTAAAAGAGTTTGCTTCAATGATAATTTCATATTAATTTATTTTCGTATTATGTTTTTTTTCATATTATGTTATGTTTATACTGTTTGAAGTAAATTAAATATTACAATGTTATTTCATATTATGTTGTTACATGATTGTTTCAGTGTTGCATAATTGAGCACAGTGGCTAGTTAAGACTCGACCATTATCATTCACTAACTTTATAGGTTGGAGTATGTGAGTCAAAATAGTTGCAGTTGAACTTGTATTATGTTGTACTCAATTTGAATGTCCTCTCTCCAGCCGAACTCCGAACTCTGTTTTCTTGCATTTTGCCTGATCTTATAAATAAAGGAACAGCCCCTGTAAAGCAAGGGGCCAACATTAACAAAGTGTCAAGATCATTTTTTAGTTGGCCAATGTGACAAAACACACTTAGTACAAGAATCATTATATTTTCAGTCCATAAAAGAAACACAGTTTATCCAGCTACAAATTTTTTAACTTTCTTTTTGAGTTCATAGTGAGGTATTGCAAGGTGCAACTGAATTGATCTGTGAGTTCCATGTAAAATGTGTGGTTAATTTATTTATATACTTCTTATTATTTCATGTTAAGTCTAGAACTTGCTCTACTTGTTGTTTGAGGCGAAATCCTAGGTAGTCTTGATCTTAAGATTGAAAGTAGGACTTCTTTTGCCCGCCAATTCCAAAATTAGCCTACTTAATGAATATATTTCGTTGAGTCCTCAATTTGAGTCTATTGATCTTTTCTTTGGCAACCTGAATTTCAAGCCATATCCATTTTTCTATTTACCTCTCTTTTTACCCATATTCCCCTTAACTACTTTAGGTTGTGTGTCTGGAAAGATTGTGGGTTATTAATAAGAGTTGTTGTATACTTGGGAAGAAAGTTGCAAAAGAATGAAGGACTGAAATACTTGATATCCTCTTCGTATAGAAAAAAAAAAGAAAAAAAAGAAAAAGAAATAAAGGATGGGGGCAATGTTCCGATGCTCAGTTAAGGGTGATAAAAGCCTCGAGTATGAACACACCAAAGGCACCCTAGTGAGGATGATGTATCTCATTGAACTCTTAGGGCCCCAATCATCCAAGTGTTGTGAAAATCATAAAAAAAAAAAAAAAAAAAAAGCGAATGAGTTGATGAATAAACGAGGAGAAAGGGAAAATTAGTAGTAAATGATGTTTAAAGTGTTGAGGGGAATAATTAGTCACTATATACCCAAAAGTATACCACACCTTACCCCAAGCCAACATTACAAGCTATGAAAGAGCCCTACATGACTTTTTATTGAGACGCCTACATTAGTGGATAACGACAAAATGGGCAAGCCTATGGTACTTTTCTGTGGGACATGAGAAATTTCTTTCTGAGTGTGAGAGTGTTTGATATTTGATATGCCACAATTTCTCTTGAAATCATATATTGTATGTTTGGTGGCATCTTCTTTATGTGAGGTACATTGGAACTTGAGTGGTCTATAGGTTTCTACTTTCAATACTTGACTATGACCAAAAGAAGGGGTGTTTGAAGTTTATGGGTGAGTTTTGCTAAGTTGTTGTCCCGAGTCCTTATCTAATCATGATTTCTTTCCCGCTTTCTGTGAATTCTTCTTCTTTGCTCGAGGACGAGAAAAGTCTAAGTGTGGGGTTGTGATATTTGGCTATTTTACCTATATTTTCGGGGTAGTTTTACCATGTTATGATAGTGCACCTAAGAGTTTATATGCAAAATTCTCAAGAGTTGATACTAAATGAGTTGTTTGGTGTTATAGGATATGAACATGGTGAATTGAGCAAGAAAGTGCTAGTTTTGTAGCTAAAAGTGAAGATGTTGAAAATTTCAAGTGATCCGTGTGCCACGCAAGTGACACCGAAAGAAATAGAGACTTTGCTTAGGAATTGATTAAAAATTTCAGCGCATTTAGGCCAAATACGCGAGCGCCACAGGAGCTGAATTGCCTGAATAAAATTAGTCTGCATGGCACGCGGGTGCCACGCGAAGCACAGTGTTATAGGCGAAATTTTAAGGGCATTTTTGTACTTTTTCTTAGTTTCCTACAGGGTATAAAAGCTTCTTTTGCCTCCATTATGAATTATACACTGGAAAAAAGGCAAAAAGGAGGCTAGAGCTTTGGAGACTTCAAGAACACGAGTTTTCCTAAATTCTTCCTTACTTTTTGTGATTTATTCATTGATGAATTATTTTGCTATGACTATCATGAACATGAGTGGCTAATTCACCTATTCTAGGGTTGATTGAACCACTCAAATACTTGAATATTTATTTCAATGAATGAAACTTGTGAATCCTTCCTATCTAAGTGTTTATGTTTTGATTGCTATTAATATGAAGGGCCCCCAATTGATTGTTCCCATTATTCCTGTGTGTCTAGGGATAGATTCATAGGTTTGGGTTAAACACTTACCAATACTTCAACCTAAAACCAAGGTATTACTTAGGTTGTCAATATGGTGATTTGTGACCATTGATCCGGATTGTGAACTAAACTTGTAGTCCTAAGTACCTTTATTAATGAATTAGAAAATAAGTTAGTGAAAGTTACTACTATTACATGGGAGTGAATAGTTGTATAATTGGAGCAAGTGTTCAATAGGAAGAAACCAAGTAGAATTTTTAAAAGAATTACTCTAACACATAGGTAGGAGTTGGGTAGATCAATCCTAGGCTTCTGAATCCTTGATTAATTTATTTCTTAATACTCTGCTATTTACTTTTGTTACATATGAAACCATTATACGAATACAAAACCTCGAAGTTAATTGGTTAGATGAATTAGTTTGATTAGCAACTAGATTTCGAGTGTTCTCTGTGGGATTCGACCTCGGGACTTTAAGTACCGAGCTATATTTGCTGCGACCATTTAGTCCTTTTTATAGGGCGTAGTTGGGCGCGATCAAATTTTGGCACCGTTGCCGGGGAACACGGTGTATTTCTAGCTTGTTAGGATAGCTGAGTTGTTTGTTCAATTAACTTCGTTTCTGTATATATTCTTTTTAGATTATTTAAAAAAAAATAAAGAATATGGCATCAGGAAATAACATGTGGCTAGGTGATCAATATTATGGTTGTGCTAATACGTCTTATTCTTCCCCGAGCCCCTATTATGATGATTTTTCTTTCTCTTATGATAATAGTTGGTGCAATGAACTAGAGGATGATGAGGAAGAATATGAAGCTGAATTGAAGAAGGTCTCGGACAGACGTAGAGCACAACTATGCCATATAGAAGCTCAAATGAATTAGTTGGCTGCACTATTCGAAATTCAACAACCTAGCCAAGACGACGTGGAACTAGAAGAAGAAATTATGGATATAGTTGAAGATCTAAAACGTGAACTTTCATTGGATGAGACAAGGGTTGAAAGCCAACCATCTAGCCTTATGGTGTGGGAAGATATGGTGCTAGAGTCAGCCAATAACATTGAAGTGGAGTCTAAGAGGGTTGCACCACATTCTAAACACTTTTCTACACTGGTTTTAGAGGGAGACATGAAAATTGATCCTTTTGAGCCAAAAGAAGAGTTGAAGGATGAGGTGTATGGTGCTTACATTATGGGATTTTCACTACCATCTTGACACGATGACTATCCTCGTTTGAAGGCCAAAGAGTACAAAATTTTATATTTGGTGTTTGGTCAAGAGCATAACCAACAATTCGAAGATACTCCTGAGTTAGTGACTACGCGCAAAAGGAGATGCTTAGTTTTTGGTATGCAAGAACTTGTGCCACCTCAAGAGCAGAACCAGAGAGTTGACTTACAACTGGGGAGGCGATTCATAAGCTCAAGGTGGAGGAAAAAGTATTGACTCTGGGTTATGTCCTGCCACGACTATAACTAAGGCGCTTCTCGGGAGGCAACCCGTGATTGTAATTGTATACAAGCAAAAAAAAAAAGAAAAAAAATACAAAAAAAATAATAATTTATGTTATCCTTTGAAGGATGTTACTTGGTGAGTTTCTTTTTGTTGCAGGTTTCAACTGGGTTGAAGTCTAAGTGTGGGGTGTCTGCAAACCCATCATGCTTGAAGATGAATTCCTGCTATGGGGGAAGTCTGAGTACCTCGCGCCCTAAGGAAACTTACAAGGATATTCTTCGGGCTTAGAGCACCAGGGAGTATCTCTATCACCCTTAGTTTTTATTTTTAATGCATTGAGGGCAATGCATGATATTAAGAGTGGGGTGGGAGTTTATTTTGTTGGTATCTGTTTATTCTAGTATGTTTTTATATTTTCTTGTAACTTGACAGTTTTTGATTTGTTTCTTGCTTTCTAGTTATTAATGTAAATTTTATTAGTTATTTCTTAGTTTATCAATAATCTCTTTGGGTTTACTTAGCTTTGGTTCTTTCCCATTGAGTTATTTATGATGAACTAGGCAGTCTATAGGTTAGATAATAAAAAAAAATGCTTAAGAGCTTAGGAGGAGGAAAATTTGAGATTAGGCAGAAAAAGAGAGAAGTGGGGAATTCGGAATGTAACACTTAGCTAGAACTACCTACATATTTTTGAACTTCCTTTTTGAGTTCCTAGTGAGGTACTGCGAAGTGAAACTGAATTGATCTTTGAGTTCGATGTAAAGTGTGTGGTGAGTTTATTTATATACTTCTTATTGTTTCATGTTAAGTCTAGAACTTGCCCTGCTTGTTGTTTGAAGCGAAATCCTAGGTAGTCTTGATCTTACGATTGAAAGTAGGCCTTCTTTTGCCCGCCAATTCCCAAATTAGCCTACCTAATGAATATATTTCGTTGTGTCCTCAATTTAAGCCTATTGACCTTTTCCTTGGCAACTTGAATTGCAAGCCATATCCATTTTTCTATTTACCTATCTTTTTACCCATCTTCCCCTTAAGTACTTTAGGTTGTGTGTCTGGAAAGATTGTGGGTTATTAATAAGAGTTGTTGTATACTTGAGAAGAAAGTTGCAAAAGAATGAAGGACTGAAATACTTGATATTCTCTTCGTATAGAAAAAAAAAAAGAAAAAGAAATAAAGGATGGGGGCAATGTTCCGATGCTCGGTTAAGGGTGATAAAAGCCTCGAGTATGAACATGCCAAAGGCACCCTAGTGAGGATGATGTATCTCATTGAACTCTTAGGGCCCCAATCATCCAAGTGTTGTGAAAATCATAAAAAAAAAAAAAAAAAAAAAGCGAATGAGTTGATGAATAAACGAGGAGAAAGGGAAAATTAGTAGTAAACGATGTTTAAAGTGTTGAGGGGAAGAATTAGTCACTATATACCCAAAAGTATACCACACCTTACCTCAAGCCAACATTACAAGCTATGAAAAAGTCCTACATGACTTTTGATTGAGACGCCTACATTAGTGGATAACGACAAAATGGGCAGACCTATGGTACTTTTCTGTGGGACATGAGTAATTTCTTTCTGAATGTGAGAGTGTTTGATATTTGATATGCCACAATTTCTCTTGAAATCATATATTGTGTGTTTGGTGGCATCTTCTTTCTGTTAGGCACATTGAAACTTGAGTGGTCTATAGGTTTCTACTTTCATTACTTGACTATGACCAAAAGAAAGGGTGTTTGAATTTTATGGGTGAGTTTTGCTAAGTTGTTGTCCCGAGTCCTTATCTAATCTTGATGTCTTGCCCGCTTTCTGTGTATTCTTCTTCTTTGCTCGAGGACGAGCAAATTTCTAAGTGTGGGGTTGTGATATTTGGCTATTTTACCTATATTTTTGGGGTAGTTTTACCATGTTATGATAGTGCACCTAAGAGTTTATATGCAAAATTCTCAAGAGTTGATACTAAATGAGTTGTTTGGTGTTGTAGGATTTGAACATGGTGAATTGAGCTAGAAAGTGCTAGTTTTGGAGCTAAAAGTGAAGATGTTGAAGAGTTCAAGTGATCTGTGTGCCATGCAAGTGACAGGGGAAGAAATAGAGTCTTTGCTTAGGAATTGATTAAAAATTTCAGCGCATTTAGGCCAAATACGCGAGCGCCACGCGAGCTGAATTGCCTGAAGAAAATTAGAGGCGAAATTTTAAGGGTATTTTTGCACTTTTGCTTAGTTTCCTACAGGGTATAAAAGCTTATTTTGCCTCCATTATGAATTATACACTGGGAAATAGGCAAAAAGGAGGCTAGAGCTTTGGAGACTTCAAGAACACGAGTTTTTCCTAAATTCTTCCTTACTTTTTGTGATTTATTCATTCATGAATTATTTTGATATGACTATCATAAACATGAGTGGCTAATTCACCCATTCTAGGGTTGATTGAACCATTTAAATACTTATGTGCTATGAATATTTATTTCAATGAATGAAACTTGTGAATCCTTCCTATCTAACTGTTTATGTTTTGATTGCTATTAATTGGAAGGGCCCCCAATTGATTGTTCCCATTATTCCTGTGTGTCTAGGGATAGATTCATACGTTTGGGTTAAACACTTAGCAATATTTCAACCTAAATCTAAGGTATTACTTAGGTTGTCAATAAGGTGATTTGTGACCATTGATCCTGATTGTGAACTAAACTTGTAGTCCTAATTACCTTTATTAATGAATTAGAAAATAAGTTAGTGAAAGTTACTACTATTACATGGGAGTGAATAGTTGTATAATTGGAGCAAGTGTTCAATAGGAAGAAACCAAGTAGAATTTTTTAAAAGAATTACTCTAACACATAGGTAGGAGTTGGGTAGATCAATCCTAGGCTTCTGAATCCTTGATTAATTTATTTCTTAATACTTTGCTATTTACTTTTGTTACATTGAAACCATTATACGAATACAAAACCTCGAAGTTAATTGGTTAGATAAATTAGTTTGATTAGCAACTAGATTTCGAGTGTTCTCTGTGGGATTCGACCTCGGGACTTTAAGTACCGAGCTATATTTGCTGCGACCGCTTAGTCCCTTTTATAGGGCATAGTTGGACGTGATCAGTACTTACCTGGAGATTTTTAAATCCGCAGGTAATAATTACCCACGAGCGTTTTTCCTTTAGATTTTTATTTGTAGGAAAATCCGCAAGAAACTATGTTACCTGCGGATTTTACTAAATTCCCTGGGAAAGTTCTCATGTTATATGATATTTTCTAGTAGTTATTACAATTAAGTTTTCAAGTTTTCTTGTTTGTTTTTATATTTAAACTTTAATTATGTCAATAACTTGGTCAAGTCAGGTCTGTGTCCTCGCGTTATTGCTCAAGATACCAAATATATGCTAGTTTTTGTCATTGTGATTATTGAAGGTCAACTCTTCCATTATGACTCAATCATTAGTCAATTTTTTAAGCTAGATTAGCTATTTAAAGGAGTATTAGACTTGAGAATTTTAAATAAACAAGAAAACTTGAAAATTAAGCTGTAATAGGTTTTTAATTAGCCGACAATATAAAAAAAAAGTTTACACCATGGGTGCATAAAAGTTAAAATCTAAAAAGTATACATCACACACAATACACACACTTGTATACTACATGTCGAAAATATTGAGTTTAGAGGAACCCAATATATGCTATTATTTTTAGTTTCTCACGGGCCAACCAATTTGAATTCACGCCGGGAAGTAATTTGGGGTTAGAACGCTTTCTATCCATTGCGAATTCATTCCATAGCTCGGAATCATAACTTCTTGTTAAAGATGAATTAGTACTTACAATTACATCATAATCTTTGGTGGTTTCTACCTGCCATTGTTCATTACCAAAAATCATATAGTATATTTGAGAAACTTCATTTATTTGATTGAAGGCATACCTTGCTTCTGATGAACCGATGCATCGATCCAAAGATATACATAGAAAAAGATTTAGCCATATTAGGTGTCATTATCTCATTTTTCGTTCGCAAGATTTAGCCATTTTAGGTGTCATTATCTCATTTTTCATTCGCTATAAGTGCTAATTGCACACACACTGTCGAGTAAATCATCTGGCATAAGCATTTCTATTACTATAATCATTTAACCTTGGGGGATGTATTTACCTGTATTGAGAGTACCTGACAGGGTGACTGCTTATTCCATATAGCATTGTTGCTATCACAATTATTCTAATCAAACTAGCGTTCCCTTTTGTAAGTGTCTTCATATTACATAGTAGTAGTAGTGTTGTTTATTTTAGAAAAAAATATTGAAGTATGTGACGAGTTAAACTATATTAAAAAAACACATACTATTATCTATTAAGTACTATTAATTAGTTTGATGGAAAATTGGTGGTTGAGGGGGAGGGGAGTGAGTTTTCCATGCCCCTATAATTGTCATAGATCATTGCCTCATTGAATCTCTCGGATTATTCAAGTATATTCCGTCAACCCTGACTTCCCCATTATTTTAGGACAATATCAATTATCCCACCACTAACGTTCTCATCTCAGGTTCCTCCTTCTCTTCGTCTATTAAAACCATGGTCTCTTTCTCCCTTGGCAGGGAATTATCAGATATTTTCAATACCCTAAAACGCAAATGTAAAATCACGTCAATTGAGTTCATTTCCCAAAAACTTCATCACATCTCCATCCCCATAACATTCCTTAATATCTTTATATTCCATTATTCATAACGGACTTCATTTTTTGTTCTAAAGAATGGAACAACAAAATGCAACTTAAGTCCATTATGAATGTCTCTACGTTGATGTGAAAATGAGAAGTGTATATTTTCTAAATTGACTATATATCGCGAACATTATCTTTCTAAATTATAGAAAGATTTAAAAGTTATAATGGGACGAAGCAAGCTTCCATTATTGAAGATACAAAGCTTGACAAACAGACAGGTGACATATAGCAAGAGAAGAAATGGAATTCTCAAAAAAGTTTTTGAATTATCTGTTTTATGTGATGTGGATGTTGCTCTCATCATGTTCTCTCCTTCTGGTCGTCTCACCCATTATTCTCGCAAGCGAAGGTGACCATGCATGTGTAAATATACTTCAAAATAATTTTATTTATAAGAGATGAAATCCAAAATACTACTATATGGACATACATTTATCTGTATTTAAAATATTTGAAGAACTGCCGACATGTTGGATTAACTTGTCTCTTATAGACCTAGGAACATAATTGATTTTGGGCAACGGGGCAATTTTTGGTTTACATATTATAATTAAATTTTATGATTACAGAATTGAAGATGTTTTGTCTGAGCTCGTAAGTCTTCCGGATAGTGAAAGAGGATTGTAAGTTGTCCACTTTTTGATTTTATGCTATTCCTCATTTTATGTTTTTAATTACTGTATGTTGAGTTCTTTTCTGCTTATTTTATTTGGAAACTGCTAATATAATATTCTTTGTCAAATGCACAGCTTTATCAGTAATAAAGAGGTAAGCTTTCATTAACTTGTTATGGCCGTCAGTACTATTCTATGTTTTCTAAATAAATACTGTAGGGTTTTAGGGGGAGGTGACCAAAAAGAATATATATAGATAAACACTTATCTTCGATATTGCATTCTCCTTGTAGTCTACACTGTGGAACCTAAGGAAGATTGAAATCGAAGATAAATTCTGCGACATTGAAAGGTTTTCTCCTTTCATCCATGGCAATTCTTTTTCATTTTTAAGCAACTATTCTGTGTATTATTTATCATAATTCTTTCTATGGAATTAATTAGGTTAAATCCTGCATACCTCAACACCAGTGACACGACAAAGGTGTTAATTTTCATTGGGTTCTTTTGGTTTTAATTTGGATTTCATTTTTGTATTATCAACCTTATTGCTTTCTTTTTCGTATTTTTATCCTTAGAAAATACAAGATGAAATCAATAGCTTGCACTGTAAACTTGATGAGGCTGAGGGTCTATTAAGGTAAAAGAATAAAAGAGGTCCTTTGAGAGTGTGTGTGTGTGTGTGTATATATATATATATCGAATCTGTTTCTTCTTTTTTGTCTTAATTCGACGAGATTTATTTTATTTTAACATATTTTGATTTTATTTAAAGAATATTTGAACCAGATACACGAAGAATTACATCACTCCATGAGCTCGATTTGTGTGAAAAACGTCTTCAGGTCGCCTTGAACCAAGTTAGACGAAGAATGGTATGATTGCATAAACCCCTTTCCTCCCCCTCCCCCCTCCAATGGAAATCCAAAGAATAACAAGATTATGATTTACTATTGCTTCCTCTTAAAGAAAATCATTTCTTTCCAGGAACAACTGTCGAGCAATCAAATATCAAGTTACGAAGGTAACATGGAGGTATAAATAAAAAGAAATACCTATTCTTTTTTGAAAGTTAAGATTATATGTTCTAAGTTCTAACGCATCTTCGACTCTTTATAAGCTGAGCTTGTAACAAAATCATTAACTTTTTTTTGTTTAACGTAGCAAATAAATGCACTCCTTCAATACATAGACAATACACAAGCTGAGAACACAAACCCTTCACTGGAGAAGCCCCATTATGACTTATGGCTAGAACTTGAAGATTACAATTACCCATATATCCCTGAGAACAACAGTACTAGTCATCTCTATGCTGCATCAGAAACATCTTCTCTTTCTCAATGGTTTGGACCTATCTTTCCCTTTCAGTATTTGACCTTACCGTAATTTCTTTAACATGTCTATTTATATTGAAGAAGTCATAAATGCATATTAACTGAAACTAAGTTGATAACTTGTTTGCAGTTCTATGAACCTTCCATCCCCAACTATTTACGATGCAATGTCTCAAACAAGTGGTGATACTTATCGTAAAGAAGGGTCTTTAAGTTCCCTGACAGATGAGAACTTCAAGCAATCACAACATTCAACCAGGACTTTTCCAGCTCTCACAAGGCTACAAACTTCATTAACATTTGCCAAGGTGAGCTTTCTATATCACTTCTATACTTTCTACATGTAACATATTTACTAATCCATACTTCCTTCAAGTAGACGTAAATGGTTCATGAATAACTTCCTTTTGGAATCTATAGTGGATAAATAACTAGGTTAAAGCTAACTACTCTTCACCCAAGTAGTGATTCACGAAAATGTTCCTCACGTAACCCTTGTTAAATATGTCCTGGAGATGATATCTAATCTGTTGCTTCTTGTAATTAATGCAGTAATGCTTCGACTGATATGGCATTGCTAGCTTATCATTTTCATTCAGCTTCGTTCATCTGACTGCCCCTATTTCCTTATCCATTGGTCGTGATTCCTTTACCTTTCTGATTCAGTTCATCTGAATCATTTGCCCTGAACTTTGAACTTGGTTAATCTTGTCATGAGTGACCTGCAACAAAAGTAATAAAATAGTTCTAACTTATTTTCAATTTTGTTATCATTAATAAATCTGCAAGGCTACCACCATCAAGTGCTTGTCACACCTATAAGCAGACACCAGTACATAGGCTCTAATTGGTTCTTGGTTGCTATTAATTGGAACCTTGTAAACATAGAGAAGGATGTGAAATGTTGTATAGTGTGGAATTTGGAATGTTTTGGGCTGACAAACATGAAAAATGTGACTTCTCGTTTTTTATGCCAGTCTGAATTGGAAACTCCTACCTCTGCACTACGACCAGTGGCGCCATATCTGCAGGCTGAAGCAGCAGCAGCAGCCACATCTAGCCAGCAACCACCTCCAAGTAATAATCATGATAAAGTGAACACTGAACTCGACAGTGTCCAACCCAAAATTACAACGTCGAAGTATCAAATGTCCCAAACAAGTACAAGTGGTGAGAGTTATCTTGCAGAAGGGAGTTTTACTTCCCTAACAGATGAAAACTTTAAACAATCACAATGTTCAACCAGGATCTTCCCAGCTGTCACTCCATTACAGACTTCTTTCACATTTGCCAAGGTAATTTCATACTTCCTTTTCTCCAACTCTAATTTTCATTGATCCATGCCTTCCCCAAGTAGAATAATTGTGCTTAAATACCTAGTTTGTCCTCAAACCTACTGGATAAAGGAACAAACAGACTAGCAGTGTCCAGACCATTAGAATTTAAACTTGTAACATTGTTGTGCAAGTTATGACCTTCTAGCCATTAGGTTATCCCATGGAAAAGCCATGGTGTCTAAAATTGTTCATAGGTATACTTTTTATACCTTGCAATTTCATGAAAGTTTGTGGTTACCTTTTACGCTTTGTATTTGGCCCTCGAAGAATGTTTAATCTAGCACTTAGGTTCTGCTATTAGAATGTGATCTTGTGTCTACCCTATTTTCTGCTATTTCATGTTTGTTAAAGCATGGGTAAATCTGGTAGATTTGGGTAGCTTTTAAGTTGCACAATCACATTTACATGGAGTGCATAAAAACTGGATCATTTTCCCCCCTTTTTCTTCATCCAAGCGCTGACTACAGTCCTATCACCTATGAATGAGAACAGTTACACTAAAGTTAGGAAAAATAGATATTGTTGGATCTTATTAGTTTATCAGTATGAATGATGCACCTAACCTGTAATATGTCTTCTTGTTTATTATGCCAGACTGAACTGGAAACCCCAACCTCAGCACTACGGCCAGTGGCACCATTTATGCAGGCTGAAGCAGCAGTATCACCTAGCCAACAACTACCTTATACTAATAATGAAGAAGCGAACCATGAACTTGCTTGGTTTCAGCCTAAAATGAAAAAATCAAAGTATCATCATTCAGCTTGAGTAACACATTTGGGATAAAAGCATGGGTGATGGGTGGCCACCATCCACACTTCTGGCAACAAATACAGATATACGACTACTTTTGACTTGTTAGATTCATATACACATACATATACAAATACTCAACATAATATACTCACGCACGTGTGCGCATACATATTTATATGGAGTTGAAAGTTCTTTAAAATATGTTCATGTCACAAAAGATTAGCAAAATGTAATGATACTCTACGCCCACTAACTGACTGTGGATGCAAGACAGTTCAAATCAGGAAACATTTATACATATAGACCGTTAAAACATGGATGGATAGCATAATAGCACTTGATTGATATATGCAATTAATTACCTCCATCTGAACAAGCATATGGCTAAACAAGTAGATTAGAACATCTGTATATGCTTAAGAGTATTAGCTATCTTTACCCATTATACTTTATTTGTTTTATAAGACTTCCACAGAAAGCCCATCAAGTCCCTCCTGTGTCGTAAGTAAATACTCTATGTCAACAGGCAACACATTGATTGAATTCGTCCTTTTTTAAGGTCAACTCTATAGATGAAGTCTATTCTAACCCTAGCCCTGATCGAGTTCAGCCTATTAAATTGTTGCAAATCTCTGAGGAGAAAAAAAAAAGGATCATAAATTATTCAGGAGAAGATATGAAACAGGATTTAAATGCATCTACCAATATTAGAGCCACATGCACAAGTATATAATGAGCTAAGTTGCTCGGACACTGGTGCGGGTGTCCGACACGGGTGCGGATCTAGAGGTCGGATCCTTCAAGATCTAAATTCTAAGATTCGGGGATACGGATCCTATTACAGATACGGGTGCGGAGATCGGCTAAAAATAATTCAAAAAATTAAAAATAGAGTTTTAATCTAATCCTACACTTTTTGTTGGCTTTAAGAAATATTTCCCCTTTTGATTTTCTGTAGGTAATGTAGGAAGATATCATTAGAGAGGTAACCATCACAAAATTACCCTAGCTTTGGTTCCACTTTCGGGAATCAAATTATATCTTGTCTAGAACTTTTCCGCCGCCCGTGGTCAAATTACCCAAAAACGTTTGACCATATCTGACACGAATCCCACACCCACACCCATACTAGTGTCGTGTCGACACGGGTGCGGCACCAAAAGTGCCGTGTCCGAGCAACTTAGATAATGAGTCATGAAAGAACATGATCACAAACACACAACGTACAACACGAGAACATAAAATAAGGAGGCTGTCGCCTTCAATGTGTGGTATAACATAAGCTCTTGACTAAGTGGTTGCCATCGTTTGTAGAGTTATTTGTTTTGCTATCATAAGTGTTAGTAACAGCCTAATCTGAAAAAATGTTTAAGGCAATTCCAATAAATTCAATTAAATTGTACATTCATAGAGATGACATGATCCATTCTTTCGCGATAAGTTACTAAATGGAATATTATCCATTAGAAAAAACGTATATTTGAAACATAGAGATGACATGATCCATTCTATTGTAAGGTAAAGTTAAATAAGATGCAGAAAATTTGCTTATCCTAAGCCCCCACGGTTTTGGTCTAGTGGTGAGAGCACCGCTTGTAATGTGTGCACACGTCACAAGTTTGAACCCTGCCACAACAAAGGCCCGATATTTAGGTGGAGAAGGGTAGAGGGACAGGCTCATTACCCCAAGTTTCGACAGTGTGCCACTGATCCTTGGAGATATATCACAGTTAACAAGAAATAGCTAATCCTAAGGCACTGAAGAGGTGTTAGAAACTAAATAAAGTATGTTAAAGGCAAAGGATAGCAGGACTGTCCAAATGTAATACGAAGGTTGCACATGTAGACAACCTGAAATATTTGTAGGTCGCGGACGCCGTGTTTCTCTATTTTAAAACACAACGAATAAACTAAACCTGATTTTGTTCCACTGCCTTACTGCAGACTATTTATCGACCATGGCCAGAGCCAGTTAGGGTAAAAAACTCTAACCCATCTTTGTCTTAAAATTTACTTCATCTCATAAATGTCTTTATATAATTCTAGTGAAAGGTGTATACACCAGCATGCGGGCCAGTTAATGTATCATTTCTCCTTTTACCTGAATATACATTGCTGCAGTTTAGATCTGGATCTACAACGGTGTCACACAGAAAAGCCTGGTGAAACAGAGGCCTTAAGTAGAACAATAGTGTCATGATTTCGAGCTACCACATCTATACCGGGAGATTTTCCCACTACATCAATAAACTATTATTTTATTAGAAAAAGAATTACTAAACCAGCTTTTATAAGCTCTACAGGCGCCTCTTAGAAGCTCAAAGTTAAATTGCATGTACCACTGCAAGCAAGAAACTTAAGGGCTTCCAATACTTCTACAACACGAATAAAAGTAAATTACCATCAGCAATAATGCCTTAACAGAAGCAGTAACCTCCTTAAGATACTTCTTTAGTTCAGAAGCTATCTTTTTGCTGTAAAGGAAAAGGTTTTCCATCCTGCTGCGACTTTAAACCTATATTTTCAGTAATGTATCTCACACTCCTGATTTGCAGATATCAGGACAGCTACTTGAGATAATCAGAAGCACTTATGCAGATTAGAATATAAATTAAGAATTTCATGTTTGCTTGCACCACTTGCTTTTGTCAGCTTTTCTATACATTAACCATTTATGCGACGAAGTTATACAGTACACACTGATCCAGCATAGCAGTTCTAGAACAAACAATGGGAGCACTTATTGGTGAACATCGAACCAGGTGAACTGTACGACATATTTAACAAAAGTTTGACTTTTACACTAGTCTGACTAGAGAGAAGAAAGCCTCGAGGAGATACTGGCTAATAAGTCTATAAGCTCAAGATGGCTTGTTTGATTATCATACTGGTTAAGACGTCTATAAGCAGATTTCACTTAATAAACTCCTTTGTCTTACCCTAGCCACCATACTCTGTCAACACTCATATTCAGCCCTTTGAATTGATCCAAAATGTGAAAATATTCAGTCAGTCTGTTGATTTCCCATTCATTAAGCAATCTACTAAAGCTCAAATACTACCCCTGCAGTGCCTGCACTTACTTTATAAATGCCCCCTGTTGTTGATTCAAACTAAAAACGTCTGGGCAAGGGTTTTCAGATTTCCTTGTCTACCTAATTGTCATCCCAGAAGGAAGTTCTCATGCATTGCCATATTTTCCAACGTTCACATTTTTACCCTCAATGAATCGCTTATTGGAATGACATTACATGTTTTAGACCACCAGGCATAAGATTCAAAGGGGACTTTTGGTGTGTCGTTAACACCTTTAATTTAAAACTACAAGATTCAAAAGTTTATCTTTCATTCTAACAATGAAACGAAGGAAGAGAAAAATCTCTCCTCTCAGACTAGTTCCATTCCATCGATAAAATATTAACAACAGTCGATCACAGGTTTTATTGGAAAACAATAGCTTTTGCACAAACATTTCCTTTGTATTAGAGTTGTGGTCAGAACAGCTGTTCATCTCTTTAAGCAGACAAGTAACAAATAATCGAGGTAAACAATAAAGATGCTGGATTCTTATCCCACTAAGGATTTCAAACAAAAGTAAAGAAGATGAAAATAACAAAAATGTTACCTCCTCTACACAATGAGGATTCAGTACACTAATGAGTAATGCCTCATAAATAGGAGAACTTTTCACTCCTTAACTCGCCTGTCTGGATTTGAAATATCAACAGTCCCAATGCGTTCATTTTCCGCCATGATGGACCAATTTGGAGACTGCACTGCCCTTAACCACTTAAAATCATCCACATTTGACCAATTCCCAGTCTCTTCACCAAGATTAGCTTCGTCAAGATCCTTCTCAATCCCATCATACTTCAAACAATATGGTGCAACCCTTACGCCAGTACTATCCTCAATTATCGGCCTACTCCTCACTCGAAGATAAAAATCACACCCTTTAGCTTGATGAATCCGAATCTGGTGCGACGCCATTACAAACACACAATTATTCACTTCTTCAATCAACACTGACCCGAAAACCGGCCCTACATACACCTTGCAATCAATCAGCTTATTCACAAACAATGCCCTCACACACCCCATTAGCCTCACCTCACAACCCTTTAAATCCGATAACACGAATTCCCGAACCTGTTCATCAAATACCTTCACTAATACCTCATTCTCTTTCCCCCTAATTCCTGATGAATCCAAAACCTTAAACCCCAAAGCTGTCGAATCTACATTTTTGTCCACTACATTTGGGACTTCCGATTGGGCCGTGCTTTTCTTTGTTGATTTGTTCTTGAAAGAAAATTTCTTTCTAGGGATAACGTCGCTGGTAACTTGTTCAACGGATTGTTTGAGTTCTGTGATGACTTTAAGGCAGGTACGTACTTGGTAGGATGGTAGGATGTATGAGTTTTCAGCAACGAGCTTTTCGAGATTGGAGATGGATACTGAGACGCGGTCGAGTTCGGGTTTTAAAGTCGGGTTGGAATGCGTTTGATGGATCCGGGAGAGTGTGGATTCAATGGAGTTTTTGGATTCGGAGAAAAGAGAAAGGAAGGAAGTAGTGGAGTTTGGTTGTGAATTAGAGGGTTTGTTAGAGACACGGGATTGGTGTAAGTTGGAAAGGCGTTCGATCATCGCCGCATGCTTTCGTTGGAGATTGGGATCCAAATGCTGCTCCCAAGAAGTGGTCGTGGAGTTGGGGGTGTTTGAGACATGATTGTCTTCTTCCATAGATGAAGATGTTTGCACACTGCGGGTGTGATTGGAATTTTATAATTTTCTCCGTTGTTTAAAACTTTTGGAAAATATTTTTTCGAATATAACGAGTTCCTCAAGTAAGAAAATAACTTTTCTAACTGAGTAGGAAAAGTAAGATTCATAACGCACCATCTCCTCCTAATCACCAACCCCAATCCCGCCACTAGCCTCAACCCCAACCCCCCCCCCCCCCATCGCACCCTACTTTGCTCCCAACTCCCACCCTCGACCCCAATCTCGACCGCTCAGCCTCCGAGCTCGACATTGACCCATCCCAATGCCCTGATCCTTGTCATCATATAAGTATTTAGGGGTCGTTCGGTTGTAGGAGTATTTTACGCAGGTATTAACTATTAATGCGGGTATTAGTAATATGAGTATTAATAATGTGGATATTGATAATGCGGGTATTAGTTATGTGGGGTTTAATAATGTGGGTATTAGCTACGCATATATTATAACGTAGGTATTATTCGTTGAATCACTGATATATTACAAATTAACAAAAAATATTATTATTTAAAATATTTATTCACTCAATTTTAAAATATCCTTATTATTATGAGGGTTAATTTTGTCATTTAAAATTTTAATACCTGCATTATTAAAACCCACATTATTAATACCACCTTCTACCCTGCATAAAATAATGGATTTTTTACATAAAAGTACAAGTTTTAGAGCTTAATTACCAAACATAGCAACATTTTAGTAAAATTACCCTATATAGAGGAAAACACAAGATAATTACAAATATAGCAAAAACATAGCAATATTTTTCCATAACATATCAAACCCTTACATTTTTCCTTTTATTTCCTCCATTATCTCTTTTGCTCCTCCCATTTTCCCTTATTTCACTTTTCCTCCCACCATTTCCCCTCAATTTCACTTTTACTCCACTCATTTTCCCCAATTTCACTTTTCCTCATCCATCCTCAATGTATCTCGTTGAATCTCACTGTTTCTGCACCGTATCTCAACTGTTTCTGCACCATTTCAACTGTTTCTGCACCGTATCTCAACTGTTTCTGCATCGTTTCAACTGTTTCTGCAGCACCGTATTTAACTGTTTCTGCACCGTTTCAACTGTTTCTGCACCGTATCTCAACTGTTTCTGCACCATTTCAACTATTTCTGCACCACCGTATCAAACTGTTTCTGAACCGTTTCAAAACAGCAGCGTTTCAGCTGCGTTTCAGCACCAAAACTGCTACAATTCAGCACCAAAAAAACTGCAGAAAAACAGCAGCGTTTCAGCACCAAAACAGCAGCGTTTCAGCACCAAAAAAACTGCAGAAAAACAGCAGCGTTTCAGCTGCGTTTTAGCAACCAAAACTGCTGCAATTCAGCACCAAAAAAACTGCAGAAAAACAGCAGCGTTTCAGCTGCGTTTCAGCACCAAAACTGCAGCGTTTCAGCTGCGTTTCAGCACCAAAAAAACTGCAGAAAAACAGCAGCGTTTCAGCTGCGTTTCAGCAACAAAACTGCTGCAATTCAGCACCAAAAAAACTGCAGAAAAACAGCAGCGTTTCAGCTGCGTTTCAGCACCAAAACTGCAGCATTTCAGCACCAAAACTGCAGCGTTTCAGCTGCGTTTCAGCACCAAAAAAACTGCAGAAAAACAGCAACGTTTCAGCTGCGTTTCAGCACCAAAACTGCAGCGTTTCAGCTGTGTTTCAGCACCAAAAAAACTGCAGAAAAACAGCAGCGTTTCAGCTGCGTTTCAGCACCAAAACTGCTGCAATTCAACACCAAAAAAACTGCAGAAAAACAGCAGCATTTCAGCTGCGTTTCAGCTGCGTTTCAGTACCAAAAAAACTGCAGAAAAACAGCAGCATTTCAATTCAAATTATTTTAGCACCGTTTCAGACCGTATCATACTGTTTCAACGCCGTTTTAGACCGTATCAGATTGTTTCAATAGTTGTTTCAGATTGTTTCAACGCCGTTTCAGACCGTATCATACTGTTTCAACATCATTTTAGACTGTATCAAACTGTTTTAAACTGTATCAACTCCCCATTTCAGACTGTATCATAGTGTTTTAATGTCGTTTTAGACTGTATCAGACTGTTTTAAACTGTATCAACTCCGTTTCAGACCGTTTAAACTGTATCTACTCTCATTTTAGACCGTATCAGACTGTTTCTACAACTATTTCAGATTGTTTCAATGTCGTCTCAGACCGTATCATACTGTTTCAACGTCGTTTCAGATTGTATCATACTGTTTCAAAGTCGTTTCCGACTGTATCATTTTGTTTCAACAGTTGTTTTACAATGTTTTATTGTATCATATTGTTTCAGCTCCGTGTCAAACTGTTTTAGCACCGTTTCAACATCGTTTCAAGTTGTTTCAGCACCGTTTCAACAATGTTTTAAAAGGCTCTTGCTTTTTATTATTTTGGAATATCATTTTGCTTTTCCAATATTGAAAAAAGTCAGAAAAAACAAAAGTGAGTCTAGGTATCTCCGAAGAAGAAGATTCACTGAAAAATAAAAAGTGAATCAAAAGGCAATAACTAGCAGACTGAATGAGATAACATGGTTCCTTGAATAATAACATTTTCGAAATTCTCAGGGATATATTCCTCAACTTTATCAATCAGTTCTTTAGGAATCGGATCACCCCTAAAGATTGAAACAGAAAAAACTCAGTTCCAACTCATCAGTCGCTAAAATTTACATGGATTAGAAGGCAAGAAGTTTGTCTGAGGCACAAAGCCATGTGAGCAGAGCAAGGTATTAATGACAATTTTTGCTACTACATAATAATGAGAATTAAAAATACGAACTCCTTCTGATTAACAAAGTACTGCTCCTTCTGATCAACAAAGTACTGCTGTATAAAAGGTTTACCAATTGGTCAAGTAGCTACAAAGATCCTTCTTTTTCCTTCAAAGGTTTACCAATTGGTCAACAAAGTACTTCGCCTGTAATGTTGAAACATTATGTTATTCTCCATTTTTGTTTAGATCGGTGGTGGTGGTGGTGGATCCGGTGGTTTCGGGCCATTTTTGTTTAGATCGGTGGTGGTGGTGGTGGATCCGGTGGTTTCAGGGTGGAGTTGCATGTTGGATTTGAGAGAAGGGAATGGGGTGACTGATTTGTTGGGGGGAAATAGAGAAAATGTTTTAGGATTTTTTGGAGAGTGGGGATGTAAGTGTAGTTATTAAAAATAAAAATATGCTAAAAAAGTATTGATATCATTTGTAATTTGAAAAGTATTGCTATTTTTTTGTAATTAAGGGATAAAATTTGTATATTTGTGTAAAAAACCCTAAAATAATACATAGTGTAGACAAGTAAATTTTGTTGGATTTAAATCCATGAAATAATATGGCTATATGTTAAATTAAAGACATATTGGTCCAAATAAGTGCTATGGACTAATATAATTGGGCTAATTATTTAAATATAATAAAAGTCCAATTTTGAAAGGCTAGCCAAAATTAGTCTTAGGCCCAATGGATAGAAGTTTTTCTAGAGGCCCAATTGTGCGCCACATGGCAAGTGATGTGGCGCCAAGTCAAATAAAATAGCCAATTGGGTCATGCCACACATCAAATGATGTGGCAATCCAAGTCAAACCCACAGACCAATAAAAATACGCCATGTGGACATGTGACATATTATGGCCAATAAAAAACGGCCTAGTCACTGCTTAAATCTGATTGGTCGGTCCACGGGCCAAGGCCCGTCAGGGTTTCTTGGTGGCTACTCCACCCCATATCTATATAAAGGGGTCAAATCTCTCATTTGAAAGGAAGAAATCAGAAGCAAGAATCCATAACAAGAAGCAAGAAAGAGCTCGTGGATCAAAGCAAGAGATTTCTACAAAAGCTGCAAGCACTCAAATATTTCTCTACAAAGTTCTAGAGATCAAGACGAAGATTCAAGATCAAGCTTCAAGCCCTTGAATCCAAGTACAAGTTCAAGATCAAGACCAAGTTCAAGACAAAGCTCCAAAGCCCTTGAACTCATCAAGTCAAGATCAAGATCAAGATCAAATCCAAATTCAAGTCCAAACTTCAAGATCAAGCTCAAAAACCCTTGAAGTTATTATTTTGAAAAGACGAATAAGAGGAATCATAGAGATTGTAACACTCATATTTTGATAAATAAAATATATTGTTGCAGTATTTTCCTGTCTCGATATTTATTTTCTTGACGCGAATTTAGTTGTTACAAATTCTGGCACGCCCAGTGGGACAATCTCTACCTCTCATCTCAACTTTTCAACTCACGAAGTTCAGCAACATTGAGATGGCTTCCAAGAACACCAACTCAAAATCTGTCGCTGCAAAATCTGTCTGGCCTCATGACCTTGATGCCAATTCCAAGTTCTCTTCTGAGGTTCAAAGCTGCATGAATGCTACTAAGGGAAGCTTTGGACCAGTTACAAGAAATAAAGCAAACTTTATGGGACAACAAGCACTTCAGGTGCCGCCCGCATCAACTCCAACTTTCGGTTCTTCATCTTCCAAAGGAGCAGGATCATCTACTGAGCCATTGAAAAAAAGAGAAAATATCGCTGAGATTGTTGAAAACACTTTGGCTCGACTTAGGCTCTGCAGATCCAGAAGTCCAGCAGTGAAGAAAGACGATGAAGTTTCAAGCCTTGGGTCCTCTCCAACCACGCCGCGCGAGTCATTCCAGTCAAAGATCAATCTATGGGAGAGTCCATGTTATTCTCCATCATCTCCAACAGCAGTGCATGCCATGGCGACTAATACTTTAACAGTGGAGGAACAACTTGCAAACTTGACAAAGGCGATTGATAGCTTATCAAACTATGTCAAGGATCAAGACGCTCGCATCAACAAGATGGAAAGCATGATGGAGGGAGAATCTAGCCATGCACCAGGAAAACGTCCAGAAGTTCAAGAGGTGATTAATACTGCCGCTAAGCAAGTAACACCTGCTAAGGAAATTCAAGTTTCTGCTGATGGGGTGATTCAAATTGACCAACTGAAGGAGTTCATTATGGGAACAATCAAGAATAAGTACGAGGTTCCTTCCAAGTCTTCTCTTGCATATGAAAAGCGATACACCGCAAGAATTGATAGCTTGAACATGCCCATCGGATATCAACCCCCAAAATTTCAGCAGCTCGATGGCAAAGGAAACCCAAAGCAGCATGTGGCGCACTTCGTTGAGACATGCAACAATGCTGGAACCTACGGCGATTATCTCGTCAAGGAGTTCGTCCGTTCCCTCAAAGGGAATGCTTTCGATTGGTATACAGACCTTGAGTCTGGTTCAATTGATAGCTGGGAGCAGCTGGAACATGAGTTCCTCAATCTCTTTTACAGTACAAGGCATACCGTGAGCATGATAGAGCTTACAAACACGCAACAGCGAAAGGAAGAACCAGTCATTGACTTCATCAACTGATGGAGGAATGCAAGTCTCAACTGCAAAGATAGACTCAGTGAAGCTTCAGGAATTGAGATGTGCATTCAAGGTATGCATTGGGGGCTTCGCTACATCTTGCAAGGCATAAAGCCAAGGACTTTTGAAGAGTTGGCAACACGTGCTCATGATATGGAGCTAAGCATGGCATCCACTGGAAAAGAAGGGCCACCACTCACGAACCTCGCAAGGGAAAAGACAAGCAAGAAGTCAAGAGATGGAGCAAAGTGGTACCTAAGGTTGAAAGCAAAGAGTCCATGAATGTTGATGCCAAACCTATGAAGTTCACCACAAAGTTTAGCAAGAAACAAAGTGTGAAGACGACTTCTTTCAAGGATAAGACAGGTCGAAAATCAACTTTGAGAGAGATGCAAGATAGGGAATACCCATTCCTTGATTCTGATGTTCCTGCAATCTTCGATGAACTTCTGGAACTAAAGCTCATTGAGCTACCAGAAATGAAGCGTCCTAATGAAGCTGGAAGAACGAATGATCCAAACTACTGCAAGTACCATCGGCTTTTAGGTCACTCTCTTGAAAAATGTTTTGTCTTTAAGGACAAAGTCATGGAGTTGGCCGACAAAGGGGAGATTATACTCGAAGATGAAAAGGAAAATGCAAACCAAGTTTCCATCACCTTTGGCTCACAAGACCCTATTTCGATCTGCAATTTCATTGAAGGATTCGAAGAGCAAGATGTCATGATCAAGTTTGGCGATTTCGAACCCGTTCCAGCAAAAGGATCATTTTCTCCCCCAAAGTTGTGTGAGCAAAGTATGAAGAAAGCATCGCTCGAGGAAGATGATGATGGTTGGACATTGGTGACTTGACGGAGGCGTCGTAAGGCAAGCCCACGAGACGAACCAGCTAAGAAGCCAATAAGGAAGAAAATAGTAAGGAAGCCAAGGAAGCAGAAAGCAATCGGACGTCCACAAAAGGCAAAGGTGGAGGTTTACCATCACCAAAAGTCGCGTCAGCCAGTGACTCTAGAGGAGTTTCTACCAAGTTGGTTCCGCATGAAGATCCCTAAAGATGATACGAAGGCCTCATGTTGTAATGCTGATAAAGTAGAGGAGAACAATGAAAGTCCAAAGCCATCTTCACCTTCGAAGTCAGAAAAACTCACTGAATCTACAGCCGGAGAAGCAAATACTTGTGAAGCAAAGATCACATTCACAAGTGATGATATCCTACTTGGGGAAGTTCCTCACAATCGTCCGTTGTTCATGGTTGGATATGTGAATGAACAAAGAGTGAATAGAATCTTGATTGATGGAGGATCCGGAATCAACATTCTGCCTATTCACACAATGAACGAACTGTTGGATAAATGACTTCAAGCGCATGGTTGCATGTGATCGATGCAAAGACTTCCTATAACATCTTGCTGGGAAGGCCATGGATACATGAGAATAAAGTCGTCCCATCCACTTATCACCAATGCCTTAAGTATCACGAAGATGGCATTGAGAAGAAAATCGTGGCTGATGACAAGCCATTCACTGAATCTGAAGCGTACTGTGCTGACGCTAAATTTTACTTGAAGAATATCGTGAATGAAGTCAGGGTTGATAACATCGCCAAGACATCGGATCCTAAGATTGCAATAAAAAAGGCTGAGATTGCAGCTGGGAAAGCAAAAGTTGTAGAGGATAAAGATAGAAGCCACTCTATTCAAAGGAAACCACATAAGCAATATTTTGCACCTTCAGGAAAGAAGACAGGATCTACGCTCCGCTACGTCCCAAAATTGAAGGAGAAGAAAGACCAATCATCCGACCTACAAAGTGACGTGCTGAATGGATTAACCATTCCTATCAAGCGACTTGATGCCTTGAAGTTATCCTCAAATTTGCTTGGAAAGTTTGTGGCCCGAAATCCGCCGGAGAATAGTTCACTCCCCACAAAGCGCACGAACGAGGGTTTTGATCCGAATGCTGATAAACTATTTGCAAAGGCTGGGTATGATCCCAACGAACCATCTAAGTTAGGGAAGCTCCTACCAGAAGGATCAATGAAGAAATCACGTGAAGGCTTGGGTTTCGAAAAACCTCCACCAGTTCGCATCTCTATAAAGAGGGCAAGCATCAATTATGTCGGTGCTGATGATGAGTCCGTTCCTTCGAACAAAAGAAAGTCTGTCTTTGATCGGCTCGGAGAACCAACTGCAAAAACTTCTGTCTTTGATAGATTGGGACCATCAAAGAAGAGGAACAAGCTCCAAAAGGGTGATGTAAAGGCGAAGATAACCATTGCTCCTAACGACCTAAAACTTTCGAGAGATTGCCAAAGTCTGATCCCTTCAAGGATGAAGCGTCAAGCAAAACTAGTAGTTTTATGTGGAGAAGTGTTAAAGGCAAAGACTCACACTATAGTCCACACAAAGGAGCGTGAGGAAGATGAAGAAAGTGTAGGATCTTCATATTACGTCGTTGCAGAAGAAGAGCAGAATGCTTCATATCCAAATAATGTCAAGAATGAGTCGGAGGATATTTCTTGGTGTCACCACATATCTTTCAATGACAGAGATCTGCAGGAAGATGAAGATGCTAAAGATGCTCCGGCTGAGCTTGAAGAAGAAGTGAAGGCGACAGTTGACGCATTGAAAGAAATCAACCTCGGCACAGATGAAGAACCAAGACCCACATATATAAGTGCTTTGCTGATGAAGGATGAAGAAAGTGCTTATGTAGAGCTTCTGAAAGAGTATAGAGATGTCTTTGCTTGGAGCTACAAAGAGATGCCTGGTTTAGACCCCAAAGTAGCGGTCCATCATCTGGCGGTTAGAAATGGTGCTCGTCCTGTTAAGCAAAGCCAACGCCGCTTCAGGTCAGAGCTGGTACCCTTGATCGAGAATGAAGTCAACAAGCTTATTGAGGCTGGTTTTATTCGGGAAGTCAAGTATCCTACTTGGATTTCAAGTATAGTCCCTGTAAGGAAGAAAAATGGCCAAATTCGAGTTTGTGCTGATTTTAGAGATCTCAACAATGCATGTCCCAAAGATGAATTTCCACTCCCCATCCCAGAACTCATGATTGACGCTACTACTGGATATGAGGCAATGTCTTTTATGGATGGCTCATCTGGCTATAACCAGATTCGCATGTCTCCTAAGGATGAAGAACTCACAGCGTTTCGAACTCCTAAGGGAATTTACTGCTACAAGGTGATGCCATTTGGCCTGAAGAATGCTGGAGCTACCTATCAAAGAGCTATGCAAAATATCTTCGACAACATGCTTCACAAAAGTGTCGAGTGCTATGTTGATGACTTGGTGGTGAAATCAAGAAACAAGGATGATCACCTACAGGATTTGAGAACGGTGTTTGAATTGCTGCGAAGATACCAACTTTGGATGAATCCTTTAAAGTGAGTATTCGGAGTTACTTCTGGTAAATTCCTTGGTTTCATTGTTCGACACCGAGGGATTGAAATTGATCAAGCTAAGGTCGATGCGATTTTGAAGATGCCTGAGCCTAGAAATATTCATGAATTAAAGAGTCTACAAGGAAAGTTGGCGTATCTTAGGAGATTCATTTCAAATCTGGCCGGAAGATGTCAACCATTCAGCCGTCTTATGAAGAAAGGTGTCCCTTTCGAATGGGATCAAGCTTGCAGCAACGCATTCGAGAGCATCAAGTCGTACCTGATGAAACCTCCAGTTTTAACTGCACCTATACCTTGAAAGCCGCTGATATTATATATCACAGCGCAATAAAGGTCTGTTGGGGCACTTTTGGCTCAAGAGAATAGTGAAGGGAAAGAATATTCCCTTTACTACTTAAGTAGGATGATGACACCAAATGAGTTGAAGTACTTGCCAATCGAAAAGTTGTGTTTGGCGCTAGTCTTCTCTATTCAAAAGTTGAAGCACTACTTTCAAGCTCACGTCGTCCGACTCATTTCCAAAGCAAATCCTATAAAATTTGTGATGTCAAAACCAGTTCTTAGTGATCGTCTGGCGAGATGGTACCTCCAGTTTCAACAATTTAAGATTGTGTACGTCCCTCAAAAAGCGGTGAAAGGACAAGCATTAGCAGACTTCTTGGCAGACCATCCGATACCTGATGATTGAAAGCTCACTGATGAATTACCTGATGAAGATGCAATGGTCGTCGAAGCTCAACCATCGTGATGGAGCTAGGGCTGGTGTAGTTTTCGTAACTTCGGAAGGAGAGTTTTTCCCATATTCTTTCACGCTGACACAACGTTGCTCTAATAACATCGCAGAGTACTAAGCACTCATACTTGGCCTCGAAATGGCAGTCGACATGAAGCAGTTACAGCTGCAAGTATATGGAGACTCTAAATTGGTAATCAATCAGCTTCTGGGTAGCTATGAGGTAAGGAAACCAGAGGTACAACCCTATCACAGTTATGCACAGAAGTTAATAGGATGGCTTGGGGATGTAACCCTCCAGCATGTGCCGAGGAAGGAAAATAAGAAAGCTGATGCCTTAGCGGATTTGGCGTCAACACTTACCTTGCCTGAACAGACACAAGTTACTATCTGCCAAAAATGGGTAGTACCACCATTTGATGAAGGCATGAATGGTGAAAATGAACTTCAGCGTCTTGTTGCTGTTTCCGAGGCTGAGAAGGAAGACTGGCGGAAACCTATAATTGATTACCTCAGTCACGGAACCCTTCTAGAAAATCCGAGAAGGAGAGCCAAAATCCGTCGTAGAGCACCCCGTTTCCTTTACTACAGGGACACTCTATATAGAAGATCATTCGAGGGAGTACTTTTGCGATGTCTAGGAGATGATGAAACACTTCAAGCTCTGGAAGAAGCACACTCTGGGGTATGTGGATCACATCAGTCTTGGCCGAAACTTCACTTCCATATAAAAAGGATGGGGTACTATTGGCCAACAATGGTGAAGGATTGCTTGGACCATGCTCGGAGATGCAAAGCTTGTCAGCTCTATGCAAACTTCATACATCAACCACCTGAAGTGTTGCACCCAACGGTCGCATCTTGGCCATTTGATGCTTGGGGGTTAGACATTGTCGGACCATTGCCGAAATCTTCTGAAGGACACGTGTTCATATTAGCTGCAACTGATTACTTCTCAAAATGGGCAGAAACCGTTGCTCTCAAGGAAGTAAAGAAGGAGAAGGTTGCAAACTTCATTCGAGTTAACATTATTTACCGCTTTGGTATCCCTCGTTATATAATAATGGATAATGGCAAGCCATTCGATAATAGACTGATGAATAAAATATGTGATCTCTTTGGCTTCAAGCAGCGCAAATCTTCCATGTACAATGCTGCCGCCAATGGCCTAGCCGAAGCATTCAACAAGACCTTGTGCAATTTGCTTAATAAGGTTGTTTCCAAATCCAAGCGAGATTGGCATGAAAGGATGGAAGAAGCTTTATGGGCGTATAGGACAACTCACCACACACCAACGCAAGAAACTCCTTACTCGCTTGTTTATGGAGTTGAAGCTGTGTTGCCGCTGGAGCGTCAAATACCATCCTTGAGACTTGCTCTCCAAGAAGGGCTCACTGATGAAGAAAATGCTCGCTTACGCCTTGAAGAGTTGGAGGCTCTCGATGAGAAAAGACTCGAAGCTCAACAAAGCCTTGAATGTTATCAAGCTCGTTTATCTTGTGCTTTCAATAAAAAGGTCCGCCCGAGATCTTTCCAGGTTGGTGATCAAGTTCTTGCAGTAAGAAGACCCATCATCACTTCCCATAAATCTGGGGGCAAGTTTACTGCAAAATGGGACGGACCGTATGTTGTACAAGAAGTCTATTCAAGTGGTGCTTATAAGCTTATTGATGCTGAAGGAAAAAGACTCGGTCCCATTAACGGGAAATTCTTGAAGAAGTTCTATCCTTGAAGTTGACATGCTCCTCGATGCACGAGCCTAAACTGCAAGTTCATATGCTCCTCGACGCACGAGCCTAAACTGCAAGTTCATACGCTCCTCGACGCACGAGCCTAAACTGCAAGTTGACACGCTCCTTGATGCACGAGCCTAAACTGCAAGTTGACACGCTCCTAGAATCATGAGCTTAAACTGCAAATCACTACGCTCCTTTGATGCACGAGCATAAACTGCATAAAACTCCTGGCCCGCAAGAGTCTAAACTATGCACTGCCTTAAAAAAATGCCCGCTAGGTTGAAAACCTCGAAAGAGGCGGCCTAGGCAAAAGTTAGGACTCAAAAAAAAAAAAAAACACTTCTTCTATGAACTACGTAATGACTTGATCCTCTTCGTCGAGGTACGTAGGCAGCTTAGAGCTCAAATTCTAAGTCCAGTCGCCCAAAATGAAGAAAAGTTATATCCCTTGTCAAGTTTCACATTGTTATGTATAGCTTACAACCTAAAAAAAACATGATTACTTGTCAAGGTGTTTCGAGTTCTGGGTCAAGTTCAAGTCGTTATTCTATGAAAGCCTAGAGAGACTCTGCTCAAGATGTTCGGTGTATATAACAGCCCTTTGTACGTTATTCCTATTAATCAAAGGGTTTTATCATTTGGAGATTATGCATCAAGATGTGAAGTTGCCGTTAGTGATTACGCTTCGTGCTGAAAATCTACACGTAGTAAAACCAGAAGAAGTATTTTTGCAAAAAAAAAAAAAATTCACCGAAAATATTCACAAAGCTTTTTGGCTCCAAATTTTGGATATGTTCTATATCTTGAAGTCTGGTCTCTAGAAAATCAAATGGCTCACGATTCAAAGGCTAATACATCAAGATATAATTTTTTTAATAAAGTCGCGCAAATATGGGATAGTCAGCGAGACAGAATCCAAAGCTAACTTCAAAATAATATCTGGAACGATCCTGAAGGATTTTAACTCTAAATTTAATATATGCTATAGATCTTGAAGTCTAGTTTCTGAAAAACTAAATGGCTTGTAATTCGGAGTTATGTGCGGCAAGATATACTGGTTTTGGCAAGACTGCGCAAAACTGAAATCGTCTGCGGGGCAGAACTGTTACATGATTTCGAATATTCATCCAGAACGTTTCTCATTGTTTCCGACTTTGAATTTCCGATATGTTGTAACTCTAGATGTCTAGTTTCTGGAAAAGCTAAATTTTCACGAGTCAGACATTCATATAATAAGATATGAATTTCCTACCACAAGTGCGCTATGCTGTTGGAATACAGTGAGGAAATTGGAAAACACAATTAAGAGAAGAGGGACACAATATAAGGCAAAAGTGAAAGAGTCTTATTAATAATGAAAATACCAACTACTAAGTCCAGTGCAAGAAGTAAAAAACAAAATAATTGTAGCCTAATCTAGAGATAGCTTGAAACTGAGCAAGTCTTGACGGCTAGCCTCCAGGCGCTCTTTCTTCCTCTCCAAGTTGGCTAAGTCATCAGCAGGCTGTGAAGCAACATTAGGGCAGGTTTCATACTCCTCCTTAGCAATCGAGACTTTTGATTTGGCTTCTTCAACTTCATTTTCTGCAGCTTCCAGGAGGGCTTCTAAGTCCTTCTCCTTCTCACGCAACTTTTCAATCTTCTCTTTTACCTTGCCTATGGATTCGCGGATGGATACGACCTCTTCAACCTTTTCTTCCTCTTCAACCATGGCGAGTGAAAGTCACTCCCCAGCTTTTGAAAGCAAGTCTTGTTTTACGGATTCTGAAACTTTGTCAGAGAAGGCGGATCAAGCATGATCATACGAAGTGAAGTGGCGAACTCAAAGAAAGACTGCAACATGTCCCTTATTGGGGTGAGGTCAACACCTTTTCCCTCCATCACTGCAAGAACCTCTTTTTCATCTTCTTCATGGGAGGAGGCTAAGTCCAAATCAAAGTTTGAAAGCTTGATTTGAAGTCCTTTCCAAAGTTCTGAAACGTACTTCTGGTTGATGTTTTGAACAAGCTTGCTTCCCACAAATATAGACACTGCAGCTGCTGGTTTCTTGTTTGGAGTAGTGCCGCACTTGTCTTTAGAGCCAATACGAGAATGAGAAGTCACCACTTGCTTTGCCTTGGCAGTAGAAGATGATTTCCTTAAGACTGGTCGTGCAATGGACTCATCAGTAGTTTGTGGCTTCTCTCGTTATGGTACTGTCATAGCTCCAACGCCATTTGACTGTATGAAGGACGAAAACTGTTAGTAAAAGCATCCAAGTACAAGTGTGCACAAAAAAAAAAAGGAGTTGTATACCTCTTTGATAGGAGTTATCAAAGTCTTTGAGGAAGAACTACCACTGTCAGCAATGTCAACCATATGTGGGTTGGTTTGTTCCATCTTTTCTGAAGGTGCCTTTACTCGCTTCCAACACCGATCTCTATCGCTGCTCCTACTCCCGTCTGGAGATAACCGCTTGTTCGATGCATGGGCTCTTTCATGACCAACCAACGGTGTTGAATTCTTAACGCTTTGGTGAAGTTGAGGTCTCTTGCCTTTGTCTTGCTCTGCAGGATTAGCCTTTGAAGCAGGCAACCGGTTATTTGTGGGATGTTGATGTCTGTCCTTAGGAAGAGAGGTATTGGCAGGTCCAACACCGTCGATCAAATATTGCAAGTTTTTATCAAGGAACTTTGCGTGTGTTTTCTCCCACCAATTCTTATAATTAGCCGAAGAAAATTTCTTCACATTGACTGTAGAAGGAGGAAAAGTCGCTTGCGACATAGTCTTGTGTGACACACAAATTCAAAAATATCTAAGCCCTTCCTCTAAAGAGGCGCTACGGATATCATTTGTCAAAAAACCTGGGACATTCTGATAAAACCCAAATTGGCGCCCAAATCGATGTGGACTATAAGGCTCGATGATGAAAGAGTCTCCATTCCTCAAAGTGAGATAGTTAAACCGTATGCTCATGAAATAGCTTGAGTCCAACTCTTCTACAATATTGTCGTCCACATAATTGTGAGGTTGGGGACTCTTTAACATAGTTGAAGTCCAAGCTACGACATCTCCTCGATGTATGCGTTTTCTAGCATCCTCTTTGTTGAAGTACTTGGCAGCGCCCTCTCCAGAATATGTCACCATTAGCGGAACAGATGGTTCTTTAGCAAGTGCATAGTGGGTCTTGAAGTGATAAGCTACCCAACCGTAAACATAGTGAATGGGAAAACGGACTTTGATAAGATCAAGCCGCGACAATCGTGAAATCTTGTTCAAGTTATTGTATATGCTTGCTAATACTGGAACTGCAAGGCTAGTTCTCCGCCCGCATGCCATGGTTGATGCTACCTTGAAAGTTCCCAGCCGAATGAAGTCACCATCTTTAGAAGGAAACACAAAGGTACATAACCAACACGACAGGAAGGCTGCCAGATACGTCTCTTCTACTCTTGAAGGCTTCACTCCTAGCTTGGAAAATACTGCTTCATTCTCTATTGACCATCCGGGTGCCTCAGGAATAACTCCAGTAGGATTATGTGTTGACTTTAAGCGCCCAGTTTTTTGTTCTCTCCTTGGAGGAGCAGGCCTATATCGCGAAGTTCCTTTGTACCAAAAGTTGATCCACTTGCTCAAAGAGACCCTCAGGTTATCATTCTTTCCTTCTTGGAGATAATGAAAAGCTAAGAACAAGTGCTCGCAGGCTCGGGGAATGAATCTCATCTTTTTCTCATCCTCACCTATAAGTTCCATAGCTGAGGGCACCGTTTCTTCGTAGATAAAACCCGCTATAGGCAAACCTCCCAAGGTATGTAGGTCTCAAAGAGAGATAGACATTTCACCAACAGAGGTGAGTAGCGTATTCGTCTTGGGAAACCAACCTTCAAAGAATGCTTGTAAGATGTTTGAGCTCCGATCATAAGTGAAAAGTGAAGCACGGACAACATCATGAATTTTTGCAGCATTCAATTCTTGTTGGCTTCGGCTAAGTATGTCTTCAGTCCATTCCCAATATCCCGGAATGTGTTGATGTTCACCCTGAGTTATCATTGTGTCTCCCCAGTGTGTCTCTCCTCGAATGATGCAACGGCCTAAACTTGGAAGGGCGCTTGCAATGTTTGCATGACGATGGCTGGGCGCTTGAAGACTCCACGTCTTGCCGGATCCAACTGAATTGTGATCATTCTCTAATGACTAGTTTGCAACATGAAGTGAGTTCCTCAGGGATGGTCATGCACTCGCGTATTGACCAATTGGAGTATGCACCAAAAGCTTAGATTGAGCCGCGTCGTCTTCAGTTTCAATTATGAGATACTTGAGTTTGGATGATGGAGAGGTGTAGTCTCTGAAATGCACCATTTTGCCCAGCTGTAAGAACAAGTAAAGCTTTGATCAATCTCGGGATGAAGAGAATCAACATAAGGGTGACGAATAATGAAAGTCTTCCATGGGATCGTCGTCTTTAAAATGGGGGTGCGTTGCCACCCCAATCTTCTTAAACTTGACTTTCCCACGAGTATCGCTCCAAATAAGTCTTCCATGGGATTGTCGTCGTTAAAGTGGGAGTGCGTTGCCACCCCAATCACCTTAAACTTGACTTTCCCACGAGTATCGCTCCAAATAAGTCTTCCATGGGATTGTCGTCGTTAAAGTGGGAGTGCGTTGCCATCCCAATCACCTTAAACTTGACGTTCCCATGAGTATTGCTCCCAAATAAGTCTTCAATGGGTCGTCTTTGTCAAAGTAAGGGTTGACTTTTTTTTTTTTTTTTTTTTTTTTTATAACCATCTTTTGGCCTGCGACAACCAAAAAAAAAAAAAAAAAATAGCAAGAGAAAATACAAAAGAAGGATGTATTTTTACCTGGTAAGAGAGGGAAAAAAAGGACAATATCCAAGTCACGAAAGTCCTCCTCTAAACAAGAAAGTATGAATGAGAAATAAAGTTGCAAAAAGGATGCAAAAGTCACGTAGGATGAATGCAAAAGTTTGTATCCTAGGAGTATTGAAGTGTTAAACATATTTTTTTGTCTACCTCTACAAGGTTGCCAATGTTTCTTAGAATCTCCTTGAATTCAAAAGACTATAAATTTTGCGGGGAACAAAACGAAATAAAGATGGAAAATGAAATAAACAGCCTTCTATCCTTCTATCATGGTACGAAATAATTGATGAAGACATAGATGATCAACAGTTTGGAGCAAGCTAACAGTCTTAACGTGTGGACTTGTGGAAATGTCATTTTTTTTTCAACGAAGATGCATTTAATTACTCGATGCAAGAAGCAAATAATTAAAATACTAGTGGAGATTGAGAAATTTCATGACATGTGGCATGCAATGAATAAGTGAGGGCGTGTTGTCCCCTCAAACCATATAAGCAGCCCATAGATTTTCTTATTTTGGTCAGTTGAAAACGATGACACATATTTCAACGTACATACAATTTTTGGTTCATATATTCCTACCTGATATCACTGTCAACTTGTCATTGTAAAAACCAAAAAAAAAAAAAAAAAAGATGATGAAAAAAGTCAATCATGTGGAGATATTGTAAAGACTAGTTTTAAGGATATATTTTGTGACTCAATATGTGTCAGTTTTTATCTTTTTTGTATGGGACAATATGAACCAAAGTATGTTAATAAGAACAAAAAAAAGTACGAAAATATTGGAACATTACCTTGAAAGATGCCAAGCAATAATGATGGAACGCCACCAAGAAAAACTCTCTGCAAGTGTCTTCAAATAATGACTCAAACAAGAGTTTTAAGCCTCTATTTATAGAGGGTTAATTTAGTTGTGATGTCCTAATTTGTTATGAATTAGTGACAATTATGAAATCCAGAAAAAGAAGGTATTCTATCCCAATTAGAATAGAAAAACCACAGGAAGTGACAAATATGGAAAGGAAAAGGAAAAAAAAAACGAAAAGGAAAAAGAAAAGGAACTCCAGGCGGCGCTGATTTTCCCACGTAATTGTGGGAATTTTGATTACTAGCCGGGTGTAAGGCTGCTAATTGAATGGTAGCCATTTTATGATACTTTGTTGATTGGTATCCTTTTGTTTGCTGTTAACCGGAAGGTAGCCACTTTTGGCATAATGACAAAGTAGCGACTTTTGGGGGCTGTTAACTGGAAAATAGCTAATTTTTGCACAATTTTCTTATCAAATAGCAGCTTCCTGTGGTTAACTGGAAATAGTCACATGACCAAAGAAATTACTTCAAGCCTAGTCTTCGGGTGCAAACAAATTAAACCCCGACAAGCCTTGAAGTAGGGGGCATTTATAGACAAGTAAATTTTGTTGGATTTAAATACATGAAATAATATGGCTATATGTTAAATTAAAGACATATTGGTCCAAATAAGTGCTATGGACTAATATAATTGGGCTAATTATTTAAATATAATAAAAGTCTAATTTTGAAAGGCTAGCCAAAATTAGTCTTACGCCCAATGGATAGATGTTTTTCTAGAGGCTCAATTGTGCGCCACATGGCTAGTGATGTGGCGCCAAGTCAAATAAAATAGCCAATTGGGTCATGCCACACATCAAATGATGTGGCAATCCAAGTCAAACCCACAGACCAATAAAAATACGCCATGTGGACATATGACATATTATGGCCAATAAAAAACGGCCTAGTCACTGCTTAAATCTGATTGGTCGGTCCACGGGCCAAGGCCCGTCAGGGTTTCTTGGTGGCTACTCCACCCCATATCTATATAAAGGGGTCAAATCTCTCATTTGAAAGGAAGAAATCAGAAGCAAGAATCCATAACAAGAAGCAAGAAAGAGCTCGTGGATCAAAGCAAGAGATTTCTACAAAAGCTGCAAGCACTCAAATATTTCTCTACAAAGTTCTAGAGATCAAGACGAAGATTCAAGATCAAGCTTCAAGCCCTTGAATCCAAGTACAAGTTCAAGATCAAGACCAAGTTCAAGACAAAGCTCCAAAGCCCTTGAACTCATCAAGTCAAGATCAAGATCAAGATCAAATCCAAATTCAAGTCCAAACTTCAAGATCAAGCTCAAAAACCTTGAAGTTATTATTTTGAAAAGACGAATCAGAGGAATCATAGAGATTGTAACACTCATATTTTGATAAATAAAATATATTGTTGCAATATTTTTCTGTCTTAATATTTATTTTCTTGACGTGAATTTAGTTGTTACACATAGATTCCCGCATTAATAATGCGAGTATTAATAATGCGGAATATACAAAAACACAACCAAACGTTGTACTAATTTTATGCGGATATTAAAATTTCACAGAAAACTAACCGAACGCTGCGCTAAATTAGCGCGGAGTTTTGTGCGGGCATTAAATGCTTAACTCAGTAACCGAACGACCCCTTACGGGTCGTTTGGTTGAGATAGAGTTTACGCGGGTATTAGTAATGTATGTATTAGTAATGTGGGTATTAGCAATGTGAGTATTAATAATGCGGGTATTAGTAATGCGGGTATTAATAATGTGGGTATTAGTAATATAGATATTAGTTATAGGAATTATTTCTTGAATCACTAATATATTACAAATTAATGTACAATGTTATAATTTAAAATATTTAGTTACTCCTTAAATATAATTTAAAATTATCTTATTATAATGAGGGTTAATATTGTCATTTTAAATTTTAATACCTACATTGTTAATACCCACATTATTAATTCCACCTTCTACCCCGCATAAAATAATACATAGATTTCCTCATTAAGTTATGCGGGTATTATATCTTAAAGTCTAACCAAACATTGTACTATTTTTATGCAAGTATTAAAATTCCACCCAAAGCAACCAAATATGGTAATAATTTAGTGTGGATTTTAGTACGTGTATTAGGCCTTTATACACCCACCCAAACGACCCCTTAATGTCTTATCTTATTATAAAGTTTGACTATTGTTAATCAAATTATTGACATATATTTATCTAAATTGGTAAATGCCCTTTGTTATTTTGTACTAGTCAATTTGTCCACGCAAGGTGCGGTAATATAAAAATATAAAAAAATTAAATAGTTACTTTTATAATTAAAAAGAATTAAATTTTACTAATCACAAGCCGCCTAAAAGTGAAAATAAGATTTCAAAGTTATGACCATCGAACTTTATAAATATACCCCCAATGTACACTATTCATTATTAAGAACTTCATAGATTGATCTAAAGGCATGGATGACAGTACGTACGTTCAAAGTACAAACTGAGTAGTGTAAAATTTGATTTTGGAGAGTGGGGGAGTTAAAAATAAAGATGTATAGAAACTAGAGTGTATAGGCGTGTTCGAGGCGCGTATATATATAAATATAATACTAAGCTCAAAAAGAGTGATGTGGAACCTCTCTTGGGCTAGCTTTACCATCTATCTTTTTTCTCAATTTTTTGGGTTTTCCTCATTTTTCTTCTATTTATGTGCTATAAAAATACCCTAAAGAGGCCTTAAATACTCTTAATATTATAAATCCACTTAATTGTGGATGTCCATTTACATCATATTCATGAACCTATTGTATGTTACTTGTATCTATTAAGTAGGCAACTTAATATTTGTAACCTTTGGATGACCCTTTTTATCCTATAAATTGTAATGTTCTTTACCATTGAATAACACACTTGAATACTTGGAGAATAATAAGAAAAGTTCATTCCTCCCTTCTTTTGATATTCTTTCAATATGTCTTTACATTTCTTATCTACTTATTAGACGTATCATATTTTATTTTACAATACGTTATCGGCACGAGACTCTAACCAAAATTTGGGTATACTCCATTTTCTTTTTCAACAAATGAAAATCCATAATGGTTGACCAGATCCATACACATATGTTTTTAGAAATTTTTGGCCTAGTTGCAACTTGCAATGATGGAGACCAATCTGTATCCAAATAAAGTAAAGCAAGACTATCTAGAACTGGTTATGTTGAACCAATGGCAGCATATGCATGAGCATTGATCGGATGAGATTGGGCATTTCAAATGCTATATTCAGTTTGCTTATATTGTCCAGGAAGTGGCATTTTTCAAATTGATTATGAATATCAATTTTCATAGAAATTTAATACTTGATATATTTTATAATACATGATAATGCAATTGTAATTGTGCAGGAAAATGAGCTGGCTGAATTAATAAGTAAACCTATGGGATCATGTCAAGCAGTATATGTTATTATCAAACTCATTCATGACCATAAAAGTAACATAAATGTTATTAGTAGAATTTATCTTGAAAATCCACAATTAAAGTGATGTACATCGATTACTAATTAATATGACTACTTCAAAAATGGTTATGAAAGAATAAACTATGTATACTTGATGAGAAAGATGCTTTAGACATAGTTGAAAATTTTATATTACAGCTTATCAAATAAGGAACGGAAAACGAGTATATCATTTATGGGTGCATTTCTTATCGTTTCTAATGCAAGACTAAAAATCGAACACTGACATGCTAATATTACTTAGTTTTGCAAGTTAATGGTATACCTGATCTTATAGTTGTTCCTTAATATCACTATCAATTTTGATATATGTCTTAATATATCAATATAACAATTTTCACTATTTCAAACTTTGAATTTGTGAAGCATGTTATTATCCCCTGGTATCTGAATCAAAGATGTGAACTAAGTATGAGAGATATACTTGAACTCTAACAAAGTTTACAAGAAACATATGATCTTTAGGGCATTATGGTTAAACTTTATACTTATAACTGCTAAAAATGATAATATATTTAAAGGTATTATTATTGTATTGGATAAAAACTGACGTCATCTAAAAGGTGACACGTGTCCGCCACGTGGCACGGGCAGAGATTTCACCGGACAGACATCTAGCGGACAGATAACTAGCCAGGCGGTTACTACGAGCAGACCCAGAGTAGCAATGTAACGCTTCCCAGGTCAACACGATCTGAATGAAAGATTATTAACCTGATCATGTGCTATTACTTAATGAATGGTCATAAAGGCAATAACTACACAACCCAGCGGTTACATATCCAACAGATACGTGCACAGCGGTTACGAACTCAACAGACGCCTATCAGACCTATAAATAGCATTCGTCCTAAATCATTGAAAAACACTTTTATATTCTCTGTCTACAATATCAATAAGAATACTCTCGCTCTCTCTTACTCTTGTTCAAATAATGTTCTTTGCTTGCATCCGCCGGATACTTTGCTCTCTAGTCTTCTAGTGCGATCAGTAACGAGGAACTCTCACCGGGGTCAAGCGATCCAATACGGTTTTCTCTATCTATTTTTATCAATGCTTTAACGTTATTCATTTTTGGTTATATCTTGTTTCCATATTATTAATTATCATTATCGGAAATCACGAATATATTGGTAGTTTAACAACTAACGCAATTCCTCATTTAAACTCTTAATCTAAACTATTGATCGTGACTCCGCAAATACAAATTTAATTGTTAATTGGCCTAAAATCGGATCTAGGTAAACAATTTGGCGACCACAATGGGAGCAGGTCAATAGCCTTTATAGGTTTATAGTTTATCTTTTCCAGCATTACATTCCTTTTTGTCGATCTTTTTATTTCACAACTAACATGGCAGAAAGTAGTTCACAACGAACTGGTGCGGGTGGAAGTCAGGAACGTACTCCTCCACCAAGTCCCAATTATTCTCCCGATTACTCGTCCGACGGGTAGCAACAGTCTTCCCAAGGACCGGTCAGGCAGCGAAAGAGGCGTAGGCACTCTCAGAGCGCCACTCTGCCTAGGAGAAGACACCATAGGAGTCTCTCCCCTGGCCAAGGGAACCTCCAGGAGACGCTCTATGCATTTATGCAGGAACATGCGGAGGTCAACAGAGGGATAAATGAGGCACTCAACTCTCTCCGAGGGCAAAACCCTCCAGTTGCAAGAACTGACGCCGCAACACCAGGTCAGGACGCCCCTTCTTCACATACTTCAAGGCAAGGTAGGGAGAGAAACAATGGAGGATCTATGGCGTCCACCGAAATGAGCATCATCATGGAGGCTCTTACCAAACAATTCAAGGAGAGCCAGGAAGCACTTCAGAAATCTCTCCACGAGAGAATCGATCAGATACCAGGTGCTCCACCCACGCTAAAGAAAGTTGATGCCCAACGGTATTCCCAGCGGCCTTAGAAGAAAGAAGCAGCCCCAAAGGCAATACCCAAGACATTCAAGATGCCAAACATTCCGAGATATCGTGGGACATTTGATCCTAATGATCATCTCATGATGTTCAGCAACTTCATAAAAGCTAGCGATCTCACCGATGAGGAGATTGAATCTGTCCAATTGAAGAAGTTCGTGGAGACCCTAGCGGCTGGAGCTCTACGTGGTACTCAGTGTTGCCACCAAACACCATTGGGTCCTGATATTTCCCACGATTACACCACTTTACTGTTTTAAGGACCAGTTCCTTAAAATGTGTTCCTTTACTCTAGGATATGCGGAATTAAAACTGTAAGTAATTGAACACCAGATATTAGCGTGGAAAAATCCCTTGACTCGGGATCAAAAAACCACGACCTACTTCTCAAGTAGGATTTCAACTTCACTATGTAAAAAGACCCACTTGGTTACAAGACTCACTCTTACTAACCTAGGACTAACTCTAATCCTTAAGTGATCTTTCTCACGATCAGTGAAGTTGTGTCAAGTCCACGACTTGAACCAGAAAGTTTACAACTCGATTTTTGCTTACTACAATTGAACTAAGACTTGAACTTTTATAAGATTCAATCTAAGGAACAGGTTCTAACTTAGTTCTACTGTAGCTAACTAATTACACAAATAAGCTAATAACTCTTCTCAGCTTTTGCTCGATGCTCTCTGTATTTGTGTACACTTCTATGGCTGATAGTCTCCACGTTTTATAGCTTCCAGCAGCCAAGAAGTCTTGATGAATTAGAACTCCAAAGCTCCCTTGACTTTGAGTCCTAATTGGATTCTACACTTGAGAATCCGGATCTTCTATCCTTTATCCTTTAGTTTATGCAATCTTTTCATATCCAATTAGACCTGCATAATTATCAAGATATACGTCAGTTCTAGGATAAATGATGATATCTCAATTAAACGATTTTGCATGAAGTATCTATTCTGCTGCAGTGATTCAAAGGAACAGGTCCTTTGAATCCGTTCCTCAGTCATCAGTCAAAACTCCAAGCTTATCCAAGCTAACAATTTCCCCCTTTTTGATGATGACAAACTCATACACATAGCTGCATATCCTTAATGTCCTGAGGTACAACTTAAGCTCAAAAACAATCAATCAGTGAAGAGTTTATCATTAAGGAGAACATATTTTTATTAGGTATAAAATCATGCAAAATCAGACTTACTCTTCCCCCTTTTGGCATCATTGAAAAGGTTGCATAAAAAATATAACTCAAGTGTTAGAATTAATCAGCACATGGCCATTTAGGCAACTCAGAATACAAACATAACTCAAATTAAAGCAACTGCAAAACAATGATATTAGCCATCCAAGACAATTCATTAAATCAAACATTGAAATCAGGGGATACACGCACGTACTACAGAATTATCCAAAAATTAAAGAAGAAAAAGGCTAAGGCGCTAAGCTAGGCTAGATCCCACTAGACATAAGATGGCTAAAGGCTAAGGCTAGGGTGGTCAGGATGTGGAAGGACCAGGTCCCTGAGACTTGTTAAGCAACTCAAACATCTGCTTGAGCATCCCTTCATTGGTCTCCTTTGCCTTCGAGGCCTCTGCCTTCCAGAAATTCTTCTCCTCTTCCAACCTTGCTATTTCAGCAGCCTGAATAGCAACCTGCTGCCTAAGTGCCCTCACTTTGTTGTTCAGTGGCTGCCTCCCAACACCAGCCTGTGGAGGATCAGCCTGAACTGGCAAATCACAGCTTATCAAAGTGGCACAACCAAACTTTTCCTTCTTTGTAGCCTTCACAACCCCTTCCAAGGGAATCTTCAACTTTGCAAATATATCAGTCAGAATGAAACCAAACGGCAGGGAGTGCTTTCTCTTCCCAGCAATCACCCTTTTTATCAGGTGGATCATAAAGCTGGGCCAGTTGATCTGCTTTTCAGTGTCCAACAGTTCCATAAGGACCAGGTCCATGAAATTGGCAACTCCTATTTTCTCCTGCCTTGGCAGTACAATCTTGTTCATAAACTCGAATAATACTTGGTGTTATGGGTGCATCTCACTCTTCTGCACAGCTCTGGGTTTCTCTTCCCCATCATTCTCAGCAAACTTCCTAGTGATCTCCAGATCAGTAGGCAAGTCTGTCAAGTCAGGCCAAACCTTCTTGACATAGCTAGCATACCCAGTAGCAGGAATCCCCAGCAGCTCACCAAGTTCACTTGTGTCAAACATAATTACATTGTCATTGACAGAGGTAGTAATTCTATCTTCTCTGATGGAGCAGTTCTTGTAGAAATCTTGCACCATCCCCTTTGCACAACTCCTAGAGATCTTAAGGACCATGTCCCTCCAACCCTGACCATGCAGTTTTTGCAACAGCCACAACATTCCTTCTTCTTGCACATCAGACATTACCCGACCTTTCAAAACCTTACTGGTCAACATGTCTTCATGAACACAGTGCACATACTCATCACCTTCAGCATCACTATCACTCTCTTCTCTAGCAAAAGACTCATCACTGTCACTGGCAGAGCTTTCAGAAACAACAATTCTCTTAGAGGACCTGGTCCTCCTAGCAGACTTTTCAGCAGCTTTAACCGAACTCCTTGTTACTCTTCTCTCAGGAACTTTTCTTTTCTTAGACTGAGGTACCACCTCCTCAGCATCTGCCATCTCATCATCCTCAGAAAAATCAGCAAGATCAATATCATCCACTTCTTCCTCTTCTACCACCTGTTTTCCCTTCCCTTTTCTGCTCCTTTCTAAGGCAGCAGCTAGTTGTTCATCAGCAGCTTTTACAGCACTTCTTTTCCTCCTAACCCCAGAAGCAGGGGTTGAGGCAGAAGGAACAGGTCCTTTTGCCTTGGAGGAACTTTCAACTTTCTTTTTATTTCCAGGCTTGTAACTATCACCTATTTTCTTCAACTTAGCAGCAATTTCAGCAGTCACACGGTCATCAATGGGTTCCTTTCTAGCCAATTTTCTTTGCAGACTCCTAATGTTGATCAAATCTACCAGGGGCCTATCACTATCACTGATAGCCTCATCAACATCAATTACATCCTCCATGGGTGCTTTAGGAGCAGCCTCTGGAGACCCCGATGACCCATGCATGGGTGCTTCCAACCTCTTAATAGGTTCCCCCTCAAGAGCAGCCTCAGACCCCTCTCCCTTTTCTTCCTCGTCTATAACAACATTCAAAGGGTATGTGAAGTTTACCTGATACTGATACAACACCATAGCACGAGATAAATCCTCAACCTGCTCAGCAATTGATTCAGCCGTGGGAACTGGTCCTTCCCCCTGAATCTCAGGTTCAGGCACGTCTGGGATTGGTTCAGGGATTTCAGGGTTTAGATTAGTGGTTTCCATGGGTGAGGGAGGATTAAGATTTTGTGGTTGTTCATCAATAGGTGCAGTTGAAGAATTATCAGAAGCAAGAGACATTTTTGCAATTCGAATTAACAAATAATTTACTACTCTTTCTGAAATTGTGATAATTTTAATTGATGAACAAGGTAAAAGAATAATGTGGGAGAAGGAGAGTATTTATAGAGTGATTTAGGTAGTGGAGTTAGAGTGAAAAACGATCAACTTACCTCAGCACAACATGCAACGGCTAAGGACTCTTGGGAGTCTCCCGGAGAAAAAGAGCCGTTAGGCTGTAGGTTACCTTTTCAGAATAGGAACTGTTCCTCTGATGGGACTCCTTTACACTTTGGATATGGGTAGGAAACTTATTGGGATTTATCCTAATCTTAAGTTACCTAAAGCCTTTATACTTCTAAATTAACTGAATAATAACGAGTACATACCTGTTTTTAACACAGAAATTCAGTGTCCTTCCAATTTGCAACATTTTGATCATCTGAAATTCTAAGAGCATAAGGGTAACATCATTAAATTTTAGCAACTCTAAATAAGGTATATGGCATAAGAGTATACATTTAAGTATTAAACTGGACTGAATTATTCATAATGACTTGAATAAAATTCATTTTAGGAGCAATTTTCTAGCCAATTATGAAGTAGAGCATTGATGATTTTATGTGAATTTAATCATCCCTAATTCTAATCTATTCCTTTCAAAATCATCTCTACCTAGAGCTTTTGTAAAAATGTCAGCAATTTGCTTTTCAGTGGGACAAAATGCTATGGTGATCAAACCTTTTTCATAATTGTCTCTTAGGAAATTATGTCTTATGTCAATGTGTTTAGTCCTTTTGTGATGCACTGGATTCTTTGTCATATTAATAGAACTAGTGTTATCACAATAAATAGGAACAGTTCCTACATCAACACCAAAATTCTGTAATTGTTGTTTGATCCATAACAACTGTGAACAACATGAAGCAACTGCCACATATTCAGCTTCAGCAGTGGAAAATGCTACTGAATTTTGTTTCTTAGTTCCCCAAGAAACCAAACACTCACCAAGAAAATGTGCCATACCTGAGGTACTTTTTCTATCAACAAGGAAACCTGCATAGTCAGCATCAGTATATCCAACAAGATTAAAACTACCACCTTTTGGATACCAAAGTCCCAAGGGACCTGTTCCTTTCAGATACCTCAATATTCTTTTAACAGCTTTCAAATGAGATTCCTTAGGATCTGATTGGAACCTAGCACACAAACCAACACTAAACACAATATCAGGTCTACTAGCAGTTAGATAAAGTAGAGAACCTATCATACCCCTATACAATTTTTGATCAACTGATATTCTATGTTCATCAAGATCCAATTTTGTGGCAGTGGCAATACGTGTGTCAATTTCCTTAGCATTATCCATATCAAATCTTTTTAGTAATTCCTTAACATACTTTTGTTGATGGATCATAGTTCCATTTGAGGTTTGCTTAATTTGTAAACCCAAAAAGAAATTGAGTTCACCCATCATGCTCATCTCAAATTCACTCCCCATCAAGTTTGCAAATTCCTTACTTAAATTTTCACAAGTAGCACCAAAGATTATATCATCTACATAGATTTGAACAATTAAGAGATGCTTACCTTTTTCTTTTAAGAACAATGTACTATCAATTTTACCTCTCTTGTATCCATGCTGGAGTAGAAATTTTGATAGTCTTTTATACCATGCTCTTGGTGCCTGCTTGAGCCCATACAAGGCCTTGTCCAACTTGTACACATGTTCAGGGAACTGTTTACTTTCAAAACCTGGAGGTTTCTTGACATACACTTCTTCTTTCAAGTAACCATTCAGAAATGCACTCTTAACATCCATTTGATGTAGAGTAAATTCCATGTATGTAGCAAAGGCTATAAGAAGTCTTATTGCTTCCAGTCTTGCAACTGGAGCAAAAGTCTCATCATAGTCGATGCCCTCCTCCTGACTATATCCCTGAACGACTAGCCTGGCCTTATTTCTTGTTACCATGCCATCCTCATCAAGTTTGTTTCTGAAAACCCATTTTGTTCCAATTATGGACCTGTTCCTTGGCTTGGGTTCCAGATGCCAAACTTGACTCCTTTGGAATTGATTCAGTTCCTCCTGCATAGCATTGATCCAATCTGCATCCTTCAGTGCTTCTTTCACATTTTTAGGTTCAACAAGAGATAAGAAAGCACTAAAGGCACACAGATTGTGATTCTTGACTGCTGATCTAGTTTGAACTCCGGCAGTCTTATATGAGATTATTTGATCCACAGGATGTGACCCTTGATACTTGAAAGGCTTGGGTGTCAATCCATTGTCAGAAGTCCTCTGCTGAGGAACAGTTCCTGATAGAGTAGCATTACCAGTTTGTAAGGTGGAACCAACATTTGTTCCCCCTGTTTCAGTGCTACTCTTCTCAGTTCTGTCCTGAGGAACAGTTCCTTGCAGTTCACTTCTCATATCCAGAATTTGCATTTGTAGATTAAGTTCAAACTCTTTCAGCATTCCAATTTCTTCATCCTCCTGTACCTGTTTTTTAGTGAGACTGTCAGTTTCATCAAATTTAACATGCATGCTTTCTTCAATTTTCAATGTTTTCTTGTTAAACACCCTATAGGATTTACTGTTTAAAGAATAACCAACAAATATTCCTTCATCACTTCTAGGATCAAATTTTCCTAGGGCATCTTTCCCATTGTTATGTATGAAACATTTGCAACCAAAAGCCCTAAGATGAGAAATATTTGGTTTTCTTCCTTTAAGCAATTCATATGGGGTCTTTTCTATTAAAGGCCTTGTCATACATCTATTTATTATGTAGCATGCAGTATTAATAGCCTCAGCCCAAAAGTTCTGTGGAAGATTTCTAGATATTAACATAGTCCTTGCCATTTCTTTTAGAGTCCTATTTTTCCTTTCCACTACACCATTTTGTTGTGGAGTTTTAGGTGAAGAAAAATTATGATTAATGCCATTTTCATTACAAAAATTGGAAAACATATGATTTTCAAATTCAGTTCCATGATCTGACCTAATGGCAAAAATATGATTATCTAGAGTTCTTTGAACTTTCTTAGCAAAAATTGAAAATGCATTAAATGCTTCTTCTTTAGATGCAAGAAATATAGTCCATGTAAATCTGGAGTAATCATCCACCAATACCATAACATACTTCTTACCTCCACGACTCATTGTTCTCATTGGACCACATAAATCCATATAGACCAGTTCCAAAGGTTTAGTGGTACTTACCTGTTTCTTCGATTTGAAGGAGGATTTTACCTGCTTCCCCCTGGCACATGCTTCACATACTTTTTCATCATTAAACCTGATGTTAGGAAGACCTATCACCAAGTCCTTTGACACAAGTTTGTTCAATTGTGAAAGACTAGCATGTCCTAGTCTTTTGTGCCATAGGAGGGGATCATTTTGCACCACACTTAAGCAGCTCAGGCTTCCATCAGATAATGTCAGCAAGTCTACTTTGTAGATATTTCCATGCCTATTTCCCTGCAAAATAATCTCTCCAGAATTTTGGTTAGTCACAGTGCATCCAGTAGATGAGAAATTAACATTATTACCTTTGTCACACAATTGAGATATGCTCAATAAGCAGTGCTTCAGCCCATCTACTAGAAACACATTATCTATACAGTGTAAATCAGACCTACCTACCTTTCCAATTCCAATAATTTCCCCTTTCTTACCATTACCGAAGGAAACACTTCCTCCTTGGAAGGCTGAGAGTGAAAGGAACAGTTCCTTATGCCCTGTCATGTGCCTTGAGCAACCACTGTCCATGTACCATTTGTGGTTTATCTCCTTCACTCTAGCCTGCAAAAGAAAACTAGGGGTTAATTTTAAGAACCCAAACTAGTTTGGGTTCCTTTCCTTTAGAAAAAGGATGAATCAGATCTCTCCTAGCCCAGAATGGTAATGGTTTCTTTGTGTGAACATTTTCCCTTTTTACAGAATGTTGAACAGGTTTATAGGACCTATTCTTCTGTTTCACAGGAGTTTGAACAGGTTTATAGGACCTGTTCCTGTGGGCAGCCCTTTTTAAAGATTGACAATTTTCTTTCTAGTGACCAGTGTTCCCACAGTGAGTACATAGCCAGTTTTCAGGAAATGATAAGTACTTACTCTTTGGATTCCATTTGGATGAACTATGTGCTTTCATGAATCCAATACCTTTCCTGTTACTACTATGATTTTCCTGTAACCATTCTAGTGCTTCAGAAAACTTGTTCCATTCTACAGTTTTTCTTAATTCCATTTTTGTTTTAACCAAGTCTTCTTCTAAAGATCTTATCTTTTCATCTTTCTTACACAGTTCCTCAACTGTGTCTTTCAGTTTCTCTTCAGTAATGATCTGATGAGAATTAGCAACACCTTTACCTTTTACAACTGTTTTAACATTTTCTAATTTCTGAGCAGTTGTTTCAAGTGTGAGGACCTGTTCCTCAAGCATGCTAATCTTCCTTTCCAGAAAATTATTTTTAACTATTTCTTCTTTGCATTCTGTTTCTAAACAATCAATTTTATCATGCATTTGATGATTGCTATCCCTTAGAGATTTAAATTCATTTAGCACAATATGGAATACTTTAACTAATTTTTCTCTAGGCATGCTTTAACATCATCTTTGAGTTTAGAAACAAATACCTCAGCATCTTCTTCATTTTCTGAATCTCCAAGTGCCATTAGAGCAAGATCCTCATCCAGATCATCATCAGTTATTTCATCTTCACTGTCTTGCCATCCTGCAACCAATGCTTTGGGATTTCCACTTTTCTTATGGACCTGTTCCCTAGCCTTCTTCCTTTCATCAATGAATCTCTTCCTCCATTCTCCTTCCATAATTGGACATTTGCTGATGTAGTGCTCCGAGCTTCCACATTTGTGGCACTCTCCAGCCTGTTTCATGTTAGTAGACCTACCCTGTCCACTAATTTCCCTTTTCTTATTCAAATATTTCTGAACACTTTTAGCGATAAGGACCAGTTCCTTATCATCAATGATTTTATCACCAGCAGTCAAGGCTAGGTTAGGTTCAGTTTTAACTGGTGCTCCTATGTTTTTAACCTTTTTCCTCAGTTCATAAGTCTTTAGATTGCCTATAAGCTCATCTAAGGATAAGGTGGTTAAATCTTTACTTTCAATGATAGCACAAGCTTTGATTCCCAAGAATCTGGAAGAACCCTAGTTAAAATCTTTTCTACTCTATCTTCCACAGTTAAAACCCTTCCCAAAGAGATAAGTTCAGAAGCAATGGCATTGAATCTAGTATACATTTCAGAGATTGACTCTTCTTCTTTCATTTTAATTCATATTCAGCATAAAGAAGTGTACCTTTGGACCTTTTTACCTGACTTGTTCCTTCGTGTGCAACTTGTAGGGCATCCCAAATCTCCTTTGCTGTGGCATACCCTCTGATTCTAGTGCATTCGTCAGGACTAAGTCCACCAACTAGCCACTTCCTTGCCTTTGCATTCTTTTCCCATTGCTTTATGTCTTCAGCATTGCATTCCTTCCTAGTTTTGGGAACATCTTTTCCCTCAGCATTCTTCTTCATTGGGATCATGGGACCTTCAGTTACTATATCCCACAATTCATAGTCTTCTGCTTGAAGGTGATCACGCATCCTCTCTTTCCACCATGAATAGTATTTCCCATTGAAATAAGGTGCTCTAACCATTGATTGGCCCTCACTGTTCTCTCGTGATGTACTTATCTAATCCTAGGTGTTAGCCTTTTCAAGGATAACCCGCTCTGATACCAATTGATATTTCCCACGATTACACCACTTTACTGTTTTAAGGACCAGTTCCTTAAAATGTGTTCCTTTAATCTACAATATGCGGAATTAAAACTGTAAGTAATTGAACACCAGATATTAGCGTGGAAAAACCCCTTGACTCGGGATCAAAAAACCACGACCTACTTCTCAAGTAGGATTTCAACTTCACTATGTAAAAAGACCCACTTGGTTACAAGACTCACTCTTACTAACCTAGGAGTAACTCTAATCCTTTAGTGATCTTTCTCACGATCAGTGAAGTTGTGTCAAGTCCACGACTTGAACCAGAAAGTTTACAACTCGATTTTTGCTTACTACAATTGAACTAAGACTTGAACTTTTACAAGATTCAATCTAAGGAACAGGTTCTAGCTTAGTTCTACTGTAGCTAACTGATTACACAAATAAGCTAATAACTCTTCTCAGCTTTTGCTCGATGCTCTTTGTATTTGTGTACACTTCTATGGCTGATAGTCTCCACGTTTTATAGCTTCCAGCAGCCAAGAAGTCTTGATGAATTAGAACTCCAAAGCTCCCTTGACTTTGAGTCCTAATTGGATTCTACACTTGAGAATCCGGATCTTCTATCCTTTATCCTTTAGTTTATGCAATCTTTTCATATCCATTTAGACCTGCATAATTATCAAGATATTCGTCAGTTTTAGGATAAATGATGATATCTCAATTAAACGATTTTGCATGAAGTATCTATTCTGCTGCAGTGATTCAAAGGAACAGGTCCTTTGAATCTGTTCCTCAGTCATCAGTCAAAACTCCAAGCTTATCCAAGCTAACAGGTCCTTCACAGAAATGGCTGAGTTGTTCGTGAAAGCACACACAGGCGCTCAGAAGATGGAGACTCGCGTAGAAGATATCTTCGAGATCAAGCAGAGGCCCGACGAGTCCCTCCGTAAATATGCGGATCGCTTCCAACGGGAACGTATGATGTTACCCAAAGTACCGGACAGATGGGCAGTGATCGCATTCAACAACAGTTTGGATATTAGGAGCTCAGAGGTTACGTGCAGGCTATACGAATCCCTCCGCGAATTCCCAGCAGCCAACTGGTCGGACGTCTACAACCGCTAGAACTCAAAGGTACGTATTGATGAAGATAAATTGATTGGGACTCAGTCGCGCAGCGGTGGTTCGGGCAGAAAGGCGGAGACAGAGAGGTCAGACGTACGTTACGAGTCGTACCTTGACCAGTCACGCAACAACTCCAAAGGATGTAGCCGCAACAACAGAGGGCTATCCGAAGAGATGATTCAGAATCAAGCCTCCGTGGAGCCCCAAGCCTGCCAAGCTTCAACGTGGAGATGTCTTAAGTAGTGGCAGTACTCAAAGATATGGGAGAGAAGCTTAAATGGCCGAAAGACATGAAGACCGACCCAAGCAAGCAAAACCAGGACCTGTGGTGCGAATTTCATCGCGACCACAGTCATACCACCGAGGACTGCAAGGCCCTAAGGTATGAAGTTGCACATTTATTGAAACAAGGATTCTTGAAGGAGTTCCTGACCGAGAAGGGAAAGCAAACTCACGCAAAGGCCCAGCAGAACAAATCTGGCCCTCCACGAGCATCCTCCCCAAAGAGGACAGTCAATGTTATCTCAGGGGGAGGGGGGTGATCGAAGTGGATTCCGTCATCTTCACAGCGAAGAAGTATTCAAAGGTCTCCATCACAAATACTAAACGTCCACGACCAGAAGAGACGATAACATTTGAAGACTCCGACATAGATGGTTTGCAGTTCCCACACGCCGATGTGTTAGTCATAACGTTACGCGTAGCGGAATTCGACGTCAAGAGAGTGCTCATCGATGCGGGCAGCTCTGCGAACATTATTCAATCACGAGTTGTAAGGCAGATGCAGCTGTCGGATAAGATCGTGCCGATATCTCCAGTTCTCTTCGGTTTCAACAACTCGAGTGAGAAGACCCTTGGCGAGATTACTCTTAAAACTCTTGCTGAAGGGGTAGCGAGGGAGACGACATTTCATGTTTTCGATGCGGACCTAGCTTACAACATCATCCTGGGAAGACCCTAGATCCATGATATGCAAGCTGTTCCTTCCACTTATCATCAAGTATTGAAGTTCCCATCCGAATGGGGAGTACGTGAGGTTCGAGGAGAGCAACGCTCTGCTCGAGATTGCTATTCGGTGGCCCTCAAACTACCCGAAGAAAGCAAATAGCAATTACAGCAACCGAATCAGACATGCCACACGAAGAAGCTAAGTACGAGGTCCCGGAATTCATCGCAAAGCTGGATGCACGAGAAAGTCACATGCCGACTGTAGAAGCTTTGGAGCCCGAAGAGCTGTTCGTAGACAAGCCGGAGCGGAAAGTCTACTTAGGGACTGATTTGAGCGAACTCTTACGAGGAGATATCCTCCAGTTCCTCAAGGAGCGGCACACAACCTTTGCCTGGTCTCATGCAGATATGACAGGTATTTCTCCAGATATTATCTCTCACAGGTTAAACGTCGACCCGTACCACCGCCAGGTAAAACAGAAGAAGCGCCAGCAAGGAGCTTTTCGGAATCAGGTCATCAACGAAGAAGTCGATCGGCTGTTGAAGATCGGATCTGTACGTGAAGTCAAATACCCAAACTGGCTAGCCAACGTGGTCGTTGTGCCCAAGAAAAACGGCAAATGGCGAGTCTGCATTGACTTCACAGATCTGAACAAAGCCTGTCCAAAGGATTCATATCCTCTTCCCAGGATAGATCAGCTAATTGACGCAACAGCCGGGCACGAGGTGCTCACTTTCCTCGATGCATATTCTGGGTATAACCAGATATTGATGGACCCCGATGACCAGGAGAAAACAGCGTTCATAACCTGCAGAGGTACGTATTGTTATAAAGTTATGCCATTTGGATTGAAAAATGCAGGTGCAACATATCAGCGCCTAGTCAATCGAATGTTCCATGACCATATCGGTAAGACTATGGAAGTGTACATCGATGACATGCTGGTCAAATCCAAACGAGCAGAGGACCATCTAGCGCATCTAAAAGAAGCTGTTCGAATACTCGGTCAGTACAACATGCAGCTGAACCCGGAGAAATGCGCATTCGGAGTCGGGTCGGGAAAATTCCTGGGCTTCATCGTTTCTCAGTGTGGAATTGAGGTCAATCCCGCTCAGATCAAAGCTATCGAGTCAATCCCAGACCTACTCCACAACCGGAAAGACGTCATGAAATTGACTGGGAGAGTGGCAGCCCTGCGAAGATTCATATCCCAATCGTCAGACCGATGCAAAAGTTTCTTCGATGTCTTGAAGCAAAACAAAGAGTTCTATTGGACTCCCGAATGCCAACAAGCGCTGAAGGATCTCAAAAAGTACCTGTCCAACCCACCACTGCTCTCTACACTTCAACACGGGGAGCAGTTGTTGATTTATCTGGCAGTTTCAGAATCCTCGGTAAGCGCAGTATTGGTTCGAGAAGAAAAAGGTAAACAACTTCCTATCTACTACATTAGCAAAGCTCTAATTGATGCAGAAACACGCTATCAACCCTTAGAGAAGTTGGCTTTAGCGCTAGTAACTGCTGCCTGTAAGCTACACCCTTATTTCCAAAGTCATTCGATAGCTATAGTTACAACATTTCCTTTGCGCAATGTCTTGCATAAACCCGAATTTTCGGGAAGGTTAGTAAAATGGGCTATAGAATTAAGTGAATTTGATATCACCTATCAACCTAGGGTAGCAATAAAATCACAGGCCCTAGCAGACTTCGTGGCAGATTTTAGCGCTAATATCTATTCTGAGGCAGAAAAGGATGCCGTTTTGTATGCTGGGCAGGCTCCTGGCGCATGGACCCTATACACTGATGGCTCCTCGAGCGTCAAAGGGTCCGGTCTTGGATTGGTTCTCATCACCCCATCCGGAGAGACCGTCAGGCAGGCCATCAAGTGCCCGTTTATTACTAATAATGAGGCGAATATGAGGCCGTTATTGCAGGATTGGAGTTAGCCCGAAGCTATGGAGCAAACATCATCAAGCTTAAGAGTGATTCTCAACTGGTGGTCAACCAAGTGACCGGAGGCTTCATTGCACGAGAGTCCAAAATGCAAGTATATCTTGCCCGTGTGAAAGAACTCCTGGCCCAATTTGACGAATGGGAGGCACTTCAAATTCCACGGTAAGAGAACCATTAAGCCGATGCTCTCGCGAATCTAGGATCAGTGGCAGAAATGGGGGCGACCAGCTCTTCAGCTGTCGTTCAGCTCCTCTACACGACCATAGATCGGGAAAAGTTCGAAGTCAACACTATCAACGCAACTTGGGACTGGCGGAATGAAATCACGAACTATATTCTTCATGGGACTCTGCCCGTTGACACGAAGGCCGCTCGCAAGCCCAGAATAAAAGCTGCTCGGTATACAATCATCAACGGCGATATCTACCGCAAGATGTTTGCAGGGCCTCTCGCAAAATACCTCGGTCCAAACTAAATCAGCTACGTGATGCGGGAGGTCCATGAAGGCTGTTGTGGCAATCATTCCGGGGGCAAGGCGCTAGCCCGCAAATTGATTCGTGCAGGATACTATTGGGATAAGATGGAGAAGGATATGAATGAGTTTGTCAAAAAATGCGACAAGTGTCGGAGGTTCGCACCTCTCCTTCATCAACCGGCAGAACCACTTCATTCAATAATCTCCCCGTGGCCATTCATGAAATGGGGAATGGACATAGTTGGTCCCCTTCCCGCGGTGCCAAGAGGAATGCGCTTCTTATTGATCATCACCGATTACTTCACCAAATGGGTCGAAGCGGCAACATACGCAAAGATACGGCAAACGGAAGTTATTGACTTCCTCTGGCGTTTTGTCGTGTGTCGCTTTGGAGCACCTAAGGAAATAGTCATGGACAACGGCTTCCTCGACGATCTGCACATCAAGAGGATTACTTCTTCTCCATACCATCCGGTTGCCAACGGACAAGCAGAATCCACTAACAAAATAATCGTCGAATCCCTCAAGAAGCGCCTCGAACAGGCCAAGGGATGTTGGGTAGAGGAGCTACCTGGTGTACTATGGGCTTATCGTACGACGATAAAGATGAGTACTGGAGAGACACCCTACTCATTAGTTTACGGAGCAGATGCCCTAATCCCAGTCGAAATCGGAGAGCCCAGCCTACGGTATGCACATGCTACTGAAGAGTCCAACTCAATCAATCTTTCTGAAGAGCTAGATTTCCTTGAAGAACGAAGAAAACTAGCCCTCGTATGAGTAGTCGCCCAGAAAGAACGAATTGAACAATATTACAATCGGGGACAGCGCGTACGAAGTTTCCAGGTCGGAGATTTTGTACTGACGAAGGTGTCATAGAACACACAGGAAGTGAATGCAGGGAAGCTAGGCCCTAATTGGGAAGGCCCTTACAAAGTAATCGCTTCAGTCAGCAAGGGATCTTATCGCTTAGCACGACCAGATGGTTCAATTGTCCCAAACAATTGGAACGTGATTCACCTCAAGAGATATCACTTCTGAGTGGTAAAACGGTCAGTTATTTTCTTCCTACCTTTTACTTTTGTGACAATTCATACTTTTATTATATTTCTTCTAAATGGTACTAACGGCCTGAACAAGGTCAGATCCGTTTAGCTCAACTGGTAGAGCTCGAAGTTCTTCAACTTCGCGGCTGTGGGTTCGAATCCCACAACGGACACACTCCTCGTTTGGTTATATGTGTTCTTTTATCTACGACTTGTCTTAACTCTTTTTATGTCATCACTTCCCGTATTCCAACATAAAAACAAGGAGGGTGGTGAGAGGCCCCTGTAGGCCAGGTAAGACCTTCATAAAGGCAGGCCCCTGTAGGCCAGGTAAGACCTTCACAAAGGCAAAAGACCTTGTTAAAAAGCGAGTTTTTTTTCAAAAAACTTTTTATGTGACAAGCTTCCACGAAAAAAAGAGAAGTTGTTCACAAGGCCAGCGACTCGGCCAGAATTAAGCTACAAATTACTACGACAGCGTTCGACTATCAAGGCGATAAGCAAAGTTGTTCGCAAAGGTCAACGATTCGGCCAAAAATCTATCGACCCCGACTCGGTCAGAATAAAAACATCTGCGCAGATTACTCACAACTTATGACCTCTTTCATGGGAAAGGCTAAGTTAAAATATTCAGACAGATTTTTGGAGACCAGAACTTAACAAAGTTCAAACTTCAAAAAGCTCCTAAACATAAGGCACGAAGGCCACAATACATACAAACGAAAGATCAAAAATTCAAGCTAAATATAGTCATTGAATTAAAAAAGATCTAAAGTTATATTTACATAATCCTGTAAAATGATAAAGTGCTGAAAATGGCTGACAGAAATTTTGCAGAGTGATCAAAGGCCAAATGGAACCGGCCGAACAAGGATCAGAGAATCCCTAAGAGGCCTCTATCCACAACCAACTAATCCGGCTCTCGCCAGATATACAAACTTGCAACCTAATCAAATTCTGGGGGCATCAGTTTTTGGGGCTACGACCAGAACCCGACGTACCAGCTCCGTCGATCCTGTCATCTTCCCCCGAATTCTCGCCGTCATCCTCATCTTCATCTTCGTCTGCCTCAGACTCCTCGGGAGAAAGATTCAGTATTTTTCTTACTCCGCGAACAACGCTCTTTGTCTTCAGCAGCATCTCCTCAACGTTGATCTGCTTAGTCTTGACTTGCTCGAGCAGTGAACGCTTAGCCTCGAGCACAGCAAGCTTTGCCTTGATTTCAGATTGGTCACGCAGGTTTGCCAAGTCCTTAGATAACGCGATTTGAGCACTCATCGACTGGGCAGCCTGGTCCTTAGCAGCTTGAAGCTCAGCTCTGGCCATAGCGGACTCTTCATTAGCCCTTTGTAGATCCACCTCAAGAGATCCACGCTCATCGAGAGCTCTCTTCAGCGAAGCCTTGCATTCTTCAAGCAGAATCTCCAGACCCTGGACAGATTGTGCGAACCCTTCTTTCTCTTCAGAAAGAAGGTCCTTCTCCTTGGTGAATTCGTTAATCCGCTCAATTCGCTCATTGTTAACTTTAGCCAATCGATTAACTTCACCTCCAAGGAGACCATACTGCTCTGCCAGGATCTTGTTCTCCTTCAGAGCATCCCGCAGCTCTTTCTTCACCTCGAGTACTTGATCGACGTTGTTGATCCTGGAGCGGAGCATTAGCTCAGCAGACATCATACTTGACTGGAGAAACAAAAGAAGCAAAATTAGAAGTCTGAAGTCAAATTACTTCCGACACAAGCGGTATTAAGGAAAACATTTACCCGGGCAGAATCGGTAGCAATTGTAAAAGCCAACTCCTCATCACTCATTTCCCTCATTATCCACTCCTCTCGGGGACCAGTGAGTGATGAAATCGCCTTGGCTAAACTGCCCGGCCTGGATATAAAGTTGACGTCAGGGGCTAGCCTCATGGTATGCTTTCTCTCGCAGTACTTGGGTTCCCAAGCCTGTTCAGAGGGGGTAGTTTGAACCAAACTTGTAGCACACACCCCTAATGTCCTTTAATCCAGTCTGACCATTGATGACTGACCGTCAGATAAGCCTTGTTGTTGACATGTCAGAATCACCCTCCACTCCAGGATCTATCGTGTCACACTCGTGTAGACCAACAGGCGTCGCCCCTCAGTGGCCACATTTTCCAGGTCCTCGAAACGAAAAACACGAGGACCTCGGCCACCCTCTTGGGGAACCTCTTCTCTTATCCCCTCCTCTTCTTCTTTTTCTTCTTCTTCACCCACTTTCCTTTTCCCTTTGTCCACACGGGAAGGAGCCGCCTTCACCCCGTCATCAACTCGGGGACTCCTCTCCGGAGTACTGGCAGCCTCCTCCTCAACTTTCCTCTTATCGCTCCGGAGATAGGGGTTTCGCACAAGGGGTTCATTAGTTTCAGTCTCAGTATCTGAAACATCAATCACCACCCTGTCTAAACCCTCTCCTCGTGCAGACTCGGGGACTTTGGCAGTGGTCTCGACACCCTCTCTTGCAGACTCTGGTACATTAGCTTTGGGCAAGGACTCACCTCCAGCAGCTGAGGTTTGCCCGGCAGCAATGGAAGTCTTACGAGCAGACTTCTTCTGTGCTCCACCCTCACATTGGCCCTTCTTCTTCCTCTTCAAGGAACCAAGGCCACTGGATAGAAGCTCCTCACCACCTTCCCTGCCACGCAGTGCCTCCGCTGAAGCCAGTATAGATGCAACTTCAGCATCGGGATCAACGGCGGACCCAGAAGGCACGGCCTGAGAGGGAGAGGCAGGGAAAAAGTCCCCCTGAGTACCCAGACCTGCAAAAGGCAGAACGGTCAGACACAGCAAGACTACAAAGGAAAGAAATGGCTATAACAACAGAAAATTCTCACCGTGAGTCTTCACGGTCAAACCCTTCTGCGCAGCAAAGTACGCCCATTCTCTCTTCTCAGGGGAGAGCTCCTTCAAGATCGCCTCAACCCACGCCGTCAGCTCATCGACTGGTATGAGCCCGTCGTAGGGTCGTTTGGCGGCTATAAAAGAGAACCAAAGGAATAAGCAGACGAGAAGAAAAGGGGAAATAAGGAAAACTTAAAAGAAAACTCGGGGACTTACGCTTTTTGTTCCAGACCTCAGGGAGAAAAGTCTTAGAGCTGAAGGTCAGAGCCTGGGTGCGCACGAACACATGCCGGTGCAACCAACCCCGGTCGCTTGTGTTCTCGGAGCTGCGCACCAAGCCCTTGCTCCTGTGCATCCTGTCATTCACAAAGCCATCCTTGAAAATTTGTATACTATACAAAGAAATAAAATGTTTATATTAAAAAACTTGGTCTGTTTCTGCCGCAAACCAATCCATGAGTGTAACTATTATTTACACGCTGGGGCACAGCTACCCTGGGCAGAGTAAATATTCCCTGCAGAGCCTCTCAAGCACAGGGTGCAGGGGTAGTTTACATCCAACTGTAAAAGGGGACGTGCACATGGCCGGCCAACCAGCCTTATGCAAAGTAATGTTCTCCGCTTCAGATACCTGCAAGAGGGGGACACTTGCATCCCATTGCAGTCCAGTCTAACCTGAGGAATCAACTCCGATGTTATCCCAGACTTGAATCTGTACGCCGGCCATGCGCGTACATCTCCGTGATTGCTGAAAGCTTTAATATTGCAGTCCTTTTCCAACTCACCCTATTTCTTAGGAATGATATCCGCAGTAGTGGCCTGAGTAGCCCTAGGCCTGGGGGTGGCTGCAGAAGAACTACCAGCTGCAGCATCCATATTTTGGTTTCTCCTAGCTTATGAAGACATGATTCAAGAAGAATTGAGAAATCTGGAAGGAAAGTTGAAGGGTATTCAAAGAATTCTCAAGAGTTAGCAGATGGAAAATGAAAGCAAGTAAAAGGGTTTTTATTTAACAAACCCCTATTTATAAGAGTAAAAATCCGGCCCGTCAAGTTCCCACAAGACACGTGGAGACTATTAGAGAGGCCACAATCAGATCCAACCATAAAGAAGGAGAAGTAGGTTTCACCAACTTTCAAAAGTGTCATCATTACCCTGGAGTGCAGCAGTCACCCTGCGATCAACAGCCGACGTGTGCACATGATTGAGGCGGTTAAAATCATTATTTTTACCCTTGGGACGTGCAGTAGTCACTTCGAAGTAGGCTGCGGACGTGCAGGTGTGCCAGCTGCAGTTACTTTTGTACACTGCGCATTTGATGCGCACGTCATGGGGATTTGTCACGTAGCTGATAAGGTGCGTACGTCACTCAGTCTCGTCATATAAAGATTGGACTTTGCAAAATGAAAACTCCCGCAAAAATTCACATCCACTCCTCGAGCAGAAACTCTGCCCGAGAAGTGCGGGGACTATCTGTATTGGATAAAAATTGATGTCATCTAAAAGGTAACACGTGTCCGCCACATGGCACGGGCAGAGATTTAACCGGACAGACATCTAGCGGACAGATAACTAGCCAGGCGGTTACCACGAGCAGACCCAGAGCAGCAATGTAACGTTTCCCAGGTCAACACGATCTGAATGAGTAATTATTAACCTGATCATGTGCGATTACTTAATGAATGGCCATAAAGGCAATAAATACACAACCCAGCGGTTACATATCCAACGGATACGTGCCCAGCAGTTACGAACTCAACAGACGCCTATCAGACCTATAAATGGCATTCGTCCTAAATCATTGAAAAACACTTTTATATTCTCTGTCTATAATATCAATAAGAATATTCTCTCTCTCTCTCTCTCTTACTCTTGCTCAAATACTGTTCTTTGCTTGCATTCGCCGGATACTTTGCTTTCTAGTCTTCTAGTGCGATCAGTAACGAGGAACTCTCACTGGGGTCAAGCGATTCAATACGGTTTTCTCTATCTATTTTTATCAACGGTTTAACGTTATTCATTTTCGGTTATATCTTGTTTCCATATTATTAATTATCATTATCGGAAATCACGAATATATTGGTAGTTTAATAACTAACGCAATTCCTCATTTAAACTCTTAATCTAAACTATTGATCGTGACTCCGCAATTATAAATTTAATTGTTAATTGGCCTAAAATCGGATCTAGGTTAAACAATTATATGACTTATGTTTATGTTGATGATTACCAAAAAATGACAATAATATTGTTAAATTATCACTATGTTAAGTGACAAAGACAGATTAGAGAAATATTTTCTACATTTTATGCCTCAATATTTGCTCTTATAGTATCAATATTTTGAAGGAAGTGTACATACATTGGGTCAGGTCCTAGTGCACCATATTCATTATATAATGATGACTGATGAGGCAAAACTATGTGCTACATAAGTCCGTCCCACTAGATATGTTCAATTCTATTAGGTGAATGTGGGAGCAAAATATGCTCCATTCCCTAAGCAAAATATGCTCCATTCCCTAAGCTGAATGTGGGAGCAACATATGCTCCAATCCCAAATGTGATTGTAGTAGCAACACATAATATGCCTGAAAGAATGCAAAATATATTTATGTATGAAAGAAGACACAATATTTTATGTCTGAAAGAAGACAAAAGAATTACAATGGTATAGACCATAGTTGTGGGTGAGGCAATGAATGAAGAAATTGTCATCATGGCGAAATATGTTGACACCCAATTTTGTCCCGAAAGATTCAATTAAAAGTCTAATTATTTCAAATTAAAATCGATGTTGAAGAATTAGAGGTAATTAATTAATTTCATTCAAAAAGTGGTTAAAATCGCAATGCGCAACCTTGATTTCAGCCTACCCGCGCCATACCTTATTTACTTAATGATTTTTCTTAAAAGAGGCTAATTTAGCTTAGAATCCCAAAATTTAGCCTATTTGTGCAAACCTATACATATAACATCACCCCCATTTCATTTCCCCTAATCAGATTCCCCCTACCCGTTAACCCAACCTCAAGAACCCTAAAACCCGCCCCCATTTTCATCAATTCCCTCCAGAAACACGCCAAATCCGTGTCACCAGGTACCCCACTGGTCCCCCCCTCTAGATGCCATATCACCTTCTCCGTACGTGTGTAGCTGTATCAATCTCAGCCATCCATTTTTGAACTGGTTCGATCCGAGCCATTGTTTATTCCCAACGGATATTTTCTTTTGGGATAAGGGCAAGAATTGTACCATGTTTTCGGGATGGACGATTCAAACCCTTATCTCATAGGTTAAATGTCGATTTTGGGTATAAACTTGGAAGAAATTATATCGAAGCTAAAATCCTAAATCTCAGGTATAAATTCATGAGTTCAGTTCATTTTTAGGGGGTTCAGTTTTTGAAGAGCGTAAAAAGGGAGGCAGTAGAGTATACACAAAATATACACCTAATCTTCTCTTCTGATTTTAGCTTAGAAATATAAAGTTACTATTTCCGTTTGGTATTACTGTGTCGTCGCTTCGTCATACTAGTCGTCGACCTTACTCAAGTCGCTTGTTCGGGTCGTACTCTTTAGCTCGTCGCCTTAGTTCACTGCATCGCAAAAGGTAAAATTCTTAACCTGTCATTTTAGTTCCCTGTTCTAGCAATATTTCTGTTATGTCTATGGTTAAGACTGAATCCCTGTATCCTTTAATTGTTGTTTATGTTATTTATACACAAAGATTGCACCTATACTGTTTCATTAGCATCTAAAGTCCATTTTTAGCTTGAAGGAACTAGCTATTAGATGAAGTCTTTACTTGGTTTAAATGTATAAAGTTCAAATCTTTACGTCTATTTTCATAACCTAAAGGCTGTTGTTTCTTGGAATTGATTTAACATTTTTTTATTTGGTATGAATCAAGCACATTGCGTTTCAGCTTAAGGAAATATTATAGGTGTATGCTTTAGTGTGTTATTTGTTCCTGGAGGCGGATGAGTTCTTGTTGTCTGTACTATTCCTATTTTGTTTCTGGCTTAGTTTTTCTGAAGTTTGTTTCCTGCCTGCATTAATTCTTGTTTGGTCCTCTTGTGTGTGTGTTTTTGATGCTTGGTGGGGTCTCTGATTTCAAAGAGGGAGATCTCAGGTGTAGCAGGGGGTTGTAGTTTCTGTTCAAGAGTTTGCAGGGTCTTTCTTGGGGTTCAGGATTGGTTCAGGGTCAGTTCAGGGAGGCATAGTGAGTTTCTATTTGTGTATTAAGTTTGCTAGCTAGAGCATTAGTAGGGTCAGGCAGGGTTAGTTTAGGAGTTTGCTTGGGAGCTAGAGATGTTTGTTTCCTGGTTGCTGAGTGAGTTTGTAGCAGTTGTTAGGAGAGGGGATTTGTTTTGTTTGGTGATTGCAGGTTTGTCTAAGGGCCTGGTGTGTTTGGCTATGGAGTTGTTAGGGATCTGAGGGAGTGTAGTTTGGCTAGCAAGAGTGTGCAGATGGTCGTTTGTGTGTGCAGGTTGTTGCAGAAGTGGGGAGGGCTATTTCTGGTTCCTTGCTTGCTTTGCAAGTTGTGGGAATATGATAGTGTAAAGGGTGGTCCTGGGGATCTGTTCTTTGTTTGCAGGGGCTAAAAGGAATTTCAGGAAGTTAGTGTAGGCTGGAAGTAGTTCAGGGTCAGTCTTGGTTGTTCTCTGGTTGCAATTGTTCTAGGATGGAGTTTCAGGGAGTTTTCTTTTGGTGCAGCTTGTGAGAATGGCCAGGGGTGGTTTGTTATGTGTGCAGGTAGAGGATATAGGTATGTGATGTGGTTCAGGGTGGATCTGTTAGGTGCAGGGAGTGTAGGGTGTTGGTTCTAGGAATCTAGTGGGCTGCAGCTTGTGTAAGAGTTGGTGGGGAGGAGGTCTTGGTTATGGTTTAGTTGAGTCCTGGGCTTCTGAGAAGTTTTCTTGTGAAGAGATGATGGGTTACAGGTTTAGGAATAGGCCTATAGTTGTTGATGGTTTCAAGTTAATGGAGTCTGGTCTAAAGGTTTGGCCTAGTCTTTTCTGGGCGTATTTTGGCAGTCATGTTTCCTCTAGTTCAATCTATTTGCTGGCAATTCTTTTGGCTTCAGTTAGTATCAACTCTTGAGTTTCTATCTATCTTGTTAAAGCACCATGAATCTGACTTTGGGAGCTGAGCCTTGAGATTAGATGTTGCCGTAAGCTGGAATTCTTCCTTTGTTCCTGTTAATCGAGCCATCAGTTCCCATTTATTTAAAGAAAGCAAGTGGTAAGATCCCTTTGTAATCTTAACGGGTTTGAGGAATCTTAGTTTTTGTTAAAACCTCGTAATGTCTTGAATTCCAATCCATTCTTCCCCTGGTTTATTGCTTTGGTATCCCGATTCTTCCTAGTTTAAACTACTTCATCTTAAATCCTTTAACTTCATTTAGTTTCTAGTGTCTCCCCTTTCTTCTGTTTTATCAAAAGGTGTCAGGACGTTCCCTTGAAATTGAAATAGAACTTGTTTAACGAAGATTTCAAACCGAGTATGTAACTAAACTTAGTTAAAGCTAAATTTTGTTCCTTACTGTCGTCTTATCAAATGTGCTAAAGCTTGCATTTTGATGTCTGTCTCAGTATCTGATCTTGTCCAAAAAATTATATGTGAAAGTCTTTCTGTAGTGTTTGTCTTATGAGTTCCAAGTTTAACTTATGGATTTGACTCTGTTTAAACAAGTACTAAACAATTATGTATTTGTATGGTCCTGGTAAGTGTCAGTGATGCTTCAGGTCGGAAGTCTATTTCCTTACAGTGAAAGCCTCTTCTTCTTTTGAAATATTGATGTGAGCAAGCATATTTTGAGTATTGAAATCACTTTTGTTATAAGTCTAAGTAGTGGAAATATTTAGTTTGAGTTCCTTTTGTCACTTTGTTTAGCCAATCTCTCCTTTATTTGATTTGCCTGACAATTACCATTGTAGTTGTTAATTAGTACTTTCTTGTATACATGAAATGCATTCGAATTATAACCTTTGATTAGTCACAGTAATATGCATGTGGTTTGGTAGTCTAATAGGCTTTTCTTCTGGTATCTCAAATATTTGTTTTTGCTTACCGTAAAATGCTTTATGTTATTGTTGCGTAGTTACTAATTTTTATCTCCCTGCTTCTTTGTCATGTACACTTCCGGGGACGAGTTGAAATAAAATTCACAAATTGGGATGGCGTACATTCGGAAGTTATTTGATCCGCTCCGCATTTTCGGGACTTGATATCCCCGAAAATGTAAAAAGAGAAAGAGTAAAAACAAAAATCTCTAAATTCAAGGCTCAATGATTGAGTTGCGCTTCTGGGTTCTACCTTCTAAAACTCCCTCTTTCCCGTCCCCTTTAGAAAAGCATGTTATATGACTTCCCCGTAGACCGGGCTAGGAGCCATATGGGATAGAAATTGTATCGAATTATGATTAATTAATATGAATTATTATAAATTGCTTTATGAATACTTTGTATCCTTTTCTTTGCGAATCGCCAATTAATTTATGGATCTTAAGAACCATTTGTCAGTTTATGAGTCCAAATCAAATTTAATTAAAATTGTACCTTTCTTCATTATTTACATTTAAATTATTTATTTATCTATTTTATCAAATATTTAATTATTTATTTAATCAATCAATTATAATTATTTATTTATTTATCTATTTTATTTAATTCATTATTTATTTATTTATTTGTTTATTTATTTATCTATTTATTTACTTAATCTAATTTATTTATTTAAATTAATTAATTAGTATAATTGTTCTTTTATTAATTTAATCAATTTTAATTAATTAATTAATTATTCATTTATTTAACCAATCAATTATTATCATTTAATTAAATTCTAATCATTCATTGCCTATGTATCTATCATTGGTTATTTATTACCCTTATTCAATTTTATCCTTTATTTATTTTATTATCATTCATTTATTATCCCTTATTTATTTATCCTTATTTATCATCCCTTATTTATTTATTTTACATTTTTCTAAATAATTTTAAATTAATAAAATTCGTGAAAACCGCCGGACTAACCGCTTTTAGCGGATTTTCGAAAGTGCTCCCGTTAGGAATAAAATTGCACTCTTTAATTAACTCTTGGTTCCTAATAATCCGTAAATTAGGTGGCGACTCCAAAGAAGCCCTTTGGAGTCCCATTTTGTTGAAGTCAAATCCCGATGCACACTTGTGTGTGCATTTTTGGGAGGGTTCAACAGCATGGCGACTCCGCTGGGGATACACAAATGGTTCTAACCAAAAGGTTTTCACGAATTTTCCTTATTTATATATGTGTTAATTGTATGTATGCGTAGCTTAACTCTTTATTTGTTTGTATGCCTAAACTAGTATGCGTAGAATTAATTGTTGCGAATGAATGTATTGAAGCATATTTTTATTTGTGCATAGTCTGCATTCCGTTCATATTTCCTCCCTTATGGAGCCTGTCAATTCTTTTATCTCCTCGATTTCATCACGGGGGGCCCGCTTGACGGGCAATTATACAGAAAGGGCATTGTCCTTCCAAACTCTTTGAATTTCTTTCGTATCACCAAAATTAGTTGGGGTATGGTTTGCCTGGTTTTGTCATGGCCGGTTTTACTGGTTTATGAGGCCAGGTTTATCCCGCATAGGTCGAATCAGCCTCAACCGTTAGTCCACTCTTAGAAGGAGATTAGGTCATGCATGCATATACACCTTAGTTTGGACCCGGTCCTTGGTACCGTTTCCAGGAATTAAGAAACCGCCCTCTTGTCGACGGGTTATTGCAAACCCAGCGACGTTACATTTATTTTCTATGCGGTGGTCATAGACGGATCCATGCCAGTTTGCCTTTGCCAAATTTGGGAGTTTGTCTCATTGTTCTTTTGTTTGCAGGGAGATAGCTCGTTTTTCAATCAGGTAATGTTTACAGTTGTTTGCCTATGCATCCAGTTAAAATTGGCAGTTGATGGATCCGACTTCGGCAATGAGCAAACAGCTGACGTTTTAGTATTTTAGAGTGGTTTACTGTATTTCTATTAGTATTTATTTCAAAATCAGTGTATTACCACGTTGTTGTGATTTGTTGGCGGATTTCTGTTCAAGGCATTGTACTGTTGGAGATATTTTAATAAAAGGCAGGTTTTATTATTTTTATTGTTTATCGTATCGTTATCCCCAAATTTATATCGGCAACGGTTTGGATCAATTTATTATCACCTCATTGGTTTACTACTTGACGATTAGGCTTACCTCTGGCACTAAAGAGGTACCTTACAGGGTAGGATGCGTTTGCATTTTATTTACGGTCAACTACTTGTGTTTGCCGCATGCCAATTGTTTGTTTACTATACAAAAACTTGCTAAATGATTATCTGCTTTGGGCTGATCGTCCATAATTTATTTGCATTGTTTGTTGTGTGATTCAGTTTGATTGATGTTGTGATTTGGCTAACCTGTCTTTAATCGCAGAAATTAATCACTTTATTCGCTTTATTTATTCGATCCCTTTATTTACTTATTATTGAAATGCATGCATATTATTATTCTAAAATATCTTTTGAAATCCATATTTTGGTCCGTCTTAATTCCAATCCCTTATTTTGCAAAATATTCTTTTATCATTTTTTTAAATAAAGAAAAGTATTCGTAAGTGTATCATCCTTTTTTGGAAAATAACTTCAGAATTGAACAAGCGTTTTCGCGTCTGGTGTGCTTTAATAAAACGAATGTCTTGCTCAAACTTTTGGATCTTTTCAGTGCGGTCCCAATTTCTCCATTTTGGAATAAGTTGAGCCGTCAGTTTCAGTTTTAATAAATTTTATTAAATTCGGTATGCGTTGCTAAAGGGTAATTATTTTGACCATTAAGATCAGGACCTATGGCTCGTCAAATTACTGTGATTGACTTGACTGGAAATGATGGATCCCACCAAGACAAGGTTAACAAGCTTGAAGCAACTGTGGCAAGTTTGAAAAAGAGACTTGATAGCCTTACTGAATTTGTTGTCGCGCTCATGGATGCTCGCAACCAAGTGCGTAATGTGCCAAGCCCAGGACCAAGTGCTCCTGTTGCTCCTATCTATACTGTTGCACCTCCCATAATGCAAGTAGCTCCAGCATTTGAGTGTGATGCTCAGCAGTTCCCTAATTTGCATGCATTCCTGTTGGAAAAGGAATTTTGTGGCTTCTCAAAGACAAGCAATGAGAAAAGCAACAGGGAAGGGCTTCCTAGGGCTGAAGAGAGCAATGACACAATGGTAGATGGGAATGCTCTACCATCTCATGAAGGCTTATGTGAGGTAGAAAAGGAAAATGTGAATATTCTTGACGTGGTTGATCCACCAGTGTATGATGAGATAGGAGATCCTCATGATCATTTGAAAGCATTTGCTGATTGGGTGGCAACATTTGGGAAAAGCAATGGAATCAAGCTGAGGTTATTTGTTAAGACGCTCGCGGGGCCGGCTTTAACATGGTTTGCAATACAGGATCTTGGAAAGCGATTCACATGGGATGACTTAGCTCGTAACTTTGTCAAGCAGTACGAACTCCCAAACCTGACCTTTGCAAGAAGCAGTCCACTGAAAAAAAAAATCTGTAGAGCTTCAAGAAGAGCCGGTTGCAATAATTTCTGACAAGAGAAAGTGTGAATTGGTTGAGGCACAGTCCAAAGACAAAGGAAAGGCTGTCATGTCAAAACCTTTGCCAACCATAGTAGAGGAACCTAGTGCACACGGGAAAGTAATTGTCAATCCAAGTTCACAGTAAAACCGCGCCAAAAGATCTGCTTTCGCATTCACACGGATCCCAGAATCTTACACAAGATTGTTTGAAAGGCTCAAGGGATTCAATTTGGCACATCCTATAGAATCAAAGCCGTATTGGTCACATAAGCCTGACAATTTGGAAAAATTTTGTGCTTACCATTCAGGGATGCAGGGGCATAGTATTGAGGAATGCACTTTATTTAAGCAGAAAGTTGAAAGCTTGATTAACTCTGGCCAGATCAAAATTCTACCTACAAATGGCACTGGCGAACCTTTTGTCGCAATCTTTCCATATGCAAAGGGAGGTTCCTCGAAGAAGGGCATTTAGCCACCTATCAAGTTCCAGAAAAGCAGTAGAGTTGCAGAAGCAGAAGTTAGTTTATTTGCATTATTAGGAAGTAACTATTGTAATTTTCTTTTGTTAGTTTTGTTGAAAGAAAAGAAAGAATATCAAATTATGATGTTTGAATCTATTTCTATGTAAGCAAACTACTGTAACCGGTTTCCCAAGGCGGGAAGCGTAGGCAACTCATATCGAGTTTCGGTTACACCAGCATTTGAAAATTCTCTTTTGTGTAAGCAGAACTACGCATGGTCTGATTCCCAAGGAGGGATACGTAGGCTCCTCCATCGGCTCGACCCTTTTGGTATTTAAATTTTAATTTTTCGAAAGATAGAAATTGGGGCAGATTTTGCAAAGCAAGTACAAAACGTGAGAGATTGCAACTGGGGCAGATTTTGCAAAGGAAGGTAAAATGTTGAAGTCAAATCTCGATGCACACTTGCGTGTGCATTTTTGGGAGGGTTTAACAAAATAAATCTCAAAATAACTGTTCAAACGGTAAAGATAATAATGTCATCAATGTATATCCATTCCCTGAAGTGAATGAGACAATTTGTAATAAGTATTATGAATATAGACCCATTCCCAAAAGCGAATGTGTCAATACATGATAAAGTTTATGAATATGCTCATCATGGCTAATAAAATATGAAAAACTCGCCTCAAAAGAGGTTTGAGAAAAATGAATATGTCCTTTATTAAGGCATAGATGGTCACTGTTCACGTACAGATCGTACGTCGAAATCATGTATGAATTACATAAGAACAAGTAAAGCAAGAAACAATTCTTGCCTGTTATGAATTTGACCATGAGAATAATTATATGATTTTCTCCTTGAAGGAGATATTCACCATATGGATGGTGTCATGAAATATATGGGTACAAAACTTGTTGAGTGCTTTGGAAGAGCCAATTCATTACTAACGGAGGAATGAAACTGATGAATATTTTATTGTAGTACGTCTCAAAAGAAACTTGTAAATTTTCAAATGCATTTTCCAAAATGGCTATCATATTGAGACTACAAATATGGGAAGATTTAATATCTTTATATTACTACATTCATAGCGGGTAAGAAATATGTACAAAATAAAAGGTTACCCGCCTCTTCCTCCAGTTTGTACTACATAAATTTAAGAATGTTGGAAGCACATGCATGCCACAATAAACTAAAAGTTTATTGATACAAAAAGCCCATGTTATAGTAAACCAGAAGTTTACTAAAATGATTAACTTTATCAGTTGGTATGGCTGGTTGGACCATCCTAGTTAAAAAGAAATGATGTGCTAAATAATTGAGAATTGACATGGGTATATACTAAGAATCAGGATTCTTCATGAACTGTCAATGTGCTGTTTGTTCTCATGATAAAGTAATAATTTGATCAGCTAATTTGGGATCAGGATCCCTGCATTGCTGAAAAGTATAAAAGGTGAATATGGGCCTGTTCACCTGCCATGTAGACAATATAATTATTATATGATAGATGCATCTATGAGAAGGTCACATATGCTTATGATAAACCTGCAATGGTACTTGCAAGGTTAAGTATTTTCTCATATTAATTATATTAAGAGCATATTTCCAGATTATGCAATCAAGGCAAGTTTCAAGCTGGTTTAGCATATTAATATAATTAAAAGCTTAAAATTAATGGATAAACCATGCATATGAGAACAAAGCTACCTAAATCATGTACGAGATATGATATATCCATAACGCAGCACTTGCTCTTGACATGCCACCAAATGAATTTTCCCTCATAATTGGTTAGGGTCAGGAACCAAATATTTTCCATCTAATAATTTTAATGTGCAGTATATTATCTATTGCTCCACCACAACGCACAAAGATGGATCCTATATAAGATTGGGAACGAATGTTAGTTTGGCTAACATTAGGAGGAGAAAACTAAAGCAGTTGAGGAATAAATAAATTAAATTATCATTTGATAATGATCCTCATTTAAAGATAATGCAAGTCATTGTCAGATGCATTACTGACTCAAAGCTTAATATTATATTCCATCTGCTAATGCTTCAAATTGATTTGTTGTTCTGGTAGGACAATCTATTTATGCAAATGAGTCTAAGGCACGCCTGCAGCATAGTAGACCATTCGATTCCAACGGTAAAAGTCCTTGAAAAAGGAAAGGAGCAAATATTTGAGATGATCAAATGAGGAAGCAGGGCTGTAGAAGAGCCCACGACATAACACTTCATAAAATCTCATCAGGAGAGGTTCTGGTACTTGAAAAATAATAAATATGAAGCGATCTCAATATGTTATGTCGCATTGAGAACAGATATAAAATTATCGTCGACGATATCTTACATATATTATCAAGCTCAACATTTATATGATTATGAGGATCTTGAGCTTAAGTCTATTAGAAATATAGACATGAAATTATTGGCCAAAAATGGAGAAATTGCATTCAAGCATAGTCGGCTTCACTTCGAAGATGTGAAGTTTTAGACTTATAGTCCAAACATATGAAGGTATAAAGCCAGTGGTGTCCAAATAAGTTTTTGTGCGAAAATATGGAGAAAAATAAAGTTGGTAAATATGAAGTACGACTCGAGGCACAAAGATCTGGTAGTGATTATATGGAGATAAATTCTCTAATGGTGGATGCAATCACCTTCAAGTATCTTATAAGTCTGGTAGTGCATGAAAAACTGGATATGCGTCTAATGAATGTTGTTACAACCTATATATATGGCTTGTTGCAAAATATTTGTGAAAATCCTTGAAGGATTCAAAATGCCTGAAGCATTTTAAGGTTCCTGAGAAACTTGTTCAATAAAGCCCCAAAAATCCTTATACGGATTAAAGCAATCCGGCCACATGTGGTAAAATCGCGTTTTCAAGCTTCTTGGTATTGAAATATCATATTTTAATGCGATGGTTGGATAGAATTATCTTGCCAAAAATACACCACCAAGTTATAGCTTTTCTTATAAGCTTATTGGCAAGATTTAGTTCTTCCCCAATGCAAAGACATTGGAAGAATACATGATATCTACTTGATCTACAAAGCCCGATATCAACTGGCTAGTTATTTGCTTATGAGAAGCACATCTATATTATGGCACTTTACAAAACAAATTATTGCTGCTACTTCTTCAAATATGAAGAAATAATGGTCATGCATGAAACTAGCCGACAATATGAATGATTGAGATCAAGGACTCAATATATTCAGCAACAATGTGGTTTTTATTTGAAGACGAAGATCCCAACAATATTATATGAAATATTGCATAGATAATTCAGCTAAAAGGAAGGCACAACCAAATGAGACAAATATTCAGCAAAATTCCTTTTCAATCATGATCTTAAAAAAATTGATGAAGTTAATGTTTTAGAATTCGTTCTAGTGATAGTTTGGCGGATCTGTTTGCTAAGTTAGTACCAACCTCAACATTTGAGAAGCTGATATACAATATTAGAATGTGTTGCTTCGAGATATTAAGTGACGTTTTCATCAGGGGTTTAAAATATGTGTTGTACTCTTTTTTTCTTAACAAGGTTTTGTCTTAATTGGGTTTTCCTTGTAAGATTTTTAATGAGGCAGCTCTCAATGAGTATTATAAGATGAGTGCACTCTTTTTCCTTCACTAGGCTTTTTTCTGCTGGATTTTTCCTAGTATGATTTTAACGAGGCACATAATCTATCAATGGACATCCAAGGGAGAGTGTTATAAATCCACTTAATTGTGGATGTCCATTTACATCCTATTCATGAACCTATTATATGTTACATGTATTTATTAAGTAGGCAACTTAATAATTGTAACCTTTGGATGATCCTTTTTATCCTATAAATTGTAATGTTCTTCACCATTGAATAACACGCTTGAATACTTGGAGAATAATAAGAAAAGTTCTTCCTCTCCTCTTTTGATATTCTTTCAATATGTCTTTACATTTCTTGTCTACTTATTAGTCGTATCACATTTTTATTTTACAACACTTAAATATTTTTTATCCTATTTATTAAATTTTATAAGCATATTATTTCATTCAACAAAATTTTAATAACCCACAAAGTCCTCTAAGTGAAAGCTTAAAGAAGCCGTTATTTGCATTCAAGATATTAACCCCCATATCGCCACTAAAAGACAATTTTTTTGTCTTCCATAGGATCCATATATAAAATGAAATATCGAAAAAGACAAGATATACCATCTATTTTGCACAAGAAACCTACAATCAAGCCATTAAGCTAGAGGTACAAGCATATGTAAAACCAAAACACCAACATCCATACATCCAATCATTCTCCTTTTGAACACCATTTTGTTAATATTTGCTTGATGGAATAATAATCTATTTTGATTGTAAGTATATAAAGAAAATGATAGTAGTTATTTTGATACTGAGTATTGATGATAAAAGACATTTCTTGTGGTGTTGTTTAAATTTTTGATAAATATATTCTTGTTTTGATCTGTAGTTTAATCCGTTTACAAAGTAAATTTTTGTTCTTTTACTATGTGGGTGATTGAGATGTAAAAATGTAGCATGTTTTCTTTGTTTTCACATGATTTTGAGTGTGATGAGTATCGATGTGCAATGAAATGAGCTATATTATCTTAGTATGTACTATGCTTAAGGTGTAAAAGCCAAATACAAATTGTAAAACATAGTGCATCTTGATAAAGATTATCTTCACAGTCCTCCATGATTCGCTCACTTGGGAGTTACAGCCAACTTAATCCTAGATTCAGTTAGTTTGAAATTCATATGTATATATGTTATGTTTATCCTTTCAATTTTAACTTTTGTACACATGTATAAATTAAACAATCACTATCAATGAAATATACACCTTGATATCTCTTCTTCATGGTATCAAGAGCCTCAAATGCTCAAACGAGCCCCTCTTTTTCTAAATCAGTACATTAATCCCCTGCAATTGCTCAGAACAGGAACCATGACGACTTCGACCGACACTACAACTATTGTTGCAGCAACCAACAATATTTCACAACCACCCCAACTGATGTCGATTAACCATGCATCACAACTACCACTTAAACTCTCTGGTAGCCACAATTTTTCCACATGGAAATCCCAAGTATCAACTTTTTTCTATGGGTAAGATCTTATGGGGTACCTTGATGGCACTGAACCGTGTCCGCCGCAATTTTTTAATCCAATAAATGGCACAAATGGACAGTGAACCGCGAACCCAGCATACAAAATCTGGACAAGGCAAGAAAGTCTTCTCCGTAGTGTGATCATGGTCTCATTAAACAGTACCATTACTGTAATGATCGCCACTGCCTCTACTGCACAAATTGCTTGGCGAAGCCTGCATACGACTTATGGCAAGAAATCACAGAATCGTATCTTCAAACTCCGTGCACAGTTGTCCAATCTTCGTGTCACGACCCAAAATCCTGGATAGTTGTAAGGGCACCCGAACTAACCCCGTCGGGCGAACCCACCCGCTAAATTAAGAATTAATTTTAATAATATCAAAAACAATATAATAAAATCCAAGATGAGGATTTATTAATAAAACACGCGAAATATCTCGAAATACAAATGAAAGGTCTAGTCCTCTACCATAAGTCATGAACATGTAAATGTAGGTTTCTGAATGAAATATCCCAAATAACTGAAACAATAAATGACATGAATGAAATAAATGAAAGGTGCGCCACCACAGAGTAAGGATGGTTGGCTCACCGCTGATATATAGAGAAATATTCAACTCTAGCCATGGGGCTCACTGGTACTCGGAACCGTATCTGCCCGAACAAATAATAAGAAAACAACAAGAAAAAAACGTAAGTCAAAAGGACTTAGTGAGTGAGTAGAGTAGTTCCTAAGAAAGACAGTAAACTAGTCTAAGAAATAAACTAACAGAATAGAGGAGGGAGAAAAGAAATATATTATAACTCACTATTCAGATAGTTCATCAAATCAGCACCATTCAACATCAACAAATCTCATTCAAAGAACCAACAATTAAGCTCAGTTCATAGAACAACAGAATATGTGGGCCAACTCCGAAAAGATTTAATAGTGGACTAACTCTGAGGCTATAAATTATACAAACTCCAAAAAAGTTTTATAGTGGACCAACTCCAAGACTATCAAATGGACCAACTCCGAAAAATTATCAATTGGACCAAATCTGACATAACAAAAGAATAACATGCACATGACTTGCAATAATTTAAACAACAACCAGGAGCAAACACAATCCAGGAAAACAACACATATTCTAAATAAAGATTTAAACACAACGAAAAGGTGTAAACGATAACACCTAGGGCAGTGCACATACAAAGAACGTATGTACAATATCCCGCTTGGAAAAATTCCACCAAAGGAAGGGATAGAACCACCTGCCTCTGTCCGAAGAAGAAAACCACTACTCAATAATTGCTTTCTCTGCTGAATCTTTTCCAAACGGTCTTGCGCTAAGTGAATGGACAGAATACATAATCAATAAATAATATTTGATTAAAATTCCTCAATCTCAAATTGTTCCACCAATATTCTAGTCCGCAAAAATACTAATAAAGAAAATGTATGAAATCAATTCCTGAGAAATTGATACAGGACGGATCCCCTCGGTTCTAAATGAAACAACGTTACAAAACCTACTAGTTTAAAGTAATGCCCAGAGATGTTTTTTACTACATAATTATGAACTCATCCTAGTAATACCTTACCCATGATACAAATATTATTATTCAATGATTGTCATAATTACTAAATAAATTATTAGTAAAGGACGAGAAATTAAGAGAGAATTTACAATAGAAACAATAACTAAATTATGTGGACGGTGCATAGTAGAGATGTGAGTACTTTTGCTCCTATCTCTAATACCACCTATCATTGATTAATTATGATGTCTCCCATACTATTTAAGCTATCATGATGAGCCAAAAAGATGGCTTATGAAGCAGTGAACATGAATTAAAATAGAAGTAGTATCGGGATGAGTTCAAAAGCAGGATTAGTTAAGATGATGTATTAGCAATGCTTCCGCGAAATTGAATTCTTGGAACAAAATAGATAGTTATGCTAATGCTCTACAACAGTCGCCTCTTTTTAAACCTTACTCCCCAAGTATTCTACTTTAAAACCTCCGCCTATATTCTGGAGCCTAATGTGTTTATGTAGCTCTAATATAATGGAAGAAGTTATTGAACGTGCAAACCCCTCTATTCTCCTATTATATTTTATTTATTTTTCACTTAAATACTAACTAATAAGGGTGATATTTAATTGGTCCAACAATTAATCATAATTATATCTCCAATCCTCTTTACAACTTATAATATACATAAATAATTTTTTTGCTATAACTACAATTAAAATATATGCACCAAAACAAAGGGAATAACAAAAAAAATAATACTTATAAAATATAGGGTCATTACATTCTCCCCCACTTAAAATTTCGTTCGTCCTCGAACGATACTTGAAGTCCACCAAGAGGATTATAATCGAATGACTCTCAAGAACATATTTAAAGAATCTAGGCCCCACACAACCGCACGAGAGGCCATAGTCAAAAGACATAAGCAAATTTCAACTAGCCAGTGTTATGGTACATACTCGTTGTCTCAAACAAGTACGGATATTTCTCTCGCATACTCGCCTCAATCTCCCAGGTAGCCTCATCATGTGGACAGTTTCGCCACTGCACCTTTACCAAGGGGATTTCTTTTGATCTCAACTTGCGAATATCCCTTTCAACTATAGCAACCAGAACCTCCTCATAAGCTAGGTTCTCATCCAACTGAATTGTATTCGCCGTAATAATGTGAGTAGGATCACGAACACACTTCCGAAGCATAGAAACATGAAAAGATGGATGAACCGACATCGAATAAGGTATGTCAAGCTTATAAACATTAGCACAAACATGGTGAACAATCCCAAACGGGTCAATGAAATGAGGGTCCAGGTTGCCTTTCTTCCCAAATTCGTTACACCACGCATCGTTAAGTGAACCAAATCACCTTCCATCAACACCAAGTCTCGATTCCTCCAGTTTCTATACGATATCTGCCTACTCTGAGCGGTCTGTAAGTGATCTTGAATAATTCAAGTCCTATCCAAAGTTTGTTGCACATCATCTGGACCCCAAACAATCACCTCGCTAGACTCAAACCATCCCACTGGAGAGCGACACCTACGCTCGTGCAAAGCCTCAAACGGTGCCATCTGAATCGAAGTCGGTAGATATTATTATAGGCGAAATAGTCTAACTGACATCTAAACTTGCACCCATTTGTCATCTCGACAATCAAACTTACAAGTTTTTCATTTTAACACCTCAACTCGACATAATGCATATTATTAAACACTTCTGCCCGTTGACCATGCCTATGTGGCGATCACGATGCTGATATGTCCAAATACGTGCATATCACGCTCACAAGGAGCATGCATTTTATGATTTCAACTAAAAGATATTGAAATAAAAGGAAATTAAATAAAAGAAGAGGACCAAAAAATAAAACTGTAATTTTCTTCAATCCCACCCCCTTCCCCTTTGTTCCAATCCATGCCGTGGATCTTCTCCACACCATAAACCTTCAAAATCAAGCATCTCTTTCTTACATCAACCCTTACCCTCCCCCTCCAGCTCCTTCATCTTCTTCAAATCCCCCCATCCCCGCTGTCATCTTCTTCAAATGCCATCTTCAAAATCAAGTCTTTGCCATTTTCACTGACCATCCACAGGTTGAATTTTTTTTATTTTATGTTTTTAGAGAATAAAGGTGTTATTTCAAGTAGTTTAAAGAAATATTTTAATAATTTTAGTTTAACTCTAGAATTCAACAAAGAGGTTTTATTTCCTGATAATAATAGCAAGTGGTTACGGTAGAGTAATATAAGGCGGGGTGGTGGTCTTGGTGAAATGGTGTGATACTGATGTTGTTGATGATGGTTCCAAATTATTTTTCTAGTGGTTGTTGTGTGCTGGAGTTGTGGTTGGCGGTAGAGGAGCTGTGATGGTGGTGGCAGCAATCGAGGGAGGAAGAGATTTGGGATCATAGAGGGGTGGAGAGATAAAGGAGTGGTGAATTTAGATTTTTTTTTTGTTTTTTCTGCCAAAAGTAAAATAAAAAATTTAAGTAAAAAATAAATATAAAAGATGATGTGGCTAAATTTGTATGACATGAATGCTGATATGGATGACATCTCAGTGCAATTGAACTACTCAAACGATAGAGGTGTTTATTAGTTATGTCTTTAATGAGTTGAGGTGTTAAAATGAAAAACTTGTAAGTTTAATTGTTGGGATGGCAAATGTTGCAAGTTCAGGTGTCAGTTAGGCTATTCCGCCATTATTATAAGCGAATTCAACTAGGGGTAACTGGTCATCCCAATGACCACCAATGTCCAGCGCACAAGTTCTCAACATATCCTCTAATATCTGAATAGTCCACTCAGACTGGCCATCCGTCTGTGGGTGAAATGCAGTACTAAGCTGAACTTTAGTGCCCAGCCGCCAAAATGACTGCCAAAACTGTGTTGTGAACTGAGAGCCTCTATCAGAAATAATAGAAAGTGGAGTACCATGCAACCGAATAATCTGCTTAATGAAAATCTGGGCCAACTTCTTTGCTGAATAGGTAGTCTTTACTGCGATAAAGTGAGTACACTTGGTAAGTATATCGACCACAACCCAAACCGGGTCATCCTGTCTCAAAGTCCTAGGCAAACCAACAACGAAGTCCATAGTGATCATCTCACACTTCCATTCAGGAATAGGTAATGCCTGGGATAAAACTGTAGGTCTTCTATGCTCGTACTTGACCTGCTGACAGTTTGAGCATCGAGCCACGTGCTCAACAACATCCTTTTTCATTCCCTTTCGCCACTATAACTCACAAAGGTCATGATACATATTTGTGGTACCGGGGTGAATGGAATACCGCGAACTGTGTGCCTCATCCAATACCAACCGCCTCAAGTCATCAACATTAGGAACACACAAACGGCCATTAAGACGAAGGACACCATCATCACCAACTGAAAACTCTGGTGCTCTCCCACTTAGGAACTGATCTCGTAACTCAAGCAAATATGAATCCTCATACTACCTCTCCTTGATCTAATTGGCAAGAGAAGACTGGGTCATCATAGAAGCAAGCACTCTGCCAGGTGCTGGACTGAATACTTTAACCCTCTGGTTAGTTAAAGACTGCAACTCAATCGCCAATGGCCTCATATCAGCATCTAAATATGCAAGACTATCCATAGACTTCTGGCTCAGTGCACCAGCTAAAACATTGGCCTTTCCTGGGTGATAACGAATAGTAAGATCATAAGCCTTTATTAACTCGAGTAATCTATGATGTCTACCATTTAAGTCATTTTGATTAAATAAGTATTTTAAGCTCTTAGGATCAATGAAAATTTCATAAGGCTCACAATAAAGATAGTGCTTCCAGAGTTTTACTACGAACACAACCGCTGCTAACTTTAAGTCATGGGTAGGGTAATTTTTCTCACTCACTTTCAAATGCCTTTATGCATATGCAATCACCTTGCATGAACAGGTAGGAAGAGTCAACATTGGAGATGTAGACACCAAGAATTTGAGCTTCTGAAAGCTCGACTCACACTCTTCTGACCATCGAAACTACACTATCTTCCGAGTCAAATGGATTAGTGGGGCTGAAATAGAAGGAAAACCCCAGAAAAATCGACGATAATACCTCGAAAAGCCAAGGTAACTACGTGTCATTGTCGAAGAAGTAGGTGGTGTCCAATTCTGAACTACCTCAATTTTCTTCGGATCAACTTTAATTCCTCCACTAAACACAATGTGATCCAAGAATGCCAGAAAACAAATCAGTATTCACGCTTGGAGAACTTGGCATACAACTAATATTGCCAAAATGTCTGAGGAACCGCTCTCAGGTTCTGCTCATGCTCTCCTCGGCTACAGAAATCAAGATATCGTCAATAAAGATGATCACAAATAAATCGACGTAGGGGCTGAACACTCAGCTGAAAAATGATTCGTAGAGCTTAGGTCAATCTTTGAAAAGAACTTAGCTTCCTACAACTGATCAAATAAGTCATGAATATGAGGCAACGAATGCTTATTCTGAGTCATAACCTTGTTCAGCTGCCTATATTCAATACACATTCGCATCAAGTCGTCTTTCTTAACAAATAATACTGGAGCTCCTCAAGGTGAAATACTAGGTCTGATAAATGCCTTACTAAGTAAATCCTGCAACTGCTCCTTTAAATCTCTAAGCTCAGTAGAAGCAATAAAATAAAAAGGAATAGAGATAGGTTGTGTAACAAAAACAACACCTTAAGCTTCTGACAGCTCAATACATGTTTCAAAAATCATCAAAATTGAAGCTCTTTCTTAACAAGCCAATGTATCTACCAAAACCCAAGTAATTATGAATTCCCACAAAAGTTGATCATGGAAAACTTTGAACTAAATTATTGTACAACGAACCTTGATACATTTACAAGGTACGACGATTTCATTATTGACTACAAGCATCAATGAACCCAAGTAAAGCTTGAAAATGCGATACATCAAACCCACAAAAATAACTCGAGCATTTGTAAGCTCAATAGATATAACAGAAACTCGTATTACCCCTCAGCGTCCTAAAAAAACATACTCGAGATATCCAACTGTCGAATCTTCTGCTAATATTATCCAGATGTCGAGTTGAAACACAATCAAGCTGTAACATATGCACAAGTCATCCCGACATAGAAAAGATACCAAAAATCACTATACCTACTAGTAGAATACTCACTTCGTCCTCGGGAAAATACAACCAGAACCAAATCAAACTCAATAATAGATTCCCAAAACAACACAAGATATGCCAAACATCTGATACCTATTTTCCAACCAATTCTTGTAACATTTGATAGAGTGCTGACATTCAATACCATCTCCCTAAAAATAGAAGGCCAGCCATATTGAAAAGAAACAAACCAACAAGGCATTCAAGCCCCGAGCTAAGACTATACATGCTGGTCAAAACCCATTATATCCAAAAACATCCAATAAATATCCAAATATTACCAAGGTGTACACAATTCACACCACCACCTACAGAAAAGTATGGAGATATATCGAAACCAATGGAACTCGGTCAAAAGATAACAATCACATCCGCAGAGGTATTGTTCAAAGTAATTGCCCATCATAGGCTCCACCACTTGAAGCAAAGCTCCATCAATAACTTATGCAAGGAAACTACACTCTGGCAGCGTAACAACCTTTGTGTGGTACTATCAATGTCTCGTCAAGCTCTCCAAACTCAATTTGTACCTAGCACACAACTCATACCAAGACACACAGATACACAATAACATGAAACAATATGTCCCTCAACAATCGTAGCATATCGCTTAAATCTGAAACTTCCAATGACCTCATCTTCAATGGCAAGGACATAAGAAATTTTTTGTTTAAGTCTTGAATAAACACAAGCCCATGCCTAGATCAGAGAATTTTACTGGTACTTTCCATTTGCCAAACTGCTCTGAGAACCACCATACCAAACGCTTTATATGGGCCTACTGTCTTCCTTTTTACATTTATTAAGTCCAAGAAGCTCACTTAAACAATTTATAAACTTCCAAAAGTCCATATTTATACCACTATCAAGAAAATTTTTTATTGAAACTTCATTCCGAAGAGTAAAGCTCTAAATCATGAAATTCTTATAATACACAGTAATCTCGACAAAATTTATCACACCGTGATATAGTCGAAACCATTCCCTTATGCCCTTATTAATTTATTGAATTCAAAGCACTCCGAAACGAGAATCTCATGTTGAATCTTTGAACCTTGCAATTTACATATAACATTTCTTGCCTTCATTATGATGCCCCTGAATTCGTCAATATCTTGCTAGAACAATAAACCTTTGCAGTTGTGAGAATAAACATCGGAAAAATTTATTCCTTCACTTTCAAAACCCAACGCACGAGATAAGGAATGAAAAAAAGGGAAATTTTCACTAACCCCGTCGGGCGAACTCACTCGCTAAATTAACAATTAATTTTAATAATATCAAAGAAAAATATAATAAAATCCAAGATGAGGATTTATTATTAAAACACGCGGAATATCCCCAAATACAAATGAAAGGTCTAGTACTCTACCATAAGTCATGAACATCTAAAATATAGGTTTCTGAATGAAATATCTGAAATAATAAATGACATGAATGAAATAACTGAAAGGTGCACCACCACGGAGTAAGGATGGTTGGCTCACCGCTGATCTATAGAGAAATCTTCAACTCCAGCCACGGGGCTCACTGGTACTCGGAACCATATTTGCCCGAACAAACAATAAGAAAAAAACGTAAGTCAAAAGGACTTAGTGAGTGAGTAGAGTAGTTCCTAAGAAAGACAGTAAACTAGTCTAAGCAATAAACTAACAGAATAGAGGAGGGAGAAAAGAAATATATTATAACTCACTATTCAGATAGTTCATCAAATCAGCACCATTCAACATCAACAAATCTCATTCAAAGAAAGCTCAGTTCATAGAACAACAGAATATGTGGGCCAAATCAGAAAAAATTTGATAGTGGACCAACTCCGAAGCTATCAATTATACCAACTCCAATAAGGTTTGATAGTGGACCAACTCCGAGGCTATCAAATGGACCAACTCCGAAAAATTATCAATTGGACCAACTCCGACATAACAAAAGAATAACATACACATGACTTGCAATAATTTAAACAACCACCAGGAGCAAACACAATCCAGGAAAACAACACATATTCCAAATAAAGATTTAAACACAACGAAAAGATGTAAACGATTACACCTAGGGCAGTGCACATACAAGGAACGTATGTACAATATCCCACGTGGAAAAATTCTACCAAAGGAAGGGATAGAACCACCTACCTCTGTCCGAAGAAGCAAATCACTACTAAATAATTGCTTTTCTCTGCCGAATCTCTTCCAAACGGTCTTGCTCTAAGTGAAAAGACGGAATACATAATTAATTAATAATATTTGATTGAGATTCCTCAATCTCAAATTGTTCCACCAATATTCTAGTCCGCAAAAATACTAATAAAGAAAAAGTATAAAATCAATTCCTGAGAAATTGATACAGGACGGATCCCCTCGGTTCTAAATGAAACAACGTTACAAAACCTGCTAGTTTAAAGTAATGCTCAGAGATGTTTTTTACTACATAATTATGAACTCATCCTAGTAATACCTTACCCATGATTACAAATATTATTATTCAATGATTGTCATAATTACTAAATAAATTATTAGTAAAGGACGAGAAATTAAGAAAGAATTTACAATAGAAACAATAACTAAATTTTGTGGACGGTGCATAGTGGAGATGTGAGTACTTTTGCTCCTATCTCTAATACCACCTATCATTGATTAATTATGATGTCTCCCATACTATTTAAGCAGGATTTGTTAAGATGTTGTATTACCAATGCTTCCGCCAAATTGAATTTTTGGAACGAAATAGATAGTTATGCTAATGCTCTACAACAGCCTCCTTTTTTAAACCTTACTCCCCAAATTTTCTACTTTAAAATCTCCGCCTATATTCTGGAACCTAATGTGTTTATGTAGCTCTAATATAATGGAAGAGGTTATTGAACGTGCAAACCCCTCTATTCTCCTATTATATTTTATTTATTTTTCACTTAAATACTAATTAATAAAGGTGATATCTAATTGGTGCAACAATTACTCATAATTATATCTCCAATCCTCTTTCCAACTTATAATATACATAAATAATTTTTTTCTATAACTATAATTAAAATATATGTACCAAAACAAAGGGAATAACGAAAAAAATAATATTTACAAAATATAGGGTCATTACACTTCGCTACAACTCGAAGTTGTTGCTGATTTTATAGGCGAAATCAAATTGCTTACTAATGAATCAGCTTACCTCAGGATCTCCACTCACCAGTGAAAAAATTAACAATTAAAGTACTTAGTGGGCTAGGAACCGAGTACAAAGATATCTCAGTAGCCATTCGTGCCCTAGATACACCTATATGCTTTGAGGAACTCTATGATAAACTTCTTGGCCATGAATCTTCCTCAAACACGAAGACATAAAAAGGACCAACTGGTTATCACGACTCAACTCAATCAAAGACACTCCAATAATCTAGGCAATCGATCTTGCAATAATACCAATCATAAGTCCTTCCCTGTGAGTGGACAACACAGTAACAACAATCAGAATAGACAACACAATGGCTACTCTAGATATCCACCAATGTAGTCCAATACTCGACGAGTTCAATGTCAACTTTGTGACAAATTTGGCCATATTTCTAAAGTTTATCGACCTCAATCACATTTAGCAGTAGAAATGCAAGCAAAATCTGCTGCTCTAAAAAGTACCTCGAATGAATGATGGGTGATGGACGCTGGGGAATCTCACCATATGACAAATGATCCATAAAATCTTACGTCTGCTTCGGACTTCATTGGATCAGATGAGATCATCATTGGTGACGGTAACAATATTCATATCTCACACATAGGAAGCAACACTCTCTTAAAGCCCTTCCCCCATTCTAACTCTTTTGTGCTATATAATGTTTTATGCGTTCCTCACATACGCAAGAACCTTATCACAGCAGCTAAATTTTGTCTCCAAAGTGACGCTTCCACTGAATTTTCTTCCATATTCTTTTGTTGTGAAGGATTTGAGCATGGGAGAATCACTTCTTCTAGGTCGGAATAATGAGGATCTCTATGAATAGCCATCAGCTCAATTCGTCACCAAGAAGCAATCACCGACCACTCAATTTGCGTTATCCTCCACCCGTCCGTCGTTGCACTTATGACATGCACGTTTTGGTCTTCCTCAACCTCGAACCACAAAGTTGGTGGTCTCCTCCTTGAGCTTACCAGTCTCTAGCACTCTATTTTTTATTTTTTATAATTCATGTTTATGTAATAAAAGCCATCGACTATCCTTTGGTACAAGTTCTTTACGTAGTACTTTACAAATTCTTTACATAGTACTCCGATCTATGGGGACCTTCACCAGTCCTCTCATTCTATAAAGCTCGCTACTATGTATTTTTGTTGATTATTTCACTAAGTACTCATGGCTATTTACATTCAACCAAAAGTCTGATGTCACGACTATATTTGCCAAGTTTAAAAATTAGGTTGAGCATTTTTTAATACATCAATTCGTTCTGTCTATAGTGATGGTGGTGGTAAATATGTTGGTCTACACTCAGTACTTAATGATCATGGTATTCAACAGCTTACCAGTCTACCATACACTCCCCAACATGTGGGAGCTGAAAGAAAGAATTGCCACATCATGGAAACCACCCTAACGCTGATGCATCATGCTTATGTCCAACTTGATTTTAGGTCTCTATCATGTCAAGTAGCAATCTACTTGATCAATCGCTTACCAACTCCAACTTTCCAGAATAAATCTCCTTTTGAAACATTATTTCATGCCTCACCCAATTACACCAAGCTTCGTATCTTTGGTTGTTTATGCTATCCGTAGCTTAAGCCATATGTAATGAATAAACTTCATTGTAAATCAAGACCTTGCATTTTTATGGGATATGCCAAAGGTTCCAACAACTACATTTGCTACGACCCTCAATATAAAAAATTTTACCACGCTAGGCATGTCATTTTTATTGAGTTTGTATCCCTATTCAAATATTACCAAGCCAATCTACCTAGAGTCTCACCTACAGATTCTGAACACTAGTTTTTGACTACTTGTGAAGCCTCATCACCAACTCAAACCAATTCACCTTCCTTCTCTACCCAGGTTGGCGACATCCCACTAGTTTCGACACATAGAGCTTCTCCAGATTCCACCTTGAATAATCATGTGCCCGCTGCTAGAACTTCACAGGTATTCTCTTCAATCTCTACTACTTATTTACTTGTCAAAACACTTGTGCCTCTTAACTACCAACCTTTACCCAGCATTTCTTGTCATAATGACCAGTTAACACATTCTCCTAGCCCCTATACCGAAAATCAACTCCGGTTACCCAACTCAACTCCCTCCTGTAATCCACCATGTCAATTACCTACTGAAATCATTTCCCAACTAGTAATTTCAACTAATGAAAGTCGGCATGTAACAAGATCTATGAAAAAAAAGTTTTTGATTACCTAGCTACTGAAGGAATATAAACACAGCGGAAGCAATTCCAGGATCATGACTCACATGTAATCTAGACAAACTAGCAGGCTATTTAGTTTTACATAAACATAAAACGGAATGTCTCTTGAAGCGTGACTTCATCCTTGAAACAAATCTTTAATCACGAGCAGAATCATCTACGGGGTCGTCCTTCAGTTCCATGATCTTCTGTCGTGTGCCCGAACAATACCCAGACTAATAATCACTTGGGTGGAACAAGTGTTTCAGAGAGAGAAAAACTATTTAGGGTTTTTGTTGTGTGTTTCCTTTTGGCCAAGAATCCTCCTTATATAGCTTTAAGAGTAAAACCCTTTTCCAAAACTGTATAGGATTCTTTTCCACCAAGAAACCTCTCTCCTAGTCCTAATTGGATTCGGTCACAATAGGGACCACAGAATTAATTAATGAGGCTTCCAATTATGGAATTAATTCTTTTTCTCTAGAATTAATCTTTCCATAATAAATTACAAATTATTTTCACTAGAAATTCGTAATTGCACTCCTCAGTTGAATTTCGAATTCTTCCATCAAATCTTATTTAACTCCCCACGTTAAGACTACAGACACCAATCAATAATATCAAATTACTGACAATTTAATATATTGACTAAATGAATATTCTTTAGACTTTCGCTTAACTTATCCATGTGCCGGATACAAAATCCACTGGCCAGATTTACACATAGAAACTTATAAGCTTTCATAAAGGGGTGCCATCAATCTCTATTACGAGACGTGGATTCTATCAACTAGCTATTACTTCGCAAATGCATGTTATCATTATCCAACTTATCAGGAATTATTTGACCCAAATATCCTGGACCTCACCTATTGATAAATCAAGACAATGAATAATATACATCACTAATAATAACTATATCAAGATTAAGAGTATAAGTACATCTGATGAGCTAGAGAGTTTATTTTATATAGTTAGTATAAAAACACTTATCTCTACTTGGTCCGTTCAATACACACAAAGCGCACTAGCACAAGAAGTTGGAACTATACCATTCCCATAATCAAGATAAATTATATATAATCTTGTACTACAATCATACCGATGGCTTTGTCCAATTTCCATCTTAGATTGTGAACATTATTTATTTATAAGAACCGATGATTTAATCTTCCGTGTATAAGCTTGGCTCTACACACTAAATCAACTACTATATAAATAATAGGACACACATGACACAATTGATCCAAATAAATAATAATTCATTAATTTAATAAATGAATAATCAATTGTTCAACTAAGAATAGTCCAACTAAAACCGCATGGTTATTAGTATATCCCAACAATCTCCCACTTATACTTATAACCATGTCATTGTTATAATATATACTATATCTAAACACATGGTTAATAGTATATATCCCATCAAACTCCCACTTAGACTTTAACCATGCACCTACAACTTTCACAAGCATTCCTTTTACATGAATAATAAAAGGATCTAGCCAAGTTATTTTCTGATGCAATCATTGTCCAACAGTGCCTTTACATTACTAATCGGTCGGTCTTAACCTCTGCAGGATCCAGTCATGAAACTATCCCAAGAGTGCTAACGGAACAATTTTCATTCTTTTCTCCCACTACGACAAAGTACTACTACTAATTCACACTACCATGTTCTTGTGGTGAAACCACACAACAATTAGAGCCTTAAGTCTCAATATTCTTTTCTTACCTTTCGGTATAAGAATACGAACAACTTCATCTTGTAGTGTATATTAATGACTTTTCAAAAATTCACTCCCACTACTTTGGAGTAGTGGATTTCCAATCATCTTTTGTCTATTGACATTTCTCCCACTATTTAAATACAATGGAATATCAATTCTGACAAGTGGATCGGATTTCTTGAACTTTAGGATTTTTAGGTGATTCACTTGTTATTTCTTTATACAGTTCCAATAAATAGAATTTACTTCTAGGAACATTATTTATTAAATAGTCATATTCTAGAAAACTAGTATTTTTGCTGATAAATACCTTCTTTTCATTATGACAAGAAAATAAACTTCCTTTCGTCCCCTTTGTATAGCCAATAAACATATACACATTCATCCTTGATTCCAACTAATCAGTTTTCCCTTGTAAAAGGTACTAACATAGAAGGACTACATTTAGAATGTAATTTATAGTTTTTAAGGCATATTCCCAAAATAAAAGTGGAATAACAAATTTGAACAACTTCACATTGATCTAACCATCTCCATGAGAGTCTTAGTTCTTCTTTCTGATAAGCAATTAGTGAACTTTGCAAAGAGGTATTACCACCATGATCATATCGCAATGACTTAATATATTTTTCCATGACACATTTTTTTTCAGTCTTAAACTCCTTGAATTTCTCAAAACATTAAGACTTACAATGCATCAAATAAATATATTCATATTTTGAGTAATCATTTATGAATGTCATAAAAAAATACTCAAAAATACCTCTTGCATGTATGTTCATCAGACTATACTAATCAGAACGAATTAATTCTAATTTATCACTAGCTCTATCTCCTTTTAAGAGGAAGTATCACTTAGTCATATTTCCTTTTAACAAGAATCCACAGGGTTGGTAGTGCCTCCACTTTCAATGAACCTTAAAGATCCATCCATAACCAACCAAAAGTATTCTATTAAAATAAATATGACCTTGATACAAGAGCAACAGATAAGTGTTATTCAATTTCAAAGAATATTTTCTCTTATGGGGCAGATCAATATCGTTAAATTCGGAAGACATATCAAATAAAAGGACCTTGCAACATGTACCACAAGAGATAAATATTTATTAACCTCAATAACACCAAAGTTATTGGTAAAATAAATTGAATATCCATCTCTTATTAAGCTAGAAACTGGAATCAAATTTCTTTCTAACTTAATATACATATAATGCATCCTTTAAATTAATGTCTTGTCATCACCAAAATAAATCCTAGATTAGTTTTGTGAGAAAATAGCACTTAGGGAATTGAAATAAAGACATATCTAATTAGTGAGACAAAACAATTTAAATAGATCAACTCAGGTCATATAACATTAAATAATCAAATTCAAAACACATCACACATATTTTCATGCAGCTTGAATAGCCAAATTCGTTGGGAAAGTAACTATTTATACACCATATACATGCAATGTCAGATTTCACTCATCAAATTAAATAATATCAAACTCAGTTGGAGAGTCTACTATCAATTTAATTCAAGTGAATATCAATTATTGAACAACCCTAGTCTCATTGACTCAACATGCAATTCTCAGTTGGAGAGATTTTTACAAGTCATCAACAACTAGTGATTAAACCTAGTATACCAACAATACATTTATCCGTTAGGGAGGAACACCTATTGTCAACACGTAAACACATTGTTTATACTAGCATTCAATCATGGATACCATAGGGACTTTTAAGCCAAGTATACTCAACAATAAATTTATCCGTTATGGAGGAAGAACTATGTCAACACGTAGACTTACTGTTTATACTAGTATATGATCATGGAGACCATATAAAATAATCCCTATTACCACTGGGTGCCAACCATTAACTTTTCGAAGAAAAATAATTTCCAGAAATAGAAAAACGCCAAAAACACCATCTTAATAGCCTCAAACTGCCGAAAAATGACATGGTTCACTGCATAGCACTGAGTTTTTCTCATTGGGCCGTTTCCGATGAACCTACCAAATTTCAGGTCAATCGGAGTCCGTCAAATTATCTGATCTCCAAAACTATGACCAAATTCAGACAAAAATTGTTTTCACGTTTTTAGGATTTAAAATATATCTGTTGCTTGTTCAAATCATATATCAACAAGTAACCTTTTGATATCCATGAATCAAGATCAAACAACATATTTTAAAAAATTTGTATTTCATTAAAACAGTGCAACTCTTACGTTTCTAAGAATATAAAATATGAACTACATTCTTATCATATATCAACATATATTAAATAATCATGCATTATCATGTCCCAAATTTAATATAAACCAAAATTGATATATACTCCCTCTGTCCCATTTTGTTTGTCGTATTTCGGATTTCGAGAGTCAAACTTCTTAAATTTGACCGTAGATTATGATATAATATCTTTAACTTTTTTTAAATAAAATTTACATATTTGAAAACTACATGAAAAGTACTATAAGTCACAATAAATTACAACTCAAAATATGTAAAATATATATATAAAAATTACGGTCAAAGATAAACTCGTTTGACTCTCGAAATCCGAACTACGACAAACAAAGTGGGACGGAGGGAGTAGAATGACTTTTCATATTTAATTCACGTTTAAATCCAGCACACTACCTAAAACTCCATCCAAACGACCTCCAAAAATGTCAAAAACTGACACTTTGCAGTGAAAATTTCTTACTGGATCGTTTCCGATGTCTCTTTCGAATTTCAGGTCAATCAGAGATCGTGAATTCTTGATCGAAAAGCTATGACCAAATTCGAAAGATAACTTTTTAGGCGTTTTTGTGAATTAATGCAAACACGATGCTCGTTTACATTCTCTTTATAATTATCCCATGAGCACAAGGTATACATGTGTTACTTCTTTGACTAAGATACACAAAACCTCATCCTACATCAAATTGTCCTCCTAATTAATACACATGAGAATCCAAGATATTATGTTTCTTGTTGGGTGAAAACCTCAATATCCTATCTCATGAATTAATTTAAGTTAGTGTTACTAGTATCAAAGAAATTAAATTTTCTTTTTCAAGTAGATAAAATTTGACCACTAGCATACACTTACCAAGAGATAACTTACACATGGTACATTGAGGAAATTCAATGACTCAAATAAATAGATCATTCTAGTGAATCCTATTTATTAATCATAATTCTCAATTCATGCATTGACGTAATTTCACATGTATAAAGTTTTAAGAATTTTCAATGATTCCGAATAAATACTTCATTTTGGAGGTAATCTTTTATCCGTCATAAATTCTAAAGCCATATACAATATCATCTCTCATGTATAGAATTCTAAGAATTTTCAATGATGCTGAATAAATACTCCACTTAGGAGGTTACTATTTATATATCATAAATTCTTAATCAAGTGTGGTATCATTTCATATGAATAATGTACTAAAAATATTCAATGATACCAAATCAATAAACCATTTTAGTGGTAACTATTTATTAATCATATAATTCTTCGTCCATATACGATATCACTCATATATAAAGAATCTTCAATGATTTCAAATAAATAAATCACTTTGATCGCAATTATTTATTTATCATAAAATTCTTAATTATACTAAATTATATACATGTATGGAGATAAAATTGCGCATATAACTAAATCCAAGAAGAAAAAAAACGAGACCAAAAGAGTGGTTGGCTGATTAGTTCACATCACAGTAAGAAGAACCCTATTGTAAATAACATCATTATTTATATAACAAATTGTTACTTTACCCAATAGAAGGTTTAAATCCCTCTTTACTGCTGAACTTACTAACTTAATTAGCTAACTACCAAGAATCTAGGATGTTTAGTTCGTTGTAACTTCAGATTGATTGAAATTTTCCAACTTACTGATCAAGTAATTGAATTTTACCACGCACACGTACTTATTTACTTGCTGATCCAATCACCCAAAAAAATTGGAAAAAAAAGGAATCTAAATAATCCTTTTGCTGCAATTCCAAAGAACATTAAAAAGAAAAAAAAAATAAATGTCCTTTCAACCATTAAGGTGTCCGCTGCCAACTTTCCATGTGAGAACACATTAAAAGACAAAATTGTCTTTACCTTCACCACAAAGGAAAAACAGTGCAAGCCACCTCTACCTTAATTGCAACACCACCAAGTATTAGTATTTTATAATGCCAGACTAAACCTAACCTCACCGGTTTTAGCTATAAAACAATTTGAAACCACGAACGGATAATTATAGCACGCTGCCATACAAAAACGTACGACAACCTTTTCTTTTGGAATAACTAATTAGGTTCGATCCAAACCTTAAGCACGAATAAGGAAATAATGTACTTCTCAACCAGTGGCTTAATCCCACTTCCTTCGCCACACCAAGTTTATCTTACAACAATTAATTCTATATATGTTTCATACGTTTCATGCATATTGGCTAGATCCAAATAAAGAACTCGTTTTCATGAAACCCTAAAACTCTAGTTATCTAGTTAGATGTGAGCAGGCTCTGATACCAATTGAAGGAATATAAACACAGCGGAAGCAATTCCAGGATCATGACTCACATGTAATCTAGACAAACTAGCAGGCTATTTAGTTTTACATAAACATAAAACGGAATACCTCTTGAAGCGTGACTTCATCCTTGAAACAAATCTTCAATCACGAGCAGAATCATCTACGGGGTCATCCTCCAGTTCCATGATCTTCTATCGTGTGCCCGAACAATACCCAGACTAATAATCACTTGGGTGGAACAAGTGTTTCAGAGAGAGAAAAACTATTTAGGGTTTTTGTTGTGTGTTTCCTTTTGGCCAAGAATCCTCCTTATATAGTTTTAAGAGTAAAACCCTTTTCCAAAATTGTATAGGATTTTTTTCCACCAAAAAACCTCTCTCCTAGTCCTAATTGGATTCGGTCACAACAGGGACCACATAATTAATTAATGAGGCTTCCAATTATGGAATTAATTCTTTTTCTCTAGAATTAATTTTTCCATAATAAATTACAAATTATTTTCACTAGAAATTCGTAATTGCACTCCTCAGTTGAATTTCGAATTCTTCCATCAAATCTTATTTAACTCCCCACATTAAGACTACAGACACCAATCAATAATATCAAATTACTTAACTCCCCACATTAAGACTACAGACACCAATCAATAATATCAAATTACTGACAATTTGATATATTGACTAAATGAATATTCTTGAGACTTCCGCTTAACTTATCCATGTGCCGGATACAAAATCCACTGGCCAGATTTACACATAGAAACTTATAAGCTTTCATAAAGGGGTGTCATCAATCTCTATTACGAGACGTGGATTCTATCAACTAGCTATTACTTCGCAAATGCATGTTATCATTATCTAACTTATCAGGAATTATTTGACCCAAATATCCTGGACCTCACCTTTTGATAAATCTAGACAATGAATAATATACATCACTAATAATAACTATATCAAGATTAAGAGTATAAGTACATCTGATGAGCTAGAGAGTTTATTTTATATAGTCAGTATAAAAACACTTATCTCTACTTGGTCCGTTCAATACACACAAAGCGCACTAGCACAAGAAGTTGGAACTATATCATTCCCATAATCAAGATAAATTATATATAATCTTGTACTACAATCATACCGATGGCTTTGTCCAATTTCCATCTTAGATTGTGAACATTACTTTATTATTTATAAGAACCGATGATTTAATCTTCCGTGTATAAGTTTGGCTCTACACACTAAATCAACTACTATATAAATAATAGGACACATATGACACAATTGATCTAAATAAATAATAATTCATTAATTTAATAAATGAATAACCAATTGTTCAACTAGGAATAGTCCAACTAAAACCGCATGGTTATTAGTATATCCCAACAATCTTCCACTTATACTTATAACCATGTCATTGTTATAATACATACTATATCTAAACACATGGTTAATAGTATATATCCCATCAGCTACAACAGGGCAGACACCACTACCTTCAGAACCCAGTACTTATCGTCAAGCTTGCAATTATCCACAGTGGCGTGCTGTAATGGAAATAAAGTTTGATGCTCAACAACGCAACCAACCCTGGTCACTAGTCCCCCCATCTTCTCATTAAAACATCATAGGCTGCAAATGGATTTTCAAAATTAAGCACAGCCCCGATGTCACTATAGAGCGCTACAAAGCGCGTCTTGTAGCGAAAGGATATAATCAACAGTCTGGCCTTGATTTTGACTCCACATTCGATCCTATAGCCAAACACACCACCATCCGCTTAATCATAACCATTGTCGTCACCCGTGGATGGCCAATCCACCTGTTGGATGTCAACAATGCCTTTTTACAAGGCTCGTTGCATGACACCGTATTTATGAAACAACCCCAAGGCTTAGTGGATTCTCAATTGCCCAATCATGTATGCCTCTTAAGGAAGGTCATTTACAGTATTCGACAAGCTCCACGTGCTTGGTATATGGAGCTTCGGTCCTTTTTAATTTCTTATGATTTTACTAATGCTCACTCGAACACCTCTATTTAACTATCGTCGTGGTGGAACTCACTTGTTTGTTTCAGTTTATGTGGATGACATCATTATTATAGGTAGTTCTGCTTCTATTGTTTGCTCTCTTATTGCAACACTAGCCACTCAGTTCTCTCTCAAGGATTTGAGCCACCTTTATTACTTTCTTGGTGCAGAAGTCACACCATACAATGGCGGATTGCTCCTCACCCAGCACAAGTATATTTCTGATGTGCTGGAGCGCCATCACATGCTTGATTCTAAAGGAGGTTTCACTCTCTTTTCAAACTCTGATGTTCTTTCTACCAATGATGGCTCACCCCCAACAAATGCTACATAATTTCGTCGTGCTATAGGTTCCTTGCAGTACCTATTTTTAAGGGTGGACATAAAATTCGAAAATCAAAAAATCGAATCAAATCAAATTAATTCAGTTTTTCGATTTCAGAATTTCGGTAATTCAGAATATAATTTAGTGCAAAATTTTATATTTTTCGGAATTTCGGTCGGAATTCGATTTTGAAGTGTCAAAATTCGAAACACCAAAATTTTTAAAATTTTTTAAGTAAATATAAATAATTTTAATTAACTTTAATTTGCCCTTTCAAAGGAAAGTTCAAATGTTCCTTCGCCAACAAAGTTCTCTAACGATTTTTCTAGCAAGCTTTTTTTCTCCTTTAAGTTTTTTGATATCATCTTTATACATAATAAGTATTATTATGTTACAGTGATATGGAGAAGCACTTGATTTAATTACTTAAATGCTTAAGTGAAGATAATGGAGAGTAAAATGTAGCAGGTTGAGGGAATATATATGATATATAGTGGTCATTAGTTCAGAAAATAGACGCCATTTATACAAATTTGCTGCAGAATATATTAAGCTATAAAAGGCACAAAATTCTATCTTGATACATAAAGTAAGAGGAAATGGTTAACATATGGAAACTCTAAGACAACTTTGTTCCAAAATATCATAAGAAGATAGAAGCACCAACTAAATTATCCGTAAGATCAAGGGTGAGCAGTATCAAATTTTGGAACACCATTTGGCTTTTTGTTATTTTTTATTTTTTATTGTAGGAAACTATCATTGTAATAGATTTGCAGTGCTGCTCCACGAGCAAAAAGTCTTTATTCAAATCTACTCTTATAACTTGTAAAATGAACTATGTGTCGCACCCTAATTAATGGTGAGTTTTGACTTGGGGTAAGTTTTTTGGAGTTTGAATTTTGGAGTCGCCACCTAATAAATTTTCTAGGCGTATTAGGCAACCTAAAAGCATTTCTAACTAATTTAAAATATAACTCCGAATTTGGTCTACTAATCAAACATCCGGATAAGTTTTCGAAATAACCTAGAAGGAAGGGGTTAGGCACCTCTTAAGTTCCACTAAATATGGTTCCCGGCCGATCTCTATATTGGGTTTAACATATTGCTTAGAAAAGGATGAAAGCTAAATAAAATAAATAGAAGGGATATGAGATGTAATAAATAAGTAGTTATAATACATTTACATGAGTTATCTATAATAATAATTATGTTGCACAAATAGCCAAAAATTAAATATTTAAATAAATAACCCTAGGTTTTATTATCCTATTCGGATCAGAACTCGGCTTTCGTAAGGGATGATAGTTTCAGAATGCACTATCCAATATATAGCTCGGGTAATTTCCATCATTTTCGAGGGGCTTAATTTACCCTTAACCCCCATAACCTCTTTAAGTATTAAACTAAATCACTTTCTAATATTTAAAACATCCGTAAAGATTTACTAGCGCCCCAACCTAAAGTCCCGGAAGCTTTTGGGACGCTACTTTAAATATCTAGACACCCTAAGTATATTAAGTGTCCCAATCTAGACTCGAACTAGGCGTTTCAAGCAATAACGGTCATGCTGGATACAAGCAAACAAACACGTTAAATAAGTGTTATCAGTTAATAATAAGAGAAGTGAGCCTCCAAATTGACTATGTCAAGAATCATGTTAAGTATTATGGTAAAGAGTTTCAGATTTGCAGAGACAAGCTAAATTTCAGTTTTAGCCACTTCTAAAAAAAATGTAAACGATTACATATTCAGAATATGTAATATTTACATAGATAAGCAAGTTTTCAGTTTTAGCCACTTTCAACAAAATATACTTTTACGTTTCAGAATATGTAATATGCAGAAATAATCCCATTTTCAGATAATATTGTGATTTAGCCTATTTTCTGAAATTTGCACAAAACAGCCCCTGATGCAATTTTAATTTTAAAACTTGCCCTATTCACCTAAAATTTCAGATTTCAGCTACACATAAACATGCCAGCAGTTTCACTTTTAATTTTACAGAAATAGTCATGTTTTCAGGCTGTATTACACTTCTGACCTTTTAAACACACAATAAGCAAAGTGAGAGTTAGGAAAGGCCTCTGTTAGCTTATTTCAACCACACTAAGTAGTGTACAAATGACTGCACCTGTCCTAACATCTATCATGCACCTTATGGTGCTTAATCATACAAACCAAAGGGGAAATCCTAACAAATACATAAAAGGGTCTAGGGGATGAGCTTATTAACATGTAAAAGAGGGAAAGACTGTGCCCTATGTACACTATTATGGACTGCTTTTATCCAGCTTTGTTCTTAGATTCAATTTGTAATGCCGAACCTTTCAGACCTTACAAACAATTCATTAACAATAGTCTTCAAACCTGTAATGATGTTAAGACTGGTATGGCCCTTTGGCCGTCCTATTTCCTGCAAAAAAGGTTAGGAAAAAGGGCCAAGAAGAGGCCTACACCACAGAGCATTTGCATACAGATCACAGTACAGTTAAAGGGGCATAGGTCATCCACTTTTCAAGTGCCATTCAATTAGTTAAATGTTTACCTTATGAGCCTTAAGATACCAGAAGTGATGATACTAATACAGGTTATAGGGCAGTGAGCGACAACGAGAACAACCAGACTTTGTCATGGCTTATTACCAGGCACAGAAAGAACTTAACTTCAGCAAAGAACAGTGAGGATAATAGAAGGGGAAACAACAACTTTCAACAGTGAAGGACAACACGAAAGGTGTCGACGTTATGCTTTGAATTCGAGAGGTGTGTAGGTATGTTCAGAGTTGTCCAGAACTGAAAACAAGAAGCGGTATTTATACGGCCATAGTTGGTTCTACTAGTTTGTTTAAACAAAGGAACAAGATACATTATCCCTCCAATCAGTTTATCAAATAAAGGAAATACACAAATTCGAATTTTATGTGCAAAACTTGTAATGCAGGATTAGGAATGGAAAATCAGTCCACTAAATCCTAACTATCCTTAATTGAAATGGAAAATCAGCGTTTTAATTTTTTAAAGCACAAAATCATGAATATGAACTAAATCAGTTTTGTACCGAGATAAAGGAAGGGAATAAACATGTATATAGACAAGATTCACACATATACTCTCAAATTTCAAAATAAACCTCGCATGATTATGGAAAAATCTTACCCAATTCGCGTAATCAAACTCTAATCTGATAGAGATTTTAGCATCCTTCAATGAAATCATGCCTGCCGATATACCGATTTCTGTACCAATTTGTTGTCCCCTTTTTGTTTCGAAATGACAGCGTGGAGGGAAGGAGATTTTTTCCTTTTCTCAGTGAGAACGGGACTGAAGAGAGAGAGGGGAGCGATCTCTGGCATTAATGGTGGAGGGAATGGCGGAGGGACTGGTGGAGGTGTGGTGTACCTAGACGGTTTTGTGGAGAGAGGGGATAAGGGTGACGACTGGGGTTAGGGAAAGGAAAATGTGAGAAGTAATTAGGGTTTTGGATGATGAGGGATTTGAGTGTAAATATTGAAAGTGCTATACTTAATCTGAACCGTTGGATATGGGCGATGAAGGGCTACGATTCAGCCACGTACGCACGTGTGTGTGTGGATGTATATGTGTGTTGGCTGATATGTAAGGACACTAGGCATTAGTTATGCTTTAAGAAGTTGTACCACATGCTTGAATGAGTTGTACACATGCTAAACGAAATAGTACGTTTCGCTAGGAGTGTCTATAAGTGAGGTGTTAGACTTATTTGGAGCTTAAGTGGCGCAAACGTGGACAAAGGGTGATGACGTGGACTAAATATAATGGGAATGAGTTGTAAATTGATAAATTTGGCTAGTATTCAATTAAAATGTTTATAAATATGAGTAATGAGTATAAAAAAGATGAAAATTATAAATAATTATAAATAAATATATTTAACCACAGATAAATATAAATGAGCTCAAATAATTCTAATGAATTATAAATAACCACAGATAATTGTTAAATGATGTCGTAATGCATTAAATTGCACAAATCGCACACGTATTTCAGAGAATAGCCTAAATGAACGCAATTATGTAATTATAATCACAGTTAAATAAATATTATATAAATAGAAGATTAATAATAGTATTACACATGTAAATGCATGCTACCTAATGCAGTTTTATTTGAAAAATTACTATTATCAATTTTAATTAAATATAGCAAAACTGCAAAAAATGGAGGGACAAAATTGGGTGTCAACAGCTGCCCCTCTTTGCCCGGGGATGATGAAAGAGTCTTCGTGCAAAGATAGTTGACGGAGTATCCCATTTTGTCATGACGGATGGAATAGAATATAGCTTGTGTAAAAGGGTTTATGATGCACAAGTAAAGGTTTCACGCACGATTTTAGGAATGAGAATAGGAATTTATGATGAGAAATAGGAAGGGTGCTATCTCTCCTCAAAGCTTGTCCAAAAACCTCTCTCTGCACTTGTCTTTTGGACTTTATAAGGGATGGCTCATTTCGATCACCATACCGAAAATATTTGCTTGCTTGGATTCTGCTTGTCTTACTTTCCACTTTGTTTGCATCCCCACTAACAACAGATTTGAGTGGTCTTTTCCTTTGGCGAATATCTGAATGGCTTGCTCAATTCTGTCTTATCCGTATAATACGAACAATAAGCTTTTCATTATTACCATTCATAGACGTGAATCATATGTCTCTTCAATACTATGCCCACAAATGCGGACCTTATGCTTGTTTGATTGATATCTCATCCATAAATATGGACTCCAAACTTTCCATCCAGTGACACAGATCATATGTATCTTTAATGTTATGCCCACAAATATGGACCCTATGTCGTTTTCATGACCGACTCGTCCATAGACGCGAATCATGTACCTTTCCAATGCTATGTCCACAAACGCGGACCTTATGATGCTTTTACCATTGTCTTGCTTCTCCATAAATGGACCTTCCGTTTCTGTATCCATAGACGCGAATCATATGCTTTTCAATACTACATCCACAAACGCGGATCTTACGGTTCTTCAATGTTGAATTGTATCCATAGGTGCGGATCCTATGATACTCCCACTGTTGAATGTGTCCACTGATGCGGACTATATGATGCTTGAAATAGCCGAACTATGCCCACAAATGCGAACCCTATAGCTTCAATTATTGAATTGTCCACAAAAGCGGACCTTATGCTGCTTCAAATTGCAACGCAGACCCTAGGCTGCTTCAACTTGCTGAACTATGCCCAGAAAAGCGGACCTTATACCTTCAATTGCTGAATTATCCATAAATACAGACCTTATATATCCATCGACATGGAAGCTATGCTTCTTTTATTGTTTTCATGTCCACAAACGTGGATCCTATATATCCAGCGACGCGGATTCTATGCTTCTCAAATTGATGTCATGCCCACAAACGCTGACCCTATATATCCACCGACGCAGATTCTATGCTTCTTCAATTGATTTCATATCCACAAACGCGGACCCTATATATCCACCGACATGGATTCTATGCTTCTATCAAATTGATGTCATGTCCACAGATGCGGACGCTATATATCCACCGACATGGATTCTATGCTTCTGTCAAATTGATGTCATATACACAGACGCGGACCCTATATATCCATCGACATGGATCCTATGCTTCTCAAATTGACGTCATGTCACGGATGCGGACCATATATATCCACCGAGATGGATTCCATGCTTCTCAAATTGATATCGTGTCCACAGACCGGACCCTATGTATCCACCGACGCGGATTCTATGCTCTGATAAAGTTTGCTTTGCAAGAGTTGTTAGGTATACTTGGTACCTGTGTAAATCTGCAATCAAAGAAAAATTGTGAGTTTTTTGGGGGAGGTTGACTTGCGCATTCGTTGTGTCGTACTCTATTGTTGCATCTTGCATAATATTCTCCTTATAATGTCTCCATTTTCAAGCATCAAACTTAGTTGAGTTGTGAGCAAGAGGGTTAAGGAGAGGGGATATGCATGTATTTTGAGAAAAAATCATGTTTAAGGAGGTCCCTCAAAAATTCTGTCCCAGTGTGTTGTGATCCATTCTTTAAATTTTTTGAGGTTCCAGTTCAAAAGGTCATTTTTAGCATGTCGGCGCGCACTAACCCAAAAAAAGGTCTCCCCGCGGCTTCGCCGGCTTGCATTGGAAGGAAGGGCTTCGCTTGAGGGAACCTCAAAAAATTTTGCCCTAGTGTCCAATAAAAGTTTCTTATGATGTGACCGTTCCTTGAGTAGGCTGCATACGTATCCCCTCTTGGGAATCATATAGTTTAAATTCAATAAAGATGAATGTTGCTCGATTTGTAGTATCTCTTGATTGTATCTGAGTAAAGGATCTTGCTAATTTTGTCTCGATTTAGAGAATTCCACTTTAGGATCAACTGTCTTGCTCTAACTTCCTTGTTAAATGCCTTTGTCATTCTATTGCTCGTTGTATTTATACTTCGCTATCTATGAGCGTCACTTGCTCGAGTATGCTTTTGATCCATTTAGGATTGTCTAATTCTGCTTCTTATATGTATTTCTGCTATTTCAGCTTGGAGCTCTTCGAGCCTTGTTACGGACTAAAGTCCTAAAGAAAAGCGACCCCAATCCCTCCCCAGCTTGTAAGTCATCTTCCTCAATATGCTCTTGTGTCAGTTGTCTACTATAAGATTTCCATGATTAACCATGAACTTCCTTAAATGTCCTATGTCGAATCACTATAGCCTGGCTTGTACTCGTGGTTTTGGACTGCTCACTCACATCACAGTCGCAGATTCAATGGAATTAAAATAATTTTGCTGAAAGTAAATGATGCATACTTAAAATGAAAATGAAAATGATTTTATTATTGGACTTGAGAAAAAGTCTTCAAAATGATGATGCAACAAAGTTGAAAAATAAAGAAAATAAAAGCTAACAACTCGGAGTCGTGTTTCTTTTAAGAAAACAACTAATGCCCCAGCTTCACTAAGATTCTCGGTATGCTCAAAATGTGTTGCAGATTCAGTTGTTTGGCATAATTTCAGTTTCAACATTCTGGATGTTCAGGGCCTTAGTATGCTTTTCATGAACTGTATCATATTCTTCCATGAATAGCTCCTTCAGACCAGTCAGCTCACCTTCTACATCATGAACACCTTTGGCAAGTCCTTCTCCCTCAAGAGTTTTCATGTGGCGTAAAAAGATGGATGCTTTTTTCAGAGTTGGAATAAACTGCTCTAGTGAATGATAACCTCTTGTATCCTTTGTAGTGCTTTTTCCTTTGCAAGCCAACATGTACCCCATGCCAAACTTATATTCATCAAACATTGTTTCTGCTTTTTATAATTGTACCTTCCAGATTGCATTCTTTGCCGAAGTCGATCATATTCACCTTTTCATCCCCGTGATTAGGCAGTGGGTTATTGCGCACATTTGATGCCTTCAGATGAATGACCTTTTCATTGATTAGGTCCTGAATCTTATCTCTCAATACAAAAAATTTCTCCATCTCATGGCCCAGTCCACCTTAGTAATATGCGCACCTTTACTGTAATCAAAGTTAGGTGAAGGGTTGTCTGGCATCTTTTGAGGTATTGGGACGATAAGCCCAACAACTTTCAATCTCTCGAACAATTGAGTGCGAGATTCGGCTAGTGGAGTGTAGTTTCTTTTGGGTCTTTGTTTTGTATCAGGGCGAGGCCTAGGAGGGTACGGTGGTGCATTTCAGTAGTTGGGTTGAGTATTTTGCTGGTATGGTGGACGGCTTGGTGCTGGGGTATGGAATATAGGTCGAGTGGGCTGAGTGCTGTAAACGGGATATTCAGGTGGTATATGAGGGTATGGATAGAATGGTGGCGGTGTTTGATAATAGTGGTTGAAAGCAGGGTCTTGAATGGTTGCAGAAAAAGAGACTTCATCTTTCTTCTTTTTGAAGAGACTCATATTTCCTATCTGGAGAGCCTTATTAGTAGCATATAGTGCAGCTAGGCTAATAATCTTTCCACTTTTCAACCCTTCTTCTACGTCATCTCCCATCAACAATACATCAGCAAACTTCTGATTTTTCATATGCATCAGCTTATCGTAATAGACGTCCTCCTGAATGCGGATGAATATGTTCACTATTTCTTTTTCACCCATAGCGGGTTGCACCTTGGCAGCTTCTGCTCTCTACCTCGTAGCATATTCTCTAAATGTCTCTGTGGGTTTCTTTTTCAACTTTTCCAGGTAGAAATGATCTGGTACCATTTCAGTGTTGTACCCAAATCGTTCTACGAAATCTGCTGCCATGTCTTCCCAACCGAGCCATGTGCCAGGCTTCTGCTTAAAGAACCAACTCAAAGCCTCTCCGGTCAAGCTCCGGCTGAATAGCTTTACTCGTACTTTCTCGTCTTCCCCTGCTCCAATCAACTTGTCACAATATGTTCTCAAATATGCCATGGGGTCTCCAGTGCCATTGAACAGATCAAACTTTGGTATCTTGTATCCGTCTGGCAATTCAAAGTAGGATAGATGCACAATTCTTCATAAGCTAAACCTTTAGTGGTTTTGCCTAACTCAAACTTCTTAAAGGCTTCCTCCAGCTTACGAACTTTCTCTTTTATCCCATCATCATTGGCTTTATCCTCCGCCCTTTCATAATTTTCATGGTCTTTGACTGGCGAAGTGAGTTGTTTAGTTTCAGAAGTGAACATGGGGTTGTAAGGTTGCAGGTATATGGTGTTAGTGCGAGGTAAGTTTGTGTTTAGGTAAGTAGGATGTGCAGGAGGTGGTGCTTGATAACTGGTGGGTAGGGTTTCTTGGTAAGTAGCAGTTGGTGCTGTTTGGTAGATAGCGGGTGGTGCTATATGGTAAGTAGCAGGTGGTGCTGTTTGGTATGTGGCTGGTGGTACTGCTTGATAAACAACCGGTGGATCAGTTGGGTGTATATGGTCCTTTCCATTAGGGCGAGGTGACCTACTTGGATCGACAGGCTCTCCTGAATGGGTGGAGTTAACAACGGGTAGACTGGCCATTGTCAGTTTCTCTTCAAGTTCTTTAATTCTTTGCTCTAAAGTAGCAACATGTTCGTTATACCCAACCGGGGCAAGCTTACGGGGTGTCCCACTAATCCCAATATTATCGTCACTAAGGGCAGCGTTATTCAACTCAGACATAATGTTTCGTCGTCCTCTTCTTCTAGTTTGTGAGGGGGGAGGGGTTTTAATTGGGCCTTTGGCTCTTTTCCGGTACTGATACTCGGCCAGAATGCACAAGTCAACCTCAGAAGCGGGAGCAAAACTAATACATGAAAACAATAAGTCAGTGTTGAGATGATAATTGTCATATGCAAAATATATCATATCCTATAATACAAGGGACCTCATTTGTGCCAGAGGTAGGCTTGGTGATGATTGCGGAGTGTATTTGCACAACATAATAAATTTCGAAATCAATGCAAATTTTGTGTCATATAAAAATATGACATTTTGGACGAGATTAGCTAATGGATTTTAACATGCCCAGGATGTTAAGCCTTCCTAAGTTTGAGTATGATATTTAAAATTGGCATGTATCATGCCTCATCCCATTTGTTCTCATAACCTAAAATGAATGAAAAATAATTTTGTTACATAAAAGTATAAATAACAATAATATTTTTAAATAAATTGATTTTGTTACATAATAGTTGAAAGCAAAATTAATTTAAAGTCTATATCCTTTTTGATCTTCCAAACCTGCAACCAAAATAAACAATTAGATGATCCCCCCTTTAGAGAACAAATGGTCTACATTAGACAAGTTCAATTTTAAATGAATGCACACGCAGCACATTTAAACGTCCCTTAGGGTTGAAAACCTGTTTGGTTCGTTCAAACATGGTGAACTAATAGACTTAGACACGAGCCGAAGTCAAACTTTTCCTAAATATGACAGAGTTTCCACTAAGAGTTGGCTTGACTGGACAAGGTTCCTCCAAACGGACAATCTGTCAACAGCTTCGCTAGTTGACTAATTCTGCACATCTTTCCTAAAAGGTGTTTTAGTAGTGGAACGACCATGAGTTTCACGCAATCACTCTTGTATGTGGAAGTGTGAATTTTTCAGAAGTGGAGTAATGTATGAACGGAATGACAATTATAAAACACATATAATAAAAATATAAACAACAATTAAAGGATTATCCAAAACAAAATAATTATGAAAGAAACAAAACAAAGAAAAAGCATTAGTCCGGTAATAAAATTAATAAAAGCAATAAATTAAACCCAATCATAGAAATCTTAATTGTTAGAATATAAGATCCCCAGTGGAGTCGCCATCCTATCGCACCCCACTAAATGGTGAGTTTCGACTTGGGGTAACTCACTTGAAGCTTGAATTTTGTAGTCGCCACCTAATAAATTTCCTAGGCGTATTAGGTCATCTAAAAGCATTTCTAACTAATTTAAAATATAACTCCGGATTTGGTCTACTAATCAAAGATTCAGATAAGTGTTCGAAATAACATAAAAGGAAGGGGTTAGGCACCTCCTAAGTTCCACTAAATGTGGTTCCCAACCGATTTCTATATTGAGTTTAACATATTGCTTAAAAAAGGATAAAAGCTAAATAAAATATGAGATGTAAAGTAAATAAGCAGTTATAATACATTTACATGAGTTATCTATAGTTGTTGCAAAAATAGCCACAAATTAAACATTTAAATAAATAACAGTAGGTTTTACTATCCTATTCGGATTAGAACCTGGCTTTTGTAAGGGACGATAGTTTCATAATCCACTATCAAATATATAGCTTGGGTAATTTTCATCATTTTCGAGGGGCTTAATTTATCCTTAACCACCATACCCTCTTTAAGTATTTGACTAAATCACTTTCTAATATTTTAAAACATCCTAAAAGATTTACTAGCGCCCCAACCTAAAGTCCCGAAGGCTTTTAGGACGCTACTTTAAATATCTAGACACCCTAAGTATATTAAGTGCCCCAATCTAGACTCAAACTAGCGTTGCAAGTAATAACGGTCACGCTGGATACAAGCAAACAAACACGTTAAATAAGTGTTATCAGTTAACAATAAGAGAAGTGAGCCTTCAAATTATATATGTCAAGAATCACGTTAAGTATCATGGTAAAGAGTTTCAGATTTGCAGAGACAAGCTAAATTTCAGTTTTAGCCACTTATAAAAATAATGTAAACAATCACATATTCAGAATATGTAATATTTACATAGATAAGCCACTTTTCAGTTTTAGCCACTTTCAACAAAATATACTTTTACGTTTTCAGAATATGTAATATGCAGAAAAAGTCCCATTTTCAGAAAATATTGCGGTTTTAGCCTATTTTATGAAATTTGCACAAAACAGCCCTTGATGCAATTTTAATATTAAAACCTGCCTTACTCACCTAAAATTTTAGATTTCAGCTACACATAAACATGCCAGCAGTTTCACTTTTAATTTTGCAGAAATAGTCACGTTTTCAAGCTGTATTATAATTTTGACGTTTTAAACACACAATAAACAAAGCGAGAGTTAGGAAAGGCCCCTGTTAGTTGATTTCAACCAGACTAAGCAGTGTACAAATGACTGCATATGTCTAACATCTCTCATGCACCTTACGGTGCTTAATCATATAAACCAATGGGAAATCCTAACAAATGCATAAAAGGGCCTAGGGGATGAACATATTAACACGTAAAAGAGGGAAAAAGGGAAAGACTGTGCCCTATGTACACTATTATGGACTGCTTTAATCCAGCTTTGTTCTTAGATTCAATTTGTAATGCCGAACCTTTCAGACCTTACAAACAATTCATTAACAATAGTCTTCAAACCTGCAATGGTGTTAAGATTGGTATGGCCCTTTGGCCATCCTATTTCCTGCACAAAAGGTTAGGAAAAAGGGCCAAGAAGAGGAAGGAAGATTATTAATCAAGGGAAGGAAGATTATTAATTTGGATAAAACTCAATGTCCAACGATTCGATCCGTGGTGGTAAAAAGATGATTGGGATAAGGAGAAGGGGTGTGCTGGAACGCTTTTACTTTCACTTTGTTTATTGTTTTGCAGGTACATTGGAAGCAATTCAAGAAGATGATTTGTGCTTGGTCAAGACACGTTGTTATGTTGTTATACTCATGTCTGTTGAGCACACAAGGCCTTGCAAAAATTCACACAAAAGGAGGCCTAACGCAGCGTGTTTTGTTCATAAAGTTCGTAGCTTTGCAGCTGGTTCGAGGGAGCTAATGCGACTGCTCTTCAATCTGTTTCAGCTGGTTCTTTGGAGCTTTATTGGGACACTTGGTTATGCTACATTTTTCATGTATTCTGAATATACAATGCCTTACAAAAAATCAATCAAAAGGAGGCTTCATTCAGCTTGTATTGCACAAGGATCTCGAAGATATGCGGCGTGTGGGATGGACATTTTTGGGTCGATTGTTTCATGTCCCTGGAACGTGTTTGTTCACTTGATTCTACTTCTTGGATGGAGCTTTATTTGTGATACTTCTCAGCTATTGGAACTTGTATTGAGGCTGGATATTTTTGCATCATCGTTGCTGAATTTTACAATACATCTGAAGGTCCCAGGTTCAGCTTCAGCATTGCCCATGCGACGCATGCTACACTGTTTTGGTTGGGTTTCTTGCGCTGAAATTAAACAGTGTTGTAGGACCATGGCACTGGGCGCTGTTTGCTGGTTGTTCATGGACTGCACACCTTGGGGCGACGCGAGGCAGGTCTCTATGTTGCGTCGTACAACTGCAAGTTCAATTGAGCAGCTAGGATATTTCAATAATGAAATTCAGCTAGGCTTCGTGATGTTCATTGTAGTTGATGATGTCAACACTGAATTATCTTGTTCTCTTTGGCAAGGAGTAGACAACGTACATGAGCTGAAGGTTATGTCAAGTAACCTGTTTGTTCCGTTGTTACTGAATTCAATGCTGGCCACAATTGTAACGTGTTTTGCTGCACATCTATGTTGTTGTTGGAGACACTGGACACAAAATTCAAGAATTACAAGACTTTACATTTGGTCGACTAACAATTTTAGCCTAGTAATCTTTTGTTCCGTTGTATTGTACTATTTTAATTTATTGTATTTGTCTTTACTGGTGGTATTAGCACTTTGTGCTCAACCCATTGAGATGAATATGATAGAGACGAATAGTGCACTTTATAGGCTAGGTTACATAGCATTAGTTTATACTTTATATTTTCTTGTAAGACTTTATTGTTTTTGTGTTCATTATTAATAAAATCAGCCGCTAAGCTACGAGCTTAGTGGTGTATTTGCCTAATATATATATATATATATATGAGCTCAAATAATACTAATTAAATATAAATAGTCACAGATAATTATTAAATGATGTCGTAATGCATTAAATTGCACAAATAGCATATGTATTTTAGAGAATAGCCTAAATGAATGCAATCATGTAATTATAATCACAGTTAAATAAATATTATATAAATAGGGAATTAATAATAGTATTACACATGTAAATGCATGCTACTTAATGCAGTTTTATTTGGAAAATTACTATTATCAATTTTAATTAAATATAGCCAAATTGCAAAAAATGGAGGAACAAAATTGGGTGTCAACACTATGTGCATGGAATCACGCCATGAAAATTTCTAATTATAAAACCGAAACCATACCGAATTAACCGAACCGAATTATATAAAACTGAACCGAACCGCATAAATTTTAGTATTTGGTATCAACATTTAAGTACGAATACCGAAATTTCGAATTTAAAAAATCCAAACCAAAATTTTGAACAGCCACCCCTACCTATCTTACACTCATTCCGATATTTATTTTGCAGTCTACAAGCTAGTTCAATTCATGCACTCCCCGACTGTTGTACACTAGCAAGCTGTCAAAAGACTTCTTTAATATCTTAAACATGCAATCACATATCGCTTATATATTAAGAAGTCATCATCTCTCTTACTCACAACATTTTCCGATGCTGATTGGGCAGGAAACTATGATGATTATATGTCCTCATCGACTTACATGATATTTTTTGGCTCAGCTCCAATTAGTTGGTCCTCTAAGAAACAACACACAGTTGCTAGATCATCTACTGAGGTAGAATATAAAGTGGTAGCAACAACAGTGGCAGAGCTAAATTGATTGTCTTTATCTTCTTCATGAATTATAATTAACACCGTTGTCCTGTCATTTATTGTGACAATATTGATGCAACATACCTCTGCAAAAATCCAATATTCCACAGCAGAATGATCATGTCGCGATTGACTTTTGCTTTGTTCGTGATCTGGTATCCAAAGGAGAAATCTATGTAAAACATCCACCTACAGGTGAACAACTAGTTTATTCGCTAACCAAACCACTACTAAAGAGATGGTTCTTTCAACAGCTGACCAGTATTGGACTTCGCTCATTGCATCCAATCTTGCGGGGGCATGATAAAGATTATCTTCATAGTCCTTCATGATTCACTCAATTAGGAGTTACTGCCAACTTAATCCTAGATACAATTAGTGTTTGAAATTTATATGTATACATGTTATGTTTACCTTTCAATGTTAACTTCTGTACATATGTATAAATTAAAAAATCACTATCAATGAAATATACAACTCGATATCTCTTCTTCACATCTAATCCTCTACTTAACTTCTTGCAGATTTAGTTCCAACTCGTTATCAAGTAATAATAATCTCTAATATGAACATCAAGGATTGCGGTAGGATGGATACGATCTTTCTACTCTTAATCAGAGGTATCAAGTTCGAGTCCTAGAGATGGAAAATCCCTATGAGGAGCACTTTCTCCTAAACAGACCTTACACGGTCTGAATCTTAATTAATCTAGGTTTCATTAAGCACAACGGACACTGGGTGAAAGACATTCTTCTATAACTTCTAACACTTTTTCTTATGGTCTTGTCTTTCCCTGACCATATATATCATATTTGATAGAGAAAATAACATATTTAGCCAAAATCAAGCTAGGTCCTACATTCAAATAGATACAAGGGCTCTTGAATAAAGATTAGCAAAAAATTACCTATATTAATATGTTTATAGAGATTTTTCCAAGTTTAACTGTTTTTTTCTAAGTACGTTTTGTGCCTATATTTTGGGATATGAATCATTACCCACATTCTCTTTCTTTATTAACTATCATCACATTATTATCACCTAAAAATCAGCTATTATTTATTCTTCATGTGTTTGATATCCAAGAATTGCAAAATATGTATCGTTTGTATATATTCTAGGTATATATTTTGTGTAAATTTTCATATATATTCTATGTATATCTTTATTATATATTCCGTCTGCATACTTGCTACAAAAGAAAAACTAAAACACCAAAAAAAAAACATACAATTAAAGTCATTCTATTCTACTGAAAACGGCGGCAACAATTTCTTTTTTCAGATATCTTCCTGATTAGAATATAGAAGTAAAAGTGAATTTTACCGGAGAAAGAAAGATTTGGAGGGAGGAGCCGGGGGCTGGGGTCGGTAAGGTTTGTTGACATCCAATTTTGTACCTCCTTTTCACAATTGTCCGTATCTAATTCAAAAAAATGCAATAGCAATTTTTCCAGACAAAAATTGCACTAGCCATCATGCAATGGTTATCGCCTTTGTCATCGATCCCCTATTCACATAGATACTCATTTCAATACATTCATATTGCATAATTACATCACTTGTGTCATTTTAAAGGGCAATTGCACAATCTGTGGCTATTTATATAATTTGTACACTTAATTACTCATTTTACAATTATCTATATTATCTAAATCTATCCCATATTTATTTAAAATTACTTATTATTTTTTTAAGTCGCCAATAGTATTCCCTACATTTTATTAACTATTTAAACATTTTTATTGACATTTTAAAGTTAATGTTCACTCTTCTATATGCATATTCACAATTTATACACTTTGTATATATTTATACACATGTACACTTAACACCCACAACTTCCCTCGCACTGCATATGTACTCACCTCACACTCGCACAAATGGCACTATCTTCTCCGTCCATTCCCTCAATCCAACGGCCAAACACATAACTTTCCTTTTTTGGTTATCCTTGAGCCCCCAAAACCCTAGGGCAAAAATTCATTTCCCCTTTCCCTTCAAAAAACACTGCCTCCCCCCTCTCTCTCCCCCCTCACGTAAACTCTAACGCATCCACTGTTCAAGGCCATTTTCGGCCAATTCCGCCGGTGAAATGACTAACAAAATACATATTCTTTCTCCCCACAGACTCCTCTACAAAACTCCTATGGTGATTTCATGAAAAGAAGAAGTTCATAACCGAACCTCCCCTCACCACTCGTCACTGTCATCGGAGCAACAGGAGGTCTGGTGAGTTGTTTTTAACCTGAAGCCAAGTCACATAAACACTAGCAAAATGGGAGGACTCCAAGTGTGCATGGGCAGAACGGGTCAAGGCCCGACTGGATTCGAAAAATACTCGGGTGTGTTCTTCTCCTTTTCTGTTTCTCATTGGTTTATTTTAAACCTTATCCGTGTTTATCCGTTTTAAAACCTGCACGCCTATGTTTTCCTTTAACTTAATGGAATCCCATGATTTGTATCGGCTAAAATAAGCAATTCATATTGCACCCAAGGGTGTGGTCTAGTGGTCAATGAAGTGAGATAGAACCCTGAGGTGTCAGGTTCAAATCCTAGTGGAGGTAAAAAAAATACTAGGTCTTTCTTCCCATCTATCCAAGCCTTGGTCGATAGAGTTACCTGGTACCTGTTGCTGGTGAGAGGTGACCGGTATCCGGTGGAATTAGTCGAGGTGACACCACCGTTATAAAAAAAAAAAAAAAAAAAAAAAGCAATTCATGTCTACAGTTTGAGTTAGTGCTTAAAAAATGCTTGTCTTTTAAACATGATATCACCCGGCTTTGTTGTTGTGTGTTGGGGCATCCAGAACTCGAATTCATAGTTAACACAGTCACAATGTGCATATTATATTGACACTTTAAAGCTTATTGCTCATTTTGTTTAAAGGATTTTGTTTAAAGGATCATTGAAGCATTTTAAAACTATGCTTAGCCCAGGTTTTTTTGGTCTAGAATTAGGATAAATTTGAAGTGGAGTGATCTGAGCATAAAAGAAAATTCTTTGGTTGACACAATGTGCACCTAGACCTCTCTATGTGACATATTCACAAGCTGAATCATTCGAATTTGAAACTGATAGTGATATCCTTTGAAGGCTGAAATTTAGCAAATATCTTTTACTCATGTGAATACGTTTAAGTCATGATATGTTGTGATCTTTCCCCTTTTTAAAAAAAAATTAATTAAAACTGGTAAGATGTCATTTTCTTTACCATGTTTAAGCAAGTTCAATGTGAATACTATGTTCCCCTTTTCTTTTTAATTTATTTGATTGACTGAAAATATATATCCTTTGTGATTTCTCTGGAATTTCAACAAAAAAGAAGAAAATAAATTGTGAGTGATTGGTTTTATTTATAGAAAGTATCAATTGTGATATTCTTTGTATTAAGGTAAAATTGAAAATTAATTTATTCCTTTCCTTTCGCTAGTTTTATTGATTTTATTTTCTTTACACCTTAATAATTTAAAACTTAAACTACACCCTATATAACACCTATATAAACCAGCCCCTCCTCCCGTTTAAAGACACACGGATACAAGCTGAAAATTACAGAAAAAACAAAAATCTTTCTTTCTCTAAAAAAGTCTCTGGTGACATTCACTTTCTGGGGATTGATCTTGAGTGTCGATTCATGTGGTTCTCATGTCGACTCATTTGGATCCGTGATGGCACCTAACCGATATTGCCTAGGCGAACCAACAGAAACAAAAATGCGGAAATAAAATGAAAGAAGAGAAACATGATGAAATATATATATATATATATATATATATATATATATATATATATATATATATATATATATATATATATATAAAATTGGAATCCAAAAGAAGGTAGACACCCCTGTCTACTATACCCAACAAACACCAATGGAGCATCTATAGAGTGACTCAATCGAAATAAAATACAACAGAAGTGAAGTGGAGTCTATCTCTATACAACACTGGCGGTACGCCACCGTGGACTGTACGGTTGGCTCACCTCAACAAAATAATACAGCAGCCTCGAACGGTCGCTACTGTCTCAATGGCTATCTAGAAGAAGTACCTGCACATGTGGCAGAGTAAGTTATGAGCCGAAGCCTAGTAAGATCACTGACAGGCCCGCTAAATCACCCTTGCGGGACAAGTCGCAAACATGCATCGCAAGCAACTAAGCACGTCGTTTCTACGTAAATAAATAGCGCAGTCGCACATATTCACAATATAATTATCCAAGTATATATAATTATATATATATATATATATATATATATATATATATATATATATATATATATATATATATATATATATATATATCCATACGTATGTACCTATGTACATACAGATAGCATATGTCACATACACATTAAGTAAGCCAGTAGTCTCAGAATATCATACACAAGTCAAAGAGGATTATGCCCACCCAACGTAAGGCCTAGATCAATCAAACAGTGGTTTGGAGGTCCAATCTCTACTCCCACGCCGACTAACCTAAACCTACGGTAGGCTAGCAACACCGCCAACGGACATAGGCAACAATACATTCATCACTCAATATCAGCACGCACCCCGTGCGGCTCCGTCTATAGGCCATAACGCCATTGTCAACATAAACAACATACCAGTGACCCGTAGTCACTGTCTCAATCATAAGGAGGTAGACCAATGACCCGTAGTCACTGTCTCAATCATAAGGAGGTAGACCAATGACCCGTAGTCATTGTCTCATCTCATCTATATACGACCACACCACACCCCCTGTCAAGTGTGTCGTGTCTCAACAATCTAGTGACCACACCACACCCCCTGTCAAGTGTGTCACATCTCAAATATCTAGTGACCACACCACACCCCCTGTCAAGTGTGTCACATCTCAATAATCAAGTGTCCACACCACACCCCCTGTCAAGTGTGACACATCTCATAGTATATGCGACACCACACCCCCTGTCAAGTGTCCCTCTAACAGTATTAATATCCACGACATTAACAATAACAGAAATAATAACAGAAATATTAATAACGATAATATTACACAGTCACTGTAACCAAGATTGGTTATGCTAGCTCAATGTAAAGCGGAGGTTAACCCGACGACGGTTTGGAGGTACAATCCCTACTCCCGTGTCGTCTAACCAAAGGTTACGAGGAGTCAGCACTACACAACCCGTCATGATAACCATACAAGTACTAAATTAGTACATAAGCCGGCAGAAACCTCGGCAAGACATAATCAATGATATGCCGGCAACATCCTCGGCCATATCCCCAGGTCCTTGCTATCTAATCATGACATAGCAAGCAATCCCACAATATAAGTCATCGCTATCTCAATGTAGCGTCTAGACCGGCACATACCTCGGTCAACTCATGTACTCACTATTTATGATCAAATAATAGTAAGCAATCCCACAATATAATTAATCGCTATCTCAATATAGCGTCTAGACCGGCACTTACCTCGGTCAACTCATGTCTTTACTATTCATATTTAATTAATAGTAATATACCTAGCCAACGCTAGTCAATTCATATTTAACACATAGCCCTAAGCTAATCACATAAGAATACCCGAAGCGTACTAGCATGCTGGACGTATCCACAAGCAAAGTAGAGGTCAAGTCTCACTTACCTCGAATTCCGGTTCAAAGCTAGGAAGCAAATCTCCTTTCATGCTCTCCTTGTCCTCGGGGAACTTTCCTCTAAGTCTATCAAGACAATATAGCACTCATTAGTGCTCAATTATAAGCAATTAAGCTTCTAAGCATTTTAGGGTAAAATTACCAAAATACCCTCGGGTGGGACCGAGCCCAAAATTAATAAAATATACATTTCCGGACTTCCCACACTCCCGTGAGTCCAAATATGCAATTAGATTTCTCATACGAGCCTTGCTCGTTGATTTTCCCCAAATCTTAAAATTTAGGATTCTAACTCATTTCCTATGAATCAAGCTTTGATTCTTATGATATATGATATGAAATGAGTTATGGAGGCTTACCTTATGATTATACATGTTTTGAACCTTCCAAAATCGCCTCCAAATCGTCTCCTTTGAATAAAAATTCGGTTTCCCGAAATCTGTTCCGAAATGACCCCTTTTATAGCAGTTTTTACCACTGTAACAGCCTCTGTTCCAATAACCATAACTTTTGATAGGAATATTCAAATGACCTGAAACAAGAACCATTAGAACCACAACTCAAAGGGCTATAACTTTCATGTTTTGAGTTTTTCCTAATTCCTTACAGATTGGCCGGAAAAATGCCATATTTCCGGCTGCTCGCAACAGAAACAGTAGCAGAAAACAGCAGAAAAATCCGAACTGTTTTGGGTCCAAACGGGACCCTACGAAGCTCGGAATGACCCCAAATTTTGCACACAAGTCATAAAATACTTATGTGACATGCTCGTCAAGACGGAACTAAATTTGGACCTCCAGAACTCAAAAAGTGGGTCCCACGGCAAAGGTTCAATTTTCGACTTTCGCCAAAATAGCGAAATTTAACCAAACGACCTCGGAATCTAATTCCGAAAGTTTCTACAAGTCACAAATGACTATACGAACCTAACGGAACTTTCAGATCTCTCATCGGAGCTCATTTGCTCAAATCGAGCTCGGAAACCTCTTTTATTTCTTTTAAACTTTCGAAACGGGGACTTTATCAAAAGTCCTATCAAACGAGGTCCGTTTTCAATTTTGAAGGTTGCTACATATCATAAATGACGAGACGGACCTAACGGTGAGCTCGGATTTTCCATCGGGGTTCGTCTACTCAAAACGACCTATCGAAACCCCAAATTCCTTTCCGGAATTTCATAAACGGATCCTTTTCTCGAAAACCTATCAAACGGACTCCGTTTCGACTCAGATTTCACAGACGGGTCATAAATGACCTAACGGAGCTTTTGGGACTGTCGACATGCAAATCGAGGTCCCGGATCCCGTAACGACTATTTGAGGGTCGTTACATTCTCCCCCACTTAGACTCTCGGCCGTCCTCGGACGAGCCTAAGTCTAAGGTAGGATCCACACACTAGCCACGGAGCTGGCAAGGATTTCGAGGACCCCTCGGTACCACCCGAAATCAATAAAACTTAAAAATGCAAATTCAGGCTTAGAAAATATAAGGATTTCATACCTGAATCATCGAACAAGCGCGGATGCCTCTCACGCATCTCGGACTCAAGCTCCCAAGTGGCCTCGGCAATGGAGTGATGCCCCCACTGAACTCTCACAAGCGGGATCACCTTCGATCTCATCTTACGGACCTCTCTAGCCACAATAGCAATAGGCTCCTCCGAATAAGCTAAGTCGCCATCTACCTCCACGGAAGCCATATCGATCACATGAGACAGATCGTGAACATACTTCCGGAGCATGGACACATGGAACACCGGATGAATAGACAGAGAGGGAGGCAAAGCCAGTCTATAAGCAACGGCGCCAACGAGCTCCAATATCTCAAAAGGCCCAAATGAACCTAGGACTGAGCTTGCCTTTCTTCCCAAATTTCATAACACCCTTCATGGGCGACACTCTAAGGAATACCCGGTCCCCAACCATGAACTCAAGATCTCTCCGCCTCCGATCTGCATACGATATCTGCCGGCTTTGAGCCGTGCGGAGTCGATCCTGAATAACCCGAACCTTATCTAAGGTCTGCTGCACCAAATCGGGCCCCAACACCTGGACCTCACCAGACTCGAACCAACCGATAGGCGAGCGACATCTCCGACCATACAATGCCTCAAACGGAGCCATCTGGATAGAAGCCTGATAGCTATTATTATACTCAAACTCTGCTAGCGGCAAATGGCTATCCCAATGGCCTCCAAAATCAATAGCACACGCCCTCAACATATCCTCGAGGATCTGAATGGTCCGCTCAGACTGGCCATCAGTCTGCGGGTGAAATGCAGTGCTGAGATCGACCCGAGTACCCAGCTCTCTCTGAAAAGATCTCCAAAACTGAGCTGTGAACTGAGCACCTCCGTCAGAAATGATAGAAACAGGAGCACCATGCAATCTCACAATCTGCTCAATGAAGATACGAGCCAGACGCTCCGAGGTATAAGTAGTCCTCACTGGAATGAAGTGAGCCGACTTCGTCAGTCGATCAACTACTACCCACACCGAATCATGCTTACGCACGGTCAGCGGCAAACCAACTACGAAATCCATAGTGATCTGCTCCCACTTCCACTCGGGAATGGGCATAGACTGGGTCACCCCGGCTGGCCTCCGGTGCTCATACTTCACCTGCTGGCAATTCAAACACCGAGATACATAATCAGCAACATCGCTCTTCATCCCTTTGCACCAATACAGCTCTCGAAGATCATGATACATCTTTGCAGTACCCGGATGAATGGAATATCTCGAACTGTGAGCCTCTGCCAAAATCATCTGCCTCATCTCCACAATGGCTGGAACAGAAACCCGGCCGTTAAGCCGCAAGGCACCATCATCACCAATCACGAACGAGGACACTCCCCCACTCAGGACCCTGTCCCGGAGATCTCTCAGATAAGGATCCTCGAACTGCCTTTCCCGAATCTGGGAAGCTAGAGACGACTGCAACCCCACATATGCAAGCACCCGGCCTGGAACAGAATCATCAAACCGAACGCCACTAATGGACAAAACCTGCAACTCACGAGCCAACGGCCTCATATCAGCATCAAGATAGGCAAGGCTACCCATGGACTTCCTACTCAAAGGCGTCGGCTACAACGCTAAATTTCCCGAAATGATAGCGAATAGAAAATATTATAATCCCTCCAAATAATTCTGGGTCCATCACGCTACCGCTGCGCTACTCTGATCCCGCCTTCAATACCGATAGCCACTGACTCGACATGGAAACCCAGTGTCGCATGACAGGATACCAATAAATCAATATCCCTAATGACGTCAAATCCGTCATATCTAAAACCAGCGAGTCTACTAGGGACTCTACACCGCATATAAGAACATAAGCGCTGCCAATAACCCTTATTCATACATATAAAATCTCCCGATAGATATACCATCCATTCAAGGATCATCAAATAAGGGCAAATCCAATCCTTGCCCTAATAAGGGCAAACCCAGGCGATAGATATAAATAAGCAAAACCCCGGGTTAAATAAACAACGGCACTGCGACCACAAATAGAATGCATACTTGCAATATCATCAGTAGGTGCCTCGGCACCCTGCCTGGTCATAGCATAGCCTGCACCGCTCCTCCTGAACCCTGGCATGGGCATGCTCCAAGCGCCTGGCAGTATCCACTACCTTGCGATAAGTCATGCCAATCGCAACTGTGGTGACAGCAAACTGCAACAGAGGGTTAAGACCCTCAATAAATCTCAACACCCTGTCCCTCTCGAGTGCCACCATAGCTGGCGCATAACGGGACAGCTCCAAGAACCTGGTGTCATAGGCAGACACCGACATGCTTCTCCGCTGCAACCTCTAAAAATCTTCTCACACTCCTGAAGAAAATGATGGGCAGAACAAGTGGCAGATGTGCCATCAAACTGAGGAGGCCTGATCTTCATAAAAGACTCAATCCTCCAAGCTACCTCCTCGGTACCCATAACCGGAATAGGAATAGCGGAACCCGGCTGAACAACATGACCCATATCCGGAGTAGCCTCATAGGTCGGCGTACTCATAACTGGAGTGGTCGGCTGAGGTGCCGATACAGGTACTGCAGCATCCCTACTAGCGGGGGCCCGATGGCTGGCCATGCCCACTAGTCTCATATACTCCTCTGAATAAATCACAACTGCGCCCGACACGATAGTAGGCAAAGATGGAAGTGGAACAGGTGCTGATGGTGTCGCTGCAGACACCGGAGGAATAGCTGTGTCCTGCCTAACAGTTGGCGGACGACCTTTCCAGGCATTAGTAGGGGCTCGCATCTGTGCTGGTGCTGATGTACCAGCCTACGCTCCCTGAGCGGCTACCCTGGCAGAAGATGACCTCGTCTTCCTCATCTCAGCAGATATACGAAGGAAAAAAAAAGGTCAGCACCCGTACACTACATCGCACGACAGAGATGAAACGAAGGGAAACATTTTCCTAACATGACCTTGTAGCCTCTCGCTCATAAGTATGGTGCACAACATACCCATAAGCAAGACTCTACTCAGACACTGCTCCATTGACTCCTAGGACTCGACTTAGAACCTAGAGCTCTGATACCAAACTGTCACGACCCAAAATCTGGATCCGTGATGGCACCTAAACGATATTGCCTAGGCGAACCAACAGAAACAAAAATGCGGAAATAAACTGAAAGAAGAGAAACATGATGAAATATATATATATATAAAATTGGAATCCAAAAAAAGGTAGACACCCCTGTCTACTATACCCAACAAACACCAATGGAGCATCTATAGAGTGACTCAATCGAAATAAAATACAACAGAAGTGAAGTGGAGTCTATCTCTATACAACACTGGCGGTACGCCACCGTGGACTGTACGGTTGGCTCACCTCAACAAAATAATACAGCAGCCTCGAACTGTCGCTACTGTCTCGATGGCTATCTAGAAGAAGTACCTGCACATGTGGCAGAGTAAGTTATGAGCCGAAGCCCAGTAAGATCACTGACAGGCCCGCTAAATCACCCTTGCGGGACAAGTCGCAAACATGCATCGCAAGCAACTAAGCACGTCGTTTCTACGTAAATAAATAGCGCAGTCACACATATTCACAATATAATTATCTAAGTATATATAATTATATATATATATATATATATATATATATATATATATATCCATACGTATGTACCTATGTACATACAGATAGCATATGTCACATACACATTAAGTAAGCTAGTAGTCTCAGAATATCATACACAAGTCAAAGAGGATTATGCCCACCCAACATAAGGCCTAGATCAATCAAACAGTGGTTTGGAGGTCCAATCTCTACTCCCACGCCGATTAACCTAAACCTACGGTAGGCTAGCAACACCGCCAACGGACGTAGGCAACAACACATTCATCACTCAATATCAGCACGCACCCTGTGCGGCTCCGTCTATAGGCCATAACGCCATTGTCAACATAAACAACATACCAGTGACCCGTAGTCACTGTCTCAATCATAAGGAGGTAGACCAATGACCCGTAGTCATTGTCTCATCTCATCTATATACGACCACACCACACCCCCTGTCAAGTGTGTCGTGTCTCAACAATCTAGTGACCACACCACACCCCCTGTCAAGTGTGTCACATCTCAAATATCTAGTGACCACACCACACCCCCTGTCAAGTGTGTCACATCTCAATAATCAAGTGTCCACACCACACCCCCTGTCAAGTGTGACACATCTCATAGTATATGCGACACCACACCCCCTGTCAAGTGTCCCTCTAACAGTATTAATATCCACGACATTAACAATAACAGAAATAATAACAGAAATATTAATAACGATAATATTACACAGTCACTGTAACCAAGATTGGTTATGCTAGCTCAATGTAAAGCGGAGGTTAACCCGACGACGGTTTGGAGGTACAATCCCTACTCCCGTGTCGTCTAACCAAAGGTTACGAGGAGTCAGCACTACACAACCCGTTATGATAACCATACAAGTACCAAATTAGTACATAAGCCGGCAGAAACCTCGGCAAGACATAATCAATGATATGCCGGCAACATCCTCGGCCATATCCCCAGGTCCTTGCTATCTAATCATGACATAGCAAGCAATCCCACAATATAAGTCATCGCTATCTCAATGTAGCGTCTAGACCGGCACATACCTCGGTCAACTCATGTACTCACTATTTATGATCAAATAATAGTAAGCAATCCCACAATATAATTAATCGCTATCTCAATATAGCGTCTAGACCGGCACATACCTCGGTCAACTCATGTCTTTACTATTCATATTTAATTAATAGTAATATACCTAGCCAACGCTAGTCAATTCATATTTAACACATAGCCCTAAGCTAATCACATAAGAATACCCGAAGCGTACTAGCATGCTGGACGTATCCACAAGCAAAGTAGAGGTCAAGTCTCACTTACCTCGAATTCCGGTTCAAAGCTAGGAAGCAAATCTCCTTTCATGCTCTCCTTGTCCTCGGGAACTTTCCTCTAAGTCTATCAAGACAATATAGCACTCATTAGTGCTCAATTATAAGCAATTAAGCTTCTAAGCATTTAAGGGTAAAATTACCAAAATACCCTCGGGTGGGACCGAGCCCAAAATTAATAAAATATACATTTCCGGACTTCCCACGCTCCCGTGAGTCTAAATATGCAATTAGATTTCTCATACGAGCCTTGCTCGTTGATTTTCCCCAAATCTTAAAATTTAGGATTCTAACTCATTTCCTATGAATCAAGCTTTGATTCTCATGATATATGATATGAAATGAGTTATGGAGGCTTACCTTATGATTATACACGTTTTGAACCTTCCAAAATCGCCTCCAAATCGCCTCCTTTGAATAAAAATTCGGTTTCCCGAAATCTGTCCCGAAATGACCTCTTTTATAGCAGTTTTTACCACTGTAATAGCTTCTGTTCCAATAATCGTAACTTTTGATAGGAATATCCAAATTACCTGAAACTGGTGCCATTAGAACCACAACTCAAAGGGCTACAACTTTCATGTTTTGAGTCTTTCCTAATTCCTTACGGATTGGCCGGAAAAATGCCATATTTCCGGCTGCTCGCAACAGAAACAGTAGCAGAAAACAGCAGAAAAATCCGAACTGTTTTGGGTCCAAACGGGACCCTACGAAGCTCGGAATGACCCCAAAATTTGCACACAAGTCATAAAATACTTGTGTGACATGCTCGTCAAGACGGAACTCAATTTGGACCTCCAGAACTCAAAAAGTGGGTCCCACGGCAAAGGTTCAATTTTCGACTTTCGCCAAAATAGCGAAATTTAACCAAAATACCTCGAAATCCAATTCCGAAAGTTGCTACAAGTCACAAATGACTATACAAACCTAACGGAACTTTCGAATCTCTCATCGGAGCTCATTTGATCAAATCGAGCTCGGAAACCTCTTTTAACTCTTTTAAACTTCCGAAACGGGGACTTTATCAAAAGTCCTATCAAACGAGGTCCGTTTTCAATTTTGAAGGTTGCTACATATCATAAATGACGAGACGGACCTAACGGTGCACTCGGATTTTCCATCGGGGTTCGTTTACTCAAAACGACCTATCGAAACCCCAAATTCCTTTCCGGAATTTCATAAACGGATCCTTTTCTCGAAAACCTATCAAACAGACTCCGTTTCGACTCAGATTTCACAGACGGGTCATAAATGACCTAACGGAGCTTTTGGAACTGTCGACACAAAAATTGAGGTCTCGGATCTCGTAACGACTATTTGAGAGTCGTTACATATATTGAGGGATTTACCCCTGAAACCCCATCACCCTTGGTGTATATACTGTGTGTTGTCTATGTCTGTTTAGGCCTTTGTTGGCCACTGCTAACATTGTGTGCAGGGCTATTTTGGATAGTCTTAATAGACTATACCATAGTTCTATTTGACAGGAATTAAGGTTTTGCTTGGCAAAGCTGAATGTGAGTACTAACGCTCTTATGCAGGGAAGATAGTCTATTGTCTTAGGCTTTGAATAACATGTGCACAAAAAGCACATTCTTTCACTATTTGTTAGGACATTTTTGTTTGTATATATGTATGGCAGCGGTATTTGCTGCCTCACCATGGCAACCCAGGAGCCTTTCTTAACCTTTACTCTCTATGTGTATGCATCATCATTCTAAAACAGAAGTTTGCATGTTAGAGTTAAGGAAACATAATGTTTAAAGGTATGAGATAATGTATTTGTGTTAACGTATAGCAATTTTAAGCGAGTACCATTTGAAATCTGAAAATTTTGTTGAGCAGAGATCATTTACGCAATTTTGCCTAAACTGAAACTGTTTCTGCAAATCTAAAGCGGTCCATTTTCTGCAGGCCTGATTTTTGTAACATGAGCCTCTTTTATGTTAAACTTATTTTTAAAGCAAGTTTAGTTCTCTTATACACTAATTAATAGTGTGTAGGGAAATATAAACTTTGGGGGTCAAGTTATACAATCTAACTATATCTATATCTATAAATAAGTCACCTAACATGTCTTGGATGAGGTCGCTTGGAAAAGGCGAGTATATATATATATATATATATATATATATATATATATATATATATATATATATATATATATATTGTATGAGCGTGTGCCCTTATATGCATTTAACTTTTTTGTGTATCCTTCTCTCGAAAATTAAAACTGTCTTTACATACAAAAACTTTCACCGCATGCCCTCCATAAGGAGTGGTTTTAAAAAACTGCCCGCGCTAAGAAATGTTTTAGCAAAATGCCTTTATTTAGTCGAGAGCTAAGACTTCAAGGCAAAAATTTTGTAAGTTTTGGCAATGGCTATACTTCAAGGACAAGTGTTGTTTTGCCAATATTACAAGTTATATGGCGAGAGTGCAGGAAAAACTGGAAGGGGCAAGTAATTGCCAAGACTTACGACGAAGTGCGGAAAATGTTGCCTTTTGTCAACACTTGCCGTTCAAGTGTTGGCAAATCGAGCAGGGGTCAATGGCAAGTCTTTCCTTTTTGCCAAGACTTACGGCCAAGTGCGGCAAGCATTGCCTATTACCAATACTTGAAGGGATAATCATTGAAAAGCGGAAAAATATAAAGGCAACTCTTGGTCCCGAATTTTTTCATTAAATCTTAGCGGGGGCATTTTTGCAAACTATCTGTTAGCGCGGGCAAAAATGCAAACCATTGCTTCCCGTGTCATAATTTTGCAAATGAGCCCTTTATATATAAAAGTATTTTGACGTGGCCCCAAAACAATAGTCGCTTGCAAAAAGGTGCTTGACAATTAATGCCAAAATATTCTCGTAAACGACTAACATCTCATATATGCGATAATTTTTATTTGTTCCTTTCGTTTAAATTATCGAGTAATTTTTGGAGTTTTTAAACTTCTCCACTTCACTGTTTTGAACCCCTTTGGGAAAATCAGTGATGTACCAAAATATCCTCAGATCGAGATGTTATTACGCTTTTAGCGTTCACTAGAAATTAAATGGTTAAACCAAGGCTAAAATTGCAACTAGGCAGCAGTTTTAAGCTGTTTGTGCAAATATTAGAATTTATTTAAGAGGTTTTTACCTAAAAGTACAAATTTTAGAAGTTACTTAGAAATATTGTAGCAAAATTCTCCATATAGAGGGAAAGAAAAGTTAATTACAAAGCATAGCAAAAACATAGGAATATTTTTCTATAGCATAGGAAAACATTACATTCTTCCTTCCATTTTCCCCCATTTCACTTTTGCTCCCACCATTTTCCCAATTTCACTTTTACTTATCCCATTTCCCTCAATTTCACTTTTTCTCCTCCCATCTTCAATCACCTCGTATCTCGTTATATCTCACAACATTTCTCAACTACCAACCACATCATATCTTGTTGTTCAGTACTGTATCTCAACTGTTTTCGCACTGTTTCAGGTTGTTTCAACACTGTATCTAACTGTTTCTGCACCGCTTCAAGTTGTTTTACACCGTATCTAACTATTTCTAAATTATTTCAGCATTGTTTCACCTCGTTTGTGCATTGTTTCTCACTGTTTCTAAGCTATTTTCACCTTATTTGTGTTCTTTCATATTATTTTTTACATTTTATTTCAGACTTTTTCACTAGCATTTGTAGACTGTTTCAACGCTGTATCTGTACTATTTTTAGTCTGTATCGAACTATATCTAACTATTTTTGCACCGTTTCAGGTTGTTTCAACACTATATCTAATTGTTTCTGCACCATTTTAGTTTGCTTCAGTACTGTATCTAACTGTTTCTGCTTGTTTCAGCATTGTATCTAACTGTTTCTACATCGTTTTAGGTTGTTTCAACACTGTATCTAATTGCTAGATACAGTTAATTAACGACTTAATTAAATATAGTAAACCTTAATTAATTTCTTAAAGAATATTATATGTAAATAATCATGTATTTTGTATGGATGTCTAAGATGTTGTTTGGGTGCACATGTATTTCAGTAGCGTACTAAAAAGACCTATAACGTGTCGTATAACCAAAGCTAAAGCCAAGAGATTTGTTAACTAATTCTATTAATTCAAAAAACGAAACACCAGTAGACGAAAAGGGAAGGAGCGACTACGTGGCAGGTTTTCCAAAAGAGGCTCCAACAACCCTTGCTGGCGTCGTTGCTACTTCCACTGCCAAACTCTTTTTTTTCCGATCAAAAAACGTGTACGAAGGATGTTTGAAATGAAGGAACATAAATCGTGATATCGGGGTTTTGGCTATGGCATTTTCCGGCTAAGCTTCGCCATCGCCGGTGTAACCCCTCCCTCCCAATGGTCTCTCTAGTTCCCGATCTTTCTTTGTTTTGATCTTTTGATCCGTTTCACCCCCTGTTTCTTCGTTTTGGTGGTCTCTGGTGAACACGCCGGTAGTGGACGGCAGGAGGTAAGGTGACGGCGGTGGATGGCGGGAGGTGAGGTGACGGCGGTGGCGGTTGGGGGAACATAGTGGGAATTTTTGGGTTTAATTGGTAGAAGTGAGTGAAGGGAGGAGAGTAGGGGTGGTTGCTTTGATTTTGACTTTTTCCTTTTTTGATTTGTATTTGATAGTTGTAAAATGTGCTTAAAAAATATCGCTATGTATTTTAATTTGAAAAATATTGCTATTTTTACGTAATTTAGGAGTATAAGTTTGTATAGACGTGTAAAACCTCTTTATTAAACTCTCTGCCGGTAACAGCAAGCCTAACGTGAATCGATTTGCATAGAACGTCTCTTTTGACAACTAATCCTGGTCTTTTAGCCTGAAATTTGAAGGATTAGAAAATTGCTAAGTGTGATTTCTGCCATTAGCTTTAACTGACCAATTCTTTTATTGTGACCTTAGTCTATATTTGTTTTAAAATCTTTGCATGTTTAAACTTATTGACAAGCTTGGCTTAAAAATCCAAAAAAAAATATAATTCGGTCGGGAGCTACTTTTGGTGGGACTTGGGAAGTGCCTAATACTTTCTTTCCGAGTCATAAGGGCTTCTTACCTTAGAATCTCTATTAGTCTGACTCCCAGAGTTGATATATGACCTTATACAGTTTAGGTAACCTGATACACCTTTAGAAGATATTAGGTGGCGACTCCAAAACCGACTCAACCTAGCCACCTAGTCGAACCCAATCTTTGACTCAATCCAAGTTTTTTTTTAAAAAAGGGGTGCGACAAGTTTAATCGCATTAAAACTCGCTGAGATGTGATAGAGAGAAGAGATGCATATGAGATGGAATTAGCTTTTAATTTCTTTTACTTTACCGTGTATCAAATAAGTTGAGTGCTGATATCATGCAGATAATTAAGGAAAAATAGGCACATAATGGGGTAAGTGTTTAATTAAATAAATAGCTATTAAAAGTGAAATACCTAAGAATAAATATCTAGAAATAAAAGAAGAATTTGTTTAATTTGTATTTCAGACTCTTATAAATATTTATGCCATGTAATTTCTCTTATTTTATACTCCAATCATCATTTCCGTTTAAAAAAGCCACTAGGTTCCTTTTTTGATTCATGAAAAAGTAACATAAAAAGAAACAAAGATGGTTGCTTAATCAAAAAGTGAGGCAAAGAAGCAGAAAGATGGCAGAAAAAAGAAAAGAAAGAAAAATATGGAAATTAAGTTTTTTTTTTTTAAATGAGGTTTTTTAAGACTGATAATTAAATAGGAGAATTATTAAGCTCCCGTTTGTTTATAAAACTTAGGAGCATTTTTTAGAAATTTTTTTGAGAAAAATTTGTTTGTTTATAAAACTTGGCCAAATTTTGAAACCAAGATTTCAAAGTCCCTAAAAAATGATCAACTAGTTTTTGGGAGTGTGACGCCCTAAAAAATTTTACGAAAATTATTTTGTTTTAAAGATTGTGACTGGTGTGTAAAGGTACAAAGAATTATGAGAGTCGGAGTCGCCACATGAAAAGTTCAAAGGTGTGCGAAGTCATCAAAAGATGTACCTTTGGAACACCAATGACTCATCAGTGGTCTGCATCAGAGTTCTAGGTGAGGATTTCAGTTGACTCTTGCGAAGGTATTAGGCACCCTCGAGTCCTGTGCCGAACACAGTTGCTTTATTGTCGAGTTTTAATTTATTAAACATGGTTGTTATATATTTTTGTTGTTCGTTTAAAGTCATCATTTGATTGTTTAACAAAAAGATTGTATCAAGTCACCCGCTGACTAAACATTAATATAACTTTATACTAAGTAACACGTAGGGTATATCTTAAAACAAATCGACTTCAACGGTTTCATTGCCTAATAAGCAGATCACAAATCATACTTATCATAATTAATTTGCCTAATCACGTGCTATCGCGTCTTTCCAACTTTACAGTGAACTTGTCAATTTCAAAAGAATATGTCATTTTAATGAACCACGAAAAGAAAAGACTAATTTACTAAATAATGGACCATTTGTTAAAGAAGTGGGTTGTTTCTCAAATTTAGTTAAAAGTAGTAACTGTCTTTTTTGAGAGGTGACAATTTATTAAAGGAGTTGGATGCTTACTTACATAAAAGGTTTAACCAATTAAGAATCCATCGCCTATTCCTTAATCTGACATTTATTAAAGTGGGCTTTGACATTTGCAAAAATAAACTTATTGGCCATACGTCAATTTCCTCGTTTTCATAACAAAAGATTTACATAAATTCGATATTGTCTACATCTTACGGAAAACAAATGTTACAACATACCTTTTCAGAAATCTGACATTTGTAACAAAACCCTAAATTTGCCGACTTTGTTACGCATCTGTCCCAATTTGCAAAAACTGCACTAAGTGGTTATTTTTCAAGATAGTCCAGATATACATGCTGAAATTTTTAACCATAGCAGATGTGAAATTCTACATCTACTTTCAACCAATTTTTTTCCATATATATATATATGTATAAAAATATGAAAATGACTAACATTTTATTTTTATTTTTACACAACTCCAAAGTCATCAAGATACTAACACAACAATCACATAAAGCATAATATTAGACTATAAGCAGGTCGATTTCATTTTATATTTGCATGGAAAAAATGATACAAGGTTCAAGTGTTACAAAATATTGCTCATAAACTACAATACTTCAACTTTTTTGCTTGTTTCTGTGTGTTAATTACCACAGCATGACTACACACTTAAGAGAATATAAATGCAAGTAAAGGCACTTTTTAAGGCTGGTTGAGCCACTTAAAGCACAAATAACAGTAAACAAAATACAAGATAGGAGGAAATATTTACCTAGTACGCCAAATACCTCAAGCCAAACAGCAATCAAACAACAAATGACTAGCAACTTAGACAGCCTCTTTTGAACCTTTAGCTTTCTATTTTAACACCAAGATATATTCCCCAAAGACGTTTACGGTAAAGATCTTTGGGTTCTATATCTTTACACTCAAAAGACTCACTTTTTACTGTTCCTTTGCTGAAATTTTAGATTTTGTTCTTGGTCTGTTCTCTCTAGTTTTTCAGCTTTTAGTTGTTGTCTAAATGAGGTAAAAAGACTTGCTATTTAGAGCAAAAAGTACACGAAAAATGGGGAGGTAGTGGGGATGAAGTCACCCTTACTTGAGTATGTCCCCTATCCCCTTTTTAAAGCTGTCTTGAGAAATGTACAAGCCACCCTAAAACTTTTCAAAAAGTTGAAAATGCAAGTTGTTACTTAAAGTGACAAACCATGGGCTGGACGAAAAGAGCATTGGGCTTATTGGGCTCAAACTTACTAAAGCAAAGCCAAACACCCTTCATTTTAAGCTAGCAGACCTGTATATTAACTATAACAGCCCAAAAAACTATACTTAAACTCACGTATTGGACCTCAATCAAGTCCCAGCTTGACTCTGGTCCAAAAGCAGATGGATTTAAGTCCAAAACTCATAAAAAATAATTTCAACAAGCTTCATACTTGAACAAGAACTTCACACCAGTGATCAATTACAAAAATCACCTTATATTCTAGATAGATGTAACAACATAAACCCTACACTTCGTGCTCTAAGTAAGTAATACAGCAACAGAACACGAAGTAAGTGATATAGCAACAGAACACTAAAAAAAACTCTGGACATGAAACAACGAATGGACATATGATTTCTTGGACAACATAATAGACCATTTTCATGTCGAAACATACTGAAACAAACGTGTGAATCAGACCACCTCAATTGCCAACTTCAATCTTAAAACTAACCACAAGTTTTAAAACACTGAATTTTCGATATTTACACACACTTCTCACAATCACACGCTGAACTAACATGTTATAAACCAACAAACTTAATGCTAAAACTAATGACTTGTGACTAATGGAAGTTCATTCTTGGACAGTAGCAGTACCAAACATATACATATGAGACGAGCTTATCAATTTCATGTTTTGACAGAAAACCACTAAATAGAACCTTCAACAACTCACACAAGTTCCAATAACCTCTCACGTTTCGTGTACTCTATCACACGAACAAACGCTAGTCAATTCATATTTCTATATAAGCGAGACAATAACAGTTTCCATCTCAAAAGAATTCAAACAATTTATACAACAAAACTTGTGAGCATACACATCCATTCAAAACTCAACATTAGACTATATCATGAATTTATTCTACAAGCTAAATACTACAAGTGAACAACAAAAGAAACTACTATCAGTTATAAACACGAACCATAACTAAGCAACACGCTAACGGATTCTACAAGCAAAGGTTAACGCTAAAATATTTTCGCCTGAAACGCTAGTGACTTACACAAGCACAAAAAATAAAGAACATTGAGAGGATTTGGTTAAGCCTAACTACTGCCGAAAATACTGCCACTGTTTATGCCGTCCCGCTGCCACTGCAGCGTCATCTCCACTGCCTCATCGTTGTCGCCATAGAGCTGCAGCATCATCGATGCCTTACTTCCACCACTACATCGTCACCATTTCAGCCTTCAACATCATTATTACAACCTCAAAATTTTTTCTGTCGTCACAGCTTTTGCAAAACACAATCACAAGCTTCCATGCCATCATTCCTTCCATTTTCTAATCAAAATAATCAGGAGATGGGTTATTTCGACTGGAAAAGGAAAAGAAGCTCGCACGTGTGAAAGAAGACAGAGGAAAAATCACATAGTCACCGGAAAAATCTAAGGGCCACCAAAAGTTTAAGTTTTTAGCCCATTTTAGCCTAGATTTATGCTGATTGGTTTAGTACTTTGGGAAAAGAGTGTTAGGGATGGATAGAGAGGGTGAAGGCGGTTCCAGGGATATTTTTTCAGCACCGAACAGTGGTTGTACGTCGGTGGAGGTCGGCGATTTTGCGGAAGCCAGCTGGTGGCGAATGACAGCATTATGATTTTCTTGTGGGAGTTTTTTTTGGCAGCATAACATTAAGCCATAAGAGGCTTGGGGTGTAATGAGAAGATATGAGGGTTTTGGATATATATATATGAGGGAAAGTGGGCGAGGTCAGTTATTGGGCCAACAGGTCAAAGTGTGGGCTTCAGCCTAGTAATTGGATTAAGGGTTTTTTTACATAAAAGTACAAGTTTTAGAACTTAATTACCAAACATAGCAACATTTTAGTAAAATTACCCTATATAGAGGAAAACACAAGATAATTACAAACATAGCAATATTTTTCCATAACATACCAAACCCTTACATTCTTCCTTCTATTTTCCCCCCATCACTTTTGCTCCTCCAATTTCCCCATTTTTCACTTTTTCTCCTATCATTTCCCTCCAATTTTAGTTTTACTCCTCTCATTTTTCTCAATTTCACTTTTCTTCATCCATCCTCAATGTATCTCATTGAATCTCACTATTTCTGCACCGTATCAACTATATCTGCACCGTATCTAACTGTTTCTGCACCGATTCAACTGTTTCTGCAGCACCGTATCTAACTGTTTCTGCACCGTTTCAACTGTTTCTGCAGCACCATATCTAACTGTTTCTGCACCGTTTCAATTGTTTCTGCAGCACTGTTTCAAATTATTTTAGCACCGTTTCAGACCGTATCATACTATTTCAACGCCGTTTTAGACCGTATCAGACTGTTTCAATAGTTGTTTCAGATTGTTTCAACACCGTTTCAGACCGTATCATACTGTTTCAACATCATTTTAAACTGTATCAACCTGTTTTAAACTGTATCAACTCTCATTTCAGACTATATTAACTCTGTTTCAGACCGTATCATACTGTTTCAACATCGTTTCAGACTGTATCAAACTGTTGCAACAACTGTTTTAATGTTTCAATGATGTTTCAAACCGTATCATATTGTTTCAACGCCATTTTCAAACTGTAGCATACCGTTTCAATAATAAATAGAAAACAAGAGTTTAAATTTATTAAACCACTATAACAAATCTGTACAAACAGAAATAAAAATGGAACAAATATGAAGAAACATGAATAGAAACGGAACATAAACGAAATCTGAACAATTTTGAAGAAACAAAAATGGAACAAAAATGAAACAAATCTAAAGAAACAGAAACGGTTGAAAAATCCCCATCGGTGCTGCAAGAGGTTTAGATCCACATTCCTCTGGCCTAAATGACGAAAGTATTAGCAAGGAGAGCATAAGCGAACTTAGATCCAGATACTTAGAACTGGCCGGACACTTTTTACAAATTGTATTTTGGTGTTTGCTTAGCTCTTAAGCGTACTGTGTCTTCTTGTTGTTTCTAGCCATAGATCCGGCGACAGCTACTGCATTCCTCTGTTTCTGTCTATCCTCAGCCTGCCTCACTCTTTCGATCTCTGGAGTGGTGGGGGTGAGGTGAGGGTGATGGCGCTGGAGTGCTTGAGGTGGGAATGGGGTTATGGGTCTGCGTGGGGGGTGGTTGCATTGGTTCTGTTAGGATCAGTGGTGGGGGTAGGGGTGGCGGCTGTTTGTTTGGGAAGAAGTGGGAGAAAGTGTTTTAGGGTTTTCTGGAGAGTGGGGTGTAAGTGTAGTTATCAAAAATGAAATGATTGATTATTAAAGAAATGTGCTAAAAAAATATTGCTATGTATGGTAATTTTAAAAATATTGCTATGTTTGTGTAATTAGGGATGTATATTTGTATATATATGTAAAAAAATCCCTTGGATTAAATCCAATAGCTAAACTAGCATAGATCCAAGACTTCTTCCCAATCCCTTTAATTACGAAACTAGTCCTAACTAATATATTACTTAATTAATTAACAACAATACACACACACTCTTACTATTAAACACATCTAGTAAAAATGAGATTTCAATCATATCACTATATTTTTAGGAACAATTTTTACAAAATTGACTCGATCAAAATGTTAAAAGACATAAGAAAAATTAGCTAAATTCAAGAAAATTGGCACAACTATTTTTAGCATTCCTTTTGAATTAATGTGCCAAAATTAGATGATTACATCTGGCCCTCTTATCTCTGAAACACGAAGAGTTTTTTTGGAAAAGACGTAATCAATAACTAATTTTGGCTTTTCGGTTCTAGGTTAGATCATGCTTTACAAAATGGTGACCGTACCTTGACTACAAGCCTATCTACATATCTTCGGACTCAGGAATCATGTCAGTGTAGAGCTACCGCATTTTTACAGATACTAAACCTTTTCTAAACTAACGCTAAACACTTTCTAAACACACTAGGACTGACCCTGAACACTTCTAGACTTTTTGGACTGACAAAAGACATCTAAACACAAAAAGGGACTACTGTTGCTGATCGTTGGTCATTAGTTGCTAGCTGGTGGTCATTGCTTTACAAAAGAAATAAAAATACAACATTTAAATTTATAATTACAACTCCTAGACTAAGTCTTCAAGCTTCCCGAGGTGAGCATCTTGGTTCTAGCTTCCCTCAATTTGATTAAAATAAATCACTGCTCTTGGTTCAGTTGGGTCTTGCAATTATTGAAAATAAAAACCATCGATCTAGGTCCACGTGGGTCGTGCTCCTCCATGTAGAAAATAAAAACCACAGATCCTGCTTCAGGTGGGTCTTTGGGTGCCTCCACTTTCTCAAATGAATTACCTCATTCTTCAGGTGGGTGGCTCAACTTTCTCAAACTGTTCCCTCATTTTCCAGGTGGGTGCCTCAATTCTCTCAAATGAATTTCTTAATTCTCCAGGTGGCTGCCTCGACTTTCTCAAATGAATTACCTAATTCTCCAGGTAGGTGCCGCGACTTCTTCGAATAAACTCCCTTATTCTCTAGGTGGGTGCCTCGACTTTCTCAAACTGTTCCCTCGTTCTCCAGGTGGGTGTCTCGATTTTCTCAAATGAATTCCCTTATTCTCTAGGTGGGTGCCTCGACTTTCTCAAACTGTTCCCTCGTTCTCTAGATGGGTGCCTCGACTTTCTTAAATTGTTCCCTCATTCTTCAAGTGGGTGCCTTGACTACCTCAAATGAATTCCCTAATTCTCCAGGTGGGGGCCTCGGCTTTTCTCAACTAGATTCCCTCATTCTCCAGGAGGGTGCCTCGACTTTCTTGAAACTATTCCCTCGTTCTCCCTATGGGTGCTCGAATTCATAAATTACATACCCTAATTCTTTAGGTGCGTGCCTTGACTTCTCATATTAATTCCTTCATTCTCCAAATGTGTGCCTTGACTACTCAAATGATTTCCCTCATTCTTCAGGTGGGCGTCTTGACTTTCTCAAATGAATTCTTTTCTTGATTTTCCTTTCTTTCTTCTTTCTCTCATGCGATTTCCTGGCCTTTGGCGGAGAAATGTCATGCGGCCGAATATTCTAAACTTTCATTGTAAACAACTTATCTTTCTCGACATTCCATTTCAATGATTCAATTCTTGGCATTACAACCTCGCGACCAAGATATGATGCAGGCTTCTACTATCTAGGCGGGTCCTGACCTTGCTCTACTACAACTGTGAAACATGTAAGTAAATTTTGCAAAACTTTCTTTTGCTCGTTTCGATGTTATTTTTAATAAAAAGTAAAAATTAGAAAATATTTTTAAACAAAGGACTCTGAATGAAAAGATGTCCTTTTGGAAAAGCAATGAGACTTATCTAAAAGTGGGAATGATAACCTCGACGAACATGACACGTGTCCCGACATCAAACGCTGACCTTTACACACGGTCTATCATTGACCTTACCCTAGTTTAATAATCCTGTTTAACTCGAACTTGACGACAAATGTAATGACCCTCATTCGACTAGTAATGCTCCTTTTGGAGTTTTCACCGTCAAATCTCTCTCTTTGTTCTTTTTCCTCACATTCATCTTGTTGCGCCCTTTTGGGTTTTCACCGAAAAGACTTTCATTTTCTCTCTCTCTTTTTTTTTTTTTTTTTTTTTTACCTTTTTTTTTTTCCTTCTTTATTTCGCAATCAAGAATAATATATCCTTGTCGATCGACCTTGTCTTTTTCTTCATTTTTCATTTTTCTGCCTTTATCTTGATTTTCTCAGAGAATTCCTTCTTTGATGACTTTCGTGCTCCCATCTTCTGATTGTGATTGATGACACAGAAAAATACGACTTCACGGTATGAAAGCTTCTCATTTGATACACTACATGGCTTGACATTCTCAATGATCCGTCAGAAGGGTCTTTATTTTGGACCGTAGCACGGGATTTTGGTTAGGCTAGAAAGCAAGGTTTGGCTAGAAAGCTCGAAAAATATCTCATGAGAGGATTTGGTGAAAACTATCGCCATAAAAAAAATAAAGCAAACTTCTGCCCCAGTTTAGACTAAACAGGGGAAATTTTCAATTTCTCTCTTTGGTATGAAGCTGACATGAAAGCATCTCATGAGAATGTTGGGTGAATTTTACAATCTTTGGTATCATTTCTTAAAAAAAAAAAAAAACAAAACAAAACAAACTTCTGCCCCAGTTTAATGGAAACTACGACCTTCTTTCCTTCTTCTCTTTTTGTTCCGAGGTTTCTTTGATTTTGAAACTTGAACCCCTTTCTAGAAAAATATGGGAGAGTATTAAGACTTCCCCCCGGGAACAACACGAAGAAAATTGGAGAATTTTTTCCTTTTTTCTTAAAAGTAAAATAAAACAAAACAAACTTCTACCCCAATTTAGGATAAAATGGGGCCTCTGATTTTCTTTGTATATGCCGCAAACTTGAAGGCAAATGCCGCATCAATAGGAAATAGGAAAAAATAAATTTTTCCTGTTATGACCGCACCCGAATGGTTGCTTACGTTTCCTTTTGAGAGGAATCAAGTCAAGACGTAGCTCTACACTTAGTGCTAGATTTGTGTTGTTTTTTATTTTTTCTTTCTTTCTTTTTATTTTTTTTTTTCAATTATGATCACATTGATTCCAAAGGAGGGTAGGCCAAAAAAGAAACACATAAGGCTCCAAAGGCTGACAAAATGATATAGTGTTTGGGTAGCAAAATTGATAGTCGTTCGTCATTCCGACCCGAGAATGCATCGCACAAATATACAACAAAGTGAGTCGAACAAAAGTCACATATGGAGACAGGACTATATCCACTCAGTTTACTCGAGTTTACTCCAAGTACGATCCTAAAAATGATATTTCAACTTTATCTGGGATAATTGTGGATTGTCTTGAGCTTTTTCCATACCCCATTTTCACATTCATTCTCATTCACTAAATGGTTCATCATTACAAAGTTTGGCCGCGTGTTTAGGTTAGGATATGAATTCCATACACATGTCATGTTATTAAGGCCGACAAAACATAAAAAAGAAAAACTAAAAAGACGAGAACAAGAAAAATAAAGACAAAATGTTGAGACAAGAAGTGGATCTCATTTTTTATTGAATTAAAGACAGAAGGGTTTTGAAACATCAAAATGAGCAATAATACACTTGGATTATAACCCTTAAATAACCAAGTGCACAAAATGATTAGCAAAATAAGCTACCAAAATGCCTCTCCTATGGGAAGAGGCATTGCTTCACATTTGTTCAGCTTCGTGTCAGGACCATTTTCCAAGATTTCTACATTGCTAGGCACTTCACAGATCTGCACCATGTTTGATATGAAAATTAAAGACACAAATTGAAAATACAAGAAATTAAAGAAAGACCCACTTGATTAGAGAAGAATTAAGGAAGTTAACTAGGAAAAATTAGCCTAATTACCCCCCTTAATGACCTAAACAAGAGAACCACTTCTATTTGATCCTCAATTAGCTAAGACTAATTGCAAATCAAGGAAATTAATGAGCTCAAGCAAACAAGCTTAGCCAAATCTTCACAATTATCAATATTCATCAAAACTAGGTTTTCTAGTGACTTTAGGAGTATTTATACTATGGCACAAATGCCTTAATTAACTCTTAACAATGGGCCTTCAAGTCATTAGTCGCTGATGGGCTTTCTAATCCTCGTCTCAGCGCGATCGCGCAGTGATGGTCGCTATCGCCCTGAGCTTTAATTCATAGCCTCTCGATCGCGGCTATGGTCACGCGATCGCGTAGGCAAGGCTTCAGCCAGCCTCTTGCGCGATCGCGTCTGTGGACTCGCGATCGCGCAGCTCTGCCATTTGCTCTTCCGCGATCGCGTCTAGCTTCTCGCGATCACGTTGCTCTTCTTTTTGCCCCTTCGCGATCGCGTCTGTGCACTCGCGATCGCGATGAGTATTTTCAGTTCCAGAGGCAGTAAGCATGCAAAACTGCCCTGGAACCTCCAATACTTGTCCAATTAGTTCCAGCTGTGTGAACATTGCCTGTAGCTGTTGCAACTTTCTAGCTTGGCTCCTTGTAAAGGGCTTGGATGAGCGTCGGGTTGCATCATTCTCCCCGTCTTGAGAAGAATCCGTCCACGGATTCACTTGATCTTTGACTTCGAATTGAGACAAGTCACACACATTGAACGTGTTGTGCACTTGGTAATCGCTTGGCAAGTCCACTTTGTATGCGTTGTCATTAGGGCGTTCAAGGACTTAGAAGGGGCCATCGCCTCTAGGCATCAATTTGCTCGTCCTCTTGTTTGGGAACCTATCCTTCCGGAAATGAACCCACACCCAATCACCAGGCTCAAAGATGATCTTCTTCTTTCCTTTGTTTGCCTCTTTGCAACTTCTTGGTTTTTCTTCTCATGTTGTTTCCTTATTGCTCATGAAGTTGCTTCATCTCTTGAGCTCTCACCTTGGGATCTAAGCTTAAGACAACATCACTAGACAAAGGCGTAAGATCCAAGGGGGTAAGGGGATTAAATCCACACACAACTTCAAAAGGTGTCAGGCAAGTAGATGTGTGCGTGGTCCTATTATAAGCAAATTCAATCAAAGGTAGATGTTCTTTCCAAAAAGCTAGTTTCCCCTTGACCATAGCTCTAAGCATGGCACCCAAGGTTCTATTAACAACCTCGGTTTGGCCATCGGTTTGGGGGTGGCAAGAAGTGGAGAACAACAACTTAGTGCCAAGCCTCCCCCAAAGCTCCTTCCAAAAATGACTAAGGAACTTGGGATCCCTATCACTAACAATAGTTTTTGGAACCCCATGCAATTTAAGCACATTGTCAACAAACAAGTTAGCTATGTGAGATGCATCATCAACCTTGCGGCATGGAATGAACTGAGCCATTTTAGAAAATCTATCAACAACCACAAAAATACTATTTCTTCCCCTTTTGGTCCTAGGCATTCCAAGGATAAAATCCATAGAAATATCAAGCGAAGGACCTAAGGGAATGGGGAGAGGTGAGTACAAACCATGTGGAAGTATTTTTGACTTGGCTTGCCTACACTCCAAGCATTGGCCACACACCCTCACAACATCCACTCTCATCTTGGGCCAATAGAATTGCTCCTTAAGAATCTCCATTATTTGGCCCACACCAAAATGCCCCATTAATCCCCCACTATGGGCCTCTCTCACTAGTAATTCCCTCCAAGATGAACTAGGCACACATAACTTCCCATTCCTAAACAAGAAGCCATCAAACTTGTGAAACCTCTTCTTCTCCACATCTCCACTAAACTCCTCCTCACCACACAATCGATTGACTCTTCTACCCCTTTCCTCCACTTCACAATTAGCATAAAGTTCTCCAAACTCCGGATTATAACATACATCTCCTTCATACTGTCAAAGCCCATGAGTTTGGACCCCAAAGTATTCAACAACAAGTACCTTCTTGATTGAAGCACAAACTTTCTTGACAAGGTATCCGCCACCACATTCTCTTTCCCCTTTTTGTAATGGATGACATAGGGAAAGGTCTCAAGAAACTCCACCCATTTAGCATGTCTCACATTCAATTTTTCTTGGGATATGAGGTGTTTTAAGGATTGGTGGTCGGTTCTAATGACAAATTCTTTGGACCAAAGGTAATGTTGCCAATAAGCCAATGCCCTCACCAAGGCATACAACTCTTTGTCATAGGTGGAATATTTAGTGGTTGCTCCCTTGAGTTTCTCACTAAAATAGGCAATAGGCTTTTTTTCTTGCATCAACACGGCTCCAATGCCTACCCCACTAGCATCACATTCAATCTCAAAGGTCTTATCAAAGTTTGGCAATTGGAGAAGAGGTGTGGAACTAAGGACTTCCTTCAATTTCACAAAAGCCTCTTCTTGCTCTTTCCCCCACACAAACACTTTATCCTTCCTTATCACTTCGGTCAATGGTGTGGCTATAGTGCTAAATCCTCTCATAAACCTCCTATAAAAGCTAGCCAACCCATGAAAACTTCTCAAATCACCAATGCTTTTAGGAGTGGGCTAATCCCTAATGGCCTCCACCTTAGCCTCATCTACTTCCACACCAGTTGCACTTACCACAAAACCAAGGAAAACAACTTTTGGAACACAAAAAGAACAATTTTTCAAATTAGAAAATAGTTGTTCCTTTCTCAAGACATCAAAAACTTGTTTCAAATGATTAGCATGCTCATCAATAGATTTGCTATAGATAAGGTTGTCATCAAAATAAACCACAACAAATTTTCCAATGAAGGATTTGAGCACATGGTTCATCAACCTCATGAAGGTTGAAGGAGCGTTGGACAAGCCAAAAGGCATGACAAGCCACTCATAAAGACCAAAGTTGGTCTTAAAGGCCGTCTTCCACTCATCATCCATTTCATCCGGATTTGGTGGTATCCACTCCTCAAATCAATTTTAGAGAATACACAAGATCTACATAACTCATCGAGCATATCATCTAACCTAGGAATAGGATGACGATACTTTACCGTGATCTTATTTATGGCTCTACAATCCACACACATGCGCCAAGTCCCATCTTTCTTTTGCACTAGGATGACCGGGACCGCACATGGGCTTAAACTTTCTTGCACAAGTCCTCTCCCAAGAAACTCCTCCACTTGCTTTTGGAGTTCTTTGGTAGCTTCTGGGTTGCTTCTATAAGTGGCCTTGTTGGGCAATTGGGAACCCGGAACAAGGTCGATTTGATGCTCAATGCCTCTTAGTGGTGGTAACCCACTAGGCAACTCCTCGGGGAAGATGTCTTCATAACCTTGCAAAAGAGAAGAAATAGAACTAGGCAAAGAAGGGGTTAGTTCATTAGTAAGCAAAACATACTCTTTGTGTAGGAGGAGAATCATGGGTGCTCCTTCCTCCACATCTTTCAAAAATTCCTTCCTAGACAAGAACAAGTTCACTCCCTCTTTTGGTTCCTCACTCTTTTGAGTAACAACTCCCATTCTCCCTTCCTCCAAAACTCCCTCTTTCTTTTCTTTCTCTCTTTTCAACTTTAACTCCCTCATCTTCCTATAACCCTCACTCACTTGCGCCGGAGTCAATGGGTTTAGAACAAACTTCCGGCCCTCCACTTCCAAGGCATACCTATTAGTCTTGCCATCATGCCTTGCCAAGCGGTCATATTGCCAAGGCCTACCAAGCAAGATATGACAAGGTTGCATATGGACTACATAAAACAAAAGCTCATCATGGTAATCTCCAATCTTGAATTTAATCAAACCTTGCTTGGTCACTTTAAGTTCACTACACTCATTCAATCATTGGAGTTTGTAAGATTGTGGGCACTTTCTAGTGGGTAGTTTGAGTTGCTCAATCAAGGTGGTGCTCACCACATTAACGCAACTACCACTATCAATAATCAAAGAACAAGTAGTTCCTTGAACCTTACAAAATGCATGGAATAAATTCTCCCTTTGACTCGACTCCTCCTTTACTTGCACCCCCATAATTCTTCTCACCACAAGAAAAGCATAGACATCATCTAATTGCCCGCTATCCATCGGCTCCTCAAAATCATCATCACATGGCATACCCCTATCTATCTCCTCATCATCACTACCCCTCCGTTTCATAGCCCCAATCACCCAAAGCATTAATAGCCCTCCTATTGGGACAATCTCGCATCATGTGGCCCCGACCATTACACTTGTAGCATTGAATAGATAAGTTTTCAAGTTTAGCTTTATTACCTCCCACCTTGTGCTCCTCCTTGGGCTTGTTTCTTTCAAAGTTTCCTTTGAAGTCACGCTTGGGCTCCTTAGCTTTATCCCATGGGGTATAGGCCTTCACATTATCCTTTCCTTTGTTCCAAGTGGATGGGATGTTTTTGGCTTTGTAAGACTTGTCTAGCTTGATCCCGTTCTCCACCTTCTGAGCCGCTTGGAATGCCTCAATCAAGCTTTCAAACCGGTGCAATTCCATTGGGGAGGATATCTCCCTATTCAAACCGCCACGAAACTTTAGTATGAGAGACCGGTCATTATCTAGCACGTTAGCCCTTATCCTAGTCCTCTCAAATTCATCAAATTACTCCGCCACGCTCTTGGTTCCTTGCCTCAAATTGTAGAACCTTTTGAGCAATTCATCCTCATAGTTTGGAGGTAGAAACCGAGCCTCCATCATGGCTTTAAAAGCCTCCCAACCCCCATTAGCAATGAGCACTTGTGTTTCCCTTTGTCTTCTCTTGGAATCCCACCAAGTAGAAGCATAGCTTTCAAATTGGGAGATAGCATACTTCACCCTTGTAGCATCTTGGACATTGCTGATTTGAAAGATTCTCTCCATCGAGACCACCCACTCCATATACTTATCCGGATCACTTTTACCTAGGAAGGTAGGTAGGTTGACCTTGATAATGTTCAACCCTCTATCTTCATCATGATACCTCGGCTGTCCACCATAACCCCCGTGGTCATAGTAGTTCCATCACGATCCACTCTCCCTTGGTAACCTCCCCCAAATCGACCACCTCGACCTCTAGCACCACCAAAAGGAATTCCCCCTCGTTGGGCTTCACCCAGATAACGAAATGGTTAATTGTCATAGTTCTCATCCTCATGAAAACCCTCAACATCAAGTGGCCTTAGGGTATAATTCCTTGGGTTCTCATTCCTTGGGAGATCGAGAGTAGGATCCCTCGCTTGTGGAGTGACATTCGGCGAATAGGTATCTTGCACCACCATTAGAGAGTAGCGGTCATTGGCCCGAGAGATTTGGCTTGGTCCATCACCCCGCACCCCCACGGTTGGAGGTGTGTCAACTACTTGCTTACCCATTTCCCGTTGCTTGTCCTTCCAAGTTAGCTCATCAACCGCATCCCTCAATGAGTTAGCGGTTGCCGCCAAGGCTTGGATCATGGTTTTAACTTCTATGTCCATCTCTACTTCCTTTTGTGCCATCATACCTACAAACAAGTAAACAAACAATGTTAGTAGAAATAGTCCCCACCGAGTCACTCCCTAAGTGTTTACACTCAAATTGATGTCACTCAATTCACTCGTGTTTGCACTCAACGTTCGGCTTACTCACTGTAATGCTCTCTCCTCACTTTCCTTTTTCCACTCTTTGGCTATTGCAAGTTTGTTCTTCACACACTAAACCCAACTTGAAAATCAAACTCAACTAATTCGGGATCGGAAGGAATTGTTGTGACAAGACACGGACAATTGAAACTGACGAAAGCACTTTAGGAAAGTTGAAAGAAAGGGAAGAAAGAAAGGCATGAATCGAATTGGCACGAATCGGATTCCGAATTGGATGAAATTTGGTTCGTGATCTAAAAACTCACTGTTCTTAATGCTGAAATTGAGTTCCAGTTGATTGGAAACTGTTACGGGGCTGTTGCGAACAATCTGTCTAAAAATCTGTTTTTCTGGGAAATTGATGTTCAGCGCGATCGCGAGCTAGGGTTGCGTTCGCGAAGCTTTGCTGGAGATACTGGCGCGATCGCGTGTGATGGTCGCGATCGCGTAGGCCTTTTAATTAGTGGCCTGCGCGATAGCGCTGGAGCTGGTGCGATCGCGTAAGCTTCTGGGTTTGAAGCAGAACCCGATTTTGAAGCTCAGTTTGCAACTTGAATCTTCACAAATCATGTGTTTTTGCTCTAAATTTGAGATGTATACTCCTTGTTGATCCGTGAACAAACCCCAGTAATTGATTCTTTGATTTCAACAACCAAATCCAAAAATTCCAAATTCTTGATGAAGAACCCTAACTTTTGATTTCTTCAATTTAGCACCAAGATGTTGTTGTTTGTCTAATTCCTTTGGGCATTAGTTTCTAGGCATCACAATCTTCAAATGGTGCCAAAAATTTCACTCAATAGAAACCTAATCCTAAGACTCATATTTTTGGATTTTTGAGTCTTTTTTTTTTTTTTTGACTTGATGAACAAGAGTTGGTTTAGTGATTGTTAAAACAAACACTAATCCAGCTCTGATACCAAATGATATGAAAATTAAAGACACAAATTGAAAAGACAAGAAATTAAAGAAAGAACCACTTTATTAGAGAAGAATTAAGGAGGTTAACTAGAGAAAATTAGCCTAATTACCCCCTTAATGACCTAAACAAGAGAACCACTTCTATTTGATCCTCAATTAGCTAAGACTAATTGCAATTCAAGGAAATTAATGAGCTCAAGCAAGCAAGCTTAGCCAAATCCTCACAATTATCAATATTCATCAAAACTAGGTTTTCTAATGACTTTAGGAGTATTTATACTATGGCACAAATGCCTCAATTAACTCTTAACAATGGGCCTTCAAGTCAGTAGTCACTGATGGGCTTTCTGATCCTCGTCTCAGCGCGATCGCGCAGTGATGGTCGCTATTGTGCTGAGCTTTAATTCATAGCCTCGCGATCGCAGCTATGGTCACGCGATCGCGTAGGCAAGGTTTCAGCCAGCCTCTTGCGCGATCGCGTCTGTGAACTCACGATCGCGCAACTCTGCCATTTGCTCTTCCATGATCGCGTCTGGCTTCTTGCAATCGTGTAGCTCTTCTTTTTTCCCCTTTTCGATAGCATCTATGCACTCGCGATCGTGATGAGTATTTTCAGTTCCAGAGGCAGTGAGCATGCAAAACTGCCCTGGAACCTCCAATACTTGTCCAATTAGTTCCAGCTGTGTGAACATTTCCTGTAGCTGTTGCAACTCCCTAGCTTGGCTCATTGTGAAGGGCTTGGATAAGCGTCGGGTTGCATCAATGTTGATGCCAAAGACGTGCCTCCGGTCTGTCAATAACTTCTTTTTTTCTTCAGTCTCGTAAAAATTATCGGGAATGGACTTGCCTTCCTTGGAACTCATGAAGATTGAGCGAGGCACGAGATAGGCTTCTCAAGAGACCATTCTTGCTTCTTCAATTTCCTGGATTTTGCTCTGTCTCCAGGTTTTGGCTTATATCCTAGACCCCAAGTACCTCGAATGCCAAGTGGATCAACTGGATATAACATTCCTTATAAAGACGCTCCCAAACCTTTCCCTGGTTGGAAACCGTGCTTCAGCATTTCAGCGGCCATCATGATTGTAGCTTCTGATAACATTGCTCGGGGCAAAGGCTCGCCTTCTTTAATCTCCTCCACACAGACTGCTTTGAAGGCTTGATACATTAAAGTTGAGCTATCAATTGTAGCCTCAATAACTGGAATCGATGGGTCTTCGTGTATTGACATATCATCTTCACCATATACTATGACTATCTTACGATCATTTTCAAATTTCACGGTCTGGTGTAATGTTGACGGCACTACACCCGCCATGTGGATCCAAGGCCTTCTTAATAGCAGATTGTAGGACGAATCCATATCAAGAACTTGGAAATCAATAGCAAATACCACAGGCCCAATTGTCAGTACCAACTCTATCTCACCAATCGATTGTCGCTTTTCTCTATCAAAAGCACATATAATCATGGTTTTGGTTCTGATTTTGTCCATATTGACTTTCAATATTTTTAGGGTTGACAAGGGACATATGTTCAAACCTGATCCGCCACCAATCAGTACCCTTGTGACATAAGAGTTTTCACACTTAACAGTTAGATGAAGTGCTTTGTTGTGATCCGTGCCTTATATAGGAAGCTCTTCATCAGTGAAGGAGATCCTGTTGACATCAAAGATATGACTAGCGACGACCTATAAACTACTGACAGTCATCTTTTTTGGTACATGTGCCTCATTCAGAATTTTCAGAAAAGCATGACGATGTGCCTCAGAATGCATCAACAAAGACAATAATGAGATTTGAGCATGAGTTTTCCTAAACTGCTCCACAATGGAGTAATCTTGCACTTTCATATTTTCATAAATTCCTCTGCCTCTTTCTCTGTGACAGGTTTTTTGACTGGGCCCTGATTTTCCCTAGTTGGCCCTGCTCTTCCGGGGTAAAGCACCGCTCAGAACGAGTCAGACCACTCACTTCTGTTGTTTCTGCTACAACTTCTTTTCCCTTGTATGCCACCATTGCCTTATTATAATTCCACAGGATAGTACTGGTGTTCGTCATGGGAATCTGAGATGTGCTTTTTATGATAACGGGTTCACATACTTTTGCCTTCCCTTCTTTGTTTGGACTGTCTTCATGGAACGCCCTTTTGATAACTAACTTTGGTTTAGCAATTGAATCATCTGCCTCATCCTTTTCACAAGATCTTTGGATCACCAGCCTTGGCTTCACTACCAATTTATCAATTTCTGCAATGGCTCTTTTCACTATCAACACTGATTTTTTCAGCTAGATTGGATGCCCTGCTTTTCCCGGCCCAGCCGAAGGAATTGGCTCCGTTGTTATATTCATTTTGTCTGCCCCAACTGTTATGCCATCAATTGATACTATTGGCCTTGCTGGTTCATCTTCGAATCCCTCTCCACGTATCATACCTATCATGTATACGTCGTAGGCTGGTAAAGGATTGCGGTTAATGCTTAGGGTTTCTGCATCTCCGATAAGGATCTAATTATTGTCTATCAGATCATGCACTGCTCTCTTGAGATAATGGCAATCTTTTGTATCATGCCCTGGTACACCTGAATGGTACTCACAATGGCGAGAATGGTCCACCTTTGCCATAGGATGCAAATTTCTTGGGATTGGCTTTAGTATGTCCAATGACTGCAATTTTTTGAAGATACTGGTGTAAGATTCGCCAATTGGTGGGAACTCTCTCCTCTTTTTTTCTTGAGCCTTCTTGTATTCAGCTCTTGGGCGGAAGCCAGGAGGACCCCTTGGCTAGTAAGCATGGTTCGGTGGAGCCTGGTAATGATTATGTGGAGCTTGATGAGCAGGATATATAGGCTGGGGGGCTGGCCCGCGCCATTGCGTATAGGACGATGCTGGAGCATATGATTGCGTGCATGTACAGAGTATTGAGGTGGAGGGATGAAGTAATGTGAATTTTATAGTAGGTAGTAGTATTGTGAAGGGTGTGGTTGAGGAGCTTGGTATGGATTAGGCTGACTGTATTGCTCCTCATTCCACTTTCGTGGACCCGACCCTGCCATGGCTACCTCATCTTTCTTCTTTTTCCCAAAGCCTCCTGCCCCAGTTTGCACAACCTGTGTTGTTTGTTGAAGGATGAGTTTTGAAGATGACAAAGGACCTGGTGCTAAGTGGACCACGAAAAGGTTCACTGTCGAAGTGAAAAAACCAGCTGTTCAAACGAGATATTCAAGTCAGAGCTGAAGAAGGAAAGAAAAGAACAGTTGGGTCAAAGTTCCAATCCTACCGGAAACAGAAGAAGCAAGAAGCGGTGCTGAGAAGGAAGCGGTTCCTAAACGGAAATGGATTGGGAACTAAGGCAAATTAACTTAGGTTTTAAATAAGAAAATATGGGTAACCTTATTTAAAACTGATTTCGAAGAGGAAAAGGAATCCTAAACTTACTTGGATCCGACTAAGTCCAGTGCCTATATATACAAGTTAATTTGGCCAAATTCAACACGCACAAAAGACATCTCAACAGAGCATATCAAGTACAATCAGATCATGAGAAGCTTTGTGTGCAAGAACAAAGGCTGAGCAGCAGAACCTTACGAAGGAGCAGTTTCATAGATAAGTCTGTTGTTTTAGTTTCTTTATTATAGGCTATTGAGTTGTAATCTATCAGCTTGATTAGAAGCATTAAGTAGAGATTACATTTTGAGGTTAAGTAGAGGTAACCTTACCAGCTAACATGTGGCTGTGAAGGTTCTAGGTACTAGGGGGTTCTAGTTCCTTGATTACATTACGGTTTAGTCTAGAACTTGCTCGGGTTTTCCTTTAGTGGAAGAGTTGAAATCCCAAGAGTTTGGGTCGTGGTTTTTTATCCCTTGAGCAAGGATTTTTCCACATAAAAATCTCTGTGTTCTTTACGTTTCTGCAATTTGTTTAGTTTCAGAGATAGGTAAAACTTGCAAGGAACCTGGTTCTTTGTGAGTTAGGCGCAGAAAGTTAAAAGCAAGTTTTAAGGTTTTAAAAATCGGGTAAGGACACTATTCACCCCCCTAGTGTCTTACAAAGGTGCACCAAGTGCAACATTGTTGCTTTTAGCGCAGTCTGGCTTACAATCTTTCCAGTTTTGACTCCCTTCTCAATCATTTCTCCCATCCTAACAACTTCATTAAACGATTTTCCAAAGGCAGTAATCAATGCACCGTAAAATGCCTCATCTTGAGCTTTTATGAACAACCGAACCATGTCTTCATCAGGGATTGCAAGGCTCACTCGAGCAGCCTGTTCACGCCATTTGAGGGCATATTCCCTAAAACTTTCACTTGGCTTCTTTATTATCATATCTAAAGAGGATCGATTTGGCACGACTTCAATTTGATACTTGTATTGGTCATAGAATGTCTTTGCCATGTTATCAAACGTTGGCCATTTGGTCGCATCATATCTCATGAACCATTCAGCAGCTGCACCACCCAAGCTTTCAGAAAAATATACTATCAACAACTCATCTTTCCTGACCGCTCTCATTTTGTTACAGTAGGTCTTCATATGAACTCTTAGATCTCCCTGCCCGGTGTATGGCTCAAACTTGGGAATTATGAACCCATATGGTAATTGCAATTAAGGGAAGGGGCAAAGATCCTTGAAAGAAGTGTTGGCATGATCTCCATATCCCTGCATCATTCTTATGGCTTGTTCTAAACCCTTCACTTTGCGCAAAACTTCGTTGTCATCCGGTTTTTCCAATCGATCGACCTCAGCTTGAGATTCGTGATGGAAACCTTGATCATATGATTCATTGTGTTGGAAATTGGGATCATAGGGCTGATTATAATGATGGCCCCCAGCCTGTAGATGTGGATCATTGTTGGACCTGGCCATGGTAGGTATAATTGGGCCCCAAAAAATTGGAACATATACCAAAGGTGCACCATACTGCCCCTGTGGTTGAGGTGGTGCACGGGGGCGCACTTCAGATTCATTTGGTACACCAGGGGCAGGACCAGAACTGGGATATGCTGGATTCTCAACTATCGTAGATGTGCCCGGTGTGCACCAGACCGCTGTTGGTACGACCCCATCTAGGATGGCTGGCTTGGGAGGAGGTTGCCATCCCGTGTTCATAGCGTGATGCATGTAAACCAAGAATTGCTTCAAGCTCTGGACCTCCTCAGTCAACCTTTCATTTTCTAGTTCCAAGAGTTCCTGCGCACCGGTCTCAGACCTCTCTCCATCAGATGGCATGGTTGGGAAGTGTAGTTACAGGTCCTTTTGATCTACTTGTGCTATGCCAAAATCACTGGAAATTTATGGGTACATTACGCAAACAGAGCAACTTAGGAAAATAACAAATTTTCACAAATAAAGTGCATCTAGAAGCCTAAAATTCGTCATGCATCATCTCGAAGTGGTTTGGACCAAATTTCCAAGTGTATTATTCTTTTTAAGTGAGGTCAGAGGGTGAAAACAAATTGACACATAAAAATAAACAAAAATTTTCCATTTTCATTACAAAATTAATACATATAGTGCTTTATACAAATGAACTGAAAGCACGTCCAAAAAGAAAAGCACACAAATAACTTATTTGAAAATAAATTACAACAGCTAAGTTCAAAAAACAACATAAGGTACAATATTTAAAATGTCCGACAAGACACAAACAAAATCCTCCAATGCGGACATGGTTATTGGTCCTCCTTAGAGTCCTGCTGATCCATTTGTGGGTACCCTCTCAAAGTGCCTTTTAGTCTAAACAAATATCCTTGAAAAAACTTAACACAACGGGGACATCATTATTTGTCATGTCGAAGACACAGAGACTTACAACAAAAGTTTGCCATTATAACAACGTAAACTTTGATCCAAAAGATTTTTTTAGCCAACCAGGGCGCTTGGATTTTTTTTTATTTTTTTTTACCGTTATAACGACATAAAACTGACTAAATAAAAATTGCCGAAAACAGCACTTTGGTATATCCACAAAAGTTCGCCATTATAACGACGCAAAAATGACATCTAGGAAATTTCTTCCAGCGAGACACTTTTAAAATTTTACAAAAATTTGTCAGCATAACGACGTAAAACTAGTTACAAAATTTGTAAACAACACTTGGACATTTTGTTTGTAAAATTTTTCCATTACTATGGCGAAAAAATGACATCTAATAATATTGCCAAGACTGGTAAATACTTGTAAAAATTCGCCATTATAAAGACATGACTCAAAAACTATTATAAATCTAAAATTCACCCTACTTCCTCTCTTTTCCTTCATCATTTTTTTTTTTTCATTTTCTTTCTTTTCAAATCTGTTCCTTCCCATTTCGGTCAGCAATTAAAACTTTTTCCAGACGCATACAACATATAAAAATACCTCAGATGTGCCTTCCCTGGGATGTGGGTCCTATTTTAGCACAAAGAGAATTAGCCTAGACAAGTGCAAAACCGGTGTACTGCACCTACTAATTCAGATGTAATGCAAATAATTGGGCCTAAAATTTAACTCTAGGTGACCCAACTGACTCGGTGTCTAGACTGGCTGAAAATCCAGTGGACAAATCAGGCGGAAAATACGTCAGGGTCATCCGAAAACAGTGTCTCTGGCCTAAAACCCCAGCACACTTCCTCTTAAATCATGTTCAATTTTAGTAAGAAAGTTCCCGGATGCCACAAGCAATCTGGTAAGTGCACGTATGCAAGTGTTCAGAGACACAGAGGTGTTCGCAAAGATGACAATTTATATGTACAGTCCAAAATATATCAAAGCGGTAACATTCAACTTTACATGTGATAACGGCAATAATAACAACTAAAATTTAATAAAAAAATGACAAAACAAAGCCGGAGATTCTAGTTTTCACTATTTTTTCCAGCGGAGTCGCCAAGCTGTCACGCCCTAAAAAATAATTTACGAAAATTATTTTATTTTAAAGGTTGTGACTGGTGTATAAAGGTATAAAGAATTATGAGATTCAAAGTCGCCATTTGACAAGTTCAAAGGTGTGCCAAGTACCCATAAAGGTGTACCTTTAGAACACGAATGACTCATCAATGGTCTGCGTCAGAGTTCCGACTAAGGATCTCAGCTGGCTCTTGGAAAGATATTAGGCACCCTCGAGTCCTGTGCCGAGCACAGTTGTTTTATTATCGAGTTTTTATTTATTAAACATGATTGTTATATATTTTTGTCATTGTTTAAAGTCACCATTTGATTGTTTAATCGAAAGATTGTATCAAGTCACCCGCTGAGTAAACATTAACATAACTTTATACCAGGTAACAGGTAGGGTATACCTTAAAACAAATTGACTTCAACGGTTTTATTGCATAATAAGCAGATTATAAATCATACTTATCATAATTAGTTTGCCTTATCACATTCTCTCAGCGTCTTTTCAGCTTTATAGTGAACTTGTCAATTTTAAAAGAATATGTCATTTTAATGAACCACAAAAAGAAAAGACTAATATACTAAATAATGGACAATTTGTTAAAGAAGTGGGTTGTTGTCAAAATTAGTTAAAAGTAGTGACTGTCTTTGGTGAGAGGTGACAATTTATTAAAGGAGTTGGATGCTTACAAATAAAAGGTTTAACCAATTAAGAATCACTTTTTTACGTGGAATGTGCACTTTTATGCATGGTCTTTATTTGGTGAACTATTTTTTGGTGGTCTTTAAAGCATAAGCACTTTTTGCTCAATATTAAAAATATTTCCACTTCTACTCTTTAAGCACTTGTCTACATTGTCATTTGACATTTACCACTTTCTCTCTTTAGAAATCCCATCTCCCAGTTCTCCTCCTTCTCTCTCGTTTACCTCTGTTGACCAGCGTTGACCGCTATTGATCCACCATTGGCTGCCGCCGGAATGTTCTAAAAATTAAATCCCTAGATTTGCCTTGCCTTCCTCTTTCCGTTTCTACCGTTGGTTTTCGAAATATCACGCTAAATTAGTGTAGATCTGATTTTTGAAAATATGAGAAAACTTTTTCCGGCTACTGTTTAATTCTTTTTTCTGGCGTTGTATCATCCTATCAGCGTTATAGCAAAAGGTGCTATGAGAAACTTTCTCTCAGCACCATTATTTAGCTTTAAAGGTGAATCTTATACTGTGTATTTTAATATTCAATCAGAAGGATGCACTCGTAGTGCTGAGGGGCAAGTTGGCTTATGCATTTCTCATGGTTGTGGACGTCGTTGCCAATCCCCTAGCTGTTCAAAGGGTGCGCAAGGAAGCACTTTATTTTTGCAAATCACATGGTGGTGGAAAGTTGCATATTTGTTGGCTGCTCAAAAGAAATTGGTTTACTGTATATTGAATTCTTTTCTTTTTCATTGTTTTTGGTTGACGTGAGTTTCATACGTTTCTCCATTGTTGGCTAGTGTGTTACCTGTTAAAGAGTAGGTTAGTTGCATGGAACTTTTTGATATTAATTATCTTCATAGTCAAATCTCAAATATACATAAATCATGCGGTCATTGTAACTGGATTAGCTTGATGGTGGTTGATGGCTTACTTATGGGTAGTGATGACAATTTGTCTCCATTTCTTACAAAATGTATGTAATATTTGGTCCATTTTATAAATAAATGACGCTGAATTGGCTTTAATTTATTTTTATTCTGGATTTTTATATTTAGACAAAGTGGTGACGGTTTGGAGTCGTTTGTTTGTAAATAGACATAATAGTTTGACTCATTTATAAGTAAACGATGCCGAATTTGGCCTTATTTTTTTTTTTACTTTGAATTATTATATATGGGCAAAGTGATGATGATTTGGACTCATTTGTTTGCAAAATGTACTTAATATTTGGCTCACATTATGAATAAATAATGACGGATTGGGGTCGTTATGTTTTCTTTTGAATTTTTGTTGATTTTTGTATGTTCCTATGTATTTTTGTGGATAAATAAAGTGAAGACAATTTGGACTAATTTGTTTGCCAAACAAATGCAATGTTTTCGTTCAACATATGCATAAACTCAGCCAGATTGTCCTTATTTTTAAATATATAAACACTTGAAGGTATTATTTTTTTGCGAATCAACAAAGTAAGACCGATTGGTAAGGTATATGAATAAATTGATGACGATTTAGTGTTATTTCTTCACAAATCGGATAAAATTATATGAATAAATACAGTCTGAGTGTCGTTATTTCTAAATATATAAGCACTTGAAGGTATTTTTTATGAATGAATAAAGTAAGACCGATTTGGCATCATTTATTTACAAAATGAATATGATTTTTTGCTCATTGTATGAAGAAATGATGTCGGATTGGTCTTAAGTTATGTTTGGCTTTGATTTTTGTATATAAGAGAAACAATGATGATTCGACTTTATTTATTCACAAAATAGTCGTGAAACACAGGCGAATTGACTGCCTTGTATATGAGTGAAACGATATCGATTTGGCATTATTTATTCACAAAATGGACGTGAAACACGACCGAGTTGGCTTTATTTTCTGCGGTGTAGTAAGCAGTGGCCTTTTTTGTAATTTCGAAGGTAAAAAGGTGAGGTGGCATTTTCGTAATTACGGCTTCAAAAAATGGTCGGTTGACATTTTTATAATTACGTAAAGTTCTGATGCAGCCCGAACACGTGCTGATCAAGTGTTCAATCCACCGAGGCCGATGACACGAAGCCAAGCCAAGCTGTTGCACGACGTTTACATTCAATTGGTGTGGTCGGGAGAAAGCAATCGTTGCTGAGTGGCCGAGCTCAAGGATCGAAGGCTTCATTTATAAGCTTGAGTTCGAAGAAGGGAGCGACCGAACCCCAACCGAACACTCAACAGCGACGCTGAAATAATGAAAACAAAAAACCGAAGGAAGAGCGTTCGATATCAAAATGAGCCCGAGTAGAACAACTGAGCATCGAAGTCAAGAACTCGAGCTCAAGTGTTCGAAACTCAAGTGTTCGGCTAAAGGAGTGACCGAACACTCCGTTTACTCAGCCTGCGTGGCTTACTCCTATTGGTCGCCTGTGACTATTTACTATTTTGTCCTTAGAATAGTCTATATAAACCTCATTTTATTTCATTGTAAGTATCTAGTTTTTGATGAATGATTAAACATAACTGTAGCTATTGAGTGTCTCCGATGGAGCCGAAACCCGATGTGGGATTTTAAAGAACTTGTATCATTCTGTGAGAATCATTTGAACAATCTTCTTCTTTGGTCATTCAATTTGCAAGAAGCATCTTTGCCTTCTCCGTTGTTTGAACCGAGACTAGTTCCTCGGATTCATTCCAACGAAGCAAGTGATTTGTTTTGCTTTATCTTATTTTTTTCGTTGTTTTAATCTCCGGTTGCTGAGCTTCATCTTTACCGATTTAGCTTGCACCATCTTGGTATTAGAGCACGGATTAGGCTTATTCTTACAATCCCAATACTGTTCGTTTTATCTCGTGCGTTGTGTCTTTCAGTTTCAGCTTCAGCTTCATCCCCATTGTTGATTATTGTTATTGTTGTGTTTGTTATTACAAAAAAAAAAGTAGAAAAGAAAAATTTCAAAAATGTGTGTTTGATTGTTGGTTGTTTGGATTAAACAACCACAGATTCGAGTTCACCATCGTCTAAGGAATCCAATGAGCTCCTGTCGTACACGAGTTGAAGACTAGGGTTTCTCGAGGATTTTAGACTGTTTAAACGTGGTGTTGGTGTTTGGAAACCCCAATTTGAAATTTGGTGTTTATTGATGAAGACTGGTGATTGTTGTTGATTTGGGTCGAAGTTTAGTGTTAAAATTTCAAAGTTCCGTCGAATAGCTACCGTCCATACACTGGAAAATTGTTAAATTGTAACATTGTACGGACAAGTGCAGCTGAGTTCTTAGCTCGACTGGAAACTTGTAATCTTCCTCCGACGTTGAAGTTACCGGAGTAAAAGGAGACCCATAATCTATTGAAATCATGGACAGTGTACGTGTTGAAAATTGTCTGTACGTCGGAATCTTTGAGTCACTGTTCCATTGAAGAAAAAAGGGGTATAGTGTCAAACTTAAAAACCCAGGTGAAAATTTTGTCTGCTAGAAAAGGGAAAGTGGATAAGGTTAAACCCTAATCCGTGCCAAAGGAGGGACCACTTTTGTCCGTACAAGAGTTGGTGTGTTCGAGGATTCCAAAAGAGGAATCGAAGGGTAGATTCTCCTAGGTCTTCACTTTTCTTGTGTTCGATAAATCTAGCTAGTGCATCTCGGGAGTGAATCTTTCTACTCGAGGTCGTACTAACTTATTTGAGCTTATAGGAACTCGTGCGTGGGGTGACCGAAATCCAAATTTCGTAGAAAATTCTTTAACTTCCCGAGCGCAGAGTAAATAGTGTCCGTTCCATCGAGTCATATCAATTCACTCTTCCTGAAGGAGACAGTAACTTGTCAAATTCGAAGGAACTGAGAGAAGTTGATCAACCGAGGAAGCCATTAGCTACAAGTTCTTGAATGACCAAAACCTAACCCATAAATTGACTGGACCCCTACGCCACCCAATAAAAGGTGAGGGATTGTGTGAGGTGATTTCTAACCTTAATATTTTCTTGGTCTTTGATTTGTGCAGGTACAATATCTGAGAATGGAGGTGATGGAAAAGGCATTGAGGCGCCCGAGGTGTCGTTAGTCGATCTCATGGCTGCGATACAAGGCATCAATGCCGAGGTAAGAGGAGTGAGTGCTCGAGCAGCTAACCTCGAGCAAGGGAGTGTGTCTGTGGCCTTATCTGGGTCCGGCGCTGGAACTAACAACTCCACTCCGATGAAACCTGAGCATTTTGCTGAATTCGTTTGACAACAACGGTTGAAGAACGAGGCTGTTCGAAATGAAGCCGTGGGCAATTCCCGAGCTGCGCAACACTTGGGCAATCCCCAAGCTGCACAACACTTGGGCAATCCCCAAGCGGCATAACAAAACTTGCGCAATCCCCAAGCTAGTCATCTAAACTTGGGCATTCCTCGAGGTGAAAGAATACCACTTCCAAGGGCCCAAAGACAAGTCGTGGTCATTGATGAAGGGGTCGATGATGGAGAATTTCTCGACCCCGAAGCTGAGTATGAGCCACCGTTCATTCAACGAAGGCAGGTTCAACGAGGCCGTGGAAAATTCGAGGTCAAGGCCGAGGCACAAATGTTGATCGGTATTTTGAGCGTGAGGATGATGACTATTATGATGAGTATCCGGACCCGATCTGAGGTGCTCGAGATTCAAACTTGAACAGTGTTAAGATCACTATTCCACCCTTCAAAGAGACTAGTGATCCGGACCAATATCTTGATTGAAAGATTCGATTGGAGAGAATCTTTGAAACAAATGAGATGACTGAAGAGAGAAAAGCTTCACATGCTATGGTTTCATTCGAGGCATATGCATCAACATGGTGGGAGGCTGATAAAAGGTTGAGACGAAGGAATGCTTATCCCGAGGTCACCACATGGTTGGAGTTGAGAAGAGCAATGAATGCTAAGTATCTGAATGCCAAATATCGGCAGGAACAACTTTGAAAGCTCTTCGAGTTGAAACAAGGGTCAAAATCGGTTGAAGAATATTATGATGAGTTCGAAAGAATTCGATTGGCCCTTGATATGGAAGAAGATGACGAGCAAGCCATCATTCGATTCAAAAATGGCTGGGCTCGAGATGTGTCATCTCAATTGAAGCTGCATATGTATCAAACTTTGGAAGATGTGTTTCATGCTGCCATCGAAGCTGAGAAAAGGGTGAAGGACGACAAAGAAAATTGGTATTGAGGGGTCACTACTTCAACTCATTTGAATCGAGAAAAGGAATGGAAGATTCTGAATCCAGCTAGTGCTAACATTGTTCGAGATCTGAAGAAACCCTTCGAGAGGGGAGAGACCGTTAACTAGCCAAGAGAAGCGGGAGGTAAAGTTCAACTCAATACTCCTAGTGTTTCAAGCATTCAGCGTCATAAATGCAAGGGTTATGGTCACATGGCAAAAGAGTGTCCAACTCACAAAGTTATGCTTTTGCTCGAAGATGAAACCGTCCATGAGCAAGCGAGTGACATCGAGGAAGAAAATTTCGAGGAGATGGACCGAGCTAACAATGATGATGGTCGTGAAACTGCCGAAGCTGATCATCCAGAAATATTTCTTGTGGTTCGAAGGAATTTGAGCTTCATGACTCTTGTGGAAGAGGACAACCAAAGAGAAAATCTTTTCCATGCAAGATGTCGAGTAAGGGGGAAAGTTTGTTCGATGATTATTGATTCAGATAGTTGTACAAATATGGTGAGCCAAACCTTGGTCTCACAATTGGGATTACCTACCTCAAAGCATCCTCATTCTTACCGATTGCCATGGTTAAATGAACGTGGTGAATTGAAGGTTGTCAAGAAAGTGTGGATCAAGTTCAAAGTTGGAGAATATCAAGATGAGATTATGTTCGATGTGATACCGATGCAAGCTTGTCATTTGCTATTGGGTCGACTATGGCTCGGCCGGTTGTTCATAACGGATGATCTAATACTTACACTGCTAAACTCGAAGGGAAGAGTTTTATACTCAAACCCGTGTCTCCGAAACAAGTTAGCGAGGACTATAAAAGAATGAAGGAATTGAAAGAATCAGCCAAAGCTAAGTCTCTGGTTGGGACAAAAATTATGGCCGATGACAACAACTCACTGCCCGAGGTAAGAAATATTTGTGCAATCATGCAACCGGGTTAGTATCTACGAGGCAATGACAACGGTCAACTGATGATTTTCCTCGTGCACAAGGGTATCTTTCTAAACTCTAATGATGATTTTTCTAACAATAACTCTTTGCCTAGTTCTGTTCAAAGTGCTTTGCAGGACTTCGGAGACATGTTTTCCGAAGAAATGCCAGGTGTATTGCCTCTGTTGAGAGGAGCCGAGCACCAAATTGACTTCATTCCGGGGTCTCAAGTCCCCAACAAGCCTGCATACTGGTGTAATCTTGAAGACACCAAAGAGCTCCAAAGGTAGGTAGACGAATTGCTGAACAAGGGCCTTGTTCGAGAGAGCTTGAGTCCTTGCGCCGTTCCTGTTATCCTTGTCCCGAAGAAAGATGGAACATGGCGAATGTGTGTTGATTGCCGAGCAGTCAACAAAATCACGGTAAAGTATCGTCATCCTATCCCTCGATTAGATGACATGCTCGATGAGTTAAGGGGTTCTTCATGCTTTTCGAAGATAGATCTCAGGTCCAGTTACCACCAAATCCGAATGAAACCCGGAGACGAGTTGAAAACCGCATTCAAGATCAAATTCGGTCTCTATGAATGGTTAGTGATTCCTTATGGCCTCTCAAACACACCGAGCACATTTATGCGACTGATGAACCATGTGCTCAAACCGTTCATAAATAAGTTTGTGATTTACTTCGATGACATACTATTTTATAGTAAATCTGTGGATGAACATGTCGAACACTTAAGGCTAGTGCTTGAAACTCTACGAGAGGAGAAGTTATATGCTAACTTCAAGAAATGTGCCTTTTGTGTTGAGCGTGTAATCTTTCTTGAATTTGTTGTGAGTGTTAATGGTGTTGAAGTCGATGAGTCAAAAGTCGAAGCTATAAAAGATTGGCCGACTCCAACCTCGGTTTCTCAAGTTCGTAGCTTCCATGGCTTAGCTAGCTTTTACCGAAGGTTTGTTCGCGACTTTGGCACCGTGGAAGCTCCTTTGATTGAGCTGGTAAAGAAAGACCATCTGTGTGTGTGGGGAAAGTCCCAAGAGAGGGCTTTCTAAGAGTTGAAACGGATGCTTTGCTCTGCCCCACTGTTGCAACTTCCTGACTTCGGCAAGGCATTCGAAGTCGAGTGTGATGCATCCGGAGTTGGGATCGGAGGAGTGCTCATGCAAGAATCAAAGCCGATCGCTTACTTCAGCGAAAAGCTTAAGAGTGCAACATTGAATTAGTCTACGTATGAAAATGACTTGTATGCCCTCGTTCGAGCACTCGCCCATTGGCAACATTATTTGTGGCCGAGAGAGTTTGTGATTAAAAGTGATCATAAATCTTTGAAACATCTCCGAGGCTAGGAGAAACTATATCGAAGACATGCCAAGTGGGTGTAATTCATTAAGAGCTTTCCCTATGTAATTCATTACAAAAAGGTAAAAGACAATGTTGTGGCCGATGCGCTATCGAGAAAATTTGCCTTAGCGACCACTCTCGCCTCAAGGCTCATGGGATTCGAAAGCATCAAGTCGATGTACGAAGACGATCCCAAGCCGAAAAGCGTCCTTGATGCAATCTCGAGTGGCTGAAGGGTTGAAAAATATCAGTGGCACGATGGCTACCTCTTCAAGAATGGGAGGGTTTGTGTGCCAGTGTCATCGTGGAGAGAGCTTTTGGTTCAAGAAGCTCACTTTGAATAGGACACTTCGGTGTCGACAAAACTCTTGGTATCTTGACCGATCAGTTCCATTGGCCAAAAATGCGAAGAGATGTGGAAATGCTTTGCAATGCTTGTATAGATTGCAAGAAAGCTATATCGAGGTCCAACCCTCATGGTTTGTACGCTCCGTTACCTGTTCCTAATCGACCGTGAGTTGATGTATCCATGAATTTTGTTATGGGGTTACCGAGGTCGGGGGGTGGACATGATAGCATCTTTGTCGTAGTCGACCATTTTTCCAAAATGGCTCGCTTTATTCCATACAAAAAGTGTGATGATGCACAACATGTAGCTACTTTGTTTATCTCTAATGTGTTGAAATTGCATGGTGTGCTTCGTACTATTGTGAGTGATCCAGACTCAAAATTCTTGAGTCATTTTTGGAAATGCTTGTGGGGTGCCCTCAGCACCCAGTTACTATTCTCGACGTCTCACCATCCTCAGACTGATGGATAGACTGAGGTAGTTAACCGAACCTTGGGAGCTCTGCTTTGAGCTATGACCAAAGGTAAGATCGGAAACTGGGCTGATCGTTTTCCCGTGATGGAATTTGCATACAATCGAACAGTGCATCGAATGATTGGAATGACTCCGTTCGAATGTGTGTATGGTTTTAACCATTTAATTCCACTTGATTTAACCCCATTGCCTCGAGATTTTGTTATTGGTTTTGAAGGTACTCGACGAGCCACTGCTTTAATCGAGTTGCATGCAAAGGTGAAGAAGAACCTCAAGGAAGCTTATGCCAAAGTTGCATCGAAGAAAAACAAGGGACGCAAAAAGTTGGAATTAAAGAAGGGAGATTGGGTGTGGGTTCACTTTCGAAAGGAACGATTTCCGAACCAAAGGAAAGGAAAGTTGGCTCCTCGAGGGGAAGGTCTGTTTCAAGTACTGAGCAAGATCAACGACAATGTTTATGTGATAGACCTCCCTGGTGAGTATAACGTGTCCAACACCTTCAATATTGCTAACTTAACTCCTTGTGTTGTAGGCCAAGCATCGGAGGCTGAAGAGGGCTCAATTTCAAGGACGAAATCTTCTCAAGAAGGAGAGGATGATGCAGCCCGAACACGTGTTGATCAAGTGTTCAATCCACCGAGGCCGATGATACGAAGCCCAGCCAAGCTGTTGCACCACGTTCACATTCAATTGGTGTGGTCAGGAGAAAGCAACCGTTTCGAAGCTGAGTAGCCGAGCTCAAGAATCGAATGCTTAATTTATAAGCTTGAGCTCGAAGAAGGGAGCGACCGAACCCCAACCGAACAGTCAATATTGACGCTGAAATAAAGCAAACAAACAACTGAAGGAAGAGCGTCCGATGTCAACATGAGCCGAGTTGAACAACTGAGCACCGAAGTCAAGAACTCGAGCTCAAGTGTTCGAAACTCAAGTGTTCGGCTGAAGGAGTGACCGAACACTCCGTTTACTCAGCCTGCGTGGCTTACTCCTATTGGTCGCCTGTGACTATTTACTATTTTGTCCTTAGAATAGTCTATATAAACCTCATTTCATTTCATTGTAAGTATCTAGTTTTGATGAATGATTAAACATAACTGTAGCTATTGAGTGTCTCCGATAAAGTCGAACCCCCATGTGGGATTTTAATGAACTTGTGTCATTCGGTGAGAATCATTTGAACAATCTTCTTCTTTGGTCATGCAATTTGCAAGAAGCATGTGACTTCTTGAGGATTATTGCTTAGCTTAGGTGTTTTCTCTTTGCCTTCTCCGTTGTTTGAACCGAGACTAGTTCCTCGGATTCATTCCAACGAAGCAAGAGATTTGTCTTAATTTATCTTACTTTTTCAGCTGTTTTCATCTTCGGTTGCTGAGCTTCATCTTTACTGATTTAGCTTGCACTAAGTTCTCTATTAGTAAGAGTATTTTTGTACTTTCAACTTCATTTAATGGTAAAGTGCTTATATTTTTAAGACCATAAAAAATAGCTTAGCAAATCAAGACCATGTGCTTTTTAGCTTATTTTTGTAACTAACCCATTAAGAATCCAGGGCTTATTCCTTAATTTGACATTTATAAACGTGGGCTTTGACATTTGAAAAAATAAACTTACTGGCCATACGTCAATTTCCCTTTTTTCATACCAAAAGATTTGCATGAATTCGATATTGTCTACATCTTATGGAAAACAAATGTTACAACATGCCTTTTCAAAAATCTGAACTTTGCAACAACACCCTAAATTTTCCGACTTTGTTACGAATCTGTCCCAATTTGCAAAAAACTGCACTAAGTGGCTGTTTTTAAAGATACTCTAGATATACATGCTGGAATTTTTAACCATAGCAGATGTGAAATTCTACAGCTACTTTTAACCACCTCGATTGCCAGCTTCAAGCTTAAAGCTAACCAACAACAAGTTTTCAAATATTGATTTTTTCGATATTTACACCCCTTCTAACAATCACACACTGAACTAACAGGTTATAAACCAACAAACTTAATGCTAAAACTAATGATTACTGACTAATGGAAGTTCATTCTTACAAAGTGGAAGTACTAAACATATACATATGAGATGAGCTTATCAAGTTCATGTTTTGACAGGAAACCATTAAATAGAATCCTCAACAACTCACACAAGTTCCAGTAACCTCCCATGTTTTGTGTACTCTATCACACGAACAAACGATAGACAATTCACATTTCAAACAGTTTATACAACAAAACTTATGAGCATATACATCCATTCAAAACTCAACATTAGACTATATCATGATTTTATACTACAAGCTAAATACTACAAGTGAAAAATGAAAGAAACTACTATCACTTATAAGCACGAACCATAACTAAGCTAACACGCCAACTGATTCTACAAGCAAAGGTTAACACTAAAACATTTTTGCCTAAAACGCTAACGACTTACACAAGCACAAAAAATAAAGAACATAGAGAGGATTTGGTTAAGCCTAACCACTGCCGAAACTGCTGCCACTGTTTCTGCCGTCTCGCTGCCATTGCAGTGTCATCTCCACTGTTGTCTGTCTCAATTGCCTCATTGTCATAGCCATGGCGCTTCAGCATCATCACTACCTTCCTTCCTCCACTACATCATCAGCATTTCAGCCTTCAACGTCATAATTACAACCTCGCCCTTTTTCCGTCGTCACAGCTTTGGCAAAAAGCACTATCACAAGCTTCATTGCCATCATTCTTGCCATTTTCTAATCGAAATAACCGTAAGATGGGTTATTTCAACTGAAAAAGGGAAAATAGGTCGCACGGGTAAAAGAAGATAGAGAAAAAATCATAAAGTCACCGGAAAAATCTAAGGGCCGCCAAAAGTTTAAGTTTTCAGTCCCTTTTAGCCTAGATTTGTGCTGTTTGGTTGAGTATTTTGGGAAAAGAGTAGTAGGAATGGAAAGAGAGGGGGAAGGCATTTGTGCTGTTTGGTTGAGTATTTTGGGAAAAGAGTGGTAGGAATGGAAAGAGAGGGTGAAGGTGGTTCTGGAGATATATTTTCTTGTATTTTTTCGGCCACCGAACAGTGGTGGTACGACGGCGGCCAGCGGTTTTGCGGTAGCCAGCTGGTGGGGGACGGTGGTATTATGATTTTCTGGTGGGGGGATTTTTTGGCAGTATAACATTAAGCCATAGGAGGGTTGGGGTGTAATGAGAAGATATGAGGATTTAGGATATATATATATATATATATATATATATATATATATATATATATATATATATATATATATATATATATATGAGGGAAAGTGGGTCGGGTCAGGTGTTGGGCCAACGGGTCAAAGTGCGGGCTTCAGCCTAGCAATTGGATCAAACCCAATAGCTAACTAGCGTTGATCCAAAATTTCTTCCCAATCCCTTTAATTACGAAACTAGTCCTAACTAATATATTACTTAATTAATTAACAACAATACACACACTTACAATTAAGCACTACTAGAAAAAAATGAGATTTCAATCATATCACTATATTTTTAGGAATAATTTTTCGATTTTTTTTTTTATAACAAAATTGACTAGATCAAAACGTTAATAGACGCGAGAAAAATCTAGAAAAAATAGAAAAAATTTAAAAAAAATTGGCACAACTATTTTTAGCATTCCTTTTGAATTCATGTGCAAAAATTAGGTGATTATAGGGAGTTTTTGGAAAAGTTACTTTTTCCTGCTCACAAACTTCAACTTTTTTTTTCAAGTAAAATGTATGTCCAAATACAACTTTAAATTCAAACAATTATTTTTTAACTCAACTTCAAAAACTCAAATTCTCAAGTTTCAACCAAATCTATGTCCAAACGCGAGCTTAGTTTCAGTTTTGAGAGTTGTAGCATCCACTACTAATTTTCTAAAATGTAGCAGTCTCTTTATTTTTATTTAATTTGTTACATCTCAATTACCATGTGTCCTTGCCTAAGAGTAAATATTGTCCGTTACCATTTATCTCATTTATTCCAAAATTTGGAAGTCAAGAATATAACACAAAGCTCAATTGTGTAATAGTACCCATGTTTAATTGTATCTGGAGTGACTATTAAACAAATGGGCTAACGGATAAATATCTGAATAGTACGCCTCTTCCATTTTTATGTTATGCATCTATTTGGATTTGATTTCTATTTATTGTTTATGTGTATTATTCCATTATAACTTTTCTTTATTGATTGTATATTTTGCCACATATATATAATGACCTAAATCGAGATAGGATAACAAATCGAATTTATTTTGGGGTTGATTGATAATTTGCTTGTATCAAAGTTATTATCAAACTGAGATTGAATTTAAACGAGACAAATGCTTAATGAACGAGGCAGAAAAATAAACGAGAAATAATGTGTATAAAACAAGACAAAGCTTAAGAGAAAGAATATAAGTCAAGTGTTGTATTTCTGGATGCACTTCTTGGTTACAAATGAATCATATTTTTAGTTGACAAGAAGAGTGACGTTATAGCCATAATAACTATGCTTTTATGGCCATTGTTTTGCATTTGATCGTGGTCAGCGCACGATCTTCTTCTTAAATGCCTGGGTAACGGTCTACGGTTACAAAGAGTAGGCTTCATTTTGACGAAGTGTCATGCTTGCTCGGGGACCATGTAGTCGTGGTGATCACTCCGAGCTTTGTACCTTGGGCTCGGTTTTGCTTCTTCCCCGAGGTGGTTTTTCGAGGCGAGGGTCATGCCATCTCTCCTTGTGGACTCGCCTCTTAAGATCGACTTAAGTCAAGCCTTGTACCTTTGCTCAAGGTCTTGGTGATTTTTCAACCAATAGATATATACACACACACACACTTTTGCAGAGAGGTTGGTCACATTACGAGGTTTTGCCCTCGAGATAGGCCTAGGCTGAACATTCCTTTCACCTTTCCAATTTGACTCTAGAACATGAGCACTCTGCACTTTCGAAGCATTTTTAATTTCTCATTTATCAAAAAATACCACTATTGGTTCATTCTTTATCTAATTAGATAGATTAGATAAATGATCTAGCAATGATGGCATTTCTATTTTGTTTACCGAATCACATGAAAGAAAGCACTTAAGTGTTGGACATTTGCATGATACAGGCAACCAATCGCTCTAGGTTAAAAATCAAACGACTTTCTCAAACTAATACTGCAGATCGACATTGGGGGTGGCTGTGACGCTTCCTGTTGATATATATATACACACACACACAATTAGAAGAAGATTTTAAGTATCAAGGAATTTTATGGTGTTGATATTCGGACTATATATTTTCTAGTAGTCTTAGAAAGCACAGACAACTTCGCCAGTCTTATAATTAAATGGAGTACAATTGTTTCCCATATGCATATTAACATTCAGGAGCTACATACCTTGAGTTGATACATGGAGTGTTGAGATTCAATTTTAGTAAATAGGAGTAACAATTAACAGGTAGAGAATAAAGAGCAACTCATTCCTATTAATACACATATAATCACTAGTGAGCGAATGACTGACACCCATTTATGATATAATCAGTTACTACTCTCAACTAGCCTTAACTAACTCTTTTTTACATCCCGCTTATCTCTAAACTTTTCTTATTTTTATTACAGGTACTTCAATGACAGTTTTTAAAAAATAAGTATTTCATTTTACTGATACTTCGTTGTAACTTATTGAATCATTAATAAAACTTCCTCAATTTTCTATATTCTATACTTTTCAATTCACAAGTAGATTACAAGTGATATCAGATCTCTTTCCTGCACATACTCATATTAAGTGCTTTGTAGATACTAATTGGGGTGGATCAAGAATTTATAGAAGATTTACTACTGATACTGCACTTTTTTTTAATGGAAACCAAGTAACTTGGAGAAGTAAGAAACAAAATATTGTATCTCTATCTAATATAAAATTCGAGCATGGCTATGGCTCAATCCGCATAAAATACTAAGTACACGTCACCTTTTAGTTGAAGTTGGTTTGTGAAATGACCTCGGTCAGCCGTTTTGGAAGTTAGGACTTCGATTGGCGTGCTGATAATTTTGAAATATTCGTAAGGTCCATTAGAACCTGTCTGTAAAATTTGAGCTTAATCAGACCTCGTTTGGTAGGCACCGGAAGAAGGTTTCAGTTTTTATTGTCGATAAATATTAAAAAGAGATTTTTGAGCTCGGTTTTGGCGAATGAGCTCCGATTCGAAATTCGAAAGCGCCGTTAGGTTTGTATGATTATTTTTGACTTTTATAATTTTTCGAAAGTGAATTTCGATGTTGTTTGGCTAGTTTCCGCTAAAATGCCGAAAGTTAAATAATTTGACCTTTTTCCTTTAAATTAGCATCTTGAGGTACGGGAATCCGATTTGAGATCTGTCTTCGCGAGTATGTTACATATATTTTGTATAACTTATTTAAAAATTTTGGGATCATTTCGACTTCTCTTTGATTCTATTTTAATTTTAATCGTCGTAGCAAATTTATAAAAAAATAATTAAATTAAATGGATATGTCGGTCAGCTAAGGGATTTAATCCCTTAGCTGCAAAAATACATATAGGAACAGAAACATTTGAACAAAGTTGACGAGAAAGGAAAAGTTAGAAGAGAAAGAGAAAAAAAGGGAAAAAGAGGTGGAAAATAGTGGAATTTCTACCCCAAATCTCCAGGTAATGATGTTAACTCATTATCTTAGCTTGTTACGTGTGTTTGAATATATTTTTACGGTAAAAATAGGGATATTAGACATCGCCCTAACGACTTAAATTGATAGTTTAAAGGGCCAATTGGACCCGATGATGGAAATGATTATATATTCGTACTCAGTGAGTTATGGGCAACATATAGATGTAATTTATTTAGGGTTTGGTTATGGGACTTTGAACCCTGTAAATAGGCCTGGCCTGCGTATTGCGTATGTGAATAGGGTATCAGGTTCCTAACTGGATTGCCCTAAGACGTAAGGAATGAAGCCTTTAGCCTTATGTAATATATTTTTCTTCTTATTGAACACAGTGGGATCGTTTGGCAATGAATCCAAAGGACAAAGCGGTTGTTGGGTAGCTGTGCTAACTTTGTAACAAGGTAAGTATTTATATCCATTTCTTTGGAGGCACCTAGCCTCGTGGATTTTCTTCCACGTATTCCTTACGTGTGTAGCTGCCGATAGGCGTACTCATTACGCCTTAGCTTTGGATTTACATTGTATATTATATGCTATGTCCTGTTGTTGGTATTGGATTGAGCATATGAGCATTGCACTCTGGTTTTGAGCATTGCATATACTTCTCGGTTGGCGATGAGAGTCCCGCACCGGTGAAAGATCATTATTGCATATATTTCCCGCTTGGCGATGAGAGTCCCGCACCGGTGAAGGGTCATTATTGCATATACTTCCCGGTTGGCGTTGAGAGTCACGCACCGGTGAAGGCTCATTATTGCATATACTTCCCAGTTGGCGATGAGAGTTCCGCACCGGTGAAGGGTCATTATTGCATATACTTCCCGGTTGGCGATGAGAGTCCCGCACCGGTGAAGGATCATTATTGCATATACTTCCCGGTTGACGATGAGAGTCCCGCACCTGTGAAGGATCATTATTGCATATACTTCCCGGTTGGCGATGAGAGTCCCGCACCGGTGAAGGGTCATTATGGCATATACTTCCCGGTTGGCGATGAGAGTCCCGCACCGCTGAAGGGTCATTATTGCATATACTTCCCGGTTGGCGATGAGAGTCCCGCGCCGAAGATAGGTATCAGGTATATGTGACTGCATTACATCGTACCGCATTCATCCATCTCATTGCACCGCATACTGACTATTATGTGTATTGTGTTGTGTTTTATGTATGCGGTATGTATACTGTATCGTAGACATATCTCAGTTTGCCTATATATATTTCTGGCTCATATTCTGGGTTGCGGGGATCGGGTTGCACGCCGCAGCGGTATAAATATATGGATCAGATTGCACTCCGCAACTGTATAAATATATGGATCGGGTTGCACGCCGTAACAGGATGAATATATGGATCAGGTTGCACGCCACAACAGGATGTATTTCTGATTGTTGATAGGTTCGAGATACCTATATGGTTTGGTTATCTTACGTTCCTCGTTGTTGATGAGTTTGTCATTCCATACGTGTTTCAAGTTATCATCTGGCTCTGTTTTTTTTTATAATTTAAATAAGAGGAATTTGTTTATCTGTTTCTCCACCTTGGCTAGCTATCCTATTCTTTGAGGTGGCTAGTCTGCCCCACTTATTGAGTCCTTTTGACTCACCCTTGTTTGTTGTTTGTTCTTGTCTATTTATTTCGTTTCGGCAGGTTCGCTCCAGGGTTGAGTTCACCACGTTGTTCAGGACGGAAGACGACTTCAGCTGTCAGGGTGAGCCAACTTTTATTCCGGATAGCCACCAGTTTATTGTTTATTATTTCAGCTGCAGTTTGCTCCCTTCAGGAGGTATCTGTCTTCTTTTGTATTCTTATATGTCTAGTCTGGATAGCCCTAAACCTAGTATGTGGGTAGTCAGCTGTAATTTCTTTTTTTTTTTACAGCTTACAGGTATCATTGTATTTCTACTTTTTCTAGTCTTGCTTGTATTTACAAATTGAATTATATTCATTTTCCTAATTTAATTGATAAGAGTTCGCCCGACAGGTCTAGGGAAGGATATCGGGTTCCCGTACGGCCTAACCGGATTCTGGGTCGTGTCAGTTTGACATTTTTATCTCTAGCAAAATTTTGGTTTGATAATCAGACTATTCAACATATTACCTTAAATCCAATGTATCATGAATTAATGGAACATATTGAAGTTGATCTTTACTTTAATCATGAATAGATACGAGGGAATCTGATTTCCATTGGGCTAGATGGAGACTGCAGAACAATTTGATGATATATTCACTAAGGATTTAAATGGAATTCGGGTGGAATATCTTTGTAACAGGTTGAACATAATTAATATCTAAGGTTCTAAAGGTTCTAACTTGTGAGGAGTGTTATAAAATGTACATAAACAACTTGTCACATAATATGCATAACACATTAACAGGTAAGCTTTTTTAGGAATCGTTTTGATGTTCTTACGTATATATTTCACTAAATAGCTCACATTCTTGGAATAATCGAAATGCATGAGAAATCCTCCGAGTAGAGGTAAAGCTAGGATTTGAAGTTTCGAGATTTAAGATTCTAGTCTTTTTAAATTATGGAGTTCTAAATTAATAATTTGTATAACATTATATAAAATTTTGTAAAATAAATACAGTATTTGAACAAATGCGAGGGGTTCGGCCAAATCCCCTCTTAGTACACTAGCTCCGCCCTGCCTCCAAGTACTTTGTTATTTACACTTATATATCAGAATCTTTCTACAAGTTTGTCATCGTTTAGCTCCTTATTATATAATTGAATGTTTCGTAAGATATAGTGTTCCAATCTATTTTAAACATTTTCAAACCTTCATCGATAACATCTAGACTAGATATCAGTTTATTTTGAATTCTTTATTTTACTAGACCTAATTCCACAAGTGTACGTAGGTGATACTCCCTCTGTTCCAAAATGGATGATATGTTTCAGATTTCGAGAGTCAAACGAGTTTATTTTGACCGTCAATTTGAACATATAATCTTTAAATTTTTTTAGAACGATATTTATATATTTGGAAACTAAATAAAAAGTACTATAAGTCACAATAATTAATAATACAAAATATTTAAAAGATATATGAAAATATTAGGTCAAAGATAAACTCGTTTGACTCTCGAAATTTGAAACATGCCATTAATTTTGGAACGGAGGGAGGATTATTTTCCATCGCAAAATGTATGAGGATCTCTAATTTTCTTGGTTTGTACGTATTCAATTGCTGGAAATAGTGTCGTTGTCTCTCTTTCACACTACCTCACGTCTTAATGTTGTCCATCTCAAATCCCTTTAAATTGATTTTAGTCTTTACGCGATTATGTTCTTGATTTTAGATTTTAGTCTTTACGCGATTTTAATCCCTTTAACTTCTAGTGAGGGAAGTATCTTCTTTCCCGGTTGGCTTCTTGCTGGGTGACATTGAGAAAGTATGCTGAATGTTTCCTCTAGTCTTACGGACAAGTATTCATTATGGTGGCCACTGCTGCCATGAAGTCCAAATAATACTAGTCAATATCACTTGCCAGTCCATACTATCTCAATAATTTGCCTCTTTTGTTGACTGCAAGCACAGCAACAGCAATCAAGCCAAACAACTTAAAGAGTTATAGTACTGAGTCTACTGATTATGGATACCTAGACCGTTCCTTTACATTATAAAATGTTTGACTAGAGACCAACATTTGCAAGGGAAATAAAGATTTTGACACATTCACGAGAACATACATTCTTACCCATTCTTAAATATATTATGACATACTTAAAATTATAAGCGCATGTCATTAAAAGTAAAATGAAATATTTAAAATTACAAAGTTACAAAGTTTTCAAATATAAAAATACGTATTTCTTTTTAGACCGACAAAAAAAGGAAAAATTGACATGTCATATGGAACAGAGGGAGTACAAACATTATGCTGTTGTATTTCTGCTAAACGTCATGCATGCTTTCAGCTCAAACTAGGGGGATTGGCATGGCAGGTCTCCCCAAGTCTTTTTTGTGTGGAAAAAGGCTCAAGTTTTAAACATGAATTCTAGGGTCCTCATTTAATTAGTGTTATTAACTATGTAACATTCTCACCCCAATGTTTTGTAAGTTGCACAATAGTCCATGTATATAAAGTAGTTTTTTGCCAAATTTGGCCATTCCCTAGCTGCTTTCCCTCTCTCCTCTCTCCCCCGTTTTCCCTCCATTTTTCCACATTCCATTCCCGCCCAAAGCTCCACCATAGCTGCTGAGCTTCCTTTCGTATTTCGAAATAATACCCATTCCACCATAGCTGCTGAGCTTATTATCTTGAATCTCCTTTCCAGTTTTAGGCAATACAAGCTGAGATCCCCCACATTTGGGTTATACGGAATTTCGTTAAATCTGGTCGTCGTTTCTTATCCATTAAAGGAGAAATCTTGTTCCTCCAATTTTAATCGTATCAATCCAGTCATATCCGGTAAGTGTACTAAATTTTCGAACATGTTTTTTGTTGTTTTTGTTGATTCGGGGTTGTTACGGATTCAGTTCCTCCGAACAATCTGCGTGAAATTCCAAACACCATTTCGACTTTCCTATGGCCGTAATTGTAATTCCAAACATATCGCTAGCGTTTTACGCGGCGTATGTATATTATTGGAATTTTCACAGATAATGTTCGGAACATTCTTTAGGATGTTTGAGCGTTCTGTTGAAGTTTGGAACATCTTGCATTAAGCATCGAAAAAGTGTAAGGTGATGTTCAGAACGTCTTCATGAGATGTTCCAAACGAGCAATACTGAGGTTCGGAACATCTTGCATCGAGCAATGAAAAACTGTAATCTGATGTTCAGAACGTCAGGAAGATGTTCCAAACGAGAACATTGAGGTTTGGAAACAAACTGTATAAATATTAGTAATACTAATAGTTGGTCATTCCAATTTATTGCAGGTGACCATCGATGGGTGAGGTTATATTGGGAGTTAATTATCAAGGTGAATGGGTGGAGCGTTCTAAATGTTATGCTTGGGTTCCGAAGGTTAAAGAGTCAAGACCCATTCTTGTGCCTAGAGATGTTACGTATGATGTTCTACTTAACAAAATCATCGGAAGTTGGGGGATAAGAGACAATCCGAGGGATATTTGCATTGCTTACATGCTGAGTGTTGCCGCAAATCAAAAGACTCCTCCCGTTACAATAAGAAACGACGATGATGTACGCCTTTATATGGCTGACGTTGATCGTAATGGTGCTAGGCCCACACTAAGGGTAATTGTGGTTTCAACGACGGAGGAATGTGTTGGTTCTAATGACCAAGAAATGCCAAATATTGGAGGGCATGATTTTAGTCAGCGATTGGATGACTTACATGAAGAAGTAGCAGAAGAAGACAGAGGAGGAGGGGTAGAAGAAGACAGAGCAGGCGTAGATGTAGATGAAGAAAAAGAAGAAGAAGTAGAAGACAAATATGTAGAGGAACATCCTGCCATTTATACCCCTGTGTTTCCAACACAAAGCAGCGAGCCGATATTTCACTTCGTTGATGGCACAGGTTTTGAAAAAGGTATGACTTTCCCCAATAAGAAAGAACTGGTCACCAAATTGAAGATTGCAGCAGTTAAACATCGTTTTAATTACAAACCATTGAAGAATACTGTAAAGATTTTTAATGCTAGATGTTTAGATGTGAAATGCAAATGGTGGTTAAGGGCAATGAGGTATAAAAGTAATGATAGGTTCTACATTAGCGTTTACAATAACATGCACACATGCGGTGTCCAACATCATTCCAGTCATAATTCACACGCCTCTGCCCGGATAATTGGTGAGTTCATGAAAGGTAAATATTTAATGGGAAAAGGTCCAACCACAAAAGCTGTCAGGGAGTCCCTTAACAACGATTTTGGTTGTAAGGTTAGCTACTGGAAGTGTCTTAGGGGCTGTCAATTTGCAAAATCTTTGACACGGGGAACACATGCGAAAGGTATTGAAATTCTTGATGCTTATGCTTATATGGTTAGGAGCAAGAATCCAGGAACCAAGACAGATTTGAGGCTTTCTAGCACAGGGAAGTTCTTGTATTTTTTTCTCTCTTATGGAGCGTGGATCAGGGGATTTACTTACGTGAGAAAAGTCCTAGCCGTTGACGGTACACATTTGTCTGGCGAGTATGGAGGGGTCTTGCTGTCTGCTGTTGCTCAGGATGCAATGAGTCACGTATTCCCTGTTGCTTTTTGTGTTGTAGACAAAGAGTGCGACGACTCATATGAGTATTTTTTCGAACAATTACGCTGCATAGTTTCAGATAGTGAAGAGTTGTGCATAGTTTCGGATAGACATCCGAGCATCTCGAAAATGGTCACCCAAGTGTTTCCTTCTGCACACTATGGAGTTTGCATGTGGCACCTTGGTGAAAGCAACCGAACAAAGTTTCAGTTTGGATTCAGTCTTCATAAATACTACACTGCAGCAAAGGCATACAGGGTAGAGGAATTCAATGATGCTATGAATGAGATCAGGGCTATTGATTGGAGGGTAGCGGATTATCTTGAAAATGTTGTTGGCTATCATAGATGGAGCAGATTATATTTCCCAGGAAACAGGTAATATTACTGTCTGCTTTCAATATGTTCCAAACGTCACATTGCGCTCTCCGAACATAACATATATGTTCAAAACATTATAGGAATATTTATTTTCCGATGATGTTCCGAACTCATTATCGGAGTTCTGAACGTGTGAGTCATGTTAGGAACATCACTAATGTTCCGCACTTCTTATTCCTATATCTTCACTTGTGCTTTATGCTAGGAACATGTTTTGACTATTATAATTTTTATTCTTTTTAATAGGTTTGAAGTTATGACATCAAACATAGCTGAGTCCATTAATTCCATGCTGAAAGAGCAAAGAGAATACCCCATTGCTGCCCTCTTGAAGGATATAGGTAGGAACTTTGCGGAAAAATTCCACACTAGGGCCATGAAGTTAATCAACCACCCAAATTTATGCGTCCCAGACGTTGAAATAAAAATAAGGAAGAATAAAGAAGCGGGAGACAAGCTAGTTGTCAACAGGAAGGGAACTTATGGTTTCGAAATCATTAGTCCAGGGCATGAGGCAGAAGTTGATCTATATGAGAGGACATGTACATGTAGGGAGTTCGATCTTGATCAGTTACCTTGTGTACATGCTATGGCAGCAATTAGGGGGTTGCATGGCGATGAATATGGAAGTAGAGTGTATGAATACACTTCTGGATATTACACAACACAAGCATACATCCTTGCCTATGCAGAGCCTGTCAATGCAGTACCTCCTGAAGAATCATGGGTCGTCCCTGCTGAAGAGATACTTTATCCAGTGCCTCCGCCCCCAAAGCTGAACAACCGTGGAAGGAGAAGGGTTAACCGGATTCGATCTATTGGGGAGCGTCTTCCAAAGAGGAGAAATAAATGTGGCAACTGCAAGAGATATGGGCACAAGAAAACTACATGCCCCGGTGTTCGTAGTGGAAATGAGGCTACAAGTCAGCCTACGAATTGAGTTTGTGAATTGGATATTTATATCGTCCTCGTTATAATTTCAATTATTTGGATTATTTGGATATTTATTGAATTGCATAATGGACTTTTCGTCCTACTTGTATAATTTATCTTGTGTAAATATTTGACCAAATTTGTTTCTTAACTTATGGTTTGCACAGATTTGCTTTACTGCATCTTTTGTGATTATGTTGTGCACATAATTGCATATTGTTCGCAACACATCCATTTTGTTTAGGATATTATATGTGATGTTCCGAACGATGTCAAGGCATGTGAAAGCTTGTGAGGTCTTTATTTCACAATTCACAGTCGTAGCGTTTACCAAGTGCTACCTTATAGGAAATGTTCGGAACCTCGTGTCGTTGATATTATATTATACTTTTATACGTGACGTTCCGAACAAGCTATTCAAAATTTAAAACACACAAACGGCTACAATGAACAGTTGGGAACGCAAATACCAATACACTAAACGGCTAAAATACAAGTTGGTTACTGCAACAGTCACGTCAAAAAACACATTGACACTTGTAAATATGCGTCCCTTCATTTGCTTCAAAACATCTATAAATACCTCCACTTTGATGAACACTCAATTCACAATTCATTTCGCATTAACCAAGTATTACGTTCAGTTTTCACTAGTTTCTATAGCAAAGAAGAACAAGTTGAGGTACTCAAGTTTTCCATATTTTCTGCCTTTTTTCTAAAACGATTTCTCCATCTAATCCGTTTATATTTCCTTAAACATAACTATCCACTTTGATTCTTTTCTAAATTTTAAACAACTTTTCATGCAGATGGCCAATAACGCATTAAACGATCAATGGAATAAGTACCACCGAGTCCGAGAGCCTCCAAACAAGTCGCTTCCCATAAGACTGCTAGACGTGCATTATGAAGTTGTTGACATCAAAGAGGTAGCAGATAATTGTGAGAGGTCCATTCAAACACTCGAGACAAAACTTGAGCAGATGCAATTGCAGATAGATCGGATTGAAAGGATTTTGCAAAATCAATTCGGTGGAGATCCAAACAATAACGAAGACGCTATTATATATTAGATGTTTAAGTAGTTCTACTGTTTATGAATATGCTTTTGTATCTCTGTTCAATTAATATTATTATGAAGGTCTTTAATTAGTACTGTTAAACTGTCTCCAAACCATCCTGTTTGCTTATAGTTCGCAACACATCAACTGTCGTTTAGGATATTATAGACGATGTTCCAAACGACAACTTGGCCTACTCCATTTCTGGAAAACTTAATAAAATCATACAGCACGTTCGGAACATAATATGTGTGTTCCATCATGAAAACAAATGTTCGGAACGTAACGGTTATGTTCCAGATACAACTGATGATCATTAACATTATCCACGTCCAAATATCAACGGGAAGAAAACAAATGTTCGGAACTCCAGTAATATGTTCGTCACATTAAACAGCCGTTCGGATCGCACAACTGTTAATGTTGTTATCTTCGGGAGAAATGATGATCCATACATATACCGATGTTTCGAACATCAACGGGAAGTTTGTCGCGTCCATCCGATGTTCCGAGCGCTCTCTTCTATTGTTGCTATCTTCATCACACTCTTCACATCTAGAGTGGTTAGAGTGACAAACAATGATCATTATATACCTACAAAGGATCCAATATACCTGTAAGAGCGATAAATTCATCCACTTTCATCACAAAGACCACTTAGAGTAGTTTGTGGGACAAATGGTGATCCTTATGAGTAGAAATGGACAAGTAGAGTCGTTAGAGTGGGAAATGATGATCATTATGACTAGGCAGGACCCAACAATACTTGTAAGAGTGGAAAATGATGATCAATATGATAATAAATGACCAACTATACTTGTAAGAGTGAAAAATGATGATCACTATCACTATAAATGACCAAATATACTTGGTATAGGGAGAAATGATGATCCATACACATAATAAATGACCAACTATACTTGTAAGAGTGATAAAGGATGATCATTATACCTAAAAATGATCCAAGATACCTGTAAGGGTGCATTATGATGACCATTATGTGTAGAAATGGCCAACTAGAGTTGTTCGACAGACAAATGATGATCCTTATAATCTAGAAATGACCCAACATACCTGTAAGAGTGTCAAATGATGGTCATTTTAACTAGAAATGACCCACTATACTTGATAGGGTGACAAATGACAATCACTATCACTATAAATAAAAAACTATACTTGTTATAGGGAGAAATGATGCTCCATACATATAACGATGTTTCGAACATCAACGGGAAGTTTGTCGCGTCCATCCGATGTTCCGAGCGCTCTCTTCTATTGTTGCTATCTTCATCACACTCTTCACATCTAGAGTGGTTAGAGTGACAAACAATGATCATTATATACCTACAAAGGACCCAATATACCTGTAAGAGCGATAAATTCATCCACTTTCATCACAAAGACCACTTAGAGTAGTTTGTGGGACAAATGGTGATCCTTATGAGTAGAAATGGACAAGTAGAGTCGTTAGAGTGGGAAATGATGATCATTATGACTAGGCTGGACCCAACAATACTTGTAAGAGTGGAAAATGATGATCAATATGATAATAAATGACCAACTATACTTGTAAGAGTGAAAAATGATGATCACTATCACTATAAATGACCAAATATACTTGGTATAGGGAGAAATGATGATTCATACACATAATAAATGACCAACTATACTTGTAAGAGTGATAAAGGATGATCATTATACCTAAAAATGATCCAAGATACCTGTAAGGGTGCATTATGATGACCATTATGTGTAGAAATGGCCAACTAAAGTTGTTCGACAGACAAATGATGATCCTTATAATCTAGAAATGACCCAACATACCTGTAAGAGTGTCAAATGATGGTCATTTTAACTAGAAATGACCCACTATACTTGATAGGGTGACAAATGACAATCACTATCACTATAAATAAAAAACTATACTTGTTATAGGGAGAAATGATGCTCCATACATATAACGATGTTTCGAACATCAACGGGAAGTTTTTCGCGTCCATCCGATGTTCCGAGCGCTCTCTTCTATTGTTGCTATCTTCATCACACTCTTCACATCTAGAGTGGTTAGAGTGACAAACACTGATCATTAGAGTTGTTAGAGTGGGAAATGATGATCATTATGACTAGGTAATTAAAGTGAGATGATCAGTATCACCCTAAATTACCAAGCATACTTGTTAGAGTGACAAATGACTGCACATCCATCTTTGTAGTTTCGAACATGCTAAATATGTTTGTCACGCGACCAACACGTTCGGAGCGGCATATTTCGATATTGCTATCTTTATCGTTCTGTTAACGGATTTGTTCAGATCAGATCGCGATATGATTGAAACATGAAGTGTGTCGTGCGGAACGACTTAGGGTACATTAGTAAATTATAGGACAAAATAACAATTTCAAATGAAATTTCTTGATCATTACTGCACAAAACATAACAATTGGAAATATAGAAACTAAACTATGAACCAACACTTGATCCAAGTACAGAATATGAGAACGATTAGCACCACGACTATTAGTACCCCAAAACCCAATTTTTTCCGCCATAAACGTGCCGCTTTCCTCTCTTCTTCAACAGCTTTCAACTTCTTAAGTAGACCCCATATTACTCTCTTTGCTTGATCTGACATCTCTTCATCATGCCATCTAAAGTAGTTGCAACCATTTGCCTACATAAAAAAATAAAATAAAATAAATACAACAAACAAATAAATTCAAGAAAGAAAATAAACCCACCACCTAACCTGACCATATTTGCATCCGTAAAACCTCCTTCCTGGGTTTAGCTGCGTCCACGATGTTGTTAACTTCGCATAATCTCCACATCGATAAAATGGTACAATACTGCCGCTATTAACGGATCTACTAGACATTTTAATCTGGATGTTTGATGTAATTGTGTAAATAATGAACGCATATATAATGTGTTGGGTGGTGTATTTTTATTACCGTTGGTAAATAAATGTTGTTCACGCGCCCAATGTAATAATCTATCACGACATTGGGCTAGATCGAAATGATGTTCGGAACATCGTGTAAAAGATATGTTACGCGAATTATACTTATGTACACTGCCGTTCCGAACAAGATATTCAATATTTGAAATTCAAAAAAGGCTACAATACAATTTCCGAATACCAATACACCTATCATCTAGAGTAGTAGACTAGACTTGGTTTGCAGGTAGGCCGAAATGATGTTCGGAACATCATTTCGTAGACTAGACTAGGTGAACATCATTTCGTAAACTAGACTAGGTCTGCAGGTAGGTCGAAATGAGGTTCGGAACATCATTTCGTGGATACGTTACACCAATTACACTAATATAGGCTGACGTTCGGAACCCGTTCAAAATTTGAAATACAGAAACGGCTGCAATACAACCCGCTCAAATACCAATACACGAAACGGCTACAAACGTTTCGGTTGCCTCTCTCAACTTCTATAAATACCCAACGGCTCAAAGCATTTCAATCCATATTCATCAACTTACAATTCAAGGAATCACAAACTATTCATCTTCAAAAATGGCACGTCAACCACGAACAAGAGGAGCAAGAGGATCCTCCACGGCTAGAGGAGCCTCCACGGCCAGAGGAGCCTCCACGGCCAGAGGAGCCTCCACGGCTAATATAGCCTCCACCTCTAGGGCAGTATCATTTGCAGACGAATCACAAACTGAAAGGGCTATTGACATATTGGAACAACTAAGGGCAGAAGTGTGGGGTTGGAAGTTCCAGTTTGAGGGCTTCCTACATGACTACAAAAAGGACGTCAGAAAGATGGCGAAGGAAAGGCGTAGGATCACAAGAATGCTCAAAGGGCTGCTTGCTGATAAGGGGATCCATTACCTTGACTTCTACTCCTCTCCTTCACGCTAGATTTGGATGTTCCTATTAATGTTATTATATATTTCTTTTTGAATCTTTATAATCTAGTATCTTTTGGTAGAATGCTAGTATAAGTAGCATTCCTTTTGTAAAGCACTGACAGTGATGTGCAGTTTCTCCATTTGAATGCTAATATAACTAGCATTCTTTTTTGTAAAGCTCTACAATGATTATCAATGGAAATTACTTTTATCTAGTTCAGAACTCCATGATGCCGTTCAGAAAGGTTTTGTGTCGTTCTGGAACATTATTGACCTTTATACAATAAGAGTATCTCGTTTGGAACATCGTAATTTTGCGGAAAACATATATATCTTGTTCTGAACAATTGATGAGCACTCGATATTCTCTGTTCTTTTTCTAAAAACACTAATCCATCTATCTATAATTAAAATAACCACAGTATACCGAACGATATTAATAATGTTCCGAACATCTTGTTAAAATCTAAAAGGCACAACAGTTACAATATTATCAGTTGCACTCGTTTGAGTAGTACATAACGGTTACGAGTTTCATCAAAAGTCACTTTCGATAAAGCCCTTCCCAACAGACTCGTCGATTGCCCCTTTGTTCACATTCACACATTGGAACATCACTTTGCATTTCAGGAACAGATTCATGTCGTTCTGGAACTGATGTAATAATCGTCAGTATTTAATATTTAAGCACATCAAAAGCTGTTACTTGTTACTTCGCTAAGAAAATAAAAGTCATCCATACCTAATTACAAACCCAAAAAAAAGTTAAAAGATTATCCAAATATTACATATTACCCAAATCAAGGCTTCATTTTCCCGTCGAAAATATAAACGGCAAAACGTCGCCTCCACCGATCAGCCTCGTTGTCACAAATTTTGTTCATGGAGGTGTTTGTAATGAGATACTCAATGTACATCAACGCGAACACTCCACAGGATTGCCCTGTTAGATTTTGTGGACAAAGTGATCTTGGCACTCTCTCAAACGACCACATGTCTCCTTCATTACACATCAGATCCAATTCTTTGAATAGCTTAGAATTTCTGACATAGATCGGGAACATGTACAGAATGGGAACAATTATTGGCAAGAACTTTTCATCATCATTAACACCATGATTGCAATCATACACCCAAACCTTCGCTTCAACCATGTCAAACACCACCAACACGTAGTGATTGTCGTTGATGTTGAAGACGGCGAAGATCCTCTTAGCACCGGCCCAACACCTACCCGCTGGGTAGGGTAGCTTTCCATGTGCATACTCCAGATAATCATCATCAAACTGATAATCCTTCAACACTTTGTCAAGCGGTAGCTGTTTGTCTTTCGCATCTGCTTCCAGTTGGTAGTACCGTTTTTTCATGTTTGTCAAGAATGCCATATCCAAAATGAGGTCACTTTGATCGTAATGATAGGGGTAATTCAAATGCCTCTCCCGCATCATTGTCAGCACAGCTTCAACATACTGCAGAACATATAAGAGAGACAAAAAATAATTGGAGTGTAAGTGAGTGGTGAAAAGAAAGGTCTGTCTTTCCGAACATCATTCCATGTTCGGAACGACTGTGTGATGTTGTTCCAAGCATACTGATGATGTTCCGAACACAATTAGAATGTTCCCTACAACGATGTGAAGTTCAGAAAATCATTCAAAAATAAACTTACAATGTCCCACATCCATTGTGTCTTGTCCACCAGTTCTTTGAAATCTAGGTAATTCATCGGCAATCCAAGAAAAACATCTTTTTGTTTCTTCCTCTTTTTGATAAATGTGCTCAACGCCAAAACTTTTTTCCGCTTCAATGGCTTGTAAATATCCACTGGCAGCCTCGGACAAACTTCTTCCTGCTTCTTCTCCTCTTCTGTTTGTGGTGATTTCACAGCCTTTGCAGGTTTTACAATAGTTTTGCTCTTCAACTGCTCAATCGTCTCCTTCACGGCCGCCATCTCCATCACCATGCCTTTACGCCAATCGTCGCACTCTTTGCAATTGCAACTGCTACATTTGGGGATGTCGAATCCATCACCACCAGAAGAATCACCTTTGATTTGCTCAGAAGCACCATCCTTTGTCTCGTAAGGCACGATCTGTTGCTCATAAGCCACCATCCTTTTCTCATAAGCCACGATCTTTTCATCATAAGCAACCATCTTTTGATCGTAAGCCAAAATCTTTTCCTCCATTGCTTCCCTCCATCCGCTGCATTCACCACATTTGCAGCCTCTGCAATTGGAGCTCCTCTTCACTATACCAACTTCAGTGATACCGGCAACTTCAAACTCACCGCGAACTACATCACCATCACCTTTGTTTCCAATGTCAATATTTACATCTTGCAGGCCACCAATTCCCTCTTCCTTGTATTCACCATCACTTCCAAACATCGTCGTTTCTGGGGCTTCCATAGCTTTAATTTCTATCACTTGTCTTGGAGGGGTTGCAGGATTGTTGTTGAAGATACAAATTGTAGTGCCACCAACAAGGCCAATGGTGCAAGCATCCTCAAACACTTTACAAAAACGATCTATTGTGTCGTCCTCTAAGTCATCAAATGGCATGAGGTCTAGAAAGTAATCCATGTCCAGCTCTTCATCGGTAGGAATGAGGAAAGGGTGAACAACCTGTTAATATACCCAACAATATTAAATAAATATCAACTAAATTTTAAGAATCTTTTAATGTTGTTTGGAACAAAGTCTTGTTGTTCGAAAACATCGGAAAAGGATGTTCCGAACATTGTTGACTGTAGAAGTTGAGGGTTCTTCATTAAGATGTTCCGAACATCAATTAGAAATATCTCAGCAACAACGAGGTTGTTCCAAACATTACATAACATATATGGAAAACGGAATACTTACAGGAACATCTTGTTGGTCAAACAACCTGTCCGTATCTCTTTCACAAATTTCAGTAAGACTGTTTATGATCCTTGGGATTGTTTTTTCTTTTGGCAAATCCTTTGGTCTCAAGGCAGGAATGGCTTCATGAGCCCAGGCCATGAATGCCCATGGAAAGCCATAAAGATTGTAAGTCTGGCTTCCTTCTGCACGAGGTTCCATTGGCTTGATCAGATATTCCATTGTTAATTCAAAACTCATCCTACCCCAAGGATAACGCTGGAATTCTGCAAGATCCGCGGACAAGCACACCACCCATTCCTCTATTCCATATTTGGAATCCCTCGCACACAGAATAGTATGAACAAACCAAGCCATGCACAGATTTAAATACCACTTCTTGGGACAGGTTCTAGAACATACCAACTCAAGCAAGTCACCAGACTTCACAGCTTGCTTTTTCTTCGGCTGTTTTTGTTTTTTGGGCTTGTTGAACTTCCTCTTTGCGGGTGAAGGTGAGGGTGAGGGTGAAGGTGAGGCTGAGGGTGACTCCTCCTCCTTCTTCTTCCCCTTCCGCTTCCTACTACCCTTCTCCTTCTCCTCCTTTTTCTTCTCCTCCTTTCCCTTTATCTCTTTCTCCTTCTCCTTCCTCTTTTTCTCCTGGAAATAATCAACAACAAACTTCCACAATTCCTTCCCCTTTTCATTCATTTTATCCATGTACTCTTTACTTGGATAGGGCCCACAGTTTAGCCCTGTCATTAGTGCAAACTCGGATAGGCCAAAACGTGCTGGCAATCCATTGAAGGATATCCAAACCTCTTTCTTCTTCTTGCAAATAATCCTTCGCATGAGGAGGTTATGCACCAACTTGGTGCCAAACAGTGGATATTCCGGTAATTGCAAGAAAGGACCGAAACAGCTATTGGCAAATCCCCTTCTCACCTGCAATTTTTTCAGTACCTCATTGAACTGTATCATACCCCTAGCCAACGAAGAACGAACAGTAATCTTCCCATTAAAAGGTTCATTGTTGGTCAGGAAGGTCTTGAAGAGACCCTCAACGTTACTCTTGAAAGTAGCATGACCAACGTCTTCATACTGCACATAATTTTAGCATAAAATTAATAAAATGAATCACAATGATAGTAAATTAATAAATGTTCGGAACATGAGTATGCTGAGGTTCTGAACGACAGTTGCTACTGTTGGGAACAATATGTACCGTGTTCCGAACGAGAGCTACCAGCCTTAATGTTGATGTTGGGAACGTACAAAATGTCGTGTAGAACATCAACATTGGCGTTCCGAACAATACGCGTTTCAATTCAACTATTACCTGGTCTTCCTCCAGTTTCAATCCAGATGTTCCTTCAGCAGCTTCCTTCTCTTCACCTGCTTCCTCTTCAACATTTCCACCAGCATTATTTACAGCTTCCCCATCTATTTTAACTCTTTTTTCACGATCCTTCAGAAAGTTGCTTTTTAAAATTACATCCTCCGCCTCTCTTCTACTTCTTTTGCTGCTTCTTGGACTCTCCCCTGTTTTATCTGCTTCCCCCTCTACTTCTTCTCCTTTTTCTCTACTTAAATCATCAGCCTCTACATTTTTTTTACCACCATCTTCCTCTTCCTTTTCGGCATCACCATCTTCCACTCCAGTCCTCAAAAAATCACTTTTTAACAGTTCATCAATACCGGCGTCATCTAAATCCACCCTTCTTTCACCCTCATCTGCAGCCCTCTCCAAATCCTCCCCACCTTTACTTAGATCATAACTTGGTGCTGGACTTTGGCTTTCCTCTTGTTTATCACCTTTGTTCCGTGGACCTGCTACTTCTCCTTGGCTACATTCGTCACTCTCCACAACTAATTTTCTTTTAGTGGGTTTAGTAGTTCTTGGGCGTTTAGGAGTAGGTTCTAAATCTGTTGGAGTACGTTCCGAATCTGAAGTACTAGGCTTGTCAAGTTTCTTCTTCGGCGAAGGGCCCTTTTTCTTAGAAATCGCCTTCTTGGGAGTCTTTGTAGGCTGCTTCTTCTGCTCATCTTCATCTTTATTTCTCGGTCTTAAATTTACCATTTTTCTGCAAAGCAAAACAAGGGGATACTAAATTTAGTTACAGAAGAAAAACATGAACATCCTATTAGATGTTTAGAACCTTCAGCAACTATGGTGTTCGGAACATCAAGACACATAACAGCAATAACTTCAATTTGAAACTAAATAAAGCAGTGTTGGTTCCCAGAAAACCCTCAAAATTGTCACAATTTAACCAAAAAATGTAAACACCCTAAAAATTTCAGTTGAACATCGAAAATCCCCTTTGTAGTTCGGAACTACTTTACCCATTAAAACACATAATGCCATTCAATTTCAACACAATATTACACCTTTTGTACAAAAACAAACACTCAAATCATCGTTAATCACTGTCGACGAAAAAATTAAAATCTAAAACCAAGGTTCGACATTTACACCACAGCTTAAATGAGAACGACATAGTTTACCTTTTACAACTGATACTTTGTTGTATTTGCTGGTCGGATTCCTTGAAAACACAGAGAATTTGGAGTGAAAAAGGAGATGAAATGTGAAGTTGGTTGAAAGAAAAGCCACGCGGGGAAGGGGAAAGGGGTTAACTGAAGAGTGATGTTCCCAAGGTTTGAAATAATTATTATGTATGTTTTAAGAAATACCCTCAAGTTTTAAAAGTGTTAATTTGGTCCATGATTAGTGTTAATCAGACTTAGAAATAAAAGAAAATGGAAATGAAAAGTCGAGACCCTTTTCTGCCAAAAAAGAGTTGGGCGGTTCTGGAACGCCACTTCTCACCTCAAACTATGTGTACATATACGAAAGAAAAATTAAAACATAGACATATAATTTGATTATACTAATTTTGAATTCATCTAGATCATGGATTGCCTATGATTATACTATTCCGTCGACTCATTCAAATTAGGAGGCAATAATAGGTCAACCAAGTCAACTTATTACTCCACATGCCCACCTCACAAGACAAGTTCCCTACTTGCATAAAAAGCTCTTATCTCGGAGAGAAACGCAAGAGAAGCCATGACTTCCTTACATTACTATAGTTTTCTTCTCATTCTTCTCTTCTGCATTTGCACTGCACAGTCTGTCGATCCTCTGGGCAATTATTGCGATGATGCAACTAAATTCAATACTACTAAAACTTCAGCAAATATTGGAAAGCTCTTGGCCAAATTAGCATCAGTAGCTGCTCAAAATGGCTTCAGTACGACCTCCTATGGTGATGGTGAGAACCTAGTGTATGGACTATACCAATGCAGAGGAGATGTTAGTAGCAATGACTGCTTAAGTTGCATCCAAGATGCAGCAAAAGAGATACGAAAACGCTGTCTAGACCAAGCTGATGCCAGAATTTGGTATGACTACTGCTTCTTGAGGTACAATACTAAAAGTTTTTTCGGACAAGTAGATACATCTCCTGGTATCTTCTACTACAACGTCGACTTTGTATCTGATCCTGACTTATTCAATAAAAGACTAGTGCAACTAAAGAATCAAATAATCGCAGACGCTATTGTGCCGAAAAATAGCGGGCTTGGTAAAGGCAAGAGTAGACTATCACCTTTTCTTACACTATACGCCTTGGCGCAATGCACAAGGGACATATCAGAGATAGATTGTGCCCAATGCCTGGCGGTAGCAGTTGGCAACTTCCCTACTACATGCGCGAACAGGAAAGGATGTCGAATCCTTTATACCAGTTGTTATGTTCGTTATGAACTTTATCCATTTTTCTTTCCCTTAGATCCGACAGAGAAATTAGCCAATGTGTCTATGAACAACTACACAGTCAAAGTTTCCAAACCTTAATTGGTATTAATATGTAGTACTTTATGTATTGAGAACTTGAAATGCTTTCTGCTGGTATGTTTTTCATTGTAACGTTCATCTTTTCAATAATTACAAATGTATGTGCCAACTAGTGCAGACAGTTACACAAATGTTTTGTCTGCTCAGAGAAAAGTTGTATTAGTATGTACTTGAGATATGTTACAGATTGCTATATTCAAGCTGCAAGCTTTAGAATTAATGAACATCCATTATTTTGGTGGCCTATTCCATTCTTTAAAACTTAGTTATTGGCTTTGGCGAAACTTCTAGGGAACGGAACAACATCTTTGACATCATTCAGCCCTGTGGCATACAGCACCAAAGGTTCAAGCATTAGGCTGAAACCAGAGGTTTTGGCAGAGCCATGCCTACGAAGATCTAGATACCATTCGTACTGCTGGTTTTCCAAGCCCAATTCCTTCATTCTGTTAACAAAGAAAAAACTTGAATGAATTAGCACATTAGCACAATATGGTTTGTCATGAGTTCCAACTGAAGCAAAACGCAAATAATCTGAATTTCCAAAGTGAATTTGTTACCTTGAGCTCAACACATCTAAGCGCTCTTCACTTTGGCTTCCCCTAATCAGAGTTCCCACCTGCAATAAAATTTGATTTAGCTTAATTACCCCATAAATATTGTTGCTAGGAATATTCACAGTTGTAATATTAATTAAACAAAATTTTTACTCTGTAAAGGGCTGTAACCCCTGATCAAATGGTTCCATATTACCTTAGGTAAAACCACATCAAATGTTGCAACAGTTTTTCCATCATCATTCAAACGGGCATAAAATGGCTTATGTTCTTTTGGATGGTTGTATATAATCACCGGCTTTTTATATATCTCATCAACCAAATAACTGTAATCACAGATAAAGAATTAATGAGAAATTTTGTCCTCATTCTTATCAAATTTATCCTGGAAAGCTACCATTCCATACCTTTCATGTTCTTCTGTCAAAGAAACTCCCCATTCTATCTTACGGTGAAACTTCTTCCCAGCAACCTGTTCTCATACCATTATACAGTATAAAGTACTGGTTTTCCAAAGATTTAGCCAAACATTCAAGAAAATTGTGGCAAAAGGATTACCTGTTTCAAAACATCTATGCTTTCGGCATAGGAAATCCTTTCAAATGAACTTGATATGGTATATTGAAGGCGCTCCATAACAGCTTTATCTATCCGTTTCAAGACAAATTGTAGATCTTCCATGCAACCGTCCAGAATCCTTTTGCATACAAACTTCAAAAAGTCGCTCGCGCAATCCATGGCATCCTAAAAGTAGCCATTGAATTATGGGAAATGCAGTAAAATTAGTAAGGATAGCAAACACTAAACTGTGTTATACATGCATGATGAACAAGAAAACTAGAAATTATACCTCTAACTCTGAAAAGGCCATTTCAACATCTACCATCCATGTTTCAGCTAATGACTTTTTCGAGTCCGATTTCTCTGCTTGAAATCTAGGGCCAAAGGAGTAGACATTTCCAAGAGCACATGCTTGACTCTCAAGATGAAGACGACCAGAAACTGTTAGATAAGTCATGCGTGTAAAGAAATCTTTAGAGAAGTCGATCTTTCTGGTTTCAATTGTGACTCCAGATTTTGCTTTTTGCTTTGCTTCCAATTGTGACACTAGCTCATTTGTTTTCTTCAGGTCCTGCTGTGCAGCAACTAGAGCTTCCTTATTGCTATTAGTTCTGCTAAGTTCTTCCACTTTCTTTGATTTTTCTTTAATAGAAGCCCGGATGGATTCGATGCTGATTCCAGCATTTTCAGAGGAACTAATTTGGCCATCATTTTTCCCCTTGCTAAGAAGAGTTGTTACTACAAATTTCTCGCTCAAACCTTCAGAATCAGTGTTTGTAATTATGGGTACTTGAACGTGAAGGAACCCTTGATCTTGGAAGAAGCTATGAGTTGCCCAAGTAAGGGAATTATGAATTCGCATGACAGATGCCACCTGCAAAAAGAAGAGAATTCAGATTCACATATGCTCACCATATAACGTAAATGAACTGATTAAAGAAGTTACAAGTTTGATTTGAGAGACTACATTTGTTTCCAATTTCAGAATCTATACTTAATATGTTTAGTATAAATTTGTTATCTACCTATCTCTACAAGAAAAAAAGAAGTAGACAAGATTTCCTGAAGACCTAAACTTGCAATTAATCCATGACAGGACACCTAACTTAAGAAAAAAAGCCGGTAAATGTAGATGTAAATGGAGAAAGTATCACCGTAGTTGTCCGTGGCCGAAAGTGGGGACAATCTCTTAAAGATTCCAAAGGCAACCGTTTCTTGGATAGTAGATACTTAGATTGGTTTACCAAACCAAGATGTAAGATTTTCTCTGCTTGGAGCTCAACAACATGTTTCCCCTGCCCTGATGGCTGCTGCAATATACCTTCAATCAAAATACAAGTTCCAGTAGGCATAACTTGGCAAGGATTCGCTAGTGCTGAGTCCACAAGAACCTGATAGATAGATCATGAGCATCAGATAAAGAAGCAAAATTAATTAAAGAAACTATTCTGAAGACACATTTTTGACAAACAGAACATATCATATAGTAGAATGTACCTGAAGACTTGGCACACAAGAACCATCACTAACTTGCAAAATTGAGACAGAAGGCTGAGGGGCCTTTTGAATAACAACATCCAATTTTTCGCGAACACGATATTCCCCTGCTCCAAAAACCTTCATAATAGACCTTAATAATGGAATCCGAGATTGAAGAACTTCAGAACAGCTTACATCTTTTGGACTCACCACTTGAGGAGCAGCAGCCGATGGAGGCGGAGTTATAATTTGTTTCCTGATCTCCCTAGAGGACTTAACCAATCCTCCAATAACTACCCTGTGACCAATTAACCCCACACCACCATCACTGCGTCCTAATATAGTTTTCAAGATCACCCTTTTCGTGTATTTCGAAAAGGTGGCTGCAGGCATCTCACTTGGAGCTTGATCTGAGGCCATTTGATTATGGAAATGATTTAAGAATTAGAAATGTAAGTTGTTGATGTTGTAGTGTTGATGGGGTTGGTGATTGTGTAGGGGGTTATATTGAAGAAACCTGGAAGAATATTGATGCTTTGCTTGAGAAGATATTGAGGAGTTGCTAAAGAGGAAGATGAAAGAAGAGGGCGATGGGAAGTTTGGAGAAGAAGGAAAGGGATAGTCTCTGGTTAAGGCCATGGGGTAAAGCTTGGAGACATGGAAGGAGGCTAAGGTTTGGTATTCTTCAAAGGTTGGAAATTCGCGGGAGTTCCCATGCTAACCTCTTTTTCTAAACATTTCGTAAGGGATTATACATTAGTATACCCGTTATGAACAACTATTGTAAATGTGAAGAAGTTTCTCAGAAACTTTTCTTTATAGCTTCTTCGAAAAGGTTCCCTTGCAAAACTATGCGTAATTGCTTGATGTTGGTTTACTGTATTGGATAAATTAGTGATGGTTCTCAATTTTTATCTAACATTCATTGTTTATCTTATCAAGAAGATTTATGAGTAATTTCTAAAACATGTCTGTATGCCCTAAATTTAATATTTAGGTTAACAATTAAATTTGAATTTGAAAAGACACAAATAGTCGTTTAGATTTATGTGCGATTTTTATATGTTAAATAATGGTTAAGTATGAACCAACTAAATGTTAATAATAGTAAAGCAATCGGTAAATAACAATGTAAGAATGCAATAAATTGAATAAAAGGAAGAAAGATCTGTTGAATTCAGTCGTGACTGGTTCAATGGCGATGATCCACACTACCAAAAGTTCAGTGTTTTTCAATGGACTAAACTGTCGGAGAATATCCGATATTCTGACAAACCTCCAATAGAAGTAGTCCGTCGAAATATTCCAGTCGGAAAACGCTTCCGACAGTCGGCAGTCGGAATCTCTGACGACATTCCGATGGATACGCGTCAGGGTATCATTTTTCGACACGACCAAGACTGTGGACGACGTTTCGACGGGCGTCCGTCAAAAAGAACTATTCGTTAATTCTAACGAAATGTCCTCGAAAATTTTAAAAAATATTTTTTTATTCATTTTCTGACGGAATTCTGTGGTAAATTTATAAATAATAAATTTTCTACAGAATTCCGCCGAAAAATTTATAAGAAAAATATTTTTATTATTATTTTTCGATGGAATGCCGTTTGAATGCATGAATTTCTGTCAATTTTTTTGGTAATATTCCGATGGAATTCTATCGAAAAAATACGTTTTTCTGCAACACCAAATATTAGAAACAAAGATACACCACCAGCCAAAACCAATATAGCCAAAAGATTCTAGTTCCTCAACATTTACTAATAACACGCCAATAAAGTAATGATAATAAAATAATCACCATGTTACTAACAAAGTAATCACTAAAAGATTCTACTACTTCAACATTTACGGTAACATTCCAATAAAATAATGATAATAACGTAATCACCATCATACTAATAACATTCTAATAGAAGTTGGGAAGAAATATTTTCTTAGATTCTACGCTATAGTAACATCTTAATAGAAGTTGGGAAGATATATCTTTAACATTATCCCAACTAGGATTGTTCACGATTTAGTTAAAAACCGACTCAAACCGAAAATCGAACCAAGCCGATTAAAATCGATACTTTATTGATTTGGTTTGATTTTTAATTTATAAAAATCGATAATATTTGATTTGATTTGTGTATATAAAAAATAACCCAAAAAAATACATAACTGAACCGAACCTCTATATATATATATATATATATATATATATATATATATATAAATTCACCGAGGCCTCGAGCAAAGGCACGAGACCTGATATGAGTCTATTTCGCGAGGTAAATCCACGAGGGAAAGCGACATAACTCCTCACCTCAGAAAGCAATCTCGAGGAATGAGGAAAACTAAGCTCGAAGCATCAAGATTGAAAAGACCATCACAACAACGTGATATCACAACAACGTGATCCCCGAGCAAGTACAACACCTCGACGAACAAGGCCTGATCTTTGTAACCATCGACCGTTGCTCTGGCATTTAAGAGGAAAATTATGAGCCGACCACGATCAAATGTGGAACAATGGCCATAAAGGCACATTTATTATGGCTATAACGTTATTCTTTTCCTTGATTATAAATAGGATTCATTTGTAATCAAGCAGGACATCCAAAAATACAATACTTGACTTATACTTTTTACGTTATGTCTCGTTCATCAGTCGGCTCATTCTTCGTCTCGTTTACTCTTTCAAGTTCTTATCTAGTTCAAATTGGTCTTAGCTCAAATATAACTTTGATACAAGCTAATTATCAATAAAATCCAAAACAAATTCGATTTGTTTTCCTATCCCGTTTTAGGCCAACATTATATATATATATATATATATATATAGAGGTTAAATTTAAGTGTTCTATATCTTTTTAACAAGACTTGTAGTAAGGTAAATGAATAGACTTAACAAATTATGATTTTAAGCCCAACAAGAATCTAACAAGGCAACAACTTTGTAAAAACAAGGTGATCCATTTGGTAAACAAAGTTCTCACATCTTTGTATTACTTACAATTTAGTTCTCACATCTTTTTACAATCTAATACAATACTTGACTTATATTTTTTACGTTCTGTCTCGTTCATCAGTTGGCTCATTCTTCGCCTCGTTTACTCTTTCAAGTTCTTGTCTAGTTCAAATTGGTCTTAGCTCAAATATAACTTTGATACAAGCAAATTATCAATAAAACCCAAAGCAAATTCGATTTGTTGTCTTATCCCGATTTAGGCTAATACAAATTGGCGCCGTCTCTGGAGACTTGATAATAACGTTTATTCCAAAGTCTGCAGCTTCGATTTTTTGCGTAAAAATGGCAACGTCGTTAATGACAATATTTCTATCCAAATACCAGATCAAACAATAGGAGCCACCGAAACGAATGGGAGGGTCATGATTCCCCCTACCGGCTCGACACCGCCTGTTAGCCCCATTCCAACAAATAACTCCACTCTGTTGGTAGGACTAACACCACCAAATGGATCCACTCCGCCGATCGGCCCAACACCTCCCATAGGAGCCATTTTAGCCGATCCAACATCTTCAAACTCTGGTGATCCATTCCAAAAATTCATGGTGAACTAATTACAACATATGCGAGAACAGGAGGCCGCTCAAGCAGCCGCACAGGCTCAATTTAATGAACAGTTTCAAAGCTCTTTGCAGGCTCTCGCTGGGAATGGAAGAGTCCTTCCCAACCTTGGGGATACTCCCTTCGTGACGTTTAATGGAAGAAATTCCAACACTATTTTCATAGGCACCAATGTGGGAAGTTTCCCAAATGAGATCATGTCTGGGGACTACAGTCTCCACAGTGTCTCAAACAAGCGTCGCGTTCGGCTTTGAGAAAGAGGGGCTGTGTTGGTATATGCTCCTTCCCTCCGAGTCCATCTCCAGCTTTGATGAATTGACATATATGTTCATCAAGGCTCACACCGGATCCCAAAAGATCCTCAAGAGAAATGAGGATATCTTCGACGTAAAGCAAGGATACCTCGAGCCGATCAAAGACTTTCTTGAACGCTTTCAGACTGAAAGAATGGATCTACTGAAAATAGATGACTGTTTGGCAGTCATGGCCTTTGAAAAGAATCTCAATGTGGGTAATTCAGAGGTCACGACTGAATTAAAGTAAGAGCTATAACAATGGCTATCTCGAACTTGGGATGAATTGCATGATCAGAAAACAGCAAAGATTAGGCTCGAGGAAGCAGAGTGGAAAAGGACAGGTCGGGGTTATCCCTATCAGGGTCGATCTGAGTCCTCTCGACACGCCAACGCGCCACGAGGGAACTCAAAAAATCGATATGAACCATACCACGGGGCTCAAAAGCAACACATAAGTCAACGCCTGGAGGGCACCAACATGTGAGCCTACGGCTCGGAGTAAAGCCTGGATCATCCTCCAATTAAAAGTCCCTGGGCCCGTCTTTGATCTCCAAGGAGAAAGATTTGTCTCGGATTTCTGAGTACAATTTCAGCATATTGACCACCGAGCTGGTAAATGCGATCAAATGGATGACTGATCAGGGTGTGAGGTTACCCAAAGACATGAGAATGCCCCCGAGCAAGAGATACCAAACTCAACATTGCGAATTTCACATGGATTATGGGCACACAACTAAGGATTATAAAGCATTGCGTCTCGAGGTGGCCCACCTACTCAAGAAGGGAGTACTAGCTGAATATCTGACTGATAAAAGAAAGCACAACTACTCGAAGAATAGGAGATATGAGCAACCACCTCAAACACAATCACCGAAAAGGGTAGTGAATGTCATTACCGGAGGCTCCGAGGTAAATGGGATAAACTTTGCCGCTGCAAAGACATCTGCAAAATCATCAAATACTGCAGAGAAAAGAGTAATAGTTGGGGGGTCAGATAAAGGGATGGTGTTAAACAAAGAAGATTGTGACGGGATGATGTTTCCCCACCATGACGCGCTAGTGATCACCTTTAGGATCAACGACTGCGATGTCAAACGAGCTCTAATTGATCCTAACAATAAGGTAAACATCATCAATTATAGAGCAATCAAGAAGATGTGGTTGAAGGACTTTGTCATCCCAAAGGCAACCATATTAACAGGTTTCAATAATTCCACCAAAAAGACCTTGGGAGTGATAACCCTCACTACAACTGCAGAGGGGGTGGACAAAAAACTAACTTTCAAGTGATGACCGAGGACATGGCCTACAATGTCATTCTTGGGAGGCCTTGGATCCACAAAATAGAAGCGGTACCATCAACCCTGCATCAGGTAATCAAGTTCCCAACCCTGTGGGGGGTAAGAACCATTCGATGGGAGCAACGAATAGCACGAGAATGTTATTCGATTGCAATGAAGAGTATAGTCGCCCCGATCGGGCCAAGTAAATGATATGGTCAACTTAGCAAGATCCCACGTCTGTTTTTCCTACAGAAAATGAAATCTAGTAATCAAGCCTTGCCTCATGCACGTGATTACTAGAGTAGGGGAGAAGGGACAAACAGGAACTTGCCAAATTGATCCATTGTTTGAAGTGAATGTTTTTCTTTTTGTTCAAATAAGTGAATACTATATGTTAGCTTGGATAAGCTTGGAGTTTTGACTGATGACTGATCCCGTGTCTAGGGGTTTTTCCACACTAATATCTGGTGTTCAATTACTTACAGTTTTAATTCCGCACATCGTAGAGTAAAGGAACACATTTTAAGGAACTGGTCCTTAAAATAGTAAAGTGGTGTAATCGTGGGAAATAACAATTGGTATCAGAGCAGGTTATCCTTGAAAAGGCTAACACCTAGGATTAGATGAGTACATCACGAGAGAACAGTGAGGGCCAGTCAATGGTTAGAGCACCTTATTTCAATGGGAAATACTATTCATGGTGGAAAGAGAGGATGCGCGATCACCTTCAAGCAGAAGACTATGAATTGTGGGACATAGTAACTGAAGGTCCCATGATCCCAATGAAGAAGGATGCTGATGGGAAGGATGTTCCCAAAACCAGGAAGGAATGCAATGCTGAAGACATCAAGCAATGGGAAAAGAATGCAAAGGCAAGGAAGTGGCTGGTTGGTGGACTTAGTCCTGACGAATGTACTAGGATCAGAGGGTATGCCACTGCAAAGGAGATTTGGGATGCTCTACAAGTTGCTCACGAAGGAACAAGTCAGGTAAAAAGGTCCAGAGGTACACTTCTTTATGCTGAATATGAAAGCTTTAAAATGAAAGAATAAGAATCAATTTCTGAAATGTATACTAGATTTAATGCCATTGCTTCTGAACTTATCTCTTTGGGAAGGGTTTTAACTGTGGAAGATAGGGTAGAAAAGATTTTAACTAGGGTTCTTCCAGACTCTTGGGAGATCAAAGCTTGTGCTATCATTGAAAGTAAAGATTTAACCACTTTATCCTTAGATAAGCTTATAGGCAATTTAAAGACTTATGAACTGAGGAAAAAGGTTAAAAATATAGGAGCACCAGTTAAAACTGAACCTAACCTAGCCTTGACTGCTGGTGATAAAATCATGGATGATAAGGAACTGGTCCTTATCGCTAAAAGTGTTCAGAAATATTTGAATAAGAAAAGGGAAATTAGTGGACAGGGTAGGTCTACTAACATGAAACAGGCTGGAGAATGCCACAAATGTGGAAGCTCGGAGCACTACATCAGCAAATGCCCAATTATGAAAGGAGAATGGAGGAATAAATTCATTGATGAAAGGAAGAAGGCTAGGGAACAGGTCCATAAGAAAAGTGGAAATCCCAAAGCGCTGATTGCAGGATGGCAAGACAGTGAAGATGAAATAACTGATGATGATCTGGATGAGGATCTTGCTCTAATGGCACTTGGAGATTCAGAAAATGAAGAAGATCCTGAGGCTAGAGTGAAGGAGACAAACCACAAATGGTACATGGACAGTGGTTGCTCAAGACATATGACAGGGCATAAGGAACTGTTCCTTTCACTCTCAGCCTTCCAAGGAGGAAATGTTTCCTTCGGTAATGGTAAGAAAGGGGAAATTATTGGAATTGGAAAGGTAGGTAGGTCTGATTCACACTGTATAGATAATGTATTTCTAGTAGATGGGCTGAAGCATTGCTTATTGAGCATATCTCAATTGTGTGATAAAGGTAATAATGTTAATTTCTCATCTACTGGATGCACTGTGACTAATCAAGCTTCTGGAGAGGTTATTTTGCAGGGAAACAGACATGGAAACATCTACAAAGTAGACTTGCTGACATTATCTGATGGAAGCTTGAGCTGCTTAAGTGTGGTGCAAAATGATCCCCTCCTATGGCACAAAAGACTAGGACATGCTAGTCTTTCACAATTGAACAAACTTGTGTCAAAGGACTTGGTGATAGGTCTTCCTAACATCAGGTTTAATGAACAAAAAGTATGTGAAGCATGTGCCAGGGGGAAGCAGGTAAAATCCTCCTTCAAGTCAAAGAAACAGGTAAGTACCACTAAACCTTTGGAACTGGTCCATATAGATTTATGTGGTCCAATGAGAACAATGAGTCGTGGAGGTAAGAAGTATGTTATGGTATTGGTGGATGATTACTCTAGATTTACATGGACCATATTTCTTGCATCTAAAGAAGAAGCATTTAATGCATTTTCAATTTTTGCCAAGAAAGCTCAAAGAACTCTAGATAACCATATTGTTGCCATTAGGTCAGATCATGGAACTGAATTTGAAAATCATATGTTTTCCAATTTTTGTAATGAAAATGGCATTAATCATAATTTTTCCTCACCCAGGACTCCACAACAAAATGGTGTAGTGGAAAGGAAAAATAGGACTCTAGAAGAAATGGCAAGGACTATGTTTATATCTGGAAATCTTCCACAGAACTTTTGGGCTGAGGCTATTAATACTGCATGCTACATAATAAATAGATGTATGACAAGACCTTTAATAGAAAAGACCCCATATGAATTGCTTAAAGGAAGAAAACCAAACATTTCTCATCTAAAGGCTTTTGGTTGCAAATGCTTCATACACAACAATGGGAAGGATGCCTTAGGAAAATTTGATCCTAGAAGTGATGAAGGAATATTTGTTGGTTATTCTTTAAATAGTAAATCTTATAGGGTGTTTAACAAGAACATATTGAAAATTGAAGAAAGCATGCATGTTAAATTTGATGAAACTGACAGTCTCACTCAAGAACAGGCACAGGAGGATGAAGAAATTGGAATGCTGAAAGAGTTTGAACTTAATCCACAAATGCAGATTCTGGATATGAGAAGCGAACTACAAGGAACTGTTCCTCAGGACAGAACTGAGAAGAGTAGCACTGAAACAGGGGGAACAAGTGTTGGTTCCACCTCACAAACTGGAAACACTACTCTATCAGGAACTGTTCCTCAGCAGAGGACTTCTGACAATGGATCGACACCCAAGCCTTTCAAGTTTCAAAGGTCACATCCTGTGGATCAAATAATCTCAGATAAGGCTGCCGGAGTTCAAACTAGATCAGCAGTCAAGAATCAAAATCTGTGTGCCTTTAGTGCCTTCTTATCTCTTGTTGAACCTAAAAATGTGAAAGAAGCACTAAAGGATGCAGATTGGATTAATGCTATGCAGGAAGAACTGAATCAATTCCAAAGGAGTCAAGTTTGGCATCTGGAACCCAAGCCAAGGAACAGGTCCATAATTGGAACAAAATGGGTTTTCATAAACAAACTTGATGAGGATGGCATGGTAACAAGAAACAAGGCCAGGCTAGTTGTTCAGGGATACAGTCAAGAGGAGGGCATCGACTATGATGAGACTTTTGCTCCAGTTGCAAGACTGGAAGCAATAAGACTTCTTATAGCCTTTGCTACATACATGGAATTTACTCTACATCAAATGGTTGTTAAGAGTGCATTTCTGAATGGTTACTTGAAAGAAGAAGTGTATGTCAAGCAACCTCCAGGTTTTGAAAGTGAACAGTTCCCTGAACATGTGTACAAGTTAGACAAGGCCTTGTATGGACTCAAGTAGGCACCAAGAGCATGGTATGAGAGGCTATCAAAATTTTTACTCCAGCATGGATACAAGAGAGGTAAAATTGATAGTACTTTGTTCTTAAAAGAAAAAGGTAAGGATCTCTTAATTGTTCAAATCTATGTAGATGACATAATTTTTGGTGCCACTTGTGAAAATTTAAGTAAGGAATTTGCAAACTTGATGGGGAGTGAATTTGAGATGAGTATGATGGGTGAACTCAATTTCTTTTTGGGTTTACAAATTAAGCAGACCTCAAATGGAACTATGATCCATCAACAAAAGTATGTTAAGGAATTACTTAAAAGGTTTGATATGGATAATGCTAAGGAAATTGACACCCCTATTGCCACTGCCATAAAATTGGATCTTGATGAACATGGAATATCAGTTGATCAAAAATTGTATAGGGGTATGATAGGTTCTTTACTTTATCTAACTGCCAGTAGACCTGATATTGTGTTCAGTGTTGGTTTGTGTGCTAGGTTCCAAACAGATCCTAAAGAATCTCATTTGAAAACTGTTAAAAGAATATTGAGGTATCTAAAAGGAACAGGTCCCTTGGGACTTTGGTATCCAAAAGGTGGTAGTTTTAATCTTGTTGGATATACTGATGCTGACTATGCAGGTTTCCTTGTTGATAGAAAAAGTACCTCAGGTATGGCACATTTTCTTGGTGAGTGTTTGGTTTCTTGGGGAACTAAGAAACAGAATTCAGTGGCACTTTCCACTGCTGAGGCTGAATATGTGGCAGCTTCTTCATGTTTTTCACAGTTGTTATGGATCAAACAACAATTACAGGATTTTGGTGTTGATGTAGGAACTGTTCCTATTTATTGTGATAACACTAGTGCTATTAATATGACAAAGAATCCAGTGCATCACAAAAGGACTAAACACATTGATATAAGACATCACTTCCTAAGAGACAATTATGAAAAAGATTTGATCACCATAGCATTTTGTCCTACTGAAAAGCAAATAGCTGACATTTTTACTAAAGCTCTAGGTAGAGATGATGTTGAAAGAAATAGATTGGAATTAGGGATGATTAAATTCACATAAAATCTTCAATGCTTTACTTCATAATTGGCTAGAAAATTGCTCTTAAAATGAATTTTATTCAAGTCATCATGAATTATTCAGTCCAGTTTTCATACTTAAATGTATACTCTCATGCTACATATCTTATTTAGAGGTGCTAAAATTGAATGATATTACCCTTATGCTCTTAGAATTTCAGATGATAAAAAATTGCAAATTGGAAGGACACTGAATTGTGGTGTTAAAAACAGGTATGTACTCGTAATTATTCAGTTAATTTAGAAGTATAAAGGCTATAGGTAATTTGTGTTTAGGATAAAATCCCACTAAGTTTCCTACCCATATCCAAATTGCAAAAGAGTCCCATCGGAGGAACAGTTCCTATTCTGAAAAGGTAACCTACAGCCTAACGGCTCTTTTCTCCGGGAGACTCCCAAGAGTCCTTAGCCGTTGCATGTTGTGCTGAGGTAAGTTGATCGTTTTCCACTCTAACTCCACTACTTATTTCATCCTATAAATACACTTCTTCTTCCTCATTAGTCTTTTACATTGTTCATCAAATTAAAACTTTCACAATTTCAGAAAGACTAGTAAATTATTTGTTAATTCGAATTGCAAAGATGTCTCTTGCTTCTGATAATTCTTCAACTGCACCTACTGAAGACCAACCACAAAATCTTAATCCTCCCTCACCCATGGAAACCACTAACCTAAACCCTGAAATCCCAGAACCAATTCCAGACGTACCTGAACCTGAAATTCAGGGGGAAGGATCAGTTCCCACCGCTGAATCAATTGTTGAGCAGGTTAAGGATTTATCTCGTGCTATGGTGTTGTATCAGTATCAGGTAAACTTTACCTACCCTTTGAATGTTGTTATAGACGAGGAAGAAAAGGGAGAGGGTTCTGAGGCTGCTCTTGAGGGGGAACCTATTAAGAGGTTGGAAGCACCCATGCATGGGTCATCGGGGTCTCCAGAGGCTGCTCCTAAAGCACCCATGGAGGATGTGGTTGATGTTGATGAGGCTATCAGTGATAGTGATAGACCTCTAGTAGATTTGATCAACATTAGGAGTCTGCAAAGAAAATTGGCTAGAAAGGAACCCATCAATGACTGTGTGACTGCTGAAATTGCTGCTAAGTTGAAGAAAATAGGTGATAGTTACAAGCCTGGAAATAAAAAGAAAGCTGAAAGTTCCTCTAAGGCAAAAGGACTTGTTCCTTCTGCCTCAACCCCTGCTTCTGGGGGTAGGAGGACAAGAAGTGCTGCCAAAGCTGCTGATGAACAACTAGCTGCTGCCTTGGAAACGAGCAGAAAAGGGAAAGGAAAACAGGTAGTTGAGGGGGAAGAAGTGGATGATATTGATGATATTGATCTTGCTGATTTTTCTGAGGATGATGAGTAGAGGCTGAGGAGGTGGTGCCTCAGTCAAAGAAAAGAAAAGTTCCTGAGAGAAGAGTAACCAGAAGCTCAGTTAAAGCTGCTGAGAAAGTTGCTAAGAGGACCAGGTCCTCCAAGAGAGTGGTTGTTTTTGATGACTCTGGTAGTGACAGTGATGAGTATGCTGCTGAAGATGAGAGTGATAGTGATGCTGAAGGTGATGAGTCTGTGAACTGTGTTCATGATGACATGTTGACCAGGAAGGTTTTGAAAGGTCGGGTTATGACTGATGTGCAAGAAGAAGGTATATTGTGGCTGCTGCAAAAACTGCATGCTCAGGGTTGGAGGGACATGGTCCTTAAGATCTCTGGGAGGTGTGCAAAAGGAATGGTGCAAGAGTTCTACAAGAACTGCTCTATCAGAGAAGATAGACTTACTACCTCTGTCAATGACAATGTCATTATGCTTGACACAAGGGAACTTGGTGAGCTGCTGGGGATTCCTGCTACTGGGTATGATAGCTATGTCAAGACGGTTTGGCCTGACTTGACAAACTTGCCTACTGATCTGGAGATCACTAGGAAGTTTGCTGAGAATGATGGTGAAGAGAAACCCAGGGCTGTGCAGAAGAGTGAGATGCACCCACAGCACCAAGTGTTATTTGAGTTTGTGAACAAGATAGTGATGCCAAGGCAGGAGAAGAGAGGAGTTGCCAGTTTCATGGACCTGGTCCTTATGGAACTGTTGGACACTGAAAAGCAGATCAATTGGCCCAGCTTTATGATCCACCTGATAAAAAGGGTGATTGCTGGGAAGAGAAAACACTCCCTGCCGTTTGGTTTTATTCTGACTGATATCTTTGCCAAGTTGAAGATTCCCTTGGAAGGGGTTGTGAAGGCTACAAAGAAGGAGAAGTTTGGTTGTGCCACTTTGATAAGCTGTGACTTGCCAGTTCAGGCTGATCCTCCACAGGCTGGTGTTGGGAGGCAGCCTCTGAACAACAAAGTGAGGGCACTTAGGCAACAGGTTGCTATGCAGGCTGCTGAGATAGCAAGGTTGGAAGAGGAGAGGAATTACTGGAAGGCAGAGGACTCAAAAGCTAAGGAGACCAATGAGGGAATGCTCAAGCAGATGTTTGATCTGCTTAACAAGTCTTAGGGACCTGGTCCTTCCACATCCTGGCCACCTTAGCCTTAGCCTTAGCCTTAGCCATCTTTTGTCCAGTGGGATCTAGCCTAGCCTAGTGCCTTAGCCTTTTCTTCTTCTTTAGTAGTTGGATAATTCTGTAGTACTTGCTTGTGATTTTAATATTTGGTTAAATGAATTGTCTTTGATGGCTAATATCATTGTCTTGCAGTTTCTTTGATTTGATTTATGTTTGCGTTTTGAGTTGCCTCAATGGCTATGAGCTGATTAATTCTAACACTTGAGTTATATTTTTATATGCAACCTTTTCAGTGATGCCAAAAGGGGGAAGAGTAAGTCAGATTTTGCATGATTTTATACCTAATAAAAATATGTTCCTTAATGATGAATTAATTCTCCACTGATTGATTGTCTTTTTGAGCTTAATTTGTACTTCAGGACATTAAGGAGATGAAGCTATGAATATGAATTTGTCATCATCAAAAAGGGGGAAATTGTTAGCTTGGATAAGCTTGGAGTTTTGACTGATGACTGAGGAACGGATTCAAAGGACCTGTTCCTTTGAATCACTAAAGCAGAATAGATAATTCATGCAAAATCATCTAATTGAGATATTATTATTTATCCTAATACTGACGTGTATCTTGGTAATTATGCAGGCCTAATCAGATACGAAAAGATTGCATAACTAAGGGATAAAGGATTCGGATTCTAGAAGGTAGAATCCAATTAGGATTCAAAGTCAAGGGAGCTTTGGAATTCTAATTAATTGAGACTTCTTGGCTGCTGGAAACTATAAAGCGTGAAGACTATCAGCCATAGAAGAATACACAAATACAGAGAGCATCGAGCAAAATATGGAACAAATACTAAGGGATAAAGGATTCGGATTCTAGAAGGTAGAATCCAATTAGGATTCAAAGTCAAGGGAGCTTTGGAATTCTAATTAATTGAGACTTCTTGGCTGCTGGAAACTATAAAGCGTGAAGACTATCAGCCATAGAAGAATACACAAATATAGAGAGCATCGAGCAAAAGCTGAGAAGTACTATTAGCTTATTTGTGTAATCAGTTAGCTACAGTAGAGCTAAGTGAGAACCTGTTCCTTAGATTGAATCTTGTAAAAGTTCGAGTCTTAGTTCAATTGTAGTAAGCAAAAATTGAGTTGTAAACTTTCTGGTTCAAGTCGTGGACTTGACACAACTTCACTGATCGTGAGAAAGATCACTAAAGGATTAGAGTTAGTCCTAGGTTAGTAAGAGTGAGTCTTGTAACCAAGTGGGTCTTTTTACATAGTGAAGTTGAAATCCTACTTGAGAAGTAGGCCGTGGTTTTTTGATCCCGTGTCTAGGGGTTTTTCCACGCTAATATCTGGTGTTCAATTACTTACAGTTTTAATTCCGCACATCGTAGAGTAAAGGAACACATTTTAAGGAACTGGTCCTTAAAATAGTAAAGTGGTGTAATCGTGGGAAATAACACTCTACAACCGGGGACTCCACCAGACAAGACCCTCGGGGAACGAGCGATCACCTCACCGAGGGCTACCCTTTGGAGTTCGTTCAATAAATTATTATTTCGATCTTCTAGCTTTTCTGCCCAAGTCCTGCTACGGCCATGCATTTATTGTAATAGACACTCGCGCATGCACTTATCAATGGAATAAACTTTGATTCAACATATTTTTATTGTCATTTGATATGCATAGCCAATTGTAAGTTAAGCCTCCGGCTTGAGGGCGAGACATCGCCCTAAGCTAGCTCGAACTAAGAAAAGTACTGAAAGCCTTGCAAGCAAATTAAATATTCTCGAAAAGAGAATTTCATTTAAAAAAAAAAAAAGAGGCTCAAAGGCCAAAGCATTAACAGAGCAAGTGGCCCGAAGGCCTTAACAAAATGTCGACAAAAAGAAATGAAAATACTACTCTAAGCCTCCGCCTCGGAGTCATCTTCCTCTTCATCCGAGCTCCCGCTGCTCCAGGGAAGACTTTCCATTAATCTTTGAGCTGTGGCAGCGTCGCTTTCAGCCTTGGAAATCTCGGCGCCGAGGTTAACCCCGCTACGACACCCTTTCAGAGTCTTTAGCCTCGTTTGGATAACGACCTAATTCTTGTCAACTTTGGCTTGAGTCCTCCTCATCCCATGCCTCAAGGAGAAAGAATAGACTGTGCTCCTTAAAATCTTAACCTCGCTCTCAAGCCGTTCTTTCTCCTTGGCCAGCTGCTCCTTCTCCCCAGCCATCTCATTCATCTTGAGCATTTTCTGCTTCAAGTCAGCATGAAATTTCATGGCGCGCTCATTGATAACTGATTGGGCCTCGGCTCTAACTCTCTTTAGCTCGGCATCGCAAACCTCCTTCAAATGAGCCATCTTCTCCTCAACGACGGACTTGGTCTCAAGAGCTTTGTCCATCTCGAGATCAGATTTGTTAGCAGCATTTTTGGCTTGATCAAGCTCAAGCCTCGTGCTCAATAGCTCTTTCTCAAGACCCCTCATTTGAGCTTCGAGTCCTGCCCATTCTCGCCTCTATCCTGCCCTCATTTTCCTAAGGTTCTCATCTCGATGGCATTCGATCTTGGCAACCCTGATGGAATTGATGTAACACTACGAAGGAAGAATATGGAGAATCAGGAAAGGAAAACAAATACAAGGCTGAAAGGGAAAAGTTAAAAGGAAGAGAGCATACATGAATGGCATGCTGAGCAGCACCAGCTATCAAATCAGAAATATGGGATTCCCCAAGGCGATCACGTTCCTTGGGACCTAAGAGTCCACGAAGGCTAATTGGGACCTGGACATCACCATCTAGAAGACAAAGCCCGGAAGCAATTTCAATATAACGAAACTGTCACCAAGAAGCTGCATCGGGAGCAGGCTCGGAAGCAGCTCGAGGAGTTTTGTCTCCCACTCGAAATGGCCGGACATCATCTATTTCCTTTGCCGCTGCAGATGAAGGAGTAACTTCCCTTTTGCCTTTATCAGCAACCTGAACTGGCTCAGGCTCTTGAATAGGGGAAACCGCTACTTTCTCCTGACCTTTCTTCACCTCATTGGCAGGAGTAAGCTCGGGGAAAGGGATAGGCTCTAATCTTGTTTGTTTCGCCTCCGGAGTTTTCCCCGAGGACAACTCTTTCTTTTTTAAAACTGAAAGAAAAAAGAGAAAGAATGATTGACGAAAAAACGAAGCAAAAAGAAGGATGAAGTCAAAAGGGAAAACACTCAACCTGTTTTAGTCCCAAGTTCTAGTGACCCCTCGGGGACTGTCCCTTTTCTCTCTTCTTCTTTACCTTTGCATGACTCGAGGAAAATGGGCAAGATAAAAGGTTGGTTTGAGAACAACCCACCATGCCGTTTGCATGCCCATCGAATCTCATCCAAAGCAGCCAAAACCATCCATGATCTCTCTGAGAGATCTAGGTTTGGCATCGATAATGACCTGAACTCACTGAGTCAAATCCTTCAGGCGAACAGTTGGGATAGCTCGGCTAAAAAAATTCAGGAACGAAGCGTTAAACAAGGAAAAATCGAAATAAGAATAAACAAGGAGAAAAATACTCACATGCTCGATTCCATCGCTCGAGTATGAGCGCCCCTCGATTATATTGCACACTTGGCTCTCGGGGGGCAGGAATACCAACCTTAACTTTGGGAGCCTAATTGCAATCAGAACGAACCAAATATATGTTCGCCTTAGTGATCAGACTCAGCGTATCCTTGACAGGGATATTCCTCTTCCTTCTAACTTCCGACTCAGTCTGAAGTTGCACGACAAAATCCTTCGAGAGGTCAATCTTGGAAGGGATAACGTGGTAAGGTTTAAGCTCAAGATCATCTGAAAGAAGTCCATCGTCACCAGTATCTCTCATGGTGACATCCTCATCATCCACCACAACTGTCTCGGCAGCTTCAGTCGTGGCTGGACACTATTCTTGATCGAAGCCACTTGGGCGAGGTAGATCCTCCATGTTAAAATCAGGAGGGACAATTACGTTCAAGGTTCAGGAACATTAACTAGTTCGCCGCCAACAATCATGGTGTCGACGAATGAAGGTGAAGAATTTGGTGAATTTTGTTGAGAAATTTCTTTAAATTTCCTGGGCAACTAAGAAGATTCAAGGACTTGTTACTATTAAAAGCAAGAAGATATGTGAAAAAGAAGGAGAAGATGTGTAACTATATATAGGTTAAGGCGCCACGATTACAATTGCATGGGGAAGGTAAAACAGGATATCACGCCCAATCAGTGATCGCCACACGTGATTGATGGGAATATGGAGTGACAACTACCTCTTTCAAATTCCACAGCACAGAAAACAGCCATGTTGATCTCCCGCCTAAAATTCATCCCACTCCTCGATAGATCTGGCAACCACTCGAGGAGTGGGGGGACACTCTGTATTGGATGAAAATTCACTGAGGCCTCGAGCAAAGGAACGAGACCTGATATGAGTCTACTTTACGAGGCAAATCCACGAGGGGAAGCGACATAACTCCTCACCTCGGAAAGCCATCTCAGGAAATGAGGAAAACTAAGCTCGAAGCATCAAGCTCGAAAAGATCATCACAACAACGTGATATCACAACAACATGATCCCCGAGCAAGTACAACACCTCGACGAACGAGGCCTGATCTTTGTAATCGTCGACCATTGCTCTGGAATTTAAGAGGAAGATCATGAGCTGATCACGATCAGATGTGGAATAAAGGCCATATAGGCACATTTATTATGGCTATAACGTTATTCTTTTCCTTGATTATAAATAGGATTCGTTTGTAATCAAGCAGGACATCCAAAAATACAATACTTGTCTTATACTTTTTACGTTCTGTCTCGTTCATCAGTCGGCTCATTCTTCGTCTCGTTTACTCTTTCATGTTCTTATCTAGTTCAAATTGGTCTTAGCTCAAATATAACTTTGATACAAGCTAATTATCAATAAAATCCAAAAAAAAATTGATTTATTGTCCTATCCCATTTTAGGCCAACATATTATATATATATATATATATATATAGAGGTTAAATTTAAGTGTTCTATATCTTTTTAACAAGACTTGTCGTAAGGTAAATGAATAGACTTAACTAATTATGATTTTAAGCCCAACAAGAATCTAACAAGGCAACAACTTATTAAAAACAAGGTGATCCTTTTGGTAAACAAAGTTCTCACATCTTTGTATTACTTACAATTTAGTACAATCACTCTGTCTGCCGGTAACTAGTGGCTCTCGGTTAGAACTTTACTTGCATAAAAGTGTGGATGAATTGTAGTTATCATTTCGGCTTGTATATGACCATAATATGCTATTGCACATGATAGGATAGTATCAATTATAAGAAAAAGCTTAAGAAATGGTCTGTATTGCAGCAGATAACTTTGTTTTGCATTATTTTGTGTCTCTTAATGATAAGCAAAACCTGATATGCTGTTGAATTGTGTGACCATGTCATCTAAAAGCTTAAGTTGTTAGATGTGGTATACTTTATTTATTTAATTATTTTCTCAACACGCCCCCTCACGTGCAAAGCTGATTCTTTTTTCATGAGCCAAGCACGTGTAATTTTTTTTTTTTTAATACTGGTTGACGATGAGGTTCGATCCTAGGATATCTTACCTGCTCTGATACCATGTTGAATTGCGTGACTATCTCATCTAAAAGTTTAAGTTGCCAGATATAGTACACTTTATTTATTTAATTACTTTCTCAACATATGCAATTTATAGTGATTGTTGATATACTAATACTTTATTTCTATTACATAAGTGAGTATTTCAAGTGAGTAGAAAAATATGCACGGTCCTCTTTATCATTTTTTTAAGAATAATTCTCTTTATCATTTTTATTATGTTCATTGATATTTTGTTTGTAAAATACCTATGGACCAAACCAAACTGATGGTTTTAATTTGACTCGGTCTGGTTTGATTTTAAGAAGTTAAAAACTGATTAAATTGGTTTGGTTATGGTTTTGAGCAAAAACCAACCAAACCGAACCGCGAACACTCCTAATCCCACTAACTTGTTGTAGTTCGTCTCCCTTAGAATATTCTACTTCTTCATCCAAGTCCAATTCTGGCACTATTTCACTTGAGTCTTCAATTCGCATAAACGAGTTTTGACTTCACGATCAATCATCTCAATTGAGTTTTTGACTTCGATGTTGATAGTATCTTGAACTATTTCAAGTGAGTCTTCGACTTTGATATCCATGGTATCTTGATCACTTTCAACTGAGTCTTCAATTCCACTATCCATAATATATTTGGTTTTAATGGAAAAGATAATAAAGTCATTTAAACAATAGATTAAATAGATCTTGAAATGCACACACTTACACTTACTAAGAAGCTAACAGATGTATCGAGCTATAACTGATGGAAAGATTTAAAGTATAAATTCAAATTTAAGATTTATCAAGCTATAAACTTATTTTAAGTATCAATTCAGAAATACTAACAAGTATTCTTGTTTCTACTCATTTAATTCCTTCTCTAATGACATTGTTGTTTCTACTCATTTAATTCCTTCTCTAATGACATTGTTGTTCCTACTTCATTTAAGTTTTATAAAAAAATAAGCTAAAGAATTTCCAGTTCAAGCTACACGCAAAAATTTCAAGTTCATCAACCATATTAATTCCAACTCAACAATTCCAAGTTCATCAACGTGGGTAATTCCAAGTTCATCAACTACTAATACTATTACTATAACCCTTTCAGCATAAAAAATAATAATTAAAGTTTAAATAATAGATAAATAATTAAAAAATAGAAGGAAAAAACACACCTTGCTGGGGAAAAAATGTCGAAAATCTGCTAAGGATTTTGAATCCCAAATGAAAATAAAAAATTGGATTTTTCTTTATTAGGAGAAAATGAAAAGAAGAGAAAAGAAATGTACTTCACCTTTTGATTTTGAATCCCAAATAAAATAGTAGTGTGTTTTGACGGAAATGGTGGTGTGTTAATGGAGGGGAGGAATCCAACAGATTTTTGTCGGAAAAAACCTATTTTTTTAAAGAATAATTTAATTATATTATTATTTTAATCGTTCTGGAATTCTGTTGGAAGCGAATAAATTTTTTTTTAAAAGCATAGACGGACATCCATCGGAGGGACTAAATTTTCTTTATTGTTCTCTAACGACAATCTATCAGAATATTACACAGACGATTGGCTGTCAGAATTCACTGTATTTTTTGGTACTGTCAAGCGATAGTTGTGACAATAACAATGATCAGTATCAAAAGTAGCTGAGTAACAACATGTTCTTTGTATAAAATGACCAAGGGTACAATGAGGGGGAAGGAGACTATTTATAGGCTAAGAATCCTAGTTTAAGTGTATTACCCCTCTTTCCACGTATCTCAACAGCTTAGACATGCCGTTGGGATTTGTTAAGCTCGGTCCCGAAGATAGCAGAATCTATTGGGGCCAAGTCTTATTTGTTCGAGCGTCCGTTTGGGTCTATCCGAAGTCTTGAGTGTTTGTCTGCTATTACCCGAAAGGCCGATGTTTTCCAATGGTGGGTTGCATTATCCACGTGTCATCTGAAGGCATGCTGTCTCCGCATATTACTCTGTGCGTGCCAGGTATTCGAACACCTGGTAACAAAGTGTGCGGCCAAATTTTACCAAATAGATAGTCTCCCCACTTTCCGAATGAGTCTCCGAAGGAGTTCGGGAAGTGGAACGCTTAAGCGGAAAAGATACGTTGTTGCATCGACAATGTGTATTTTTAAAAACCATCAGTCACTTCAACTTCCCATCATGTCCACATCCACGTTTGTGGGAGATTACATTCCCATACCAGTTACCGAGGAATTCATAACCACTACACCTATAAAAGGTGTCACTTCCCTTTCTTCCTATACTTTCAATTTTTCATCTGCTTAATCTTCTTCAAGAACAAGAATATTCATAGAAAGTTTAAACCATTTTCTTCGAATGTTTTTGCCAGAATCTTTGTTGAAACCTTTGTGTAACCAAAACTTTATCACTTATATACATTGATGGCGTTAGAGAACTCAAGAACACACAACGACCTAGAAATCAACGCCACGAAATTAAAGGCCGCCGCCTCTGCCGCCACTGCAGCACCTTCGTAGGCTAGGGTGGACATGGTATATCAGAGGCAGTAGGGCTATCAGAGACAATAGGAAAAAAGCAAAAGAAGACAAAGAGATTCGGGGCGGGGAAGGTGTTCTCCGACAGTGTGCCCGTCAAATTAGATACGAAGGATGATTGCAAGGTTAGTGCACAATCATATTATCATAAGGAGAAGAAATGGAATGTATCGATGACGTCTGTGATATGTTACGTAAAGCCGGAGTATCTCCCCCGGATCCGAAGGGATTACAGATAGGGAGATGAAATCAAAGTTGAGTGTCTGGAGCTTGACCCCAACCTTGTGGTCCACGTGGAAGGTTATTCTGTGGCGCTTCTTATTCATTCACGGTCGATTTCTCGCTCCCTAATGAGCTCGTGATTGAGTTGATGTGTCAAATGTGCGGTGCATGCATCAGACAGATTTCTCGGTCAATTTAAGGAACAGTAGTGCATGAGACCAACCAAACTCTGGCCATTACCTATATGCTTCTTCTTTAACCCCAAAGGTCTACAAAATGGCGTACTCACCTTGACCAAAAAAGGGAAAAAATGGTTGATCTCTAAGAATGACGATGGCCTCTGGAACTGGGATCAAAGTTTTGTCCTCATCCCACTCGCTAACTGACATCCCTCGGGGCCTCATTGTTTCTGGAGAAGTGGATTCGGAGCATAAGTAATTTCGACTTATCATTTTTTTTTTATATTTCCCTTATCATCACCAATTTTTTAATATTTTTTCTGGATGCTGCCAAAAGGTTACATATCGGCCTGTCTCCAACATCAATAAGTGGGTGAGTTGGATACTGGCGAAAACCAACAATGAACAAAGGACTTGGAAGTACATATCTTTCTTCCACACATGGAAGGAAAAAGACCATGGTAAACCCGATCCCAATTGTCTTTGAATTGGTCATCATCACACTTCTCCAATCATACATTCATCTTCTTTACATGCAGTGTTTTGGATGACGGAGAGGAGATGGATGATGATGAAAAATCTCCCCATCCTAAGGAAAAAGCGAGGCTCTGTTTATCAAGCTATTCGCCAAAAGCAAGTGCATGCTCAAAAGTCCAAAGAGTGAGAGGCTCAAGGGACTCCCTGGCAGTCACTACTATTGGTAGGCTGGTGTAGGCAGCGACCCCCTAAAAAATGAGAAAGAGAGCAGCTAAACCGGGTGGGGAAGAAGGAAATGGCCCCTTTCTATAGGACTAGGGCATCAAAAGTAAGTTAATTGATGAGCCCTCGGGTAAGCTAATGCAAACAGGGGCAGCAGATGGCATCAAAAGTAAGTTAATTGATGAGCCCTCGGGTAAGCTAATGCAAACAGGGGCAACAGATGGCCAAAGGTACCATAATTTTGATTGGTTCTAAAATAGAGGCTGGCCCGGAAAGGGCGGTGGCCAGACCTAAGAGGGTGCCTTCCCTAGAGAAGTGGGAGATTGTCTTCCCAGAAGTCCATGAAGTTATTGAAATGCTGAGTCCAGATACGCAAAGGCGATTGGCTCTTCTATTTTTTGCTGAGCACCACGCTGATCTCATAGCCATAGCCTCTTTTTCTTTATAGTGAGGAAGTGGCGGGTTATGAAACCTTGAACCATGCTTTGCAAATCGGTTGGGCTCCAGATCGAGTAGCCACCTATTATAATTCCTAGAGCGATTGATCTGCCGAGGGCCCTAAGGCATACAACTGAGTACTTTTTTGGTTTACTAGGAGTAGGGGCTTTCATCCCAAGTGGTTTACGCAACCCTTTGGGTAAGAATTTCAATGTCTTCCTACGGTGCTTCGAATTCCCTAGAGCTCTTATCTCATTTATTTCTTTCATTTTTAGAGCAACTTGATGCCCATTGGCGTGTGGAAAGAATCCAAGAGCTCTATAGGTTGCAGGAGGATCCATATCAAAGGATTAAAACCTCGGTCACCGTGGAGAGTGCTATGCATGGAGCTTTCAAATTCTCTAAGGTAGCTTATGCTGACCTTCTTGCAAAGTACCATGATCTCAAGCTTCCCCACACCAATAAAGTGTCCCGTTGGAGGATGAAAAGAGGAAAATTGCAGAAGATTTGAGGCAAAGGTTAGATTTAGAGACTCGTTTCACGACAAACCTTTCACGGGCAAAGGTTGAAAGAGAGGCCATAGCTAAGCGTGTGCAAGAATTTGAAGTATCTCTCTGTGCTGGAAAATCAGAGAAATTCACGCTTGAGGCCTCCAGTGCTAAGTTGTACTCTTGTTATAACGAGTTGAAATAGGAGATATAGCCAAAAATAGAGGTGCTAGTCTATGAGACAACGTTGGATCTTCTTAAGGAGGTGAACAAAGGGCTTCTTGAGGTTAGAGATGCCTGAATAGACGCAAAAGAGGCCGTGAAGACAGCTCGCTCAACTTAGGACTCTACATCGAAGGCTCAGAAGATGACCAAGAAGAGAGCTCTAACAGGGAAGGCAGAGAGAAAGAGAATGAGGATGAATTCGCTAACCCCTATTCGTCTGCTCCTCCAGCCATCCCAACATCCACAGTTCCGTCTACTTCTCGGGTGGCTCCTACTCAAGCTGATTGGGGGTCTCCAAAATCCACTACTTGTTGAGCCTTTTTTTTTTCTTTTGTGGCGAAGTAGCCGTCTTATAAATATTATTAGGCCTTTGAGCCTTTTATCAATGAATTGTGGGTCTGTTATATTTGAGTTTTCTTTACTTATCATATTTTCACTTAGGATAATTGATCCTTTGATATGCAATGTAATGAATGCACTCGGACTCAAAGTTTTTCATATACTAGGTGGTAAGGGTGAGGTACGACATTTGTTAAATCAGACGGACCCTTTATTCTAGATTTGAATGAAGAATTGTGTCTCGTTCTCAGAGGCCTACTGTACGGTGCACGTTATAAAGCATTTTAGGCACTTGACAAAAATAAATCAGCCATGCAATTTAGCTTTGTAATAAAAAATGCTAAGCGTTGAGGCAAACTAAGTTATAATGGTGATGTTATTCAATAATTGAAAGAATCAGCCGCAATCGGGTGCTCAATACATAGAGTTTTTGGCAAGATCAGGCACTTTATACATAGAGTTGTTGGCCACTATCGGGTGCTTAATACATAGACTTTGTGCTAGGCACTTAATTTCCTTTTTGGCCTTCTTAGCTTAAATTCTGCCTCTTTTGGACCGTAATTATAATGAAGTTTTATTTTTTACTAAGGGAATTGCTTGTTCGATTTTTTTACGAATAGCGTCCAGTGAGTATATCTTCAATTGCATATGTGCTTACTTTTTATGAACACTCCCAAGTGCATGAATCTCATTAACCAGTTGTTGGTAGTCCCCTATATTTGGGAAACCCAACTTTTATTCTGTTAGGGCATCTTCACCTTCCTCTTCGCCCCAAGTGTTTGGGTGTGAAGCGTGAAGATCTGAACACTAGAAATCGACTCTTTGTTCAGCTCCCTTCGGTCCGTTTTCCTAAAAAAAGGAAGTGAAGAGGACAAACAGGTGTAGTGCCAGATCTTACATCAGACTTATCGACCCAATGTTCAGAGCGTCCAAGGCTCAAGTGTTCGTGGGTAATTTGTCATCATTCAATCTAGTAGGCCTACCATCTAAAAGTGTAAGTATAATCATAATAAAATCAAAGTACTAAAAAGATTAAATAAAGTGGGATAAGATAAAACCATTCGGTAAAAAGTAATATCTCTTTAAGCTGGCTACGTTCCAATTGAATGGAAGAAGCTTCAAATCCAATGTCTCGAGCTGATACGTTCCCATTCCTACTTCTTCTGCAACTCAGAAGTGTCCTTCTCAATTAGCACCTATCTTATTAGCGTTGAGCTCTTGGGTTCCTCACACAATTCTCTGAAGTACGTAATAACCATTTTTCAAACTCTGAAACTTAGCTTTCTTGTTGAGGTAATTTTTTGCCTTATGTTTTCGTGCTGCTATCTGGACCAAAGCCAACTCTCTCCGTCCTTCGAGCAAGTCCACTTTAACTGCTAGAGTTTCACCATCTGATTCTTCGATTGAGTAGGCGTATTAAATACTTGGTTTGCCTACTTCTATTAGAATCAAAGCCTCTGATCCATAAACAAGGGAAACTGAGTTTCACCAGTGCTATTTTTTTAATCATTTTTTGATAAGCCCATAGGACACCAAGAAGCTCTTCTGGCCACATTCCCTTAGCTGCATAGAACCTTTTTTTTAGATAATAAATTATCACCGGGTAAGAAGATTTAGCCCGTTCGGTTGCACTTGGGTGGTAAGGTGATGAAGTTATCCTCTTGATCTCCCAATTTGCAAAGAACTTGGTGACCTTTGTGCCTATGAACTGAGGTCCTTTTTCACAAGTGATCTCTGTGGGTACTCTAAAGTGGCAAATGATATTCCTCCATATGAAGTCGACGACTTACTTTTCTCTCATCTTAGGTAATGCACCTGCTTCACTTAAAAAATAATCAGCATACCTAAGCATATACCTAAGTATATAGAAAATACAAAAAAGAAAATAAATAAGCATATATAGCGTACCTGGCGGGGTACTGTTAGGAGCCGCCTAACTATGTCCTTCTGCGGTTCATGAAAGACCACGAGACATGGCTGAATGCAATGGTTCCGCTTGCTGGTGATGTAGGTGAGTGCATCATTGATAGGTCATATTTTGACAAATGCTCTAGCGTCATCTCTTATCTCTAGCCATTAGTAACCAACTCTAATTAGTTTTCATGCCATAGATTTTTTTTTAGAGTGGTTTCTGTACTCCCCTACATGAACTTCTCTCATCATATAACTAACTTGCCCCGGACCCAAGCATTTTTCCAACGGGCTGCTGTACATGCGTCTATAAAGTTCACCATTTACAAGGCATTGGAGGGTAGCGTGAACCCTGAGCTTCCGTGCCTTCTTTTTGTCGTTAGGCAGTGCACCTATTTGCAAACAGGAAACATACTTGTTGCACCAGTCCCAAACAGTATGGGTAGTGTTTACCTCTATTCAGATTCAGTCAATGGTTGAATCAAACATGGTATCGGGGCAACATTGCACTCTTGGAACTAAGCTAGAAGGTTCTTACCTTGGCCAGAATATATTGCATTCGTGGCTCTCGGACTGTGAAGCCCCCTGTATCTAGCTTACCACGAGTTAAGAGTTATTTTTTAGCTCTATCATTCCGACTCATAACCCTCTAGCTAATTCGAGACTTGTACCAACGGCTTCATATTTTGTTTCTTTGTTAGTTAAAAATTTAATTTCCTAGCATGTTATAGGTTTTCACCTATTGGAGCAACAAGGACTAATTCACATCTATCCCCCTTCGTGTTAGAAGCACAATCTGTATATAGGGTCCACACTCTGGGGTTTTGTCCTTTCATGAGTATTTCTTCTTTCTTTGCTTCCGGATGGATCTTTGCTCTAAAGTTAGCTATAAAATCATCTAACAGTTGGGATTTAATAGAAGTGCGATGATATCATAGAACTCCACCGCTCACTTTGCTAACTTTCCAGATAATTCTAGCCTGTTTAAAATGCTATGAAGAGGGAAACTAGTGACTACAAAATGTATGGCAGTAGAAATAAGGTCTAATCTTCTGAGCTGTTACCACTAATGCAAGTGCTAACTTTTCTTGATAAGGTTATCTAGTCTCAACATTAAGCAACATTTTGCTTACATAAACAATAGGATATTGCTTACCTTGGTCCTCCCAGACTAGGACGGCACTTACTTCCATCTCGGAGATTGAAAGGTAGATGAGCAGTACCTCCATGTCCACTAGCTTTAAAAGAAGCAGAGGTTTGATAGGTAATGCTTCAATTCCTTCAAGGTTTGTTAACACTACGGGGTCCACTCGAAGTCTGTGTTCTTTTTCAGAACTAAGAAACACCAATGGCATCTTTTGGAGGATCTTGATATAAATCTACTAAATGCAGTGACCTAGCCTGTCAGCCTCTGGACCTCCTTAGTCTTCCTTAGCACTTCTGGTATCTCTTCTCAATGGATTTTATCTTCTTTAGATTGGCCTCAACCCCTTTTTCGGACATGATGAAACCCAAAAACTTGCTAATCCTATTTTGAACGCGCACTTCTCCAGGTTTAGCTTCATATAATATTACCGAAGGGTCGTAAAAGTTTCTCTCAAATTATGTAGATGATCTTTATTGGCAAAGATCTGACCAACATATCATCTATATATATACTTCAATTATTCCCAATATGGTCATTAAATATTCGATTGACTAAATTTTGATAAGTCACCTCGACATTTTTGAGTTCGAAGGGCATGGCTTTATAATAGAAGGTCTCTTGCTCCATGATAAACATGTCTTCTCTTGATCCTTCGGTTACATCTATATCTAATTATAACCCGAATATGTATCCAAAAAACTTAACAACTCATGCACAACTATTGCATTGAGAATTGATTTAAAATTTTTGGGCATTCCTTGTTCAAATCCATGTCAGTACACATCCTTTATTTTATATTTTTTTTTGGGTACTACGACTGCATTAGCCATCCTATATGGATACTTGACCTCCCGAATGAACCCATTGTCGAGCAATCGAGAGATATCTTTATCTATGACTTCCTTCTTAAACCTTGCATTCTTCCTTTTATTTCTGCCTGATCAGAGGATGAAAGAGATCCATGTTAAACTTATGTGTTGCTATCTCCAGATCTATCCCAGACATATGTGTGTGGGACCATGCAAAATAGTTTGAATTTGCCCTCAAGAATGAAATAATATTCCCCCTAGATTTGGGGTCTAATTCTAAACTAACATATGCCATCCGTTAAGGCAAATCCTCGAATAGATTGGCCGCATCCAATTCCTCGATAGTTAAGACCTCTATTTTTTTGGGCTATCTTACATAAGTCAGAATCTTAGCAAACTCTGGTTCTTCTGGCTCTAGCATCTCTTTAGGAGTCATATCGCTTGAAGATTCCGTTTGCTGTAGTTGTTATTCAGAAGCACTTGGGAGAATGCCACTTTTCAGAGCTACCGAATAACATTTACGAGTTTTCCTTTGCTCACCCTTGATCTCTCGAATTTCCCAAGTAGTTGGGAACTTTATAACTTGGTGCAAAGTGGATGGTATTGCTTCTATGGCATAAATCCATGGCCTCCAAAGTATGATATTGTAGGCCATGTCCCCTGAAAAATGTTGAAACACTTTTTCTTTGGTCACACCATCAGCAAAGGTGGTAAGAGTGATCTCACCAAGTGTCTTCTCACTCGAATTATTGAATTTGGAGAGAACAATTGACTTCGGAATGATTGATCCATCAACTGTATCTCTTCTATTACCCAAGATTGGATGATGTTTACTGAGCTTTCTACATCTATAAGCACCCGTTTGATATCCAAGTCATGTACTCGCAGCATAATCACTAAGGCATCATGATGAGAGAACAACTTTTCATCAATGTTCGCTTCTCTAAATGTGATCTCATCCATTATGATCACCTGACTCCATTTCTCATAAGTCACAAACACTTTGATGTATTTCTTAGCTGAAGTAAAAATTATTCCTTTTACTTCCGAACCACTCAAAATAACGTGTAGTGTTCTTCTTGGAGAAAGAGCCCTTGGGGGCTGCTCACCGCTCCTATTCTTAAAAAATACCTACTTACCCTTGTATGTTAGCAATTCCTTAAATAAACTCTTATAAAGCAGATTGGCTACCTTGAAACATAGTGCCTTGCAGTCTTCGGTTGTATAGCAATGATCTCCGTGGTAGTCATCCACAACTTATGATCTCTCTTGCTTGGATCTGTTCTCATATATTTGGGAAACCGAACTGTCGTGTCCCCGAAAGCTCTTAAGGTGTTCACTAATTTAGTTGTTGATACATTAAAGTTGTACTCTGAGCTCTTAGGCGCTGGTGGATCCTTGGAAAACAATGAAAGCCCTGATGTCTCCCTTCGTCTTGAATCCCTATGATCTCTTTTCTCACCCCATCGGCCTATATATCAAGGAAACCTATAAGGTTCAAATCGACTCTTCAAATTTTAGTTCTCAAACTCATTTCGTCTCAAAGATTTTGGGCAGCCACTACACTTGCTGTTATATTATCAAACCTCCATTGTTTCTCTTCCAACCTTATTTTTGAATAGCACTTACGATATATGTCATCCCATATAGTTAGATGTGTGTTGACACCCAATTTTGTCCCAAAATTTTCTTAAAATTAATAAATTATTGCGATACTTATAATTAATATTAAAAGTGAAAATTAAATAAAATAATAATAATAGTAAGAAAATCAAGTGACATTTTTAAGGATAGTATCTAATTTTAAAATGCATGACCCCAATTTCTACCCACCCCGCGCAACCCCTTCACTTCCTAACTAAATCCAAAAGAAGGCTAATTTTGCGCTTAAACCTAAATCCTGGCATATCTATGTAAAGCTTTCATATAATACACATTACACCCATCAGAGGACCAACCTTACCCAATTCAGTTTCCTCTTCCCTGACCCGCGACCCAATTACCCATTTTCTCCCAAGTTCGACCCGCGATTGATCTCCATTCCCTCCAAAATCGATCCGCTAGCAGCCAAAATCTCGTACCGCTGGTCCCCATTCCTTTTCCCTCTCTCTAGTACAAGATCTCAATCGATCCTAGCCCTCTATTTTGAATCGCGGATCAATCCGAGCCGTAGAGGGATTCAACGTCCATTTCCTCTTTGAATCAGGGTGAAAGTAGTACAATCCAGGAGGATTATACTATTTTGACCTTGGTTTCAAAGGGGAAAAGCAAAGGGAGTAAGGGTCGCTTTTGGGAATTCAAAGAGATCCGAAACCCTAGCATTACATGTATAAAATCTTCCTTATGTTCATTTGAAAAGGGGGTCAGTTTTGGGAAATTTTAAAAGGGAGGCAGAGCATATAGGTATAGATTTGGAGTTTTAATCTTTAAAAAAAAGAAAGGAGAGTTAGCATTTTGGTTCCTGTTTGGGATTCAAACATCGTTTTCGTTGTTTGTTATCGCTTTATTTTGCTTATCGCTTCTTCAATATCTGAGTCGACGACCTTGTTCGCGTGGTCGCTTTCATTCGAGTCGCTTTATTTTCAGATCTTACGCCCCGTTTACTGCCGCAAAAAAGGTAACATTTTAATCTAATTTAGATTTCATGTTTACAGCATTATATGAATAATCTATGGCGATTGCTAATGTTAAGGATCTGCCCTGTTTCCCTTATCAGTTGTTGACTTAGTTTCAATTGGATGATACTATGTTTACAGCACAATCATGTTGATGTGATAATGAAGCTTCAACCTTTCTTTGTCTTAGTAAATGAAAATCATGTCTTAAAACTTTTTCTTCCAAGTTTCCATAATAGTTTCTTTTATTTAAATTTTAATCAGAGTTTGGAAGGTTTGGTTGGCTTGATGAATATGTACCTTGATTTGGATAATTTAATGTCCTATGATAGAAGAATGGTCCCTAAGAATAGTAAGGATCTAATCTGATTGTTGGTTTTGTTGTTTTCGAAGAAAGTCTATGTGTTTTCTGGGTTCAAGTTTGTCCTATGGGCCGTGTGTGTGTTCTATGGGCTTGTGTGTGAGTGAGGGAGATCAGGAAAGAGGGTCTGGTTTGCTGCAGATTGGAAGGGTATGTAAAGGGCCTAATGTTGTTTCTTTAGAGGTGCTTGTGAAGGTTTTGTGAAGGTGTTTGAAGTATGCAGGGGTGCGAGTTGTAGTTTATTTTGGTATCTTTTTCCTGGTGATCTGTGAGCAGGGGCTTGAGGAGTCAGTAGGGTGTAGCAGGGGTTGTCTAGGCTGAATTGATAAGGTGCAGCAGGTTTAGTAGAGTTTAGAAAAGGGTCTTCTCGGTTGGTTTGAAAGCTGCGAATAGCAAAGAGTGAGAGGTAGCCCTGAAGGTGGTTCAATGGTTGGTGATCGTTTTGTGTGAAGGCAGTTTAGCTATGTTATGCTGTGCAGGGTATGTTTGGGGTCTGTTTTGGAGGTGGTAGAGGGTTGTTTGTGGGTTAATTCTGTTCCTGGATGTTGCAGTGTGTTGTTGATTGTTTCCAGGGCTACAGTTGGCATTTTTTTTGTTCTGCATATATTAGCAATGTTTCTTGTTTGGTTATAGCGGCATGCGCCTTGTTCCAGCAGTGCTGTCAGTTTGTAGCAGCGGCTAGAGGTGTTTTGTCTCCTGGTTGTGGTGGGGATTGGTATATGTTTGGGTCTTAAGTTTGGTTTCTGCGTTGCCGAATGGTAGGATCTATACAGTTTGCTTGGCGCATTAGTATGTTTCACCTCGCTTAAAGTAAAGAACTAGCTTTCATTTATGTTAAAAAATGGGTCTTTATTATAAAAATAAGTAGAAGAAAGGGATGTCTTACTTAAAAGTCGTTTTTCTTTTATGAAATAGTATAATCTGAATCTTCAAAGTTTATCCCAGTAGTTGTTTGAATCTTGAGCGTTTAAAATGTTTTCTTGTTCTAAAGTTGAGATCTCTTTCACTTCTTAGTATTATGAAAGGTTGATACCAGTTTAGTATGTGTTTCAAATATTAAAAATGGTTTCTTGGCTTAAAGTTGACAACTTTTCTGGATTTGAGTTGTGCCATTGTTATTTCTTATGATAAAGTTATAACCTTTTGGCCATAATTAAATATTCATTTTTGTGTATATCAAGTTTTACCTGGTTAGTACCAAGTTTTTTAAAAAAAAAAGATTCAAATTTTATCATGTTCTGCTTGTTTATGCGTAAAACCTGTGTGTTCAAATACAGACCAATGTGTGTAATCTAGTTGATAATTTTTATGGGAAAGTTTTATTTGTTTGGTCAAAGATTTAAACTTTAAGTCGGAAAGTATTAATTTTATAAAAATTCACCTATACCTTTAATTTTATAAAAATTCAGCTATACCTCACCCTGGTTTTTGATTAGTATGGAGTTCTAATTTCCACTTTGCATATAAATATTGAAGACTCTTTTGTTTTAAGAAATGAGTTTAAGAAAAGATGAGCTTGTGTTTCCAACTGTTTTCTTCCTAAAAGATCCTGTGCATTTTGTTAAAATTTGTCAAGTCTTTGGTTTCTCTTGTCAGTAATTGCCTACTGTCTCTTAAAAAAAGAAGAAATCGTGTCTGTTAATATATTGAACACCAATCCTTCATTGTCCTTGAACCTGTCATTAATTTTTTTTTTAGTAAGAAACATGCTCAATCTGTTACGCTTAAATGATTTTGAATTGGTTTCTATCATAGTCAAGTTCCTTTTAGAGTAATTAGCTTAAAAAGAAAGTACCTTTAAGGTTGCATTTATTTCTATTCTTCTGTATCATATCGGCATGAAAATAAAGCCTAGGATTTGTTATGAACAATGTCAATTTTTAAGCATGATTAGTTGAAATATAGTTAGAGTCCTGTTATGAAGAAAATGGATGATTGTTTTGAATGTTTGATGAAGTTGTCCAAATCCTTTACTCCACCGGAATGTGAGTGCCATGTGAACTTTGGTTCCCTCCTAATCTTATTTTGTGAAGCTTCCTAATTAATTGTTTGGCATGTGTTTATAGTATCTCTGTTATGAACTTGTTCACGTAATATACATTATTTTATTGTATCGCATGATTAAGGGTCCTGCTTAGTTGTTATAATTTGTAAATAATTCAAGAATAGTGCATTTGGTGACTGGATTATCAATCTTTGTACTTTTCATAGCTGTATCTCCAATTTATTGAGTAGTTAGATTCCCATTTTTTCCTTTATTAAGCAGGTTGGTGAAATTAGTTTTAAGCATTACACCTTTTACCCATCCCCTTTAATTGGACATGTTGTGTGATTATTAACAATACCGTTAGTTTTTCTTATGTACCTATACTAATTTTTATCTCGTTTTACTTTGCATAAATACAACTTTGGGACGAGTTGGCTAAAACTCACAAATTGAGATGGCGTGCATTCGAAGTTACTTGAACCGCTCCGCATTTTCGGGACTTGATATCCCCGAAAATGTAAAAGAAAAAAAAATAAAAATCACAAAGTCCAAGGCTCAACGATTGAGTTTGCGCTTCCGGGTTCTATTTTCTAAACTCCATCCTTCCCCGCTCCCTTAGAAAATGCATGTCGTATAGGATTTCCCCATAGATTGGATTAGGAGCCCTGTAGGATAGCAATGATATTTGAATTTTTAATATTATTGTAAATTACTTAAATTGTTTTTATATGAATGCTTTGTATCATTTCTTTGCGAATCGCCAATTAATTTATTGGTGTTTAGAATCATTTGTCAATTAATGAGTGCAAATAAAATTCGATTGAAATCGTACATTCGTCATAATTTGCATTTGAATTATTTATTGATTATATTAATATTCAATTATTTATTTATTTAATTTAATTTATTTATTTAGTTAATTAATTAAATTCTAACCCTTTATTTATTTATCTACTTAATCTAATTTATTTGATTTCAATTAATCATTTATTTAATCAATTAAATTACTTATTTATTTATTTACTTAATTAATCAATTATTATTCATTTACTCCTTTATTTAATTAAAATTGATAAGTATTCATTTATTTAATTAAGTTATTTATTTGCTTATTTATCTATTTATTCAATCAATTAATTAAACCCTTTATTATCATCCAATTATTTATCTAATGTGTTTATTTAATTATCTAACTTCATTTAACCTTTACTTATTCTATTAATTAACCAATTGATCGTTATTTCATTATCTATTTAATTAATTTTAAATTGGATCATTTATTTATCTAAGTATCGGCATAATTGAAATCTTATCTTATTTATATTATTCATATTATCCTTATACAAAATTAGCTTTATATATTTATTATCCTTAACAAATTCGTGAAAAACCGCCGGATTAACCGCATTTAGCGGATTTTCGAAAGTGCTCCCGCAAGGGACCTTCTTTCGGAAATAAAAGAACCACTTACCTAAGAATCTCTGATTTTAATTTAATTTCTTTTAAATAAAGAATAAATTGCACTCTTTAATTAACTTAGGTTCCTAATAATCCTTAAATTAGGTGGCGACTCCAAAGAAACCCTTTGGAGTCCCATTTTGTTGAAATATACCCGAAACGTATCTTTTCCTAAAGAAAGGGTAATTTTTGGGGTTCAACAGCGTGGCGACTTCACTGGGGATACGCAAATGGTTCTAACCAAAAGGCTTTCACGAATTTGTTTGTTTGTATTGTTTGAGTTGTACGCCGATACTAGTATGTGTAGCTTATTTAATTATTGCGTTTGTATGTTGAAATTGGCATGATTATATCTACTGTTTATTTGCGAGCATGCTTAGTTAATTTAATTGATTGATGTGTGTCACGAAAGCATGTCACTACACCCGCTGTGTGCACATATAAACTGGCATTCCGTTCATACTTCCCCCACTCCTGGGAACCTCTTGCATTCTCACTCAAATATCCGCGAGGTGTGTGCATACGCACCCGCAATTTCTTCCACTAAAGAACCCTTTGACGAGTTGGTGTACCGGCGGATTGTCGTGGGAGTTATTCGACCACGAAGCCGCCTGCCACTCACCTGTTAGCCTCAACTGTTAACCCACTCTTAGACGGAGTTTTAGGAGCATGCATGCATTTACACTTTAGTCTGGACCCGGTCCTTGGTACCGCCTCCATAGTTAGGAAACCACCCTTACGTCAGCGGGTTTTTTTTTTTTTAAAAAAAAAAAAAACCCAACGGCAATGCATATTATGTGCTATATGATGACGAATCCTCAGTCCTAACCATGTTTTGAGCAAAATCAGATTTGGAATTTTGTCTGCTATGTGTCTTTTAGGTCAGAAAATGGAAGAATTTAGCAGAATTGAGATCATAATGCAGATTTTTATGAACAAGGTAGAATTGTAGTCGGGGGAAAGTTAGACAGATTTGGTTGGCTTGTGTTTTGGAGATGGTCTGGTGTAGTGAGATCTAAGAGGCGAAGCCCCTGGTGTCTTTAAAAGATCAGTGGGGTCCCTCCCGTGAACGGCTTTGCGTGTGTGCAGGCCCATGTTGACTAACCAACTGCAAATTCTTATGGAATGAAGTATGCTTGTCGCATACTAGGAGAGTGAAGCCCCTATGTCTATAAACGACCAATGGGGTCCCTCCTCGAAGACCAGTGCGGTCTTGGCTACCTAGGAAACTGAGAGGCTTGATTAAAGCCGAGGACCAGTGAGGAGCCCTATGAACAAGGTCTGTGAGCCTTGCAAAACCTAGGAAGCTGAGAGGCTTGTCTAAAGTCGAGGACCAGTGAGGTTTTATTTTGAAAGGCCAATTGGCGCCTTTCATGATTTGCAGTCTGGTATTGTGAAGGCAGTTTGAAATCTCACCCTTGGATGTTGTGAATTAATTGGGAGTTGTGCTTGGAGGAACGTTGATGTTTGCAAAAGGTATAGAGGTTTGTTTAAGGTTTTAGGCATTTGAATTTAGAAATTTGGTGCAGATGTTGTTGAGAGCATGATTTGTGTTAGAATTTTGAGTTGGCACCAACTTTGAGAAGATGGTTGGGATAACAGAATTGCGGTGTCGAGGCGGCGAGCTGATTATTGTCAATTATTGTTATTATTTATCGCTTACTCTAAATCTGAATTGCTCAAAACTGGCATGAACTATTTTTCGTTACCACTTGTTTGCGCGTCTTAGGCCCACCTCTGGCACAAAGAGGCACCTTACAGGGTAGGAAGCGTTCGCATTTTAATTTATGCTCAACTACTTGTATTTGCCACATGTCAACTTGTTTAAAATGCAAAGCGCTACGTGATGTGCGCTACGTGGTTTGTGTGCAATTTTGCCAATGACATGCAAACTAACATGTTTACTTTTGAACTTTTCTTTTGTTTTGTTTATCCCCAAGCAGAGGTTTGATTTGTGCTGATTTAAGCTGGCTGATCACTCCTATTACACAAGGAAAAAGGACCAATCTGCATACTGGTACACATTTCCACAACTGACAATGACTGGAATAGATGATGAACCTCGCAATACCGAGAAAAATCTTGCAACTCCTGAGTCTTCAAAAAGAAATGTCATTATTGCTCAAGACGAAATGATTCTTGAAATGGCTAAGGAACTACAGATGTTAAAAGATGAACTGGCTGCAGTAAAAGGGCAAACTCCTAAAAACACGCCGCTGCGTGGGCCCGATGCATCACACTCTCTGGTTCAAACGGGACAATCTCTGGGGCAATCTCTGAACTCAATTGATGGGGTCGCCAATATGAACACACCTTTGAACACTCACAATTCTCTAAAAGCACCAGTCCACCAAAGCAACTTGCCACTTACCCAAGCTCCATCTCCGAATAACGCTCAATCTAGCCAAACAATCAACCGACCACCCATCTACCCATCACATCAACAACACCCATCATACACCCCGCACCCTGCCAATACTTATTATCAGACAAACACTCCATATCCTTACCAAACCTCCACTTACCAAAATGAAACCATCCCGCAAGCTTATACTGAAAATCCATCCGCACCATTAGTCCAAGTGGCGGTATCTGGTGGGCAAGATGTTCCTATTGTGCATATTGATGATTACACCAATCCTCCTTATGTGAAGTTTCAAAATGGTGTTAGAAGAGTCGAAAAAGCAGTCGATGGGGGTGAAGATTTAGAGAAAAAGGTACAAGGTTGGGTGATGAGTGCTCTTAGCAAAGCATCAAAAGGCAAGGACAAGGAAAGTCTAGAATATGAAGACTTGTGCGTTCATCCTGGGATTGAATACCCAGAAGGGTACAAAGTACCAAAGTTTGTTAAGTTTGATGGCAAAGGCAACCCCCGATCCCATTTGAGAAGGTATTGTGAAACCTTGGGAGTGGGAATGAAGAGCTTCGTATGAAATTATTCATTCATAGTCTTGAAGGCGAAGCTTTAGACTGGTACTCCGAGCAGGATCCCTCAAAATGGATCAACTGGAGGAGTATGGCTCACGACTTCATGGAGCGTTTTGGTTTCTATGCTGAAATACCATTAGATCGGTTGGCTATTGCAAGGTTTAAGAAGAAGACGACCGAGACGTTTAGGGAATACGCAGTACGTTGGAGGAGTGAGGCTGCCAAAGTTAAGCCTCCCATGAGTGAGGAAGAGTTTGTGGGACATTTCATCGAGACATTGGATGAATTTTACTATGATCGAATGGCATCCATGACTAACTCTACTTTTGCCAATCTAGTGAAAACAGGGGAGATGTATGAAGCTGGTTTGAAATCGGGTAGGATCACAAATTTGGCCGCTTTGCAAGCTACAAGTAAGGCAATCCAGTCTGGGTCTGGTAATGGCTTTAACAAAAAGAAGAAAGAGGAAGTGGGAGCCGTTGTGGGGAATATCGAGCGTCCACCGGCTGTAAAGTTGAATTTTGACAATTCGTCTGCTTTTCCCACCTACCAAAGCCCATATTACCCAAATTACCCCACTCACTACCAGATGCCACCTGTTCCTTATCCGGTTTACAATGCACAAGCAAATTACTACCAACCTAGAGCACATGCACCTAATCAACACCCTCGTCAGCCAAATTTTCAAGCACCCCAGAATTACCAGCCTCGTCCTCCTGTTCGTCCCAATGTGCAAGGGTTTAATCAGAATTACGAAAGAAGAGCAACCAAAACCTATACTCCTATAGCCGAGTCATATGGTCAGCTTTTTGAGAGATTAAGGAGTGCAGGAGTTGTGCAGCCTATCCCTGATAACACCCCAAACCCTCGTCCAAATTGGTATGATGCAAATAAGCACTGTGCTTATCACTCAGGGGCAGCCGGCCATGATATTGAGAGATGTTATACTTTCAAAGACAAGGTTGAGGGTTTAATCAAAGCAGGCACCATTCAACTCACCGGCACTCAGCCAAATGTGCATGATAATCCTCTTCCTAATCATGGTAACAATGCAGTTAATATGATTTCTCTTGAGGAAGAACCAAATCTGAAGGGCACCATAGTCTCTATCTATGATGTAGAGGTTGATAATATTACTTTTAAGGTACCTAAGCAAGCACTAACTCTATTTCCAAAGAATGAGGGAACTTTTGGCCTAGGTGGCAACCCCGCTGAAGGAAAGATGGAAAAGGTTGAGTCTGAGAAGAAGCCGACTAGTGTCATGCTACAGCCTCTTTTACCATTGAACCAGTCATTTGTCCAAGCACCAGAAATGGCCATGCAGAATTTCATTGAAGGTGTTGGCAGCCTATTCTTGAATGATGGATTGAAATGCAGTGCAACTATTGAAGATTTTGAGAAAGAGCCACATGTGCAGAATGCTGAACCAAGTGATGTGATGGCTAATTGGACTTGCGGTCCAAAAGAGACTTGATGAATGAACTCGTTATTTTTGTTTTGGCATCACAGTCAGCTTGAGGCCCTGAACTGTGTTTTGCTTTATGTTTATGTCTATGTCTTTCAAATAACTTTTTTTAATCCTGCATGTTTACTTTTATGTTGTATGCCTCCCTAAATTAGGTTTTGAATAAACAAATGCACTGCATTCCTACCTTATTATTTTGCTATACTTTAACTATCTATGTGCTTTATTATTTGCTTCTGATTAATATACTTACTACTGTTTCAAATTAAAAACAAAACCTGCTTGAACTTTGCTTGTGATCTATAACGAAACAGCTGAACGATTTAAGGATGATGCGCTTTTTGCACTCTTTGGATATTACATTACCGTTAGAACTTCAACTGGGGCAGCTTTATTTGTCGGCAATTGGAGCCGAAGCGGTTTGTCTATACAAATGGAAATCCTTTATTTGAGAAACCATTCAAGAAGACAAGTTGGAAGATGTTGAATGCACAAAGAGAAGATTTGAATAGTTTACTTCAAACCGGGGCAATTGGTGCTAAAGAAGATCTTTCCTAATCAAGAAGAAGCAAGTGGCAAATTTGCACCGAATTGGCAAGGTCCATATGTGGTTCATCGGGTTTTTTCCGGAGGAGCACTGATTCTGGCCGACATGGATGGTCAAGTTTGGCCAAAAGCAATCAACGCAGATGCTGTCAAAAGATACTATGTCTGAGGCAATCGCAAGTTAGCATGGGTTTTGAATGTAATCTTTGATGTAATGCGAACTACACGTAACCTGATTCCCAGGGCTGGGATACATAGGCAACTCATATAGAGTTCGGTTGCACTAGCACAGGAATCCCCTATTTCCTCTTTTATGTACTTTTGAACTACTTCTGACCTGATTCCTGGAATGGCAACAGGATAAGTAGGCAATCCCCGTCGGATTCGGTCAAAATATTGTAACACTTTAGGCTTGTTTATCTTTTGTGATGTAATGCCGAACTACGCATCTGGGCAGATGCGTGGATTTTCCAATTCGGATACGGCTTCGTACTTAGATTGCCATATTTTCCCAAAAATCTTTATGTAAGCAGAACTACGCACGGTCTGATTCCCGTAGAGGGATACGTAGGCGCTCTTAACGGGCTCGACTCCATAATATTAAAATTTTTAGTCTCCCCTAAGGCAAGCAACTGGGGCAATTTTGCAAGATAATTTGAAGATTTGAAAGATAGCAACTGGGGCAATTTTTGCAAAGATAATTTGAAGATATGGAAGATATAAACTGGGGCAAATTTTGCAAAAGAGTTCGAAGGCATAAAGGTTATAACTGGGGCAGATTTTTGCAAAATTGGTATGGCTTATCAAAGGATTAAGTGGCAAAGTTCTAAAAAGTATTCGAGATTAGCATAAGTTGCAAAGACAAAGGACGTTCAGTTTGTTTCAAGATATGTCATGAGTTTGAATTAAAGCAGGAATTTTTAAATGCATTATAATTTTCGGTTGCATATCAATGATCATTTGTTTAATATTTTATCAAACTACTTTATTTTGCCTCTATCTTGAAATGTTATGCAATATTGAGTTCATAAGTCAAGTCTCTGAGTATAATTTGCAAGCCCAAGTATAAAGAAGAACGAGGGAGCAGTGGCAGCAAGTTCAAGATGAATCAGCACAAATCAAACGCCCCTACCCAAAACTAACAAATTTTTTCTTTGAGAGCAGGAACGGGAAAGATTGCAATGAGAGGATCATTTGCACTATGGATGGACAATTTATTGAATGCACATCCAAAGTTGCCTGGCAAATCGCGTCGCATTTCCCTTCATAACTTAAAGCATTATGCTTTGTCACGAGTTGACCATCGGCTACGAAGATCCCCTTTGTTGGACTATTTTGCCTATTGATTCGCCAAATGGCTATGGTTGACCATCAGCTTAGCAGGTTAACAGGTCAGCCCCGAGACCTTCCTTGCTTCGTGCCGGACCGGCTCGCCAGCTGATTTGTTTGACAATCAACCCCAAGACCCTCCTTGCTGCGTGCCCGACCGGCTTGCCAGTTGATTCGTCAAGATGTTTAAATTGCCTTGCACTTGCTTTCAATTATGCCTTTGCACTTGCTTTATATTATGAACTGCTTTACTTTTAGCTTAGCAGGTTAACAGGTCAGCCCGAGACCCTCCTTGCTTCGTGCCGGACCGGCTCGCCAGCTGATTTGTTTGACAATCAACCCCAAGACCCTCCTTGCTGCGTGCCCGACCGGCTTGCCAGTTGATTCGTCAAGATGTTTAAATTGCCTTGCACTTGTTTTCAATTATGCCTTTGCACTTGCTTTATATTATGAACCGCTTTACTTTTAGCTTAGCAGGTTAACAGGTCAGCCCCGAGACCCTCCTTGCTTCGTGCCGGACCGGCTCGCCAGCTGATTTGTTTGACAATCAACCCCAAAACCCTCCTTGCTGCGTGCCCGACCGGCTTGCCAGTTGATTCGTCAAGATGTTTAAAATTGCCTTGCACTTGCTTTCAATTATGCCTTTGCACTTGCTTTATATTATGAACCGCTTTACTTTTAGCTTAGCAGGTTAACAGGTCAGCCCCGAGACCCTCCTTGCTTCGTGCCGGACCGGCTCGCCAGCTGATTTGTTCGACAATCAACCCCAAGACCCTCCTTGCTTCATGCCCGACCGGCTTGCCAGTTGATTTGTCATGCTTTTGAAAAGGATTTGCACTATGCCCTCGCACTTGCTTTATTGTTTCGCCAGTTGATTGGAAGACAATTTATCAAAGATATCGCACCTTGCACTTACAAATTACGTCATGACTACCGTAAGCAATCGGTGGCCTTGTTATGAGTCTATCGTAAGCAAGCGAAGACTTCATTAGCATTGAAGCCTACCATAAGCAATTGGAGGCCTTATTTTGAAGCCTATTATAAGCAATTGAAGGCTCTTTTATTATTGATCCTACCGTAAGCAATCGGAGGATCTTATTATCAAGTCTATCGTGAGCAAGCGAAGACTTCATTAGCATTGAAGCCTACCATAAGCAATTGGAGGCCTTATTCTGAAGCCTATCATAAGCAATTGAAGGCTCTTCTTTTATTGATCCTACCGTAAGCAATCGGGGGTCTTATTATCAAGTCTATCGTGAGCAAGCGAAGACGTCATTATCATTTGAAGCCTACCATAAGCAATTGAAGAATAATGATCAGCCTAGACGTTCTCCGGGCGGAGCGCCTCATCAGTTGATGGAAGGAAGAACTTGTTGATAGCATCACAACCAGCATTTACAATCTTATATTATCCCTTTATTTATTCCTTATTTCAATTATTATAGTGTATTAGCAGTCGCTCGCTTACCGTTTGTTAAGTCTTTACAGAATTTTGGCAATGCCGTAGCAGCATTTGGAGAAAAACGTGGAACTTTTTCTTAGCAGTGAACTGGGCAATCGTTGATATGAGCTAGACTCGTCAACGAGGATCTGAAGAATCGCACTCGAACAAGCAAGTTTTACGTAATCTTTCATTTCAGATTAGGCGTCAGTTTGAATTCTTTCTTATTCATGCGTCCTTTCTTTTGTCAATCGTGCGAGTCTTCATTTCTAAGTGTAGTCGAACTACATATGGCCTGATTCTCTTTTAGCCCGAGATATGTAGGAAACTCGGAAACCGGAGTTCGGCCATGTCCGTAAGCCTCGCATTTTGGTCCCTAGAAATTAAAAGTCTTGGTCTTATCGGAACAAAATTGGCTTCTCGTCAACTTCTTTACCCTGAAAACTCTTTTATCCTTTTCGGGTAAAGAGGGGCAGCTGTTGACACCCAATTTTGTCCCAAAATTTTCTTAAAATTAATAAATTATTGCGATACTTATAATTAATATTAAAAGTGAAAATTAAATAAAATAATAATAATAGTAAGAAAATCAAGTGACATTTTTAAGGATAGTATCTAATTTTAAAATGCATGACCCCAATTTCTACCCACCCCGCGCAACCCCTTCACTTCCTAACTAAATCCAAAAGAAGGCTAATTTTGTGCTTAAACCTAAATCCTGGCATATCTATGTAAAGCTTTCATATAATACACATTACACCCATCAGAGGACCAACCTTACCCAATTCAGTTTCCTCTTCCCTGACCCGCGACCCAATTACCCATTTTCTCCCAAGTTCGACCCGCGATTGATCTCCATTCCCTCCAAAATCGATCCGCTAGCAGCCAAAATCTCGTACCGCTGGTCCCCATTCCTTTTCCCTCTCTCTAGTACAAGATCTCAATCGATCCTAGCCCTCTATTTTGAATCGCGGATCAATCCGAGCCGTAGAGGGATTCAACGTCCATTTCCTCTTTGAATCAGGGTGAAAGTAGTACAATCCAGGAGGATTATACTATTTTGACCTTGGTTTCAAAGGGGAAAAGCAAAGGGAGTAAGGGTCGCTTTTGGGAATTCAAAGAGATCCGAAACCCTAGCATTACATGTATAAAATCTTCCTTATGTTCATTTGAAAAGGGGGTCAGTTTTGGGAAATTTTAAAAGGGAGGCAGAGCATATAGGTATAGATTTGGAGTTTTAATCTTTAAAAAAAAGAAAGGAGAGTTAGCATTTTGGTTCCTGTTTGGGATTCAAACATCGTTTTCGTTGTTTGTTATCGCTTTATTTTGCTTATCGCTTCTTCAATATCTGAGTCGACGACCTTGTTCGCGTGGTCGCTTTCATTCGAGTCGCTTTATTTTCAGATCTTACGCCCCGTTTACTGCCGCAAAAAAGGTAACATTTTAATCTAATTTAGATTTCATGTTTACAGCATTATATGAATAATCTATGGCGATTGCTAATGTTAAGGATCTGCCCTGTTTCCCTTATCAGTTGTTGACTTAGTTTCAATTGGATGATACTATGTTTACAGCACAATCATGTTGATGTGATAATGAAGCTTCAACCTTTCTTTGTCTTAGTAAATGAAAATCATGTCTTAAAACTTTTTCTTCCAAGTTTCCATAATAGTTTCTTTTATTTAAATTTTAATCAGAGTTTGGAAGGTTTGGTTGGCTTGATGAATATGTACCTTGATTTGGATAATTTAATGTCCTATGATAGAAGAATGGTCCCTAAGAATAGTAAGGATCTAATCTGATTGTTGGTTTTGTTGTTTTCGAAGAAAGTCTATGTGTTTTCTGGGTTCAAGTTTGTCCTATGGGCCGTGTGTGTGTTCTATGGGCTTGTGTGTGAGTGAGGGAGATCAGGAAAGAGGGTCTGGTTTGCTGCAGATTGGAAGGGTATGTAAAGGGCCTAATGTTGTTTCTTTAGAGGTGCTTGTGAAGGTTTTGTGAAGGTGTTTGAAGTATGCAGGGGTGCGAGTTGTAGTTTATTTTGGTATCTTTTTCCTGGTGATCTGTGAGCAGGGGCTTGAGGAGTCAGTAGGGTGTAGCAGGGGTTGTCTAGGCTGAATTGATAAGGTGCAGCAGGTTTAGTAGAGTTTAGAAAAGGGTCTTCTCGGTTGGTTTGAAAGCTGCGAATAGCAAAGAGTGAGAGGTAGCCCTGAAGGTGGTTCAATGGTTGGTGATCGTTTTGTGTGAAGGCAGTTTAGCTATGTTATGCTGTGCAGGGTATGTTTGGGGTCTGTTTTGGAGGTGGTAGAGGGTTGTTTGTGGGTTAATTCTGTTCCTGGATGTTGCAGTGTGTTGTTGATTGTTTCCAGGGCTACAGTTGGCATTTTTTTTGTTCTGCATATATTAGCAATGTTTCTTGTTTGGTTATAGCGGCATGCGCCTTGTTCCAGCAGTGCTGTCAGTTTGTAGCAGCTGCTAGAGGTGTTTTGTCTCCTGGTTGTGGTGGGGATTGGTATATGTTTGGGTCTTAAGTTTGGTTTCTGCGTTGCCGAATGGTAGGATCTATACAGTTTGCTTGGCGCATTAGTATGTTTCACCTCGCTTAAAGTAAAGAACTAGCTTTCATTTATGTTAAAAAATGGGTCTTTATTATAAAAATAAGTAGAAGAAAGGGATGTCTTACTTAAAAGTCGTTTTTCTTTTATGAAATAGTATAATCTGAATCTTCAAAGTTTATCCCAGTAGTTGTTTGAATCTTGAGCGTTTAAAATGTTTTCTTGTTCGAAAGTTGAGATCTCTTTCACTTCTTAGTATTATGAAAGGTTGATACCAGTTTAGTATGTGTTTCAAATATTAAAAATGGTTTCTTGGCTTAAAGTTGACAACTTTTCTGGATTTGAGTTGTGCCATTGTTATTTCTTATGATAAAGTTATAACCTTTTGGCCATGATTAAATATTCATTTTTGTGTATATCAAGTTTTACCTGGTTAGTACCAAGTTTTTTAAAAAAAAAAGATTCAAATTTTATCATGTTCTGCTTGTTTATGCGTAAAACCTGTGTGTTCAAATACAGACCAATGTGTGTAATCTAGTTGATAATTTTTATGGGAAAGTTTTATTTGTTTGGTCAAAGATTTAAACTTTAAGTCGGAAAGTATTAATTTTATAAAAATTCACCTATACCTTTAATTTTATAAAAATTCAGCTATACCTCACCCTGGTTTTTGATTAGTATGGAGTTCTAATTTCCACTTTGCATATAAATATTGAAGACTCTTTTGTTTTAAGAAATGAGTTTAAGAAAAGATGAGCTTGTGTTTCCAACTGTTTTCTTCCTAAAAGATCCTGTGCATTTTGTTAAAATTTGTCAAGTCTTTGGTTTCTCTTGTCAGTAATTGCCTACTGTCTCTTAAAAAAAGAAGAAATCGTGTCTGTTAATATATTGAACACCAATCCTTCATTGTCCTTGAACCTGTCATTAATTTTTTTTTTTAGTAAGAAACATGCTCAATCTGTTACGCTTAAATGATTTTGAATTGGTTTCTATCATAGTCAAGTTCCTTTTAGAGTAATTAGCTTAAAAAGAAAGTACCTTTAAGGTTGCATTTATTTCTATTCTTCTGTATCATATCGGCATGAAAATAAAGCCTAGGATTTGTTATGAACAATGTCAATTTTTAAGCATGATTAGTTGAAATATAGTTAGAGTCCTGTTATGAAGAAAATGGATGATTGTTTTGAATGTTTGATGAAGTTGTCCAAATCCTTTACTCCACCGGAATGTGAGTGCCATGTGAACTTTGGTTCCCTCCTAATCTTATTTTGTGAAGCTTCCTAATTAATTGTTTGGCATGTGTTTATAGTATCTCTGTTATGAACTTGTTCACGTAATATACATTATTTTATTGTATCGCATGATTAAGGGTCCTGCTTAGTTGTTATAATTTGTAAATAATTCAAGAATAGTGCATTTGGTGACTGGATTATCAATCTTTGTACTTTTCATAGCTGTATCTCCAATTTATTGAGTAGTTAGATTCCCATTTTTTCCTTTATTAAGCAGGTTGGTGAAATTAGTTTTAAGCATTACACCTTTTACCCATCCCCTTTAATTGGACATGTTGTGTGATTATTAACAATACCGTTAGTTTTTCTTATGTACCTATACTAATTTTTATCTCGTTTTACTTTGCATAAATACAACTTTGGGACGAGTTGGCTAAAACTCACAAATTGAGATGGCGTGCATTCGAAGTTACTTGAACCGCTCCGCATTTTCGGGACTTGATATCCCCGAAAATGTAAAAGAAAAAAAAATGAAAATCACAAAGTCCAAGGCTCAACGATTGAGTTTGCGCTTCCGGGTTCTATTTTCTAAACTCCATCCTTCCCCGCTCCCTTAGAAAATGCATGTCGTATAGGATTTCCCCATAGATTGGATTAGGAGCCCTGTAGGATAGCAATGATATTTGAATTTTTAATATTATTGTAAATTACTTAAATTGTTTTTATATGAATGCTTTGTATCATTTCTTTGCGAATCGCCAATTAATTTATTGGTGTTTAGAATCATTTGTCAATTAATGAGTGCAAATAAAATTCGATTGAAATCGTACATTCGTCATAATTTGCATTTGAATTATTTATTGATTATATTAATATTCAATTATTTATTTATTTAATTTAATTTATTTATTTAGTTAATTAATTAAATTCTAACCCTTTATTTATTTATCTACTTAATCTAATTTATTTGATTTCAATTAATCATTTATTTAATCAATTAAATTACTTATTTATTTATTTACTTAATTAATCAATTATTATTCATTTACTCCTTTATTTAATTAAAATTGATAAGTATTCATTTATTTAATTAAGTTATTTATTTGCTTATTTATCTATTTATTCAATCAATTAATTAAACCCTTTATTATCATCCAATTATTTATCTAATGTGTTTATTTAATTATCTAACTTCATTTAACCTTTACTTATTCTATTAATTAACCAATTGATCGTTATTTCATTATCTATTTAATTAATTTTAAATTGGATCATTTATTTATCTAAGTATCGGCATAATTGAAATCTTATCTTATTTATATTATTCATATTATCCTTATACAAAATTAGCTTTATATATTTATTATCCTTAACAAATTCGTGAAAAACCGCCGGATTAACCGCATTTAGCGGATTTTCGAAAGTGCTCCCGCAAGGGACCTTCTTTCGGAAATAAAAGAACCACTTACCTAAGAATCTCTGATTTTAATTTAATTTCTTTTAAATAAAGAATAAATTGCACTCTTTAATTAACTTAGGTTCCTAATAATCCTTAAATTAGGTGGCGACTCCAAAGAAACCCTTTGGAGTCCCATTTTGTTGAAATATACCCGAAACGTATCTTTTCCTAAAGAAAGGGTAATTTTTGGGGTTCAACAATGTGTTCCCTCAAGTCATATTTTAGCTTCCTAAAAGCCTCCAACTATCGCCATTTAAGTTATTAGCGAAAGCCAGGAGTGCCCATTTTTCCTCTATGCCTAGTAAAGTCATCTGTTCCCTCTCAAAGTGATCCATGAACTCCTTAAGCAATTCAATCTCACCTTGTTCAGTATCAAAGATATCCTCAAATATCTCTCAAGCTTCAAAGTACTCGTGTGGGCTTTGATGAACAAATCAACCATTTCAAAAAATGAACCGACTGACCTTTCGAGTATCAATGAATACCAAATTAGAGCACTTTTGTGAGCGTTTCCCCGAATGTTTTCAATAGCATAAACTCGATCTCTTTTTCCATCAAATCATTTCCTTTGACCACCGTAACGTACATAACGATGTGATCGGTAGGGTGGTTGTCCCATCGCATTTAGCTAAGTTGGGCATCTTGAAATTTTTTGGGATAGGCATGGAAGCATCACTTGCCTTGTAGGGCTGCTTTGTTTTCTTCTTGATATCTATAGTCTTCCTCACCTTGGGTGCTCCAAGGATTTTATCCATCATTGTTATGAATTCTTTGAACCTTTTCTCCGTCGAATTTTTGAATGGACGTTACTCTCCCAATTCTGCTACCACGGCAGCTGTTCCCAACCCTCCAGAGCCGACTCCACCCAAAGGTCTCCCTATTGCATCGCCCTGAGAAAACGAATTTGGAGTGCTTTCGGGGGGAATCGTTGGGGGCACAGGCGTCCTTTGGCCTATGCTACTGGATAAAGCTTGTGGTACAACACTCACTTCTTTGTTAATGGCCGCCAATTCGGCGAAAAGCCTGCTTTTCTCCACGAAGCATGTCTGTTGTTGGTTCATGAAATCCGTAAGGGTGGCTTCCTAGGAGCTGGATCCTTATTCAGCCACACCCTTTCCGTTTCTTTAGGCCCTTAGCGAGTTCTGCTCTGAACCAGCTAGAGTGTGGGCTAGAGAGTGATCTAGCTCACAGTTATGTTGAGTTTCACCGGTGGCTACATAATCATTCTCCGTGTTAACCCTGCCAGCGGTAGCTATGGCTGGAAGCTGAGATAGGTCGTCCATTTCATACAAAAAATAACAAAATAATAATATATGAATTTAAGAGCCAAAAATCTTTGAATAACTAGATTGCCTAGGCACTACGGTAGTGTAAAATTGTATTCAATATTTTGGTTAACAATTGAATTTATTTTTGAAAGGGCCACAAACAACGGTATATATCAAGATTCTCATTAAAAATAGATTTAGGTGTGATTTTTATTGGTTAAACAAAGGTTAAGTATTAACCAACTAAATATTAATAATAGTGAAGCAATTGGTAAAGAACAATGTAAGAATGCAATAAATGGAATAAAAAGGAAGAAAGATCTTATTGACGATCCAAGTGATAGTAGTGACAGTAGAACTGATTCTAGCAAAAATAGTAGAGTAATAGCATGTCCCCAAATGGTAGAGCAATAAATCGTAGTTTAAGTGAACTATCCCCGCTTCCCACATCTCTCAATGGTTCAGACGTGTCATTAGGACATGAGAAGCTTGGCTCTGAAAATAGAAGAATCTGTTAGGGCGAAGTCCTTATATGTTCGATCGTCCGTTTTGGTCTATTCGGAGTCTCGAGCTTCATCCACTATCCGAGGGGCTGATCCTTTCCAGTGGTCGGTTGGCTATTTAGGTGTCATGTGAAGGCGTGTTGTCTCGGCATATTACTGTGTTCGTACTATGTATTCGGATACCTGTCAACAACGTGTCCGGTCCAATTATTACCAATACAATGATATTAGGTGTTTGAAAAAGTTTACTCACATCCGGATTTACACAATACTACGTAAATTTACCATAGTTACATGATAAATCGATGAGATGGTTTGATAAATATTGTATACATTATACATAAAAATATGCATTATATTTACACTTATATGTATATATAACCAGGATTGGAAATGTGAATGCATATGAAGACCTGTCGGGTTAATTGTTTTGATGTAAATATGGCATGTAAGGTTATTATGAGCAAATATTTAACTGCACTATTTTATGGTGGAAATAATTTTTGTGGAATATCTTAAAATATCTCTCTCTTGCCCAAAGAATTTCCTTGTGAATAACAGTGTAACTAATGCAAAAGAAAGTAGGTCGTTGGAATAGGACTCTCTTGATTAACAAGTTGATGTAGTAGGAATTAGGACTTGCTTCTTACCTTTCTCTAAATTATACTTGGACTATATCATTGCTTACCTATTTTGATTTGTAAATAGTCCAGAGAAATATTGAATAAGGTTTGCGTTCAATGTATTTGTCAAAAATTGGCGTGCTCGGATAGTACCTCGGTATGGCAAATCGAAGACAGTTGAATCGATGTTCCGTGGTAAAAAGATCGAAGCAAGTGAGTAAACTACCGAAGTCGAGCATCACAGCCACAACCGAAGACGAGCCGCAAGCTGAACTTCGGTGACACCCGCTCCGACCGAACGATAGGGCCAAGTCATCGAAGCCATGAACTTGAGCTTTGGTGAATCGCTCCGTTCCCTGCGGCTCAGCAGCCCACTACTTCAACCCACTAACTCCTTCAATTAATGGCTGGAACGTGGGTTTAAGCATGACTGATGGTGAAGAACATGGATGAAGCCTCTTTAGCCTATAAATATCATTAGTTTTTACCTTGTATTCAGTGAGAAATACATACAGAAACTCTGGAAAATTTGTACTCGCTACGATATATTGAAATCAAGTTAATTTCTTGCGTTTTACGATTGTTCTTTGCATTTTATCGACTTTGATGCGAAGATTTGCTTGTAATCCAACCTAAATTCGATTTGTGATCCTAAACTAATTTAGGCCCATACAAATTGGCGCCATCTGTGGGGATATGAGCAGAAACGCTTTGTTCCAAAGTTCATCGTTCTTTTCCGTTAAAGCCCAAAAAATTTCGACAACAATATGGCTGACAGCAGTAGAAATCCTAACGAACAGATTGACGTTCCGTCGAACCAACAGTCTTCATCTCCAATGATAACTGAAGCCTTCCAAGCTTTTGTCGTTAATGCACTAAAAGCTCTTCAAGAGCGACAGGATGAGAAAGTTAACATTAACGCCGAATTCCACGCCTCGTTAGAGGCGAGGAATAGCTCAGCACCAAACGGCACCCAGCCTTCGGCTCCAAATGGAGGCATCCCGCCCTTCGTTCCTATGGGCGCGATAATAGGGGGCCTCTCAATGGGGCTAGGGGTTCGGGAAACATATCGAGCACAACTCCACACTTCGAGACGATTCCCACCATGGCTGAACTACAACCTCGGTCGATGTAGAGAGGTTGACCAGAGAAATTAAGGCACGCGTCGAGGCTCGCGTTGAGGCGCGAGTAGAAAAGCGCCTCGAGAGCGTCCCCAGGATAACAAAGACCGAAGATGAGCTTGACATAGACCGATACAGGGAGTTGCCATTCAAGCCCGAAGCAGCACCAGCTCCAACTCCTAAAAATTTCAAGCTCATGTTCTTAAAAAAGTTTGATGGGACCACCGATCCCAAAGACATATAAGGGAGTACATGGCGATGGTAAAGATCAATGACTTAACGGCGATAGAGCTCGAGTCGATGTTCTTGAAAAAGTTTGGCGAGTCCTTGGAGAAAGGAGAGCTGCGTTGGTACATGTGCCTACCAGCAGAATCAATTTCCACCTTCAAGAAAATGACAAACGCCTTCGTCAAGGCCCACACCGGAGCTCAGAAAATTCTCCAAAGGAAGGAGGATATATGCGAGGTCAAACAACGCCTCGGTGAGCCACTTAAGAAGTTCCTTGAGCGCTTTCATGCTGAGCGCATGGAGCTATCTCGGATGGATGATACTCTAGCTTCTGAGTTGCGAAAAGAGCTTGAGCAATACCAAGTTCTGAAGTGGGAAGATTTACACAAGCGAGCTTACTCCAAGATAAGGCTGGAGGAAGCTGATTTTAAAAGTTGAGGTTATAATTACAAAAACCGAGGCAAATCCTCGCATCGTGACGAGGCGTCGTGAGGAAATTCGAAGGGGAGGTACGAACCATATACCTCCACGAGGCAGCCTGTCAGCCAAAGGTTGGGAAATTCTATTGGAAATTTGTTTGCAAGCCCACATATAAGCCAACGGCTCGGAGGAAAGGTTCACTCAGACAATACTGACACTCACTCCCAGATCTCTCACATTTAAACCAGATAAACTAGTGGGGTCTCACCAATGCTACGAATAAATCATATCAGAAGCTCACCCCTCTACCGCAACCGATTCTTAATAGACAACACCCAAGGAAACCAAGGAAACATGATAAGATAAACGAATTTCAGATCGATCGAAAAAATCAAATCTTACTCACATATAATAAAGAAAAAATACCTGGGCCTACTACATCGGATACCTCAGCATCCTGTCAGACTGGCAGTTCATAGAACTGCCTCTGCAGCTGAGCTGAGCCACTACCCTGGTAATCACTCCCATAAAAACCAAAACCACCACGCTCTCAACCTCTATTGGATGGTGGCATTTCTCTGACTGATTAAGATCTAAATGAAATCCCCTGCGGCTGTGCAGGTGCCTGGTGACGCGAGAAAGGGCGACTGTCTACTTGCCGGAGTAAGGAAAAACTCCTCAAAAGATAACCAGACTCATGACAATGATAACACCTTTCTGCTGAAAATGGAAGCAGGATAGATTGGTGATAGCTACAAAGAGAAAACTGAGTCTAATCTTGATGAACTACTCGCGCACTCTGAGAATCACGCGACACATGCTGAGATAACCTGGAAGGTGACCTCCCAAAATAATTAGAACTCTTACCTCCAAATGACGTACCATGGTTTCCCACTTGGGCCACGGGATCTCTTGCTCTCCCGTTCTAACTCTTCCCGCTCTAACTTATGGTATGCCAAATAACTTTGAGCAATATCAACAACGACATCAAATGAAGTCCCAACCTCAATTTTTCGAGCCATGTGGGATCTCAAAGAAGGAGAAAGGTCATCAATAAATCTTTGAATCTCTCGAAAGGCTAATGGACTACTTCTAATGCATATTCAGCCATTTTATAGAATTCAATCTCATATTCGGAAACACCAACAGGCTAACCGACAGGCTACCCAGTCGAATCCACTCAAACTGGCAACACTTTTCATCTCGCTCGCTACTTGAAAGGAACTTTTCCACGAATCTAAAAAAAATCAAACCAAGTTAGTTAATAAGAGAGCGGTCCACAAATCCAGGGCTGGACCTTGAAACTGGAAAGCAGAGTAATCAACACCATACAGCTTGATATAATCAAGAGCCTGAACGATACGAGGAAATCATTGTATTTAAAATTTTACACAGGGATTATCTGATGCATGGCTTAAGAATATCAGAAGGTTCAATTGGGTAAAATAATGCAGCCTTTTTAGATATTCGAACCGAGCCATTACCCGGGCTAGTTAACAAGCCAGAATAACTAGAGGCACAACATATGCTACCTCCGGAACATACTTTACTGCGGCAATATTATGAACTGGAATAGGAGCTCCCTGAGACCGAATATCTGCATCTGCGGCAACTTGATAAACTGCCTAGCGAATAATAGGTTCTTGCGGTATTTGCGTCGCTAAGATTCTCGTAAAAACATCATAGAGAGCCAGCGGAATCACAAGGTCCTTCTCCCTTGCCCATCACGAGCTCGTACAGCTGGGACCTCCGTAACTAGATCGTCAGCACAATCAAAACTCTCGGGACTTCGTCAGTGCTAGCCCCAGGCTAGACTGCTTCGTCTTGAACTCATACCGTTTGCTGATTTGTGGCACGAGGGTTCGCAATTACCACAAAGGAATCAACGAAAATAATTTTTCATACTAGACCGACGCACGATCAGGAAAGAAGGAAGTGAAACTTCCTAAATGCCATCATAGCCTCTCGTAGATAAGTACGGACGTCTACGTACCCATCAGCGAGACTCTACTAGACACTGTCTTAGTCTGGATAGACTCTAAATCGGGCTCTCATACCAACCGATATGACCCAGAATCCGGTTAGGGTATGCGGGCACCCGACATCCTCCCCTAGACCTGTCGGGCGAACCCTTACCAATTAAATTAAGAAATAAATATAACAATTCATAAATAAGGACAAGACTTTAAAAAAAAACACAAACATACTGATACCTCTAAGCTGTACAAAAGAATTACAGTTGACTACCCAACATACTAGGTTTAAGGCTATCCAGACTAGACATCTAAGTGTACAAAAAGAAGACAGATACCTCCTGAAGGGAGCAAAATGCAACTGAAATAATAGACAATAAACTGGTGGCCATCCGGAAAAAAAGCTGGCTCACCCTGACAGCTGAAGTCGTCTTCGCTCCTTCACAACGTGGCGAACTCAATCCTGGAGTGAACCTGCCGAAACGAAACAGATAGACAAGAAATAAACAACAAATAAGGGTGAGTCAAAAGGACTCAATAAGTGGGGCAGACTAGCCACATCAAAGAATAGGATAGCTAGCCAGGGAGAAGAAACAGATAAACCAAATTCCTCTTATTAGATTATAAAAAGGCAGAGAGCGGATAATAACCGAAAACACGTACGAAACCATAAACTCAACAATGAATACGAGCCAGAAACATGTCAATAAATAAGCAATGCACCTAGAAGCAGAACAACAGTTATGTACCACAAGTCTACACAATGGTATGAAATGAAATGAAACGAAACGAAATGAGATGAAATGAAATGAGATGAAATAAAATGATGCAAAGGGTCACATGTGCTCGTAATCCCATCCCGAAGCGGAATACTCCTGCATTTGAGGGGAATCCAATCTGATAACCAACTGGAGCGGAATATTCTTGCTCCTGGGGCTGAATACTCCTGCACCCGATATAATATAAACCAGAGGCGGAATACTCCTGCACTCTCCTGGGGCGGAATACTCCTACACCTGATATAATATAAACCAGAGGCGGAATACTCCAGCACTCTCCTGGGGCGGAATACTCCTGCACCCGATATAATGTAAAGCTGAGGCGAATACTCCTGCACTCAATATCTGAAATAAGAGCGGAATACTCCTGCTCTTGGGGTGGAATCCTCCTACCCTTAATATGATACAATGGAGCGGAATCCTCCTCCTCCTGGGGCGGAATACTCCTGCACCCAATATGATATCAATGTAATGCATATGAATGCAATCTGATGCAATAATAACCCTTCACCGGCGCGGGACTTTCGTCGACAGCCGGGAAGTAGGGGCCAACTCCCAACCAGAGTACAATGCTCAGATCCTCAATGCAATACCAACAATAGGACATAACATATAATATACAACGTAAATCCAAAGCTAAGGCGTAATGAGTACGCCTATCGGCAGCTACACACGTAAGGAATATGTGGTAGAAAATCCACAAGGCCAGGTGCCTCCAAAGAAATGGATACAAATATTTACCTTGTTACAAAGTTAGCAAAATTACTCGACAACTGCTTTGTCCTTTGAATTCATTGCCAAACGGTCCCACTCTATTCGATAAGCAGAAAAATATATCAAATTAGGCTAAAGGCTTCATTCCTCACGTCTTAAAGTAATCTGGTTAGGAACCTGATACTCTATTCGCATACGCAATATGCAGGCCAGGCCTATGTATAGGGTTTATGGTCACATACGCAAACCCTAAATAAATTATATTTATATATTGCCCATAACTCATTGAGTACGAATATCTAATCAATTCCATTATCGGGGTCCATTTGACCCTTTAAACTATTAATTGAACTTATTAAAACGATGTCTAATATTCCAAGTTTTACCATTAAAATATATTCAAACACACGTAATAAAATCAAATAATATATTAAGATCATTACCTGAATGTTTCGGCGTGAAATTTCTATCTTTTCTCATTTTCTGGCATTTTTCCCTATATTATGTCTTGTTTTTCCTTCTGCATTTTCGTTTTATATCTTTCTGTACGTATATTTCTTCAGTTCAATTATATAAAGGCTAAGGACAAAAGTCCACCACCATTCTCATTTTCTTTTTCTTTTTCTTTTTTTCCTTTTTCATTTATAATTTCTTTTCTTTTCGTGACGAAAATTAAAACGGTACCCTACGATACTCGAAATAATTCCAACTTTTGCATACAAGTTATACAAAATACATGTAACATACTCGCGAAGGCGGATCTCAAATCGGACTCCCAAAACTCAATATGCAAATTAAATGGATAAAGGTCAAATTATTTAACTTTCGGCATTTTAGCGGAAACTAGCCGAACAACATCAAAATTCACTTTAGAAAGTTTATAAAAGTCACAAATAATCATACGAACCTAACGGCACTTTCGGATTTCGAATCGGAGCTCACTCGCCAAAACCGAGCTCAAAAATCTCTTTTTAATATTTATCGACAATAAAAACTGAAACCTTCTTCCCATGCCTACTAAACGAGGTCTGATTTAGCTCAAATTTTACGGACAGGTCCTAGTGGACATTATGAATATTTTAAAATTATCGACACGCCAATCGGAGTCCTAACTTCCGAAACGACTAACCGAGGTCGTTTCAAAGGAGTGAGTAAACCTCGAGCAAGGGAGTGTGTCTGTGGCCTTACCTGGGTCCGGTGCTGGAACTAGCAACTCCACTCCCATGAAATCGGAGCAATATATTAAGCTCGTTCGACAACAACGGTTGAAGAACGAGAATATTCAAAATGAAGCTTTGGGCAATCCCCAAGCTACACAACACTTGGGTAATTCCCTAGTGCAACAACAAAACTTTGGCAATTCCCAAGCTGGTCATTAAAACTTGGGCATTCCTCGAGGTGATAGATTTCCACTTCCAATAGCCCGACGACAAGTTGTGGTCGTTGATGAAGGGGTCTATGAAGGAGAATTTCCCGAGGTCGAAGTTGAGAATGAGCCGCCATTCATTCAACAAAGGCAGGTTCAACGAGGTCGTTGAAATTTCCGCGGGCGAGGCCGAGCTGCAAATATTGATCGATATTTTGAGCGTGAGGCTGATGACTATTATGATGAGTATCCGGAGCCGATCCGAGGTGCTCGAGATTCAAACTTGAATAGTGTCAAGATCAGTATTCCATCCTTCAAAGGAACTAGTGATCCAGACCAATATCTTGACTGGAAGATTCGATTGGAACAAATCTTCGAAACGAATGAGATGACCGAAGAGAGAAAAGCTGCACATACTATTGCTTCATCTGAGGCATATGCATCGACATGGTGGGAGCCTGACAAAAGGTTGAGACGAAGGAATGCATATCCCAATGTCACAACATCGACACAGTTGAAAAGAGCAATGGATGCTAAATATGTGAATGCCAGATATCGGCAGGAACAACTTCGAAAGCTCTTCGAATAGAAACAAGGGTCCAAATTGGTTGAAGAATACCATGATGAGTTCGAAAGAATTTGATTGGCCCTTGATTTGGAAGAAGATGACGAGAAAGCCATCATTCGATTCAAAAATAGCTTGACTCGAGATGTGTCATCTCAATTGAGGCTGCATCTTATCAAACTTTGGAAGATGTGTTTCGTGCTGCCATCGAAGCTGAGAAATGGGTGAAGGAAGATAAAGCAAACCGGTATCGAGGAGTCAGTACTTTAACTCCTTTGAACCGAGGTAAAGAATGGAAGAGTCTGAACCCAACAAGTGCTAACAATATTAGAGATCCAAAGAAATCCTTCGAGAGAGGAGTGACCGTTAAATAGTTCAAAGATATGGGAGGTAAACCTCAACTCAATACTCCCAATGCTTAAAAAATTCAGTGTCACAAGTGTAGAGATTATGGTCATATAGCAAGAGACTATCAAACTCGTCATATTATGGTAATGCTCGATAATGGAACCGTCCATAAGCAAGTGAGTGACTCCGAGAGGAAGTAGTCGAGGAGACTAATCGAGCTGAATTCGAAGATGATGGATGTGATGCAACCGAGGTTGAGCATCTGGAAGTTCTTTTGGTTGTTTGAAGAAACATAAGTACCATGGTCATGGAAGAGGAAGATGACAGCCAAAGAGAAAATCTTTTCCATGCCCGATGTAGAGTAAAAGAGGAAGGTGTGTTCGATGAATATTGATTCAGGCAGGTGTTCGAATGTGGTGAGCTAAAATTTAGTTTCACAAATGGGTCTGCCTACTACTAAGCATCCCCGACCATACAAGCTCCAGTGGTTGAATGAGTGTGGAGAATTAAGAGTGGCAAAGCAAGTGTTGATTAAATTTCAAGAGGGGTCTATCATGATATAATGATGTTTGATGTGGTCCCGATGCAAGCTTGTCATTTTCTTCTTGGGCGACCGTGGCAATATGATCGATTTGTCATTCACAACGGTCGAACCAACACTTACACTGCTAAGCTCGGAGGGGAGAGTTTTATCAAACCTTTGTCTCCGAAACAAGTCAGCGAGGACTATAAACGGATGAGAGAGTTGAAAGAAGCGACCAAATCCAAGAATCCTATCGGCGTACCAATTGTGGCAGAAGCCAAAGCTCCACCACCCGAGGTCAACAACATTTGTGCAATCATGCAACCGGGTGAGTACTTACTAGGCAACGACACCGGTCGAATGATGATTTGCCTCGTGCACAAGGGTATCTTTCTAAATTCTAATGATGATTTTTCTAATGATAACCCTTTGCCTAGTGCCGTACAAAGTGTGTTGCAGGACATCAGAGACATGTTTCCTGAAGAAATGCCAGGTGGATTGCCTTCGTTGAGAGGAATCGAGCACCAAATTGACTTCATTCTAGGGTCTCAAATCCCCAACAAACCTGCATACTGGTGTAATTGCGAAGACACCAAAGAGCTCCAAAGGCAGGTTGATGAATTGCTGAACAAGGGCCTTGTTTGAAAGAGCTTGAGTCCTTGCACCGTTCCTGTTATTCTTGTCCCGAAGAAAGATGGAACTTGGCGAAAGTGCGTTGATTGCCGATCAGTCAACAAAACCACGGTAAAGTATCGTCATCCTATCCCTTGATTAAATGACATGCTAGATGAGTTAAGTGGTTCTTCATGCTTTTCGAAGATAGACCTCAGGTCCGGGTACCACCATATCCGAATGAAACCCGGAGATGAGTAGAAAAATACATTCAAGACCAAATTCGGTCTCTATGAATGGTTAGTGATGCCATTTGGCCTCTCTAATGCACCGAGCACATTCATGCGACCGATGAACCATGTGCTCAGACCGTTCATAAATAAGTTTGCTGTTGTTTACTTCGATGACATACTTATTTATAGTAAATCTGTTGATGAGCATGTCGAACACCTAAGGCTAGTGCTTGAAACCCTTAGAGAAGAGAAGTTATATGCTAACTTCAAAAAATCTGTCTTTTGTGTCGACCCTGTAGTCTTTCTAGGGTTCGTTGTAAGTGATAATGTTGTTGAAGTCGATGAGTCAAAAGTCGAAGCCATCAAAGATTGGCCAACTCCAACCTCGGTATCTCAACTTCGTAGCTTCCATGGTTTAGCTAGCTTTTACCGAAGGTTTGTTCGTGACTTTAGCACCGTGGCAGCTCCTTTAATCGAGCTGGTAAAGAAAGACCATCCATTTATGTGGGAAGAGTCGCAAGAGAGGGCCTTCCAAGAGTTGAAACGGAGGTTTTGCTCTGCCCCGTTGTTGCAACTCCTTGACTTCGGCAAAACATTCGAGGTCGAGTGTGATGCATTTGGGGTTGGGATCGGAGGAGTGCTTATGCAAGAATCGAAGTCGATCGCTTACTTCAGCGAAAAGCTTAATGGTGCAACCTTGAATTACTCTACGTATGACAAGGAGTTGTATGCCCTCGTTCGAGCACTCGCCCATTGTCAACATAATTTGTGGCCGAGAGAGTTTGTGATTAAAAGTAATCATGAGTCTTTGAAACATCTCCGGGGCAAGGAAAAATTAAATCGAAGACATGCCAAGTGGGTGGAATTTATTGAGAGCTTTCCCTGTGTAATTCATTACAAAAATGGAGCCGGAAGGTAGAATAACTCCCGAGCATCAGGGTCCCAAGAGAAGCATATGGAACCTCGTAACTTCAGGGATTTGGGTTTGCAAGTCAATCACTTTGCTAGATTAGGTCCAAGGGCCAAATGGCCGCCTATCATAAAAGGAGATATGAGGAGGAAAACAACGCCCTATTGTGACTTTCATCGTAGCAGTAGTCATGCTGCAGTCGACTGCAAAATCTTGATGATTGAAATCGAGCATCTGATAAGGACACCTCAAAGATCTTATTGAAAAAGGACCACAGCGTTCCAAAGCACCAGATTATGAAAACTCGAAGACTATCAATGCAATCTTTTCAACTATGATGCCCAACACAGCCTGGGGGACTACGGTGCCATGAGAATTGAATAATCCAATTTTTTTAGTTTGGAGAAAAAGGCAGAACTTCAAGGCGACCTCATCGTGCCCGTGGAAATATCCGACTTACGCGTCCAGCAGGCCATGATCGATCCGGGGAATAGCATGAAAATTATCCGAGGGGAGGTACTGCGGAATAATGACTTATGCTGTCAAGTAGCCTTAAGCACCCGAAAGATAATTAGTTTCAATGGATCTCGAGAAGAGCCTGTCAGGAATTAGCTCTACCGGTTCATATACCGAGCGTGACGAGCATAACCTCCTTCCAAGTATTGAATTGCAGTTGACCATATGATGTCATCTTAGGACGGCCATGGATACACAGTGTCAAGAGAGTACCTTAGCACTTCATAAAGTTTTCAAATACCCGACCTCACGCGGGATTGTTGACTTATGGGGTGAGCGGTCTTTGCTTGGAGGGTATCGTCCTACCTATGGCTAGGATCTTGGTGTACGACAGTAGCCTAAATAAATATGGCCAAAGAGGAGCTCATCAAGTTTGAGGCCATGGAACGAGAAGTTAGAGAAGAGATCATCGAACTACGAGACCCGTTGGCTGTGATGGATCAGCTAGTCCCCAAAGCCACATAATTGGTACGTCAGCTCTCTAAGGTGCTACGAAGACAAGGGGGACCCCTATGGCTGATGCAGAGTTAACTAAGCGTCGCCCAGACAAATATGCAGCTCCTACAGCTTCCAGTGATAACCGAACAAAAGCCAAGTGAGCATCTGTTATTGTATGTTTCGATCCAAAAAAATTGCATGGAATGCAGTCCTTGTATGAGAAGAGAGCGGAAGGCAATTTCCCGCGAAGTACGCAAGCCAATGACCTTCGCACCGAGACATGTTTTTGCCTTTACTCTTTCAGTTTATTGGGGTCGTGATCATGGCGACCAAGAGCTGCGCTCATATTTTCTTAACCATACGGTCGGCATGGTCTCCTCCATGCTGGTATGGACCATACTGTCTAAACCCGGACTTTCTGAGGAGATAGCAGAATAGGCTGGGATACTAGGAGAGTATGACATTATCTGCCAACCCTGGACAGCTGTCGCGTTGCAGGAGCTAGAAGGTTTTACCTTAGACTTTGTGGAGAAACTGAAGCCAAAGGTGGGGAGTCAATCAGAAACGGAGAAATGATCGAGTCTGGTCATTGAGAGGTTGGCATTAACATATATTTCAAAAGGAAACAAGCTGACCTCAATCTGTGGGTCAGGAGACCCACTTGGATGGTATTCCACAAGATCGCCAGAGTTCAAAGCGACGATGTAGAGTATGAAGCCATAATTCAAGCTCTTGACGTAGCCTACATACTGAGCCTAGGAAGGCCACCCTCTTCATCAGCTCCCAACTGATAGTCGATCATTCCAAGGAAGTTTTTACCACAGAAGACATCTGCATGACGGATCAGCAAAAGAGAATGAATGCACTCTTGAAAAATAATATCAGGTATGGGAGTTTCCCTATCGAGAAGGAGGCTCGAGTGAAGGCAAGCGTCCGAGGATTCATACAACCAGCAGATAATGGTTGAGTTAACCTCCGTAGACCTGATGAACCTTAAAGTTCTAGGCACAAGATTGTCACAGGGTAGCGTCATGCACTGATCAACTACCTAATAAAAGGAATCCTCCCTGAAGACAAATAAAAAAGCAGACAAATCAAAAAGCAAACAATTATGGAAGCAAGTCGTTCATTATTGTCTGATTGGCACAGAGTTGTACCATCGGGTTATCCGCACCACCGAGGTAAAATCTCCAGGCTCAGTACCCTCGAGCAAGAAAGCCCAAGCAGATGCCCCTGAACCTTCCGAGGGTCGAGCATAAAGTATCTTAAAAGCATCTATTTTTATGTTTTAAGTTCTTTTAACTTTAATTGCAGTATTTTCATACTCATCAATCATGTTACAGGTTTTCACCCATAGCATCTCGGGCTTCGCGCTCCTTTTTATCAATAAAATTACTATTTCGTTTAGTCACTTTTACTTATTCATATCCATCACGATCCAATAATTCATAGCCCAGGCCAGACTTAAGCTGAAGTAATATACTCACTTTTCGCTACAAAAAGCACGGTATACTACTCGCTTAGAGCTAGACCGCGTCTAGCTCAGCCACCAGGCATTATTCGTAAGTTGAGCTCGTTAATTCAACAACTGCACCTTCACGCTGACGGGGATGCCTGTTCGCGTAGTGCTAGAAAGCCATAAATACTCGAGTAACTAAGCAGAGACGTTCGAAGTCAGACACAAAAGTGCTTGTTATCACACGAGCTAAAGTCATCCCATTATGGGCGCAAACAGCCATATCCTACAGATGCAAGCTAACCGCCAAATATTGGTGCATAAGAGATGTAATTACCTAAAGAAGCTTCACTGATAAACGTTCTTAAACAATTAAAACAGTCAGGACAACTATAAGCCATCTAATCCTTAGGTGCACAAAATATACTGCTCGACTATGCATTACAAAATATGTAATAATACGTATAAAAATATTGATATACGACCGTTTCATTAATAAAAAACAGCCCGTAGGATCATAATATACATTTAGTTCTTCTTGAATACAACATTTGTTCATAACAAATTGTAGAAAAATAAAAAAGGAAACGGAAGACTAAAAACAAAGAGCTCCTTAGGATTAACATGGCTGAAGGTCCACAATCAGGATTATACCTGCAAGCCTTACACATTCCGGAGTTCTTATTTTCTTTTTACAGCTTGAGATATGTCGGCCCGAGTATTCCTTCAAGGCACACAACAATTGGTGCAACCAAAGCCCATCTGCTTGATCAAAGAAAGGGACCTCGAAAGCGTTTGAGTACAGGCCTAACCTCCTCCATCTCGACCACTGAACTTAACGAGAAAATTGATGAATTGTCGCAGAGCTTAGCAAGAAAGCTTGACCATCCCAGTCAACCTCAACTGGTCAAACCGGAGTGCACGGCCATGCAGATCTTCAAGCGCAAATGAAAGTCAACCGAGAGCGGAAAGGCTTGAGCTGGGAACCTACCACAGAAGAGCCTCTTCCCTCGGGTATCCCACACCAATGGTCGATGAAGCGTTGCAATAGCGATTCAGCTGAGGCAGATACCAAGGTGAAAGCCATGAACCACGAAGGGATCCGAAGCTCAGTGACACCTCAGCCACCCGCCGATGTGAAGCTAAATCTTCTTGCATGCCATGAAATAGAGCCAAGCAGTGGATCACCAACCCGGTACCATTGAAGGAGTGGCCCGGACACATGAAGTATCCTGGCGGAGAAGCCGCATAACAGCTGAAAGGGCTAAGCGTCCTGAACCCACATGACAATTGGAATATCACAGCAACCGTTATGCTAGAAGATGAGTATACCATAATCAGTGGACATGACACAGTGAGGACATCCCAAAGGACATCGTTGGAATCCCGATCAAACTTCATGATTCGGGGGACTTCATTCATTACTTCATGGATGACGAGAGAAAATGAGGTAATTGTAGGTGAATTTCCTCCTATAGATTTCCCATGAAACATCCATTTGGAATGAAGAAGGTTTTCTGGGAACATCAAACCAGGATCAAAGGCAAACATTTTTTTAGAACTAACATAAGAAATTGCTGAAGAAGTGAAGTACTTTCAGAAGAGGATTTTGTGATTTTTCCACTGTTATGAAGTCACTATTTATAGGCGAAAAGAGATAAGGATGGAGCACGATACAGTCAAACGTCATTATTGCTCGAGATATGAAATGATTCGGAACAGTTAATGGCAGTTCCTGAAAAGATGCATGGGACCAGTATCAACTAATCAAAGGGAAACATGTGAAGTTGTCGAAGAAATCAGTATCATTCTTGGTCAAAGAGACTGCAAGACTTAAGGAGTCAATGAGATCCATGCTACTTTCACCTCCTGACTGCTTGCGTCAGCACTCAGCAAGTGGAGGACTGACTATGTGGGAAAAAATATGCCACCTACTATTACGGGGATACTAGTCCAGCTGGTGAGACTAGACTTATCTTACAAGTCACTGGGCACAGAGGATACACACCCGCTCTTAGAGCCAACGACCGTTTAGGTGGCACGACCATATGACGCAGGGGGTACATCCCGCCGCCTAGGGTTTATAGTCTCCTAGTTAGCGTTAATTAGATACCACCGCCTTGAGTTATAGGCCCATAGCCCTATTAGTCTTTGTATTTTACCTTATATAGGACTGGGTATCACTACTATAAATACTCTTCCTTACATTGTATTGTACATCATGCAATTCACCACAGGTTCCGGCTATTCTCAAGGAATAAGAATTACTCTAGCTTTTCTTACTTAATTCGTCTTGTCTATTTATTACTATACTCATTATATTTACTTAATTTTTCGTCGTGATTACTGTATTGCTTGTGACGGCAACCATAATTATTTATTTAACCTAGACGGACAATTTTAGGCATAAACACCTTGTCATTGTATAGTACGGGTGTTCAGCCAATTCAATCATCACAATTCAAACCTTTTCTAAGGAATAATCAAAACAAAAAAAAAATCAAAGGGTAACTATATTAGTTTGTATATTATTCGTAAAATGAAAAAAATCATGTAGCGCGCCATGTAGCGCTTAAATACAGAAATAAATAGACATGTGGCAACTACAAATAGTTTGGGCGTAAGTAAAATCCGAGCGCACCCTGTAAGGTGCCTCTTTTGTGCCAGAGGTAAACATAATCATCAAATTCCACACACATATGGTAATTATAATAAGGCAACCCATTTCCCAGTGCGAAATTTGAGATATAAATAAACAGTCATAATTGTCATAGATAAATATGTCTCAAAATATTACATCATAATAAAAGTGCCGTAATGATAAAATATCCAAATGCTTACGGGTGAAGCATTAAGCTTTCACGATTAGGCATAATAGGGGATCCTAGAAAAACAAGTAAATCGACAAAAACTTCTATTATCAGCATCAGCATCAACAACATCAGACAAATGGCATCAACGCTGGATAGGCCTGGCATGTGATATGTGGTGGTTTTGCATATCCTGGATAAAGATGAACGAGCAAACATATAACCATCTAGCACTGTCCTGGGAAGGTACAAGAGGTGGGAGTGCCTCTCCCATTCTCTATCAATAAGATCAGTCTGGTTCTCTAGGAGGCTCGAGTTTAAGTCAATGGAGTCTTGGTTGTGAATCACCCATGCACAATACCCAAGAGAGCATGGTGGCAGCTTGTTCTGCATATCTCCCCCACCCTCGGGACCACATAATCTTCATAATCAATCACAAACTTCCGGATATGAGCAACAAGTGGAACAGTCTGTGGCAACCCAAACTGCCTTATAACACGAATGGGGGCATAAGGCTTGTACGCCTCAAACAAATAAACTCAATGTAATAGATACGGGGGCTCCTAAGATGAGCCTCAACAGTGCCCAACCAAGCATAATTCTAGTGAATGTCTCTTCCATTCAGTTCATGCAAAAATCCAAACAAGAAACAGACATCACTAGGACACTCAAAGTTCTCCATCCACTCCTGGTGAGGGGCAATCCTATGTTTGTTCGGGTGAATAAGATCATGAAACACTCCCCGTAGATGGAAATGCGCAACGGCCCATAACTAAAAGAAAAGGTTGCAACCCAAAGAGCGATATTCATTCAACTTAGCACAATCAGTCAAAGCTCTCAAATATCAGCCAGAATCATAGGTACCTTCAAACACAAACTTTACCACAGAGTTAAGTCGGATATCAATCCTGCCATAACAAGAAGGAAAAACCAATGTACCAAGCAAAGCCAATACAAAAATCCTATGTCTAAGTCCTTCCCACTTCGCCTTGGTGCACTTGAAATCTCTCACATGCCTATCATAAGATTCTCTCCTCCCAAAATGATCAAACAAATACTTCAAAGACTCCCAGTCACGACTCTTAGCCACTAATCCTATAGAGTAGTCAAGCCCCAACAATTTACAGAAATTCTTCCCGATTTTGGGTCTAGGCACAATCACCTTTCTATGCTCCATAGTCAAAGCAGTGAACCCAACAATCACCTCTAGAGTAGGAAAGAAATCGAAATCAGAAAAGCGAAAGACATCCCGCTCATAATCCAAGAATTGCAATAGAGCCTGAATAAGTCTTTTTTCACCTCGGATGTCCATAAGAGAAATCAAATTCCCAGTCTTTCTCCTAATCTCTGAACCATGCTCCATCTTAATGTTTTCTCACCATTTTTTAAGCACACGAGGAGTGGAAGTGATCATCTGGATATCCCTGAAGGATGGAAAGATGCGGTCTAGATCCATATCTATAAAACAACAAAGAAAAAACATGAAGATACTTTGCGAATTTGACATGGAAAATGGCTTGGGGTTCGTTATAATATCCACACGATCACATAATATGCAACGTCTTTGGGTTGCAATAACCCATCGACAAAAGAGAGATTTCCTAATTCATGGAAGCAGTGCCAAGGGCCGGGTCCAAACTAAGGTATATATGAATGCATGTCCTAAAAGCTCCTTTTAATAGTAGGTTAATGGTTGAGGCTGGACCTATACGGGACGAACTTGGCCGAATGAAACGTGTAGAACCGGCTAATGTCAAAACCAAGGCATAGACTGCCCCTTAACTTTTGTATCACGAAAGAAGTTCAAAGAGTGGGGAAAGGCAAAGCCATTCTCGCATATCCACATGTCAAGTGCGTGCCCCGTGATCAAATCAAGGAAGTGAAAAGAATTGACAGATTTCTAGAATGGAAGAAATATTAATGAAATGTTCACTTGATATACACATATAAAGGTTTTTGGAGCAGTGATATACGGTACTTCAAAGTCAAACACATGAACACAAAATTAAATAAAGATAACGTCATTGAAGCAGTGACGCACAGTACTCCAAAGACAAACACATAAATAAAGTTAGTTTGTGAAAACCTTATGGTTAGAACCATTTTCTTATCTCCAGCGGAGTCGCCATACTGTTGAATCCCAAAAATTACCAGTTAAGGCAAATTTAAGTTTAATGTTCAACAATATGACGATTCCAAAGGGTTTCTTTGGAGTCGCCACCTAATTTAAAAAAAATTAGGAACCAAGTATTAATTAATGAGTGCAATTTTTCTCCCTTTCAAAAGGAAAATAAATTTAGAGTTTCTGAGTAATTGTTTTAATTATTTTCGAAAGAAGGTCTTTTATTATTTAAAGACCACTTTCGAAAATCCACCAAAAGAATGGTTATTCCGTCAGTTTCATGAATAAAAATAAAATAAATAAATTAAAAATTTTAGGAAAAAAATTAGGATAAGGGAATAAATAAAATAAGTAATAAATACATAAATAATGAATTAAAATATTATTTAATTAAATAAATAAATAATTATGTAAAAATGAATAATAGTTTAAGGAAGGTAAAATTTAATTATAATTTTTATTGCATTAATTATTTAACAACGGTTCTTAAATTCGCATAAAGATGGATTCTAAGGGACGTGAAAGAGAAGTTGAGAAGGTAGAACTTGAAAATGCATAAACATGAAGTGCTCCAAACTGCTTCTTGGACAAGAATTTTGAAAGGGCAAATGCAATTGATTGGGCCTTACCCCACTTAGACCTAGTGCTCCAATAGTAGATTCATGCCAGGAAAACAAATTAAGAAACACATTCGAATCTCAACTTAAAAACTCAATCAGAATAACATACAAGCCACAAGCAAATAATATTTTCAACCTTCATCTAACTTGTTTCCTTTACAAACTTAACATACTTGTAACCATGTTCCTATTCAACTTTAAAAGAAATGAAATTTTAGAGAAGGCCAAGACTGATTATGCTTAAGACGAAAACAAATTGGCTATTAAAATAAGCTACAACTTATACCTACCAAGCAAAGGAAATCAACCTCAGACAAGACAAATTTAAACCAAACCAGTATTGATCCTACTCCATTTAGTTTTTTTAAAAACTAACCTCACCTTCATTGCTTCATACAATCACACTAGGCACATTACATCAACTTAAACAGGAAAACTGAAAGCTTACACCATAAGATACTAGGAACTTGAAAGGGAATGAAGACCAAAGCACCAAGACAGGAAGAAGTAACAAGTTGCACCCCATATAAAATTAACTCATTACTGACTTGAGCTACTACCAACCAAGAGTTACTGCTATTACACACACACAAATTGGAAACACTGATCATTAACACCTTTATTTACCCAAAAGCTAGACAGAATACCCATTCACAGAATCAACCATTTCAAACATTAGAACTCCCTCCCAACAGCAAAACCAGATAGAACAATACTGGAAAAGCTTCAACCTTAACACCACCTTACACCAGAACTGAACAAGAATAAGAAGACAGAAGCCTGTATCCCTTTTCTTTAACAACTTGAGCTCCCTTTCATCTCACAGGAACCATAAATAGCCTCATTGTGCTTCTAACAGACTTGAACCCAAACATCTTATGCCTCCAACTTAATCCCCTAAACTTTGCGCTTAGATCCTATGAACCTATAACAAGCAGGAACCTGGAAATACTAGTTAACACAAACAAGGGATCAAGATGGGAGCAAAGGTCCAGATGCAGGCATGCCCTCACTCACATGGTAATCATCAAAAAGGCATTAGACCGGTTAGACATAGACAACCACAACTGGAACATTTACTGGAATTCATACAAGAAACATAAAAAGAGCATGAACTAGAATTGAAACCATCCTTCACAAAGACAAAAAACCCCGCATCTTATAAACTTCTAAGGCCAACACTGCAATAGAACCAATGCCATACCCAAAACCTCAGATAGAATTAACTTGCAAGAATCAGGAAATGAACTTCTAAAGTTCAAGCCTAAAAGAAAATTTTAAACCTCAAAAAAAAAAAAAAAAAAAAAAAAAAAAAAAAAAAAACTCAGAACTCAAGGCATAACACTAGGATTGGAGGAAAGCCAAATAGACAAGCTACTAGCACTACAAAAAACTGGACAACACATGACAAGGCTATACCTGCGACTCAAACCGTAGCAAACTTGAAAATACCTTCATTACTTCTTCTCAAAGGAACTGAACTCATTTCAAACAAAAGAGGAAACCAATCTTCAAACAAATCTACTTGCAGACTGGTTACCAGTGTCTTTCTAATTTACCACCATATTCAATTCGAAATTTTGATATATTGGTATTTTTCGCTTAATTGCAACTCTTTTAGGCTAGTTTTTGTCCTTTAGCCCTATTATTTATGCCTAAATTTGTACGTCTAGGTTGAATACTTAGATTTATAAAGGGGGTCACAAGCAATACAGTAAAATACGACGAAAAATAAGTAAATAGAGAGAAAAATTATAGACAAGAAAGTAAAGAACTTTATTCTTTGAGAATTGTCGGATTTAGTGGTGAATCGCTTAATGTACAATACAATGTAAGGAGGAGTATTTATAATAGGTGATACTCAGTCCTAATTATGGTATAATACAAAGACTAATAAGGCTCATGGGCCTATAAACTCGAGGTGGTGATATATACGAAACCCTAACTACGAGATTGTAATCCTAAAACGGCAGGATGTATGCCTTGCATTCTACACCCATACCGCCTGAACGGTCATAACTCGTAGAACAGGCGTGTATCCAATGTGTCCGGTGACTTATAGGATAAGTCTTGTCTCGCCGGCTGGACTCGTATCCCCATAACAATAGGTGGTGGATTTTTTCTCACACTGTCAGTCCCCCTACTTGTTGAGTGCTGACGCAAACAATCAGGAAGTGAAAGAAGCGTGATAAAAGACGTAAAGATGTGACTATACCGATGCTTGTCTCCTTCCTCTTCGAATGCGTAGCAGAAAATTCCTTAGTACAATGACGTGTCCCTCTGCGATTGGAGGGGTTTTCTGTGTATCTTCCCAATGCTGCCACTGCTCTCTTCATATCCCGTATTTATGGGGATACACATCACGTAAATCGTAGTAATCATAATTATGATCCCACATGACAAATATCGATCATATTTTCATTCAAGGACCCCCCAAGAGTGTATATATACATTGTGAATGTAGAGACTTCTTCATCGATCTCCAAATAGTTTCAAGATCTTTCTTCCAAAAGACAAATATTCTTCCAGTCTTAACATTAATTTCATCTTTTAACCATGGGACAAGGACCAAATTACCTCTCTGCATACTTCAGAGCCCTAGACTATCTTCCTGCCACTTTCAACTTTGAAGGTGATGGTCGAATGTAGGGCCAAACACCCAAGCAGGAAGGCAAAAACAGCAACCTTTCCACTGAATGATATCTATCTGCGGTTGTGTAGGAATATATAACATATATCATGCTTGACTGTAAATGGTCTGAAGTGATTGAAATTATTGTTCCTTCTGCTGAAGAAATAAGTTGCTGCTCCGGGGAAAGAAGTTTGATTTTCATTTCTTCCCATCGTGCTGGTTACTCGATGGTCCATACATATCCCTTCACTCTGCCTCTCAACAAGCGCGTTCATTCGGTTGTTGAAGAAATTTGCCGCTAGTACAATATCTGCCTGGTCAAGTAGGCCCCTTTGTGTGGAGATTGGTGGCTGTACTAGATCACTTGGCGAACAATGGCATGGTAAATTTTTCCTTTTCACATCTTCTTGCCTTCTACTCTCCTCGTCTCCACAAGGGGGGCATGCTGATGTTCATCAAACAAGGAAAGAATGACGTGGTTCCCAATAGTGAAGATTCTAAAGATCGCGACTAGGTCCACCGGTATGTAGCGGTGAGGATACTGGATATTGTATCCTCTCTCCCCTTTTTCACAGGTTTTCAATAGGAGATGTAAGTTCCCCCATTCTTATTCTGTGCATTTCACGTCCGTTACTTTTCTGAACCGACTTTGTATGTTCCTCAGTGAATTCTATGACTGGTATACAATTAACCAATGATGAGTTGACCATTGACACGACCCGAAATCTGGTTAGGCCATGGGGGAACCCGACATCCTTCCTTAGACCCGTCGGGCGAATCCTTATCAATTAAATTAGGAAAATAAATATAATTCAATTTATAAATAATAACAAGACTTAGAAAAAGTACAAACATAATGATACCTCTAAGCTGTAAAAAAGAAATTACAGCTGACTACCCACATACTAGGTTTAGGGCTATCCAAACTAGACATCTAAGAGTACAAAGAAGAAAGATACCTCATGAAGTGAGCAAAATGCAACTGAAATAATAACCAATAAACTGGTGGCCATCCGGAATAAAAGTTGGCTCACCCTGACAGCTAAAGTCGTCTTCCCTCCTGAACAATGTGGCGAACTCAATCCTGGAGCGAACTTGCCGAAACGAAATAGATAGACAAGAAACAAACAACAAACAAGGGTGAGTCAAAAGGACTCAATAAGTGGGGCAGACTAGCCACCTCAAAGAATAGGATAGCTAGCCAGGGAGAAGAAACAGATAAACCAAATTTCTCTTATTTAAATTATAAAAAGGCAGAGCCAGGTAGTAACCAGAAACATATGAAACAATAAACTCAACTAGGAATACAAGCCATAAACATATCAACAAATAAACAATGCACGTATAAGCAGAATAGTAGTTATGCACCACAAGTCTACACAATGGTATGAAATGAAATGAGATGAAATGAAATGAAATGAAATATGATGCAAAGGGTCACATGTGCCCGTAATCCCATCTCGAAGCAGAATACTCCTGCATTCGAGGGGAATCAAATCCAATAACCAACTGGAGCGGAATACTCCTGCTCCTGGGGCAGAATACTCCTGCACCCGATATAATATAAACCAGAGGCGGAATACTCCTGCACTCTCCTGGGGCGGTATACTCCTGCTCCCGATATAATGTAAAGCTGAGACGGAATACTCCTGCACTTAGTATCTGACATAAGAGCGGAATACTCCTACTCCTGGGGCGGAATACTCCTGCACCCGATATGATATAAACCAGAGGCGGAATACTCCTGCACTTTCCTGGGGCGGAATACTCCTGCACCCGATAAAATATAAACTAGAGGCAGAATACTCCTGCACTCTCCTGGGGCTGAATACTCCTGCACCCGATAAAATGTAAACCAGAGGCAGAATACTCATGCACTCTCCTGGGGCGGAATACTCCTGCACCCAATATGATATGCAATGTAATGCATATGAATGACATATAACGCATATGAATGCAATGTGATGCAATAATAACCCTTCAACGGCGCGAGACTCTCATCGACAGCTGGGAAGTAGATGCCAACTCACAGCCAGAGTACAGTGCTCAGATCCTCAATGCAATACCAACAACATGACATAACATATAATATATAATGTCAATCCAAAGCTAAGGCGTAATGAGTACGTCTATCGGCAGCTACACACGTAAGGAACACGTGGTAGAAAATCCACGAGGCCAGGTGCCTCCAAAGAAATGGATATAAACACTTACCATGTTCAAAAGCTAGCACTGCTACTCAAAAACCGCATTATCTTTTGGATTGATTGCCACACGATCCCACTGTGTCCAATAAAAAGAAAAATATATCACATAAGGCTAAAGGCTTCTTTCCTCACATCTTAGGGCAATCCAGTTAGGAACCTGAAACCCTATTTGCATACGCAATACGCAGGCAGGGCCTATGTACAGGGTTCAAGGTCACATAACCAAACCCCAAATAAATTAGATTTATATGTTGCCCATAACTCACTGAGTACGAATATATAATTAATTCTATTATCGGGGTCCAGTTGACCCTTTAAACTATTAATTGAACTTATTAAAGCGATGTCTAATATCCCAATTTTTACCTTTAAAATATATTCAAACACAAGTAATAAACTCAAATACTATATTAGGATCATTACCTGAATGTTTCAGAGTGAAAATTCTACTTTTCTCTTGCCCCTTTTCTTATTTTCTGGTATTATTTTACGTCACTGCGCTTTTCTCTTCTCTGTTCTCGCTTCTCTGTTTCGCCTTTTCATTTATTTCTTTTGTCTTTTCCCCTTTTTTTCCTTTTTCTTTTAAAATTCGCTTCTACGGTAAAAATTAAAACTATACTTTACAATATTCAAAATAATTCCAACTTTTGCATACAAGTTACACAAAATATATGTAACATACTCGTGAAGGCGGATCTCATATCGGACTCCCGAAACTCAATATGCAAATTAAATGGAAAAATGTCAAATTATTTAACTTTCGGCATTTTAGCGGAAACTAGCCGAACAACATCGAAATTCACTTTCGAAAGTTTACAAAAGTCACAAATAATCATACGACCTAACGGCACTTTCGGATTTCGAATCGGAGCTCGTTCGCAATAACCGAGCTCAAAAATCTCTTTTTAATATTTTTCGACAATAAAAACTGAAACCTTCTTCCGATGCCTACCAAACAAGGTCTGATTTAGCTCAAATTTTACAGACAGGCCCTAATGGATATTATGAATATTTTAAAATTATCGACACGCCAATCGGAGTCCTAACTTCTGAAATGACTGACCGAGGTCGTTTCATTCTCCTCCACTTATACTCTCGTTCGTCCTCGAACGAGCCTAAGTCTAAAGAAAAAACATTCGCGCGGATAATAAGAGAACTTGCACGACCTTCGTTAGCTACTCCACTGGCATCATCTCCTGATTGCAGGATCAGAATTATAACACGCATGTTGAACTTTTGGAATAAAATATATCTGGATAAACATCATAATACCATTGCCCAGCTTATTCTCACTAAGCTGATCTTTCCTCGATCACGAGAGGAGAGCTCTACTTTTTCGAAACAAAGATATACGAAACTCTGGATGGATTAACATGATTCAGCCGATAATCACCTCTTCGATATACCTTTTGATATAGAATAGGCCGACGGAACTAAGAATTAGCTCACGCTTGATGCAATAGGGGGAGCTTTTGAAGTACCTTGTCACTACACCCTATAGAAGATTTGATGGAAGATATATTATTTTTACGAACGCACTATGCAACATCTCAGTTGATGTTAGTGTTGTTCCGCAAGCTCCTTGTGGGAATGTAGTTACTCATATCCTAATGTATGTCAAAGGTTCATTTGAACATGGTCTATAATATAAGGATAAGGATCATGCAAATACTACTGGATAGTATGATGCAGACCAGGAATGATCTCCAGACTGAAAATCTACTTCAGGGTATTGTCATTGAATTGGAAATATTATGACTTGAAAAAGTAAAAATAAAAGAGACATGTAGTTGGACCTTGAGCTGAGGCAGAATGCCAGCAACAAAGTTGATTGCATGTGCACTTATAACACTAAAGTAACTTCTCAAAGAGTTGAGGCGTGAAGGAGATATGCCTATGATGGATGGACGATAAGCTACACTAGACCTTTAATTCTAAATTTTCATGAAGTAAAATAGCATCAGTATGAGGATCCAGTTCTAGTTGAATACAGAAAGATAGCCGGAAGAAAACCGGAGTCACCATACAGGGTTACTACCGACGGTGTTCCCATGTATAAAGATAGACTTTGTGTTCCTGATGTTGCAGATTTACGTGGACAGATTATGATAGAGGCACATTATTCCAAATATACTGTTCATCTAGGTTCGACTAAGATGTACCATGATCTTAGGCAGATTTATTGGTGGGACGGAATGAAGTGTGACATAGTAGAATTTGTGGCTCAGTGTTCTAATTGCCAACAAGTTAAAGTCGTGTCATCTTTCCAGACTTTATACTTTCAGCTGATAGGTACGTATATATGATCAGGTTGCCAGCTTATCTCTATCATTAATAGATTATTAGTGGGTTTAGCAATGATCGACACTCATTGTAGGTTTCCGTCGTGGCCCTAGGTTGGGTCGTGCCAAAAGTGGTATCAACGCCTTAGATATTTAGTATTACTATTAAGAATTTGGAGGAAGACTCCTCCACTTAAAGCACAAACTCATGCAGCTATTTGAATAGGAATAACCATCCCCGCACAGTCTGTTGGACTAAAGAAGATTTAGCTAAAGGCTGAACGTAGGCAGACCTAAGCTATCAACTACCCTTTCGAGTTTCCAAACAGCTGCAACTCTCGAGTCACAACTCCATACATTTTCTATAGGCACCACCACCTGATGGATCAAATCAAAGGTCAAATGATGCCTCTCATTACCCTTAGTAGCCTTGAAAAACAACAATGTACTTACCCGGGTACCTTGACACACACTCTGGCTCAACACAGGGAACATCACAATAGGTTACTGACTGCCTAAGCTCACCAGTGCCGAATAAAGAAGAGATGGCAACGGACTGAGGATAGAAACTATTAGATCTTTAGGAAGCTCATCTTCATATTTGCTTGGCTACCAGAGCTAGACTATTTTCGAGTCAGGCGAACTAAAGAATCACAATTGAAGAAATAGACATTAAATGAGCTCTATGGAACAACATCCATGCCAATTTAACCTCTCAATAAGAAGGAAACTCTGACAATTTACCAGAAAACCTTTTTATAACCCAGATAAGCTCATAGGATAACATAACGTCACTAGCGTCTCGAACTAAGAGGAGATGCGTAGATCGAATATTACTTACTAATCACTTTACACCGAAAGAAACAATGACACTTTCTGATGGTGATGAATAAGAATCCTACCGTCCTATCAACACTAAATTCCGACGAGAGAGGTAAACTGATTTGACATAATAATAGAAGGTGGCACAAAAAGATGCCAAGCAGACCATACCGACACTCTCTCCCAAATTTCTCACATTTAAACCAGATCAACTAGTAGGGTCTAACAAATACCAGGAATAAATCATACCAGAAGCTCGCCCCTCTACTGCAACCGATTCTTAATAGAAGCAACATCCAAGAAAGCCATGGAAACAAGGTAAGATAAACGAAGTCCAGACCGATCGGAAGAATGGAAGAAGAAACATATGGGTGTACTACATCGGATAACTCAGTATCCTGCTAGAATACGCAAGTTGGCACAGTGCTTTCGCTTTCAAAAAATTTCACTCATTTGGTCTGCGCGGTCAAATCGGCTTGCAAGTAACAATAGCGCAAAAGCAGGCGGCGGAGATCCGCAAAGGTAACCCGATGCCTGGGGCTTAGGACAAGGGGCGTCCGGAGTCTCTTAAGAAAGGAGTAATAAATTCAAATACTATATTAGGATCATTACCTGAATGTTTCAGAGTGAAAATTCTATTTTTCTCTGGCCCCTTTTCTTATCTTCTGGCATTTTTTTACCGCACTGCGTTTTCTCTTCTCTGTTTCGCCTTTTACTTCTGTTGATTTCACTACGTATGTTCGTCATTAGCCTTGCTAAGGACCTTCCCCCACCGCCTTTTCATTTATTGCTTTTGTCTTTTCCCCTTTTTTTAAAAAAAAAATTCGCTGCTACGGTAAAAATTAAAACTGTACTCTACAATATTCGAAATAATTCCAACTTTTGCATACAAGTTATACAAAATATATGTAACATACTCGCGAAGGCGGATCTCAAATCGGACTCCCGAATCTCAATATGCAAATTAAATGGAAAAAGGTCAAATTATTTAACTTTCGGCATTTTAGCGAAAACTAGCCGAACAACATCGAAATTCGCTTTCGAAAGTTCACAAAAGTCATAAATAATCATACGAACCTAGCGGCACTTTTGGATTTCGAATCGGAGCTCGTTCTCCAAAACCGAGCTCGGAAATATCTTTTTAATATTTATTAACAATAAAAACTGAAACCTTCTTCCGATGCCTACCAAACGAGGTATGATTTAGCTCAAATTTTACAGACAGGTCCTAATTGATATTATGAATATTTTAAAATTATCGGATTGGAGTCCTAACTTCTGAAATGACTGACCGAGGACGTTTCAACCATATGGGTTTCTACAATCTTCATGAGAAACCCCCCCGATCAATTGACTTTTACATCTTTGGGCAACGGGAACAGTTGGCTTGCAAAGCATCACGGTAAGTTATGCTTTTCTGGATTTCTCCTTTTGATCTTCGGCTCCAATTGTCTTCATTATCTCCTCTTTTCAGGGTTCTCCCATCGTGAAATGCCCCTCCTGAAGGAGATAAATTTTTTTCCCCGTATATTGCTCCCTTGCCCAGTGTGCGGGCGTCTGGAGGGAGAATCGCTAAAAGGGCGAGCAATTCCTGCTCTTTAAAGAGAGAAAGATCTTCCAAGCCTAATGTAGTGACTGCTAGTGAGCCCTTGTTGATTTCAGATGGCGAGGGCGAAGTCCCCTGAGTGCATGAGCCTGAGGCCATTGAGGCCTCTTTTTCTACTGTTGTTGAGTCTCGTCCATCCATGCAGAACCGTAGGCACCAGATAGACGAAACTCCTGACGCCGGCGAAGAAGCCCTCATGGAATATGTGGTGGTGCCTCCTACCGTTCACCTGGAGCCTTAATCAGGTTTGTTCGTCATTCCATACTTTTCCAGCACACTTTGCTTCTTCATTTGCTTACTACATTTGTATCTATACGTAGAGCCTGCTGTTGTGATTCCAGCCTCTGATCCGACTGACTCTTTTCAACATTGTCCTGTTAAGGAGGCTGTAATGGATGCGGATGCTACGGCTGAACCCATGGATGGCGCTTGTGAGGTTGTTATTCCCACTATTGCGGGACACCGAGAGTTGTGTCAGACCACACCAGTGAGTTGATCGGTCCCAATGAAAAGAGATATCTTGTTAGCTATAGTCATGAGAAACTGCTCAAGGTCGCCGCTAGTTGCTCTCTTGGGGTATATTTCCTTTTTCTATTTTTCAACATCTTGGGAGTAAAGTCTTTATTGTCCCTCTGCTGAATATCTGCTTCGATATTTATCTAGGGGTTGATGCTTTACCATGAAATACTCCACTGAAGAGGCTCAGATGAGAACCTGATGGAGGAGAATGAGGCCCCATAGGGTCAAGTTTCCAGCCTACAACCCTTTGTGGAGGAAGCTGAATGGCTGAGAAGATAGCTCTACACTACGCGCAGAGCTTATCAAGAGGAATCCCTGAGAGGAAAGAATCTGGATGAGTCCTTGAGCAATAAGTTCCGCAAGCACAAACAGGCCATGGAGACCCTCCAGTCTTCTCTTACGGAAGTTAAACTTTCCGAACAACTTTAGCTTAAGTATGTAGCCCTCCTGGAAGTAGCGATGGAGGCCCTCCAATAAAAGCTATTTGGGGTGGATGCGAGAATTGAAGCTACTGAAAAGAGTGTCCACGACACTAGGGGCCTTTCTGATTTCCTTCAAGATGAGAACGATAGGCGAAAAATCAAAGTTGCATCCCAGGAGAGGACTCGCGACAAACTTTGCAATGACGCTCATCTCAGGTACGAAAAATGAATGCCTTGAATGCTCGTCGCTTAGCTAAAGTAGATCATGCTAACATCGCAGCTGCCCTCGCCACCTTTCTCCAGGTTCATGACGACCCTGGTGTGGACCTTGTAGCTGAGATTGCTTCGTTGACCGAGCTTGTGGCCTATTAAGATGCTCAGATTGGGTCTAACTTTGAAGAAGGTTCTGAAGAGGCTAGTGCCGATAGAGGAGATAAAGCATTTGCTGGGGAACATGCAGCTTGTGAAGCAGGACCTTCGTGGAGTGTTGCCGCCAAAGGGAGTCCCCCGAGAGGGGAATAGATTTGCATCTTTGTTTTGAAAAATTGCCCATATTTTTCGGGCGTACTAATATGATTTTGGGCCCGTTTTGAGGCTTTTAATTTGAACTACTTGTTAATTTGTTTGTGACAATTATAGTTTCTACCGTAAGCAATTAAGTTATGTTCTTGTTAAATTGAATCTTCATAAGCATGTGCGCTTAAAGATTAAGCGGCTTTCAGACGTCCTATTTTTTCTAATGTCTAGAACCTTTATCAGTAGCATGCTTGGGCAATTATGTCCATTGTGTGCGCAAATTTTTGGTGGCTTACGTTGCGTCCGAGATAGGCAGCTATTTTGCTCCTAAAATAGGACAACTTTAGCCCATGTGGGAACTATGGATTTTTGTGTTCCGATACAGAACGTCTTTGCATTTTTACTTGAGTATTTTTAGACTTTCTGGCACTGTGCGGTCGGGCTTCCCCACCAACATGTAGGTGCAAATTTGTTGAATTGACGAGTACAACTTATGAATAATGCATTCTGGTTGTCTAACTCCAAAAGATTAGTTTACCTTACTTTTGTTACAAAAAGTGAGTGTATTACTTCAACTTGAGTTTTTCCGGGGACATAAATAGTTGGATCGTAGATGGATCTGAATTGTAAGTGTAAAACTAACTAAGTAAAATAGTATTTTTATTGATGAATAAGGGAGCAGGGCCTAAATTTTTGTGGGTGAAGATCCGTAACATGGCTGATGAGTATGAAAATACTGTGATCAAAATTGAAAAAGTACTAGGAGGTAATTAAAAGTAAGAGTTGAAAAGAAATATACTTCCAGATGCCCTACTCCTCCCCCCGCCCCCTCCCCTCCTTCCCCCTACCCCCGCAAAGACAGATCAATCAATTGAACGATCAGAATTGTAATCTTAATTGATTGAGGTTTCGGGGGTCATCGTCAATTTCAGGGAAGTCGTCCTTTAGTGCCTCTTCGAGGTCAGATTCTCCTAGGACCGCTGCGGTGTAGCATTCCCTTGCTGTTTCTTGATCACTATTGATTTCTCTTATCCCCCACTTGATGGGGTATTTGAGTTTTTGATGCTAAGTAGAAGGCACTACCTTATCCACGGTCGTTCTATTACTGCATTGTATGGAACGCCTCCTTTTATAACCTGAAAAGAAGAAAAGGAATTATTTAGGTTGATTATGGAGTGTCTTAGGAATAATTTGCTCTTACTGTACTGTTTTTGAGTAGTCCATATAATTATCATTGACTAACTTAGAATAGTGGTTTGAGATAATTGTTGGTTGTGATTAAAATTATTAGAAACAAACTAGTAGCGCATGTCAATAGGAATAATCAAGCGAGATAGACAGTGAGATAATAGGTACATCATCCCAATAATTAGAAAAATCATCGCCTTAGGTCCTTTATTCTTGAAATATTCTCTAGCCTTTTATTCTTGCTTTTGGTTACTTATTAATCAATTTTAGCTTTTGTAAAAAATTAATGATAATTGATTCTTGAATGTTTGAGAAAATTTGGTGAAAATATAAAGTTACGAATTAACGTTGTACTTTGTGGGATTTGACCCCGGACTTGTTAAACCGGGTTATATTTGTGACAACCGCTTAGTCCTTGTTTATGACATAGTTGGACGTGATCAAATTTTGATGTCGTTACTGGGAAGCATCGGTTTAGTTTGTAGCTTTAAAATAATTGCTGACTTTAATAGTTTAAGCAATTTCTACTTTGGTCATCTTCGTTCTAACTTTTTTAGCTTGTGTTTGATGTTGAGATAGATAACAAAATAGAACAAGCATATCTTAATGACTCAGTCCACATCTGATAACCTCGCAATTGCCATTATTGTACCTACTGTTGAAGCAGAAAATTTACAGATCACAAATACCATATTGAATCTCGTTCAGAACAAAGGGCAGTATGCTTGGAAAGAATATAAAGACCCACAATAACACCTTCGAAACTTTTTGTCAGTTTATGCCGCGCAAAAGCAAGCTCGTGTGTCACCTGATGCTATTAAGTTGTTATTTCCGATTTCACTCATTGGTGAAGCAATGGAATAGTTAAACTCACTTCTAATAAATTTTATCACTACATGGGATGTGTTGGTTAAGCTGTTCTTGAAAAATTTCCTCCCATCAAATAAGACTGCTAGGTTGAGTGAGGAAATCCTAATAATCAAGCAGAAACCATTGAACTCAATGCGAGAAGCTTGGGGATGATTCAAGGTCTTATTTCTAAAGTGTCTTCATCATGAGATTATAGAGAAAATGTTGAGATAGCAGTTTTACATGGGCTTGACTAATAATTTGAGGGCCAATGTTGATGCTTCTGGCTGAGGTGCATTCTTGAGAAAGAATTTTGTAGAAGCCATGCAACTTTTGGAGATTATGGCATAAATCTCGGGCTGGTCAATAAGGGATTCATCCATCACACCCATTGTTCACTTACTTGTACTTGATCCAAATTCATCCAAAGATGAGTAGATAACATTGGTCATGACTCAGTTGACGTTATTGGCAAAGAAAATTGATGAGATGGGAACCATGTAGGTTCATATAGTTAATGCTACAAATGGTGGATTATGTACACCATGTGTTGTCTAACCAACAGCTGATCCAATTTATAGTGGGTTTGATCCACAACTTCAGGCTTATAGTGAAGATCTCAACTATGTAAACAATTATGGTGGTCAGAGACAAGGTGCATAATAATGGGGTCATCAACCTCAGTAATTACAATATCGGCATGCACTACCACAAGTTCAAGTGGTACCATATCAGAGATAAGTTGGGCATAATCAGTAGGCTCAACAACAGATATGTGCCACCACAACATCAAGTAGTGGTTCAAATAGATGATAGCATGTTAAGAATCATGAGTAGTTTTTAGCAGTTGGTGGGTCCTCATGAAAAATGCAGGAGAAGCTGACTACACATGATGCTGCTCTAAAAAACATTAAGAATGAGTTGGGACATATATCTATGGCCTTAAACAATCGACCCCAAGAAGATTTGCCTAATGCCATCCAAATCAATCCAAAGGATTTAGGCAATAAGTAAGTATTGGTTGTGAATTAGAGGAATGACATAGATCTAGAATGAGAGCAACGGTTGTTGTAAGGAGGTGAAAAGACACTAATCACCTATCTAAGTGAAGTAAAGATAAATCAACAAAGTGACTTGACTGATGTGGTTGTGAGACAGGCAGGACCTGTCAATTCTGAAGAGAAGGAACTTGTGAAAGAGCATCCTAGGGAAACAGAGAAAGTGGTTGAAAAAGCTATAGAGGCAGTGGAGCAGAATTCCAATAGAAATATGCCCCACCACCTTATCCTCAAAGGTTGGCAAAGTAACAAAAAAGTGAGAAGTTTGAAAAGCTTTTCAAGTTACTAAAAAACATGAAGTGAAATATTTCTTTCTGAAGGTAATAAGAGAAATGTTTGGGTCTGCCAAGTTGTTGAAAGATCTTATGTCTAAGAAGGTCGACTTTGATGAGGTTGAGATGGTAGAGTTAAATAAGATGCGTAGTGTTGTAATCACTAAGGTTGTTGAAAAAAGAGAAAATCCTAATAGTTTCGCCATCCCATGTGTTGTTGGCAATTTCACAATTTGTAAGATGTTTTGTGATTCGGGGGCATGCATTAATTTGATTCCATTATATATGTACAAAAAGCTGGATTTAACAGGAATAAGATCACTGCAATGAATATTCAGTTAGTAGATCGAAGACAAAAGCAGCCGTTAGGGATTATTGAAGATATGTTAATGCATATTGGTAGCTTTATGTTCCTTATTGATTTTGTGGTATAGGACTGCCCTTTTGATACGAAGGTTCCTATTATTTTGGGTCATCCATTCTTGGCGTTCGGTAGAGCAATTATTGATGTTGATGCAGAGAAGTTGACTCTAAACCTTAATGATGAAGAAATAGTGATTGACATCGGGAAATTGATAAAGAGACCTTGGGATGACATTCAATGTTCTTGTGTTCAATGTTTTGAGCCTGTGGCCAGGAAAGCAAATGATATGTCATGCCACGACGTTAAATAAGATTCTCTCTAGGAGGCAATCCAAGAAATATTGTATGTAGTTTAGTATTAAAAACTCACAAAAAAAATTAAAAAAAAAAACACAAAACAAAAAATTGGCCATGGCGCAACGTTAAATCAGGCACTGGTTGGCAGGCAACCCAATTTTTCTTGCTTTCATTTTCAAGGATGTCACTAGGTGAGCTCTTTATTTTTAAGTTTCAAATTCTTTGGAGTCTAGGAGCCCATTTGGGTGAGCTTAAAAGTTGTTTATAAGCTTATAAGCCCATTAATATATGTTTGGTAACATAAAAAATTTTGGACTTATAAGCCATAAGTGGCTTTTAAGCCACTTTTTGACTTATAAGCCACTTAAAATAAGCTGCTTATAAGCTCACCCAAACAGGCTCTAAGTGTGGTGTGTTTACATCCCCTTATGCCTAAAGATGAAGTCCAACTTGGAGGGAAGTTTGAGTACCCGGTTCCTTAAGGGAGCTCACAATGATTTTCTTCGAATTTAGAGCCCCAGGGAGTTTATCTATCACCTTTCCATTAATTTCAATGCATCAAGGACAATGCATGATTTTAAATGTGGGGTGGGAGTCCTCTAATTTGTATTAATAATCCTTTTTGATTTTTCTTTGTGCCTCGACTCTTTTCTAAAGGATGTAGTTAGAATCAGGTATAGGTTAGATTTTTCTTTTAGGATTATAGTATCTGGTTTTCTAAGTTTGGAGCGTTTTATATAAGTACTTAGGCCGGAGTATGTGGAATACATGTGTTCTTCATGATTTTGTATTGTTATGCCTTTATAATTGTTTAGTGCCCTTTTGTGATGCCTAGGCTCATATTTTTGACTCTCTTATGTGCTACACTCTAATGCATGATTACATGCTTTGATCGAGAGCTGGAATAGAGCGGTCCTTAGTAGAATGTGTGCCATGTGTGTGAGATTCTTTATTATATGTGTTTTACGATGATGTCTAGAACTTGACCCGAGTGTTTGCAGAACAAAATAATGAGTCTCGCTCAGTTTAGCATGTGATATAGGCATTTCTTTGCTAACCCGTGAATTATTTTCCTATCCAATGAAAGTTGACCCTAGTTAGGCAATTTGAGCCTGAAACCTTTTCTTTGCTAGCCCTATTACAAGCCGAACTCCTTCGTTTTTAAATTGATCACATTTGAACCCAGTTACCTCATTGGAGAATTTGTGATTCTATTGAGCTTTGGTAGCCATAGTTGTAGGAGTTAGTTGTGTTTGACTTGTGAGAAGCAAGAAAGGTTCTCTACTTGAGAGAAACTTCTAATAAGGAATTTAAAAAAAAACAAAGAAAAAAATGATGAATAAGAGAAAAGACAAGGAAAAAAAGAAGAATAATGGTGACTCTTGAAATCTCAAAGAAAATAGAAGTTTAGTTGATTGAAAAACATTGGGACATAAGGAAGAGTCAGATGAAAAATAAAGTGATTGAACTATGTGATGTATTAAAATGCTTAAGGGTGGTAGTCCCTACAAACTAAATGTATCTTACTTGTTCTGCAGCCTACATTACAACCCTTGAAAGACCTACTTGATCTTAGATCGAGCGAGCTTACATTAGTTGAATCCTACACTACACGCAAGCCAATGGTACGTCTAATGTGGTACATGACTTTCTCTGAGAGTGAGTGATTCTTGCACTTGTGAGTCTGGATGTTTCTTGAAAAATTTTGTGAAACAGTTTTCTTGTTGTGAGGGCACATGGTTTATGAGGGAAATGTGAAGTTATAAGGATTCTCTGTTAGAGTAGGTGAGTGAGTAGGAGAGTTTGTGCCATTGAGACGGATCTTGAGGTTAGAAAGTCACGAGGAAGAACTTGATTGTCGTAAAAATTCTTGGCATTAATATATTTATGAAGAAGAGTATGAAAAGTGCATATGTGTCGTTCTATGTTTTCCTATAAGCCATGGCCATAGCTAGTGTCGTAATTCATAGCAAATTCTAGGTTTTACTCTAGGACGAGCAAAAGTTCAAGTGTGGGGTATTGATATTCGACAAGAAATGCACATTTAGAGTCTTGTTCAGCCTCATATTTGTATTATTTATGCAGTGGTAAAGTCTATCTCATGGCACTTTTGAGCTTATTATGTGTTTTGATTTCGTAGGGATGCACTTGGAGGAAATTGAGGGTTCTAGAGCAAAAATGAGTGCAATAGAGCTTCGAAGTCTGATTAAAAGCCCGAGACCTGATCGAAAATCAAGACAAGGCCGTAAATCGATAGAAAAAATTTACAATCAATAAAAAGCCTACCACGCCGCGTTGGGCGTCTCATGGAATGATGTGGTTGGATCAATATTTAGAGAGTTCAAAAATTGAGTAGGCACATGCAATTGCCTTGCCGTGGCATGTGGCGCATTGTATGGCGCGACGCGATAGGCTTAAAAATCTGCCAAATTGTACTGATGTCTTATTTTGGATTCCCATTTTTTGTGGGTCTATTGGGACGATGTAAGAGCTTTAAAACACACTAAAAAATAAATATTTGATCTAGAAATGAACAAAAGGATGTTAGAGCTTTAGAGACCAAAGAGCGCTAAAGTTTTTCTAAAATTCTTCCATTATTTTTATAATTTATTCATTCATATGAGTATGAGCGGCTAAGTTATCCCATCTAGGGTGTGACGTAACCATTGTCAGATGATGTTATTATTTTTCGATTTAATCGAGTTTGAATTCTTGTTCCTATTCATTCAACCAAGTTTTGTTGCTTTTAATTGAAGAGCTCCCGATTGAATGTGCTCTTTTGTTCTTGAGAAAACTTGGAAAAGAATTTGAAGATAGGGTTAGCTGAATGAGGATACTTCGGCTTAAACTAAGGAGTTATTTAGGTCGATTTACGGAATGACTTAGGAATAATTCTTTCTTATCATGATATTTGTGAGTAGTCCATATAATCATCTTCGACTAACTTGAAAAAGTAGTTTGAGATAGTTGTTACTTATGATTGAAAAATACTAACAACAAAGTAGGAGCTCATATCAATAGGAAAAATCAAGCGAGATTAAAAGAGACATAATAGGTACATCATCCCGATTAATTTGGAAAGTCGTTGCCCTAGGTCCTTTATTCCTAGAGTCTTCTAGTTACTTGTTATCCTGTTTTAGTTTTTATACAAAAAATCATTATAATTGATTTTTGAAATTATTTGAACGAAAACTTGGTGAAAGATAAAGTTACAAGTTAACTTGTTCTCTATGGAATTCGACCCGGACTATTTAAAGCGTATTATATATGCACCGACTACTTAATTTTTTTTTGAAGGCATAGTTGGGCATGATCAAATATGAAATTCAAAATACAGGATATACCATATGAACTTAATCAGGTACAATTTGAAAGATTTTCTAAGTACATTGGTAACATTTGATGGGAGAACTTTATAAGTCCAAAAATTGAAAATATACATTCAGCAATTGACTTTTAATTTACTCCTTCAATCTAATTTAGGTAGTACTGTTTCATTTGTAGTATGTCCTAAAAAGAATATTACCTTTGCACGAGTAAAAATATTTTATTTTTATGAAATGATGTTCAGCTACACAAATTTTTATGATTGTTTTAGACAAAATATTTTTAAAAACTTTTTGTTTAAATTCCGTGCCAAATCAATCTCTCCTACATAAAACAGAACGAAAAGAATAATTATTAGCAGAAAGATAAGTGAAGTATTGGCCCAACACTTGATAAAGGAAATAAATATTGGGGAATAAATCATTCACTAAGGACCAAAATATTGGTGACTGACACATGGTTGAGAAATAGAGTCTATTACGAATTATCCTTTATATGCAATTCAACCCTCCCACCGCCCCACCCCCCCCCCCCCTTCCAAACAAACAGCATTAAGGGCTCTTTTAATCTCAATCATAGGAAATCACTTGGGGCTTTTGGGTGAGAAGGACTCACAAGTGTTTAAATAGTTATATAGGACTCAAGTCTTGAAAAATGGGTGAGAGGAACAAGTGTTTAATTAGGTGTTAATGATTTTAATCACTTATCAAACATCACCCCCAAGCTTTTGAAAAATACAAAGTGGCCCTCCAATATATATATCTTTTAGTTAGCCAAAAATGGCAGAAATCCTTCCCATTCTCTCTCCTCTCTCTCTCCTCTCCTCTTTCCCTCGCCGACGAAAGCAAAAAAAATTCCTTTCCCGCTCAATTATTTTTGCTTCAATCAGCTCTAAATTTTGCCCCCATAGATTGATATATTAGTTCTTCCTCATCAATTGTACTCATTTTTAGTATGTTCCAATTGTAAAATCAATTTTTTCATTTCCCCAATTATTTCATTTCTGAATCGGATTTTGATTCTCGCTTCATAGGTTGTCATTTATCATCTCTGGTAAGTGTAAGGTTTTATTATTGTACAATGCATGTGGTTTTTATTCCTAAAATCCTGGGTTTCATTTGGTAAACGACAATGCATGAACAGTGGCGATGATGTATTGTAGCATCTAATATGTGTGCACATATTATATTATGTGCACACATTTATAAATATGTGTACACATATAAGACGAGGATACCAGATTTTCGTCTTACACATATTAAATTATGTGTACACATATTAAATATGTGTACACATATAATATATTGTTTGCAGGTTTTCTTTTTAGACATACAATATTATGTGTACACATATAATAATATGTGTACACATATAATATTATGTGTACACATATACTGGTGTTTTCATGGAGTGATGAAAAATCTCCTTTGTTAACAGGTATTTTTCCCAATAATGCTACTGTTGGCAATTGATTTTCTTGGGGAATGGGTGGAGAGTCGTGATTGTTTCACTTGGATTTCGAAGTCTAGGGAGACGGTGCCAATTGTTGTGAATAATGAGGTTACGTATTCTGAGTTAGTTGAAAAGATTATTACCAGATGTTCGGTAAATCATGATCCAAATAATCTTTGCATTACATATATGCTCAGCATCTATTCAAAGCAAAAGAGTCATCCTTGTAGAATAAAGAATGATGACGAGCTCCTTATTTACCTTGCCGATGTCGATGGAGCTGGTAATAGACCGACTTTAAGGGTATATTTGGATGATAGGTCAGTGGAAGTTTCAAACATCAATGTGATGCCAAATCATGGATGCTCTTATGATTGTTCTAGTAACGGATGGGATGACATTGGTGATCAAGAGCCTTTCAATATGGAAATGTCAGAGAATGAAGGAGGTGAAGGAGAACCTGAACGAGAAGAAGATGAGGCTGAAGATGATGTTATCAAAGAAGACAATGTGGAGTTAACTCCTAATCCTATTATTGGGAGTAATGATGTATTTGTTGGTAGCAATGATGTAAATGATGTGGAAGCTACACCAAACAGCTTAGACGGTGAGGATGACGGCAACGGGTTTTATAAGGGTTTAACTTTCAAAAACAAACGCGCCTTAGTTGTGGCTTTGAAGATTGCTGCACTGAAGAAGCATTTTTGTTTCAAGTCAGTTAAGCATACCAAAACTGTATATTGTGTCCGTTGTGTAAATGTTAATTGCAAGTGGTGGCTTCGAGCCACCAAGTATTTAAATGAAGATACCTTTATGATTAAAGTTTATAGGAACAAGCATACATGCGGGTTAGAGCACCTCTCAAGTCATCATCCACTCGCCTCAGCGGAAGTCGTTGGTGAATTCATGAAGTCTTGGTATGACGAGGGAAAAGGTCCAACTACAAAGGAAATTAGGCAAGTAGTCAATAGGGATTTGGGTTCTAACATTAGTTATTGGAAGAGTCGAATAGGTGGTATTATTGACAAGTCTTTGACAAGAGGGACTCCAGAGCACGGATACGAGGTTTTGGATGCGTACCGTTATATGCTTAGAACTTCAAATGAAGGTACCAAGACAACTTTGGAGGTTGATCGCGATGGGAACTTCTTGTATTTTTTTGTATCCCTTGGGTCATGGATAAGGGGATTTGCGTATATGAGGAAAGTCATAGCTGTAGACGGAACTCATTTGTCCGGAAAGTATGGGGGAGTTTTATTGTCTGCTGTGGCACAAGACGCAGAGACACATATTTTTCCATTAGCATTTTCTGTTGTAAATGTTGAGTGTGATGCATCTTATGAATTCTTTTTCGAACAGCTGGTCGGTATACTCCCCAGCGACAATGAGTTGTGCATAATTTCTGATAGGCATCCAAGCATCGTAAAGGCAGTATCAAAGATCTTTCCTGAAGCTAATTATGGAGTTTGCAAGTGGCACTTATCTCAAAGCATCCGGACAAAGTTTCATTGTGGCACTTTCATGGGAAATTTTCATGCAGCAGCAGATTCATATACGGAGAAGGAATTTGAGTCACATTTCGGTGAAATCCGGACCAAGTGTGACAAGGCTGCCGCATATCTTGAGCGGGTTGGATTTGAGCGCTGGAGCAGAGCATACTTTACAGGAAATAGGTACTAATAACACATCTTGTTTGGCATGTAAGCAGTGAAAATATGTGTGCACATAATATTTATATGTGTACATATCTCACAATATGTGTACACATATTTTAATATGTGTACACATATAAATATTATGTGCACACATATTGTGAGATGTGCAAGCTATTAAGATCTCCCTACTTGCTGAAGATGTGTACACATGTGTACACATATTAAAATATGTGTACACATATTAACAAAGTTAAGTTTATATTTCTGAAGTATCTGGTTACACCTATTATAATGTTTACACATAATTGTAGGTTTGGTGTGATGACGACTAACATTGCTGAGTCGATGAACTCAATGCTAAAGGATGAAAGAGAAATGCCCATAACAGCTTTGTTCAATGCTATCATACGAAACTTTTCTGAAAAATTTCATGAGAGGCGTACGATGTTCATGAATCACACAAAGCCATGTGTCCCTTTAATTGAGGATATATTAAAGAAGAATAATGACGCGGGAGCAAGGTTGTTGGTTGTTACCAATGGCACGGATATGTATTCAATTGGTACTGGAGATGATGCTGTCAACATCAATCTAAGCGAAAGAACATGTTCGTGTCGAAAGTTTCAGATTGATATGTATCCTTGTGTACATGCTTGCGCAGCCATAAGACGTCAGTATGGAGCATATGGGAGCAAATTGTACAATTTTACTTCTCCATATTATTACACAAATACGTACATTCTCGCTTATGCAGACATAATACGGCCAATATTACCAGAGGAATTGTGGAATGCTCCACCGGAGCTTTACGAGAGAAAAATACGTCCACCTTATGTGAAGATCCCACGGGGAAGGAGGAGGATCAAGAGAATGCCATCAGTTGGGGAAGCATTTAAGAGCAGGAGGAATAGATGTGGAATATGCAAAAGATTTGGCCACAAAAAAACGACATGTCCCCATCGAGGAGTACAATCAGCAGTTTGAAATAGTAGTGGTTTTTGAATCGAGTAACAGCTTGTATATTAAACGATTTTCCTTACTATTGCGTATTTGATCTTTGTAACTTTTAACAATTAACCATTCATCATTATAATTATGTTTCCAATACCCACAAGCTCTCAGACATATAGTTTTTTTGCTCATTACGTATCGAATGTTTCCTACCATTAAGGTAAAATACATAACTAAAACATAGATGGTTCAACTTCACATATTAAATTATGCGTACACATATTATAATATGTGTAACTATTTGCACTAAGATATGCTTGGTTCATCTGCACATATACTTATATGCGTACACATATTATAATATGTGTACACATATTAAATTATGTGTACACATATTATAATATGTGGAGTGGAACCAAGCATATCTTTGTGCAAATATTTACACATATTATAATATGTGTACGTATAATTTAATATGTGTACACATATTATAATATGCGTACACATATAGTTGTATTTTCCAAATCTTAGAAATAAAGGATGATCCCACTATTGCTTGAACTGAATTATAGTGAATAGGGTGTAATTTTACAGTATATATACACTTATTGTATCCATCTTGGTCTATTTGATCGTGTTATGTTGATACTGCAAGTAAACCTTGGGTTGAATGCTGAACTCACACAAAGTGAAACATGTATAGTTTTGGATATACTTGATTCTAGTGCATAAGACACTAACCAAGTGCGTTGGTGCATATTTGGATTGTTTCACATTAAAATGCACAATAATTAGATCAATTTCACCAAATTGTTGAGATTTCTCACTCATTATAAACTCTAGCCTTGATGAGCACCAAATAAAATATAGAAATGTACTTGAATGAGCTTTGATTAGACCATAGCAACATATTATATATGAAAATAGCGCCCAAACTACATGTACCCAAACAAAAAATGGATTGTTAACGTCATGCAAAGTACAAAACAAAGATATGCTTGGTTCATCTGCACATATATTTATATGTGTACACATATTATAATATGTGTACACATATTAAATTATGTGTACACATATTATAATATGTGGAGTGGAACCAAGCATATCTTTGTGCAAATATTTACACATATTATAATATGTGTACGCATAATTTAATATGTGTACACATAACTTTCCAACGGAGATGATAACTTAGCATATTTTTAGTGCCAATAGTTACGCATATTATAATATGTGTACGCATATACTTATATGCGTATACATATAATAATATGTGTACGCATAACTTCCTAATTGGATGATAACGTAGCATATCTGAGTACCGATAGATAACTCAGTATAACTTTCTAATATGTGTACACATATTATACTTGCAGTGAAACCAAACAGATTGAATTCTCCATAGGAGTCATTTACTTCTTACACTTATTAATTTTACTTCAAAGGGGAGAAATGTAACCATAGAAATATAACATAAAAACATATCTACATATTATCATATATAATATTTTACCAAAAGTACTAACCATGCACAAAAAGGAAATAAAAAACAAAGCCAAACACGGCTTAAGTTATCCTTACAGACCAATAAAAAAGCCACACATGGCTTTGATTGTCCAAAAATTTCATCCAAATTGTAATAATTTAAGGAGACATCTTTTCATGAAATACGTCCACTCCCCACTTGTACCTGCAGTCCTCCATGGTATTATCACTGAGTTCCGTCATTGGGGTGTTGGTTAGGAGGTGCTCGATGAACATCAATGAATACCCACCACATGCTGTCCCCGTCTCATTGTGTGGCAAACCCTTCAACCTCTCATAAGGCAACATGTCTTTCTTCAGGATGTCATCGGGCAAGTGCTTGAATTTGCCACAATCTCGTAAGAGTCTTGGGAACATTACCATAATGGGGAACATATATGACGCAAATGTATCCTCATCGAACGTTCCAATGTTACAATCATAAACGTCAATCCTTCCTTCCTCGACCATGAAAACCAGAGTCACATAATGTTTTTTTATAAGGTTCATGACTGTAAATATCCTCTTGACCCCATCCCAATGGCGCCCACCTGGGTAAGGAGTCTTACCAAGTGTATAATCCACGAGTCCTTCTGCAGTAGGCGTCACCTTCAAATATACATCCGAAGCAATCATATCCTTCTCTGCCTCCTTTTCAAGGTCCCTATACGATCCAGCCAACGCTGAGCAGAAGTTCATATCGAGGACAACATCCTTCTCATCATAGTGACTTGTGAATTCCTTGTTTCTTAGCCTCATTAGGCCTAAGACTACATCAACGTGCTGCAGAAATAAAGAAAAAGCAGAAGCCTTATATACATAGTTTAAAACTGATGCCAATTAGTGCAAGTATAATATGTGTACGCATATAAATATTATGTGCACACATATAGTTTAATGTGTACACATATTCGGATATGTGTACACATATTAAAAATGTGTGCACATATCCGAATATGTGTACATATTTGACTATATGTGTACACATATTATACTTGTACAGAAATAGATAAGAGATAGGGGGAAACGTGCCTGACTCTCCATCCATTCTGTCATGGTTATAAGCAAACGGAATTCATTCTGGTCATATTCATGGCCCAAACACATTTTCTTTTGCTTTCTTTTTGTGCGCATATATGTATCAAAACCTTTTTTCTTCTGCGGATCAGGTTTCCTATAAATATCAACAGGAAGTCGCTCCTCTTCTTCTTCCTGAACCTCTGCGCCAACTTGAACTTGAACATGAACTTGTTCACCAACAGCTTTGATAACTTCTTTCTCAACTTCTTCTTCACCAACCTCACTCTGCTTTTTTTTTCTTTGTCTTACTTTTCACCAGTCTTGCCCTCGTCTTCATAGCAACATAAGGAGATATCTGTGTCCTTGCAGGGTACACAGTTCTCCTGGGCTGTTGCTTTGTCCAATTCAGAATGGAATCAACAGCATCCTTCAAATCTTTCAACATTTTTTTCTCTGCTTCTCTTTCTACCTTGCAGTCATTGCACAATCTACAATTGAAACAATATGAACTCTCTCCTCCACATTCACCTACAGATGCAGCAGACCTTTCAAAATGTCTATGACCACCTCCACCAAATGCACTGAAACTCACACGTCTTCCACCCTCTCCACCGAGCTCATGCTCTCCATCAACTTCATGCTCTCCATCAACTTCATGCTCTCCAGGAACATCACGTTCCACTCCAACATATCTCAAATCACCAGCATCTTCATCTTCTCCAATATCAGCAGCAACACCATGATCTCCACCATCAACTTCCTGCTCATCTCTATTAAATTCCAATGTCAACCTTGTCACACCAACCAACCTTTTGGTCAAACTTTCAATCAATTCGTCTTGCTCGTCATCATAAGGAACCAACTTTCTCCAGAAATCCTGCTCCATCTCGATTGGGGTAGGTACAAGGCAAGGGGTCACCACCTGCACCACCAACAATGTGTTAATATGTGTACAAGAAGGAAAAAGGAGATCACAGGTGAGATGAACTGATACAAGTTGCAAGAAGTGTAATTTGGGAGCACATACTGATTATGTGTACGCATATAAATATTATGTGTACACATGTTTAATATGTGCTCACATAATTTAATATGTGTACACATAATAAATTATGGGTGCACATATTAAAAAATATGTTAATATGTGTACACATAATAAATTATGCGTGCACATATTAAACTATGTGCGAACATGTATAAAGGGCAAAGAACAGGACACATAAAATTACAGACTTACCGGATTTTCAGAATTTCGAAACAACTGGTCACATTCACGCTCTTGCCTGTCAGTAATCCACCTTAGCATCCTTGGCTCCGTTGGTTGTTCAGGAAAATCCCCGTGCCGAAGCGACGGAATGGCTTCATATGCCCAGGCCATAAATGCCCAGGGGAAGCCATACAAGTTCAAGGACTCCCTATCTTTGTCCAAAGGCTTGATAAGATATTTGATTGTCAGGTCAAAGCTCTCTCGACCCTATGGATAATTTGCAAAGTATGTATGAGGCCTGCTTGCTAAGTGGACAAACTTTTTTGGAATGTTTGTCCGCGTATCTTTCGCACAAAGAATTGCGTGCGCAAACCAAACAAGGCAAAGACGGAACTTCTTCCTTATACTAATTGTTTCACTAGTTTCGATCAAAGTCAACAGTTGTTTTGCATTGATAGACTTTTGCTTGCCATCATTTGTGATCAAGTACCATAACTCTTTACCCCCTCTCAGAAACCTCACCAATTATAAAATCAGTAGGGGGGTAAGAGTGACATGGAAGACCAGTCATCAACGCAAATTCACGGATGCCAAAACGAGCAGGCAGTCCGTTAAAGTTGACCCACAACTCCTTCTGCTTTTTGGAAATGATTGTTCGTTCACGAAGGCCGTGTATCAGTCTTGGAGCGAAGATGGCGTGAGTATTCAAATTCAGAAGTTTCCCAAATATACTCCTTTTGAAATTATCCTCCAATTCAACTTTTGCCAAGACTTTTCGGAATTCTTTTAGCATACCTCCAAGAGAGGATCTAACAGCAACCTTCGAATTTTTGGTTTCACCATGCTCGTCCATATACATCCTCAAGTTTGTTTGAGGAGTGAAAGTCAAAGAAACCTCACCATGATCCTGCACATTCAGAACCTGATAATCAAACCGACTTATGTGCACATATTATAATATGTGTGCACATAAAAGATATGTGTGCACATCTCATACTATGTGTGCACATCTCATATTATGTGTACACATATTATAATATGTGTACACATATATGAGATGTGCACACGTATAACTGACATTGAAACTTATAGCAAATTTGTTTAAAGCAGTGCTGCTACCTGATCTGGGACGCCATCACCAACTGCTTCCATTTCAACATCATCTTGTCTTCTCTCTGCTGACTCAGCAGTATACTCTGGTATTTCCCTTAAAACATTACCAATAGCATCATCTTCATTGAAATCTGCTGTTACACCAACCTGACCAACATCTTTTTCAACTAATCTTTCTTCCCTACTTCTATCTTGACCAGCATCATCACCTGCTACACCACTATCAGGTGCTTCCTTTTCACCACCATCACCTTCTTCATTTACTTCAGCTGCACCTGCTTCTCTACTCCTATCTTCAACTGAATCACCTACTTCTCTTTCTTCCACTCTACCTTCATCGGCAGCATCACCTTCTCTTTGTTCCACTCTACCTTCACCAGCAGCATCAACTTCTCTTTCTTCTACTCTACCTTCACCTGAACCATCACCTTCTCTTTCTACATCGAATTCACTACCAGAATCGTCTGCTTCTCCTTCAGCTCCTCCTTCAGTATCTCCTTCTTCTTCTTCACCTGCATGAGTTCTTCGTGCTTCTTTACCTGCAACAAGCACTTCAGAAGCAGTAGCTTCGCAATCTACATCATTTAAGTTCTGCACACGAACATTTAAGTCTCCTGGACGATTCATATCGATGCTTTGTTGGCTTTCCACCTGCTCCTCATTATTTCGTAGCTGAGAATCCTTACTAGCAGCTCTATTTCTAGCCCTTTTAGCAGTCTCGCTTTCGTTTGCAACATCTCTCTTCCTCTTAGAACCTTGTGACTGTGTCATACGTGTATTGTTACCCCCTCCACTACGAGTACTTACCATTTTATCTGCAACGTTCAACAAAAATATAAGCAACATAAAAAACATAAAAGATTAGATGTGGACAAATAATGATGCAACAGCGATTAAATGTGTACACATATTCATATATGCATATTTTAATATGTGCAGACACTACAGTGATGTTGTTCTAGTATTAAATTATGTCTGCACATATTAAAATATGTGTACACATATCTTTATATGTGCAGACACTACAGTCATGTTGTTCCTTGTTAAAGTATGTGTACACATATTATATTATGTGTAATTATGTGTACACATATTATAGTATGTGTACACATAATATAGTATGTGCCTAAATTATTAACCCAGCTGACTAAACCAAAAATCAAGATGTTTCCCACATCCACCAATATGTGTACACATCAGGCTATATGTGTACACATCAGGCTATATGTGTACACATAAAAACTGATGTTTACACAACGACGACGGTTATTTCAACTTTTATTGTTCTTGCATGTGAGATTAAACCATAAAAAACCCAGAAAAAAAAAGCACAATAAAGCACAACAAATAGCAGAACAACTAAACCATGCTAAATCGACCAACTGGAAAAATTCTTCTAAAAGTTTAAAATTTTACCTTGATTTTGATGTTATGTCTACGATGATCACAATTTCTGCTAAAATTAAACCAAATAATATTAGTTTAGACGAGAATCGGAGATTTTGAAAAGAGGTTTTTGGTTTGAGTTTGTATTTGGTTTGAGAGAAAATTGTTTATGCTGTGGTTGGTTTGAGAGAAATGATCAGTGCAAGTGTATAATGTGTGGAGTGTGGATTTGAAAGGTTCTGAAGGTGATTTGATTGTTGTTCGAAAAATGTGTACCATCGTTAGACGTGGGAAAGTGCAAATTGAATAATATGTGTAAAGTTTACACTTTGACCCCGTAAGTTCTCCCCCAAAGTTTTCAAAACTGACGAAAGCATCCCCGGCCCCACTACTTAATCCACTAATGACAAATTAACACTTTCCGAGAATAAAAGAAAAGCAAAAAGAAAAGGTTGTCCCCAATCCTTATTTAAAGACTTGAGGGGTCTTTTCCCCTCTTTTCTCTCAAATGACTTATTCTATCTAATTAATGGAACTCCTAGAAGTGTGTAGAAATTATGAAGCCATGTTGAAAAGCTTTCAGAATCTCTCGTTAGCTGTTGTACTTGTTTTTAGTGGAAAATGCGGCCATACTTTTGATGTTAGGTTAACAATTATCGATTCGGCTCCTTTTTATTATTTACTAATATTTTAATTTTTCAAGTCCTTATTTGAATGAATGCTACTTGATTCTCCTAAAATGAATGTTCTAAATTTAACTAAGTAAAACTTAGGACAATTCACAAAACTATACAAACTAACATTTTTTCTTACACTAAAATGTCAACATTTTCCCATTTTCAAAACATAGCAACATTTTTTTTCAAAACATAGCAAAACACAAACAAAAGGATGATAAAAGCCTAGATCCACCTCCTACCACCCCCTGCCCCCAGCCCCCATCACTGCCACCACCACCGCCCGCAATGTATGGACAGTGTATATTTTTGTAATTTCACTGTATGAACAGTGTATGGACAATGTATACATTGTATATATAGTGAAAATACGGTGGATACACACACATACACTTATTGTATGTGTGTATATTCTCTGTATAGACACTGTATGGTCATTGTATGCACGTTCATTCACCGTACATACATACAAACAACAAAATCGAATCTGATTGTATATTTATTGTATGACAAGTATATATTCATTGTATGTCCGGTGTATATTCACTGTATATACAGTGCATACACCGGGCATACAATGAAAATACACACGGCATACATTCCATACAGTCCCAAAACACCAAATATACACCACAACCACCGTGGTTCCGCCGTGTCCCACCGGAAAATTAAAAAAACAAAAAAAAAAAAGAGCACCGGAGCAGCCCCGCCTACACAGTCGCTATACAATCCATATACGCCTAATCAACCACCACACATAGCCGACGCCGCAGAAAAACACCACGACATTAGCAGATTCGTCGCCGCCGGCACAGATCAAAACGCGGGTGGTTGCCGTCGCGATCAGAGGAGATTTGGAACAGAAAGAAGTGCGACGGAGCACACTATAGATGGTGGAACGCGACAGCGAAGAGCACGGTTTAGAGGATAAAAAACGACGGCGACGGTGCATATCTCAGGCGGGAACCGCAAAGCAATGACGGGGGAAGGGTTTGGGGGAGGAACGGGTGACAACCGGAGTTGCCGGAGGTCCGTTGACAGCGGCGCTGAAGAGGTAAGTGTGGCAAGAGAAGAGAGAGGGAAGAGAGTGGAAGAGGAGAAAAAAAAACTAGGGTTTGGTTAAATTATGCTATGTTTAGTAGCATTTTTTAAAATGTTGCTACGTTTAGTAAAGTGACAAAATGTTGCTATATTTTTAAATAAAGTTCCCTAAATTGATATACAGTGTAATTTGCCCTAAAACTTAAGTGTTAATCATATATCTTTCCATTTTAATAAATCAAATTATCTAAGCTATTCCTATATATGAATTACCTGCAAATTTTATCCCCCTCCTCATAAATTATATTTTCGTCTGGTCAATTTTTGTCATTTATCTTATTTCTATTCCATAAAACAAGAGTACTATTTTCTATTCGTTGAAAACATGCAGAAAAAAAAAAAGAAAAAGAAAAAGGAGTTGTGTTAAGTTATTTCCATATGATAACAACGCACAGAAACATAGTTAACAAGACAATACTTGCTAATTCTTTTTCTTTTGGTACACAAGATTTAATAATACCAATTTACTGTGTTAGCAATACACAGAGAAATTCTTTAGACACAATCAATCAGTAAGATTTAGTTAGAATTTAGAAAGACAGTACCTATTTTCTGCTTATAACTAATCCCATTTTATCTTGGATCGAGAAATTTTATGATTCTTACATAAATAACACATATCTTTATTGCATTCTATCTCTAAAATAAGATGGGTTTATTTAACGATTTATGTATTTTTAATTAATGAAGAAATTAAAATACCAAAAAAGTATTTTATTTATAGAACTAAAGAGAGAAAGTTGGAGTCTTTTCTCTATCACTCATAAACTCTTAAACTCACCACAACTCACCACAAGAATAATTGGCACCAACATATCCCTATTTATAATTGCAAATAAGATCAACTTTGACTAGAACTAGAAAACCTATTCCTATTATGATTTAACCCAAAACCTAACTAGACATGAATTAGATAAACTACCAAATACTAAATCCTAAACTATTTATAATTACTAATCTTGGTTTAATTCCAACATAGCCTCCCTTAAATCAAGATCTTCAAACCTGAGCATGCCATAAGTAATATCAAACCTCGTCGAACTCAACCACCTTAGACTTTCCATCAATTTCCTAAAATATGTAGCATCGACAAATCACGAGTACAATCTTTAGTCAAACACAAACTTTCTTCAACCAGAGTCAATCTTGATTTAGTTTTGTCATTCTTCAAAGTTTCACCAACACATTTTTTCCTCAGCTTGAAATTCTTAACGATAGGACTTGCCATAAAACAATCTACTTATTCAATCAATTTGTATTTGGTCTTATAAATCCATCCAAATTCAACTGAACTTTTTGGTGGACTAAATACTTCATCGCCAACAAATAATTTCTCGTGTTGCTCAAAGTATATGATGTCGGCCAATGACTCGAAATCAATTGCATGCTCAATATCAAAAAGTCATGCACTTGTCTATTGGTTTTGGACTTCTAACTATCTCTGCTTCAATTTTGGGTTGATCATCAGAAATTTTCTCATCGTGAATTATCTTGCTTATTTCATTACCCGGTTCGTTTTGACCACCAAATAATTTTTCTTGAAAAATACTAACCTCATTGGGAACAACACCAATTTCAACCAAAACACCATCTTTAGCCTTCCCCTGTCTTATAGAAACATCAAATTGTATACTCTCTGGCTCCACTTTATTTCCCGTGTCAACTATACCAAAGCAAATATTTTTTATATCTCTACTTATTTTCTCCTTTACTTCTGTTACCACATCTTTTTATTCAGTTTTTCTCAAATTTAAAGAATCTTCTTTTTCTTTAGGTTGCTCATTCTTTAGCAACACCTTTTCCACTATCTCATCTTTTTGTTCATTCAGGGACACCTCATATATCACCAATTCACGTTCTAGATGATCAAGTTTCAAGGTCCTAAGATCCTTGGTAGCTTCAATAACTGTCTTCTTGGTGAGAAAATTTATATTGAGTGACTGCAATATTTTTTCAACAACTTTAAATTCTTCTAACACTTCTCCATTGGTCCTTAGACCATTAACAATTTCTGCAATGCTTGCAAAAATTTCTTTAACAGACTCTGTTGCTCTCATCTGAGCCAACTCATATTCTCTCCTAAATTCTTGCAGCTTTTCCTTCTTGATTTTTGCAGCATCTCGATATGAATTCACCAAGAAAGTGCAAGCTTCCTTTGCTGACTTTAGGTGCATAAACTTTTCATATACACACAATTCTACCTTGGTATTGAGATAGAGGTTTGCCTTGGCATTCAAGTATCTATTTTTCTTCATCTGTCTAGCTGCTTCATCTGTCATTGTTATGCATTTAGGGACTTCCATGAATCCTTCTTCAATAATGAACCACAATCCAATGTCACAAAAAGGTTGGAGCCTTTGCTCTCTCACTCATAAACTCTTAAACTCACCACAACTCACCACAAGAACAATTGGCACCAACATATCCCTAATTATAATAGTAAATAAGATCAACTTTGATTAGAACTGGAAAACCTATTTCTATTATGATTTAACCCAAAATCCAACTAGACATAAATTAGATAAACTACCAAATACTAAATCCTAAACTATTTAGGATTACTAATCTTGGTTTAATTCCAACAATTAAGAAAAGCTTCGGAAACTTTTTGTGTACCTTCTCAAAGAATAGCAAAGTACTATTAAAATAATTAAAATGAAAGACTAAATATTGATCTGACCGAAACTTATGAGGAGGGGATGAGATTTGCTGCTAAATTATAGGACTGTCTAAATAATTCGAATTTGAAATGGAAAAATATATACTCTCATAACTATAGGTAAATACCTTTATTTACTTAATTAAATCAAGATCACTGATTTTAAAAAGAGTCAAGTGTCATTCATCCTAATGAGTACTTGGGGAAATAGAGAGACTAGATAGTGGAGAGGAGCCTCATCCTGCAGTTATCAGTAAGAGTCTAGAGGTGAATAGCGTCTATACCCTTTTTTCAATCAATCAAAATATTTACTCGCTAAGTTGAACAACTCACAAAAAATCAGATTCTCAATAAGGTTCAACTCTAAACCTGTACGAAAGAAACTCAAGGGAGCAAAAATTACGACCTCAAGCTCTGAGATTTTGAACAATTTCCACTAACAATATGAGCAAATTTTAGGTTACAAGGCTCTTTAACCTAAGAACTAAACCCTAGTGCCTTAATAGCATGCAACTAATTTGATTGCACCTAATACTTCTAAGCTTAACTCTAGCTTCAAATTGCACAAGTTCCTGAAAGAGAATACCTAACATATGTTTCTTTAATGAGAAAATTAGGTTACAACTCAAAACCTAACTATATAGAACTAATACAACTTCAGAACTAATAAAGAAACTCGTCTTCGCTTGGTTGTTCAACTTCAGCTCTACACGTTCACTCACTTTCACGAATTTGCTTGCCTTTGCTTTTGCCCTAAATGTGAAACCTTATCTGCAACCACACCAACAACAACAACAACAACATACTCAGTGTAATTCCACAAATAAGGTCTTGTCTACAACCACACCATGAAATACAAATAGAGGCCCAATGTATGGTTAGAAGAATAAAATAATTTTATAAAGTATATAAAAACCATTTCTATATTACTTTTTTTCTTTTAGAACTCAACTCCATAGTAGAACACACGGTAGTTGCCTTTCCTTTGGGTCTCCAAACCCAAACAGACCAAGTAACCTAACTACACAGTAAGGGTTTCTTTTTTATTCCTATTCCGCTCCTTCTTGAGCCTCTTTCCTTTTCCAATAAGGACTAGAAATATGACTCTGTATTTTTTGCACCCGTTTGAACCTATACACATGAACTTGACCCCTGTTTGTTAATCATCACTCATTCTTTTACAAGTATTTTCACATCACGTAAGTAAATCTTGGATACGTTTGTAATTTGTCCCAACACTTTCATTACACTCAAATATTTAAGACTTGCATGTTTTCTAGACCTGTTGAATTGAAATCCCGAATTCACCCTCAATTATTTATTAATTTTAGTTTGTTTTGTGTTTTGTGGTTGATCCATTAATATTTTCTGAATTGTGAGGACCCATTATAAATATAGTAAATTTCACGCTGTTTTTCAATCTATTGTTACTCTCCTTTGTTTGAGTTTTAAATCGGCAGTATCAACATGGTCATACAGGCGAAGTTAGACAAAAAATATTATACGAGAGTGAATGTTAGGATGATGAAGTCCCACAAATCCACATGATAAATTTTGAAAATATGCGGCCATTAAAATGGATGTATGATCATACAAGAGTATACAAAATGCGTAAGCAACACATGACATCAAGAAAAATGAGAGAAGATTTCTTGAGATGGTCACGTCCTAGGTTGACCTCCTAATGCATCAGTCCATGCGTGTGAAACCACGATAACTCACCATGTTAAAAGGAGAAATGGTATACCTAAACTCGTGGAATGAAATTGATCTCGAAAGGGGCCTACAATCTCTTGGAATTTATACAGAGATTAAACGAAAAATATGGTACAATAGTGAAAAAAATCTATGTATGTGATACCAATTAGTCGGGAAAATGATTTTTTGCATGCTAGAATATTTAATTTAGGTCATTCAGTTTTAGGAGCTCTTAGCCGCGCTATACCCACAGTTTTAGGAGCTCTTAGCCGCGCTAGCGATTTATACCACTCCAAAATATAGAGGACTTTGTGTACTAAACTTTTTATTTTGTTATAATATTGATCTAAGATGAGGACAAATTGATTTTAGTCAGTGAAAATTCATAGCTGACCCAATTAATTATTTGATATTGAGACGTTCGTTATTACTATTTTTTATCCAATGGTTTAGCAGCTTGACGTACCATATTCACCATGTAGTAATACTAATTTAATCCACGGACGACCCAGCATGTTAGTATTTCTGATGTGCACCAGTTACAGTAGGTGGAATTTAGAAAGAAACAAGAGTAGGAAATGAAAAAAGAAGTAGAAGTAGAAGTATCAGCCTAGCAGATATATACTTTACTACTTCCTCCGTTTCAAAAAGGATGAAACTATTGTCTTTTTAGTTTGTTTCAAAAGGAATGACTTCTTTCTAAATTTGGAAAGAAATATTCACTTTTACTCATCCCTAGATGATTTGTAGCCACACAAATATCTATAACTTATTTTAGACCACAAGTTTCAAAAGTCTTCTTTCTTTATTAAACTCCGTATAAAGTCAAATGGGTTCATCTAAAGTAGAACAGATAGAACAGATGGAGTAATTTATAAGCGTGAAGTAAAGTTCTGCTAACAATAACCCAACCTCGCAAGGGTGGTAAACTGGCAAGGTATTCATTAAACTATGCCCACATACTATTTGTAGGAATAGCCAAAACAGGCACGTCGCTGCTTTCTACTCTTTGCAATATGGAGAACACTCGGAAGGATGTTGACGCCAAGAGGAAACTTTATTATTTATTATACTTATTCATCTTTAAATGTTTTATCAAAAGATCCACTTTACTTCTGAAATCATAAACTTAAAATTTAATATTATTGAAATATACTCCATTTGTTTCTCAAAGGAATGACATAATTTGACTTGATTGAAGTTTAAGAATGTTTAAATTTGTGGTCTAAAATTAGCTATAAATAAATGTGTAGTTATAAAATATTTCATTAAAAGCAAAGTGGTAAGTTTGAAGTTGATTTGTTTTTAAATTTAAAATTGTAACATTCTTTTATTATGCACTAATAAGGAAGGTGACAATCTTTTTGAAACGGAGAAGTAAACATTATATATATATATATATATATATACATGTACTCCGTATATAATATTGAAAATACTGTGGTTGAGGACGATGCTAAACTTATCAGCTAGCTCTTGTGCTAGATAGCTCTCTTTGGCATCTAAAATTGAATAGGTGTAATAAAGAAGAATGTCTTTATTCTACCTCGATGCAATGATTGTAGATTCCGAACATTAATGTTGGGCGTTAGCCTGCTGGGGGCCCTGGTCGGGAAGAGCTCATTAGCTCTCCTATCCATGAGACACTATCTTTCATCTTTCCACCCTCCCCAACCCCCCCTCCCCCCATATGTGCGCTTTTTCTTAAGTTACAATTACTCCTTCAATTTCAAATACTAGTCCCTTTAGTAAATTAAATTATGATTCAAACTAAATGCTCTTATACTTTTTTTAATTTAAGTTATCATCTCAATTAGTAAAATATCAATTAAGTGAGACATTTAAAAAGAAATAAATGACAACTTAAGCAAATGTTCTTATGATCACATATTAGATATCTTCTATGAAGTAAATTTCAAGAAAATAGATAATATGGATGGATTGTAAAGAATAGCGATTTGTGAAACTACGGTCCTACTTGGTTACAAATTATAGAAATTCAAGAAGTGATCTATTTTGTCCTAATTAGAGAGAAAAAGAATGTGTAGATGAAGTAATTGAATAAATAAAGTGTACTATATTTAACAGTTTAAATTTTTATATGAGATGGTCACATAATTCAACATGCTATCAGAGCAGGCTGAGGTTCTGGGGTCGAATTTCACTGCCACCCAATATTACGAAAAAAAGAAAAAAAAGTTCACGTAACAACTTAATCTTTTAGATGAGATGTTTACACAATTCAACACGACACCTTACCTATTCGACCACAAATTTAAGCCAGAATAAGCAATCGGGGTAAATCCAAAGTTGCTACTTAAATTGGACAGACCTTCGTCAAATGAAGCGTAAGCCAATCATTTCAAGAGAATTATCGATAAAAACAATTGTTTTCACGTCAATTATCGGCCAGGTTTTGGGTATCCAAAGTCTAGGAGGGTAACTCCAAGACCGTAAATTCATAAACTATCAAATGTAAATTTATAAGATTCAGTGCAGCTTCTGTCTTACTCAAGATATATACGATCCAAGATTTATCAATTATTATTTTTATTACATAGTTAATAGAGGAGTATGGAAAAATTAATTTATATTAGTTCAAAGTAGTAAGGTTTTCATTTTAATTGTGATCTCTTAATTATCAAATCTATGATTGTCTTTTGGAGACATAATGTCAAGTACTTATCGGAAAAATGGTTAAAGCTGTAAAGTTTCTCTGGGTCTAAATTCTAATGGTTTTTTTTTTTTTTTTTTTGCAGAAATACGACACCATAAGCAATGGTTTGCTTTTTTGCCCACGCTTAATATGTACATGGTTTTGCAAAAATGCCCCTGTCAAGTTTAATGAAAAATTTAGGGACGGAAATACCCCTATCAATCTCTTAGTACGGAGTCAAGACTTGCCTTTTGACCCTTCTTTATTTGCCAACACTTGCCCCTGAAGTGTTGCCAACTTGGTTGTAACTGTTGACAAAAGGAAATATTTGCCAGCACTTGGACGTAAGTGTTAGCAAAAGGCGACATTTGCCAGCACTTGATCATAAGTGGTGGCAAAAGGAAATACTTGCCCCTTCCAATCTCTTCCTGCATTCTCGCCATACTATTTGAAGTGTTGGCAAGACAGTACTTGTCCTTGACCTCTTGCCTAAAAGTCAACACTTGCAAATTTGTGCCTTGAAGTCTTGGCCCGGTGCGAATATAAAGGTATTTTACTAAAACATTGTTAAAAGGGGGGGGGGGGGGGGCAAACTTGTAAAATTACTCCTTATGGAGGACATTCGGTGAATATTTTTGAATTCTAATTCATACAAAGTTTCAAGGTCTCAGTAAGGACACTTATGACACCTCGTCACAGTTTTAATTTGTCCTTCGTTAGAAAAGTCTTACAATTTTCCCCCTTTTAAGAAAACCTTATGCCGATCATTAAATGTTACAAGCAGCTAAGGCTGGCTGTCTATCGATCCAATCTGATCCTGCCTAGGTGTTTACAACTTTTGTTGGTCAATCTGGTCCTACTGGTGCAAAATAAAACTGCCAGATCGAAACTGGTAGGTTCCACTCGTGTCCAATTTTACCTATCTGGTTCCGAATTTTTTAATAACAAAAAAGATGATTTTTTTAGAATTAAAACAATAAGAAAATTAAAAAAACAAGACTTATGAAAATTTTCAAAAGCTTAAAGCAACTTTATTGAACAAATTAGAAATGTTGCAAATTGCAAAGTCAAATTGGATGTAATTTTAAACTTGTAATTTTTTAACTTGAAAAATTACATTATCTAAAAAATCTCCTCAATTTTTAGATGACTTCAATATGCTCTTCTTGAGGAATTAGTTGTTCTTGTTTTTGTTCTTCTTCGTTAGCCTGATTCGCTCTGCTTTCGGTTGATAAAATTTCATTGAGATATTCTACGTTTGCCTTTTCATTTTCTTCTGGCCTTTCAAAGTTTCTTTTCTCTACCCTGATCCAATCTCTGAATAAAATTGTAGTCTCCAATAATTGCTCCTTCAATGAGGGTCTGTAGTTGCCGAGCTATAATCTCTTGGCTAAAGGCACTTTCTGAGGCAACTGATGAAGCTTGTATTATTAATATATCCTGAGCAATTTTTTAAAGAATTGAAAGTCCTGATTCTTGGTCCTTCTAGTATTGCAACAACTTATCACTTCCAAAGTGTTAAATTTTCATTGGAGTGTAAAGTAAATAAACTTTGAGCTCGTTGATTTCCTCGTAATCGGGCTGGCTGCTACCTAACTTTTCATTAAGGGAAGCAAAAGTGTTTATCCCTCTAGGTTTTTTACCCAATTGAATTGAAATGCTAGAGCTAGACTTTATGAGTACAACTGGTGTAGCAGTCTCAGACCATCTTCTATATCTTGTAGAAATTTGAAAAATAATATGTATATACTTATTAGCATGTCTCGTCTACACTTGAAAATTCATTAGTAATAATTTTCAAACTTGTATATATCTCTTCAATAAACGCTTAAGTTAAATTATGTTTAAAAGTAGGATGTAGGACATAAACAACGTAATAAAGAGGGGAAATAGGAGAAAAATATTTTAAATTTGTCTTTCATTTCTAAAATAGCTTGTTCATATGCAGGAAATTATGTCTTATATTCTTTAAGTAACATTGATATTACACCTATATAATACATGTTGACACTTATGTTTATCCTAGAACTATGTTTTTAAAATTTGAAAATTAAGGGAAAATTATTATTAGGGTTAATTTTGAAATTAAAAAAGAAGAGAGGAAACAATTGATTTTGACCAAAATGGCCAAATATTTTCTACATACCATCCCTTTCAACTTATTTATGCAAATGATCCATATTATCTGCGGCTGATTTGCAAAAATATGCTACCGGAAGCAATAGTTTGGCAAAATGCCCTCAATAGCAGTGGTTTAGCAAAAATACCGTCCATTAGTTTAATGAAACTTTTTTCGGACCAAAATACCCCTACAAACCAATAAAAAGACGCGCCCAGTCCCTCCCCTTCATTTTCACCAGTCACGCGATCACATAAACCGTAAAAACCCATTCCTTTTACAGATTTCTCCGTTCAAGCAAAGTTTCACAGTAAGATTTCTTCAAATTGCTATTGAATTTTACTAACAGTTTGATTAATTTCTTTATAATTTCATTTATATTATGCTTAACTTTGGTTAATATTCTATATAAACCAAACGAGATATGGATTTTATTCATAAGAACAAAAAAACACATGACATTAGATTGATTACAGTAATTGTAATATGCACTTTCATAAAAAAAAAAAGAATTCTATGAATTCTGGAAAAGTCTTGCCTATTGCCAAGACTTTGCCTTGCGGACTTGCAGAGAAAATATCTAAAAGTCTTGGCCATTGCCAAAACTTCAAAATCTGCTGCAATTAGCACATGTCACAGACTGTTGCTTATTGCCTAGACTTTAAGCCTTGTTGCAAGGGTAAAGTTCATTGCAACTCTTCGCTTATTGACAATAGTTTAAGCTCTAGTGCAATGAAAGGCTTGTAGAAAGTTCTTGCCTATTGCCAAGACTTTAAACCCTATTGCAATGAGGGGCTATAGCCAAGACTTGCAGCTCTGATGCAATGGGGTCCTTGTAGACACTTCTTTCCTATTGCAAAGACTTAAAGACTTGTTGCTATGGGGTACTTGCAGACAAACTCTCTGCAAGTCTTGGGATATGCAATAAGCACAAAGGAGAGACTTCTTGGCTATTGCCAAGACTTTCAGACATCTATGGGGGACTTGCAGACAGTCTCTACAAGTCTTGGCTATTGCCAAGAGTTGCAATTCTGGTGCAATAAGCACCTATGAGAGACTTATTGGCTATTGCCAAGACTTTCAGACTGTTGGTATGGGGGGCTTGCACACAAAGTCTCTGCAAGTCTTGGCTATTGCCAAGAATTGCAGCTCTGGTGCAATAGGCACCTAGGAGAGACTTCTTGTCTATTGCCAACACTTAAAGACTGTTACTATGGGGGGCTTGCAGACAAAGTCTCTCCAAGTCTTGGCTATTGCCAAGAGTTGCAGCTCTGGTGCAATAGGCACCTAAGAGAGACTTCTTTGCAAGACCTTAAGCCCAGAAAAGGGCAACACTTTTACCCATGATTCTGCTTCTATTAAAGCAATCTGAGTACGAAATCCTAAGCATATCATTTGTCTTGATTATGTGCAGGATTACCACTATGGCGACTCGCTGCATTTATATAGCTTATAATGGGAATTAGGATGCAAACAGCAAATACATCAACCATGATATAAAGTTGATACTTGTCAAAGACGGTATAAGCTACCACACATTTAGAAAAGAAATTTGTAATGCTCTAACCATCAACACGGCTGAAATTTAAGTAAAGATAAGGTTTAACACAAATCTAGAAAGGTGCAGAGGAATGATGGTAACAAATGATCAAGAACTTACGACTTGCATGTTTCTGCTGAAAAATTATGAGAATTTCAGAAAATCCTGCTTCATAGTAGAAATAATTAAAAGGACTGACCTCTCAAGTAACAACACCACCACCCCAACTACATGCAAAATCTTTGTGAATGAAGCAGACCACACCATGGTATTGAATCAAAAGGAAGGGCAATTGATTGACCTCATGGACCAAAATGAGGATGTAATCTCCCTGACTGACCAAGAAAGTGATGATGCACAGCATGAACAAGAAGAAACCAATGATGAGGTCACCAGATGCTGAGCTTTAGTGATACATACTGAACCACAAACAATCATCACCGACCAGTCGACAACAATAGACATTGAATCAGTCACTCCACCACCAACAATGGAAGAAACAGGAGAGCCATCTGTGGTAAACAGGGCAAAGAGAAAGAGAAAACTTGACATTGAAACAACCATTCTAGGGAGTGATGCATCTTTGGATCACATAACTGAAAAATCTGTCTTCCAAGACAAACATAGTATGAAGAAGTCTATGTCTATCATTGCAATTAAATAAAAGATACAGTTCAAGGTTGCTAAATCATGCAAGACAAGATATTGGCTGAGGTGTGTTGATACCAATTGCACTTGGCGTTTTCATGCATCAAAGATACCAAATTCTATGCTTTTCAAGGTGGATAGATTTGAAAAGACACACACATGCTCCATTGACTTCTTTAAATCTGACCAGCGGAATGCAACATCAAAAATGATAAGTGACTAAACTGTGGAGCTCATACGGCAAAACGATAATGTCATCACACCTAAATTTGTGGTATAGGAAATAAGAAGGAAATTTGGAACTACAATCAGCTACCCCAAGGGATGGCGCTCAATACAACATGCTTATTCTATTGAGAGGGACACCTGAAGAGAATTACATTATGCTGCCTTCATATCTATATATAATGAAAGAAAACAATCCTGACACGTACGTCAACATCAACACGGACGGCGAGAACAGGTATGCACAGTCTAAAACACTGCACATACAAATAAATTTTCATCTATTGGCAATAAGCGAAGACTTTATTAGATTCACACACATACCACACATACCACTTTCCTTGAAATATTGGCATTTGACAATACTTTCCCTCCCCCCTGCCACATAACTCCAACACTTTACTAATAAATCTTCTGCTTCCCCCATGCAGGTTTCAGTATGCATTCTTTGCGTATGGCGTTTCAATACAAGGTTGGAGACACTGCAGGCCAGTAATAATGGTAGACGCTACATTCTTGCAGGGAAAATACCGTGGTATTCTCATAGTAGCAGTCTCTAAAGTTTGCAACGACAACATCTTTTCTTTGGCGTTTGGGATTGCAGATTCAGAAAACAACAAAGCCTACAACTGGTTCTTCTGGCAGTTGAGAATTGCGATAGGGACGCGTGAACAACTCTCCATCCTATCAGACCGCCACCCCTCCATTGCAAATGCCATCGCTAACGTCTATCCAGACTGCCAGCATGGCATATGCATTTATCACATGGAGAAGAATCTAACGAGCAGATTCTACTCTGAAGGGTTGTTCTCATATTTTTACAATGCAGCAACTACTTATAATCGCACAGATTTTGATACGTATATGACTAAGATTGAAAATCTTGATAAAAATGCTGCAAAATACATAAAGGAGGAGCCACCAGAAAGATGGGCACGTTCGTTCCATACCAACAGATACAACATGCTAACAATAAACAATGTTGAGACTATGAATAGCGTGCTTGCAAAAGCCAGAAAACTGCTAATAATGGGGTTAATTGACTACATCCAAAACAAGCTACAGAGTTGGTTTTTCGAGAGAAAAAGTGAGACACAAGGAACGTATCATGAGCTCACAAGTTGGGCAGAACAAGAGCTGACCAGAAAGATTCCATTTACATACAGGATGATAGTAAGTAACATTTCTTACGAAAAGTTTCAGAAACAAAAGTCTGTAGAATCAACATTTGCTTATTACATGCATTGACTTCATTCGCAGGTTGATCCTATTAGTGACATAAGATTTACAGTAGAAGATGGAGACGATAAGTTTACGGTCGACTTAAAAGAGAGAACCTGCAAGTGCTTGCAATATCAAACTGACGAGCTACCATGCATCCACGCCATTGCAGCAATAGATAGGAGAAATCTACAGAAGTCTAGCTACTGCGCACAGTGGTTCAAAAGACATGCTTGGAAAAGAAACTTACAAGAGTGAAATTCTACCAGTAGGAAGTTCAAAATCGTGGGATGTCCCAGAAATGATCAAGGATTTCATCACAAAACCACCCAACACAAAAATTAAGCGGGGAAGAAGGAAAACAAAGAGATATGCTTCAAGAGCAGAGTTTCTAAAGACTAGAGCTCAATGTTCAAGATGCAAAAGGACAGGACACAATAGAACCAGCTGTCTCTACACTCGACTACTCAATCCATATGCAAGAAAATACAGATAGAAAGTTACACCATGATTCATTTTAATTACTCCTATGAATTACAATTTTATATGTTAAACATCACTTATAATTTGCACAACTGGTGAACTTAATGTCCTCAATAAAGATTAATTTTAAATTATGATTGTCCAACCCCCCACCCCCTCCCTCCCACTTTATCAAAAAATATCCTGTCAGGTATTGCCAATTGCCAATACTTTCAACACGTTTTCAATGAGAACATCTAGACAATATCCCTAAGAGTCTTGGCTATTGCCAAGACTTGGAGGTCTGTACTTAATTGAAAGATCACGCAAAGAGCTAACCCTCTGCTAAGCCCAATTAATGAATTCTCTCAAATATTGACAATTGCCAAGAATTTAAACACACTTGGAAATACAACAATGCAGACAATGACTCCAAAAGTCTTGGCAATTCCATTACTTTGTGCTTGACTGCACCTATAGCCAATGTATGAATTCTCTCAAGTCTTGCCTATTGCCAAGAACTTACAAATACTGGCAATTGCCAATACTTTAAACACGTTTCCAATGCCCACGCGAAGGAAAAATTCCTAAGAGTCTTGGCTATTGTCAAGACTTTAAGGTCTGGACATTTGTGATTTGCTGAAAGTTCAGGTAACGAGGTAACCCTCTCCTAAGCTCTATTGGCAATTGCCAAGAGTTTAAATACATTTGAGATGCGGGCTTGAAGACAAGGACTCCAAAAAATCTTGGCAGTTGCCACAACTTTGTGCTTGGCTGCAACTATAGCCAAACATATGAATTCTCTCAAATCTTGACAATTGCCAAGAATTTACAAATATTTGTATTTCATACTTTGATAGGAGGTCTCCGAAAGTCTTGCTAATTGACAAGACTTCAAGGTGTAGTGCAGTAACAAATGGCACTGGTTCTCTTTGCTATTACCAAGAGTTTAAGCCCTAGAAAGGGAAAACTTCTCTGCAAGTCTTGACTTACTTACATATAAATGCTTTGAAGTCTTGGGAAAACCAACACTTGCAATTGACCACTTCAACAACTAAATAAAAGAGCAATCCCCCCTCCCCCCCCCCCCCCCCCAAAAAGAAGGTATTCCACACCCACCAGCAAGCACTAATAAATAAAGAAATAATACATAGAAAGAGTATAGACAATTCATTCATTTACCTAAAATATAAAGAGTTGTAGACATACACATTATACAATAAAGTTTCATCCTTACACAAAGAATATGGTAATTAAACAAAAGTATTTTCAATCATTCATACAACTACAACATGGTCAATTGTGTCCAGTAAGAAATGGTGTACCAATCGGACGTGGATAGGTCGACACATTATGTTCATGGTAATCGTGTTCTACTATCTCTAAGGAAGTCTCATAGCCATCAGTGACCTTCAAATTGCCATGACACCACAAATTGGTAGCAAAGTCGATCCGATACTACCTAAGCTGGCTGAACTTGTACTTTGAAACATTCTTCCCATCCATCAACAAATCAGCAAATCTTATCACAAAAGCACCACAATCATAACTGCACTAAAATTAAACACAAAACCTGAATAACAATAATGAAAATAAAACAGCAAGGAAAATAATAATAAAAATAATAATAATAATCAATTAATATGAAAATTTTCAAGTCAAAGAATGCATACACGTTACAAAACCTGAATAACAATAATGAAAATAAAACAGCAAGGAAAATAATAAAAATAAATTAATATGAAAATTTTCAAGTCAAAGAATACATACACGTTGTCCTGCTTTGAGCATTTTACCCACTTGACCTTCAATGGCTCATACACGTCTCCGTATGATGGTCAATAATAGTGAAAATTGATCAATTCAAACAACGATGGAATCATCTTAGAATAGCTATTGACATGCTCCATCACCCTTGGGTCGCGCTCCCCATAAACAGAGTCATATATTTCAAGAAGATGCTCATCCACTGAGAAAACTCCAAGATAAAAAATGGGTAGTTTCTATGCTTTCATCACCCAGCCGAATAGGAAACAAGAGACGATCAGCAAGCTCCCAAGGCATCCCACCCCTAAGCTCGTTTGAAACTATACTATCAATAAAAAGCTCATAATTTGGATCAGCTCCCTAAGAATAATTCCCATTATTAGCTTCAAACTGTCTTCATGTTGCCATAAACCAACGATCGAAGACAAGAGACGTGCTTGCATATTTCAACTTACCATCAAAACGATGGTACAAACACCGCTTCTTCAAATAATACAAACAGACTTCCACATGCTGCACAAACAAACAATAAAATAAAGGCCTGTTAACATGGACAAGTAACAGAAAAAGTCTATGCAAGTCTTGGTTGTTGCCAACACACAGACTTCTTGGCTATTGACAACACTTCAAGCCATGTAGAAAGGTCAGTTTGAAGAGAAAAACTCTGCAACTATTGACTATTGCCAAGAGTTAGAGCTGGAAACTAAAACTACTATATAAAACAAGAAAACACAAGAATGAAAGAAAGTTACAAACCTCATCAGCGAGGGTAAACTTGTCACACGACAACTCAAGAAACCAACTTCGGTTAGAAATGGAAGCAGAATCGAGTTTATAAGTATGAGGCACAGCATCCTCGCCATCAACATAAACACTTTTGTTAGACCTACATGAAGCACACACCATAAAGCAAAGTACATATAATAAAGAGTAAAAGAGACAACTCAATCAAACGTACACTCTCTTGAAGAATACTTGGGGAGTAAGGTTGTTTGGATCGATGAAGAGTCTGAAATTTGGAACATTTGGCAGAATACCAGTATAATGAAATGGGCATTGACGACTGTAGTTACATTTCCAATCACTAACAGACTTCCCATGATTACGACCATAACCTTGAAAAGGAGATAACAAAGCTCAGCTTGGCTTTGGAACCCTTTTGGGTCTTCCCTGCTCATCCAACTCATCAGCAACAGCCGGAGCACCCTTAATCGCTCGTGCCTCATTAATATCACCGAGACCTGCGTCATCAACCTTTCTCTTACCAACAGCTTTGGTTCTCAAAGAAGCAACTGAAACATCCACACTAGCAGCTTCACCACCATCCTATAAACAAATAAAATAAAATCAATACTTCTTAATACAACAAGGAAGGTCTAGTCTATACAGATCTTGGCTATAGTCAAGACTTTCACCTCTGCTGCAAGGGTCTCTGCAAGTCTTTGCTATAGCCAAGAGTTTAAGCTCTAGTGGAGGTCCCATATGCAGGGAATGCATCCCCAAGTCTTGGCAATGGCCAGGACTTTACCCCATGGAGCAAGGGAAACTATAAAATGTGCCCACGTACAAAATGATCTAAAGAAAAAATACTTGCACAATACATGACACTTACCAATGCCTCTCGCTCGGCAGCAACAGGTGTTGAGAAAGCATCGGTTTGAACATTCAAATCTACAAGGACATTGCTAACAATAGCATGAGTTGATTCCTCAACATCACCATCTCCTATAACTGCAACACCATGCTCTTCAAGCTAATCTTGCCTATCACTCACGCCAAATTTCAACACCAACAGAATCTCCTCCTACATCACCATCGAATTGTACATCAGCAACAACTTCATCTGCAAGATCACTCAACCATCCACAACTGACCAATGCATCTATCTTAGGATCATTCGAAACAACAACTTCAACTGGCTTTGGTACTCGACTTATCTCCTCACCACCACCAACATCTATCTGCCTTTCTTCATTGTTCGAAACATCCAACAACCTATCATCGTCACCCCTGACATCCCTATCCTGAGCATCACCCTCTCTGCACTCCTATCAACATCCATTTACGGCACAAACTGCTCTTCCTTCTGCCTAAGCAAAGCACCTTCAACTCTAGCTCCAATTGACTCTCCACAAGACGGGGACACATCTTCCCTACCACCGGTGGACACGAGAGATGCATAAATAGAAGACCGTTCACGAGCTACGCCATATTCTCCTGCCGATCCACCAACTCTCCCTTTCTTCACTAAATCAACAAGCTCACCAAGCTATTGCTTGATCGAGCACTGCTCCTTCAAAATACCATTCAAGGACTTTTGCCATCTCTTCTCCATTTTCTGCATAAAAGGAGAAAATCCAAAACCATCAAAACATATAGAAAAACAAGTTCTTACGTTTTTATAATGAATTGAACAAAACAGGCAAGAAAGACATACGTCAGGACGCTTGCTCAAAGCATCATAATGACCTCCAGCATCACCAGCAACAGAAGAAGGGCTTGGAAGATCCCTCTTTGGCAGCTCATTGACAAAAGTGAAAGGCTCGACAAGAGCTTTAGGTTTTTATCAATTAAATAAAAGAATAGAACTACTATAAAAACAGAAAACATTTCCAAAAATCACAAACTTAAAAACAAAAATAAAAAAAACAACACTTACTGATTTCAAATGCTTCGGCACAAACATCGACATGATTGACTCAAACTGAGGGGTGCCCAAGTCCTGTAGTGCACCATTAGAGGATGCTTTCTCTGGGAATGTATTTCAATGAACGATTTCTTGTATGAAGGGAAAATATCCAAACCCCAGACAGTAAAAGCAAAGGGGAATCCGGTAAGCTGAAACAATAAATTTGGACGTTTAGTACCATTAGCAAACACATTCTTCAATGAAGACAAAGTTTCTTCATAAGCTATCGACCCCCATCCAAACTTAGAGACAAGCCTTCTGCCCTCAATCAACCTAACATACTTGGTTTGTACAACTTTTGAAGGCCTACCACCTAATAACACACGGCCAACAATGTATACCTCAGCAAGTGCAACAAGATCCATCTCATTAAGCCACCCAGTCTTCTTTCCATTCGACAACAACTCCTCCAAATCAGACATCAATATCCCCTTCCTTTGATACAATTCTTCTCCATTATCACCAGTAAAATAGTCACTAATCAGACGACTACCTGGTTCCTTTATAGCTGCATCGACAGCAACCGTATCAACACTAGAAGTCTGCAACCCAGTCACATCACCAAATATATCGTCATCAAAATAAAATTCATATCCGTGTATTGAAAATGCCCTTGCATCTCGCCTCTTTAATTCAACTTCAGACAGTAACATACAGTTCAAAAAATTACCCGACAGGTTTGTTATATCTATCTCCATAAACTTCCCAAACACACCACTTTTTAATTCTGCAAGCTGCTTAGTAGTTAAACCTCTCGTTATAACATCCTGAAAGTGAGGATTACCTCTCTAAGCTGCTTGCACATGGTACCAATTAGCATAATCAATAAAAAGCTTCTCTGAGCCAGCCATCTTGTATAAAAATCTAAATAATAAACAAGATACACATGAATCAAGCTTCTTGACTAGAAATTAAACAAGTGAAATCATATATCTCTACAAATCTTGACTGTACCCAAGAGTTTAAAATATAAATCGACAAGACACCCAGATTTAACTACAAATAAACCAACACTTGCAACTATTGGCAATTGCCAATACTTTTACATCTACCTCACTAAACAACTTGCACACCAAAGTCTACAACTCTTGGCAATAACCAATACTCTAAGTTCTGGTGGAAACAACACCTTGCAGGGACCATCTCGACAACTATTGCCAATAGCCAATACTTTAAACTACTGCAGTAACCAACTTACAGACAAAGTTTATGCAATTTTTGGCTATAGGAAAGACTTTTGTGCCTAACTCAAGCACAAACTCATAAAACTATACAAGTATTGCCTATAGACAAGACTTTCCTACTACCAATAGTCCATAAAAATAAAAAAATACAGAAAACATAGTACCCTTACATCCAAATACGTTTACATGCAAAAAAATCAACATAATACACAAATAATAACCGATGAAATCAACATATTTCGTAATTTTAACAAAAAATAACAAAACACAAAGTATACATAACATATTCCATAAATATACAGTAAACTTTCTCATAAATAATAAATTTAACACCACGCACACTGTAAACCCTTAATAAACTTCATAAAAATGAAAAATAACAAAGCAAAATAACTTACAAAAGGCAAATGTGACTCGTAAATGATTGAAAATGTAAAGTTTGTTTGTTAAACTTTACTTAGCTTTTCGATTGAAAAGTTGTAAGGCAATAATAGAGCATAAAAAGAGAGACAAAACTACTTTTGATATGAGTTTAACTTTTGATATGATGTGCACACTGATAGAGGAGAAGAAAGAAGAAGGAAGAGAAACTTTTTCTGGAAATGAAAAGATGTCTCCAGTTTAAATATATCTAATTAGAAAAAACTGTAAATAAAACCGTCTGGGCGGTTTAAGTTCAAATATTTTTAAAAACCAAATGTATTTAATATATGAAAAAACTTAATATTTCATAAAAACTGAAGTCTTGGCAATAGCCAAGATTTAGAACTCATATAGTTCAACACTTCGATATTAAAAGAACACAAAGTATTGTCTAAAGCCAAGACTTCCTAACAAATACAATAAGCTTTCTAATTTTTAAAGTAATAATAACTGAAAACTAATAAAACTATAGAATTAAAATAATCTTGCCAATAAAAGTTATTTATCAAATATTTTAAAATATTAACTTCACGAATAATAAATATTTTTAATTTTAAAAATCAAAATGTCATATGAAATTTAATATCACATATAACTAAAGTGTTGGGAATAGCCAAGACTCTACACTCAAACTATTAACCACATCGGTTTCCTTTTGCACAAAATATGTGCAATTAACAAGACGTCAATGAGTGGAGAGTTCATATTATCAATACGTTCAACTAATGGAAATAGCCAAGACTTCACACACATAAAAGTTCAGCTTTTAAATTTTAATTACACAAAGTATTGTCATAGGGCAAGACTTCCTAACAAATACCACAACCTTTATAATTTTTAAAGTAATAGTAACTCAAAACTAATATACCTATAGAATTAAAACAATCTTGCCAATAACATTTGTTTATCATATTTTTAAATATTAACGTCACAAATAATAAATATTTTTAAAAATAAAAATGTGCTATGAACGTTCATATTAGATATACCTGAAGTATTGGCAATAGCCAAGACCCTACACTCAACCTATTCACAGCTTCGGTTTCTTTTCGCATAAAATATTGACAATTACCAAGTCTTCAGTGATTGGAAAGTTCATATTATCAATACGTTCAGCTTATGGCAATAGCCAAGACTTTACACATATACAAAAAATCAATTCAATTGATATTGATGCAAGAGTATTATCAAAAGGCAACACTTGCAACCACTTGAAACTCATCCAATTGAAAGCAACCGAAATATTCAAATTAAAAAAAATATCAAACATCCAAGTGTACTTGTTTACATAAACATAACAACCCAAAAAAATAAAAAAACAAATATTATCAGTAGACTAAACTCTTGGAAATAGCCAACACTTTACAGTCAAACCCGTAACCAGTTCAATTTAACTTGACCCAAAAGTATTGTCAACATCTAGGACTTCCTACCAAACCTATAAAAATGGTTTCTAACTCTCAGTGGATTTCTCTAACTCTTTTGCAGTACTAAAAGTATCATTTGGACTACTACAAGAAAGATCACATGCACCATCTACTTGCGACGGAGATAACAAACGGAAATTTGGAAATTCATCAACTACATCACATCTTTGCCTCGTACTGCCACTTTCATCAGAAGATACTGGTTGACTTACAAAATCATCCACAGAGTCTACAGGAACATTATATTGATCACAACACTCAATATCACTTACCTGCAAAATATGAAAAAACAACGCTGACAACACATAACAACAAATAAATCAAACAATAAAGGGAACACCATATACAAACATACTTCTTTGCCACTCGGCATTTTAACATCTCCTGGTTGGAAAAAGATAAGAAGCTCTCCACTTTGCAGTTTAGCAGTAATCTGAGAAGCAGTTTCTACAATAACATCAGCACCTTCTCCTTGAGAGCCTTTTATACCAGCACTGGATGAAACCAATTTTGCAACTCCCAGATTACTTTCATTGATTCCAATGCACCCAGAATCCCTTTTGTATACACCGCCTTCAAAACCTTTCTTAAACATAGCAACATGCTCCAAGACCAAGTAGACCTTAGAATCCAGACACAAAACAGGAATAAAATGAAGTCAAAAATTAATATTCAAAGGACACAATCAGAAAATTCATAGTATGAAAAAAATAGAAAACATATATTACCGTCACACGTGCCACCAAATTAGAGAAGTCATCATCTAATTGCTTGTTTAAAGTACCAATAACACGCTGCACAACATTTACATAAAATTATAAATATAATTAGAATTTAATAAATAATAAAAGCAACTATTACCTACATCAGCTACCAGATTCACTGAACCAAAAGAAAATGTTGCAGAACTATCAGCACCAACGTCACATGGAAACTGCAACTGAATATGCAGATGTTCCCTCTCTTCTTCAGTAGCAACAAGTAGCTCCATCTTCAACGAATCAAATACCTAATTCAATAAGACATAAAAACAAGTATAGTAAATTACATACATATCAAATATCAAAAAATGAACGATCAAACCAAACACAAAGCAATAAGAATTACAGAAAACGCATGGAAATACTTCTCAACAAGAGTTGAGAACCGAGGTTGCCTCAAATTACACCAAGAAAGCATCCGCGGAAATGTCTGAGGCCTAGCTTCTGCATATGCTTGAAATACAGGGAACACTTCCAACACCCACACATTAAACTCAAAGGCAAAACCGACTAAACAATACCAGCTCTCATTTTCTAAAGGTTCCGACTTAATTTGTTGAAGACAGTTTCTAAGAGAACCAACCAACCACTTGAAACCCAAAGTACCCCCAAGGGTAACTGTAACGAAGCTCATCAGCATCAATCACTTTCATCAAGTGACTACTGACCTCACAATCCTCAGACCGACCCAATAAAGCCCTCTCAACAATGTAAACTTCAGCAGGCTTACCAACATCACCATCATTGTCCCAAAAAGGCTGCAAATGACTGCATGCATCAGTGCTAAGAAATCTCTTCAGATCAGACAATTTGATTTTGCGATAACTTGGGAAATAACGATTTAAAAGACGATTTGGACGAGAATATACAACACTAAAATCACCAGAAGAAACACCTAAACCCGTAATCAAGTTAAAACCATCCAAGTCAAATACGCATTGATGCCCACACACACTAAACCAATAACCATATCATCAGCACAATAAGTCCGTGAAAGCATCATGCAATGCATGATATTCCAAGAAAAATTCAAATCACCCAACTCTATAAATTTTTCGAAAACTCCACCTTTCAGCAAGGCAACTGCCGCTCTGTCAAAAGTTTACTAACCAAACTAACATACTTCCCATCACCACCCAAAGAACCTTTGGCATCAAACCAGTGCTCAAACTTAAAAATTTGATCTCCTTCCTATGGCAACAAAAAATAAAATATACATATTCAATAACACTATTAGAAATATGATAACAAAACCGAAAGCAACAGACAAGGGAACATACATTATGATGTGCCATCATGAACTCACAATTAGTATGCAGAATAATTCCTGTTTCATCACAATAATTCATAGTCAACACGCCAAAAATAAACACAACTTAAAAACACAGAAACACCTACAGAACAAGCAAATTCACTACAACTACTGCCAATAGCCAACACTTTAAACTCTAGCAGAAAGGAAAAATTGTACACATAGTCTCCGCAAGTATTACCTATAGCCAAGACTTTAATTTCTAATGCAAAGCGAAACTTACACTAAAAATATCTAAAAGTATTGGCAATAGCCAAGACTTTAAACTCTATTGGAGTAGCACACTTCAGGAGAAAATAGCCAAGACTTTCAGTTCTGTTGCAAAGGGAACACATCACTGAAAATATATAAACATATTGGCAATAGTCAAGACTTTAAACTCTATTACAATAACGAATTTAGAAAAAGTCTATGCAACTCTTGGCAATAGCCAAGACTTTACGCTCTGCTGAAAATGAGACCTTACACTGAAAAATCTCTAAAGTATTATCTATTGCCAATACTTTAAACTCTACTGTAATAACCAATTTAGAAAAAGTCTATACAACTCTTGGCAATAGCCAAGACTTTACGCTATATGAAATTTGAAGTTTCAAATCACCGGAATCAAACAAACGCAACCAAAAGAATCTACAAAAACCTCAAACATAAATCAAAATGAAAATAACTGATAAATAAATATATAAACAGTCACAATAAGTATACAAATAAAATTGCAGGTGAAAAAATTTGCAAATAAATGATTAGGCTTAGTAAAAATAATAATTGAAATAAAAAATAATATAACAAACACACGAAAATAGAGAAAGCGAACCCTAAATCTCCAGCACAAAATGAAAAAATAAGGAAAATAGACCAGGAATGTCGAAAGAGAGAGAGAGAGAGAGAGAGAGAGAGAGAGAGAGAGAGAGAGAGAGAGAGAGAGAGAGAGAGAGAGCGAGAGAGAGAGAGAGAAAGAGAGAGAGAGAGAGAGAGAGAGAGAGAGAGAGAGAGAGAGAAACCCTTTCAGCGTGAATTATTCTAGTTGGGGGCAAAATAGTACTTTCACGGAGGGGGGTGGTATGACGTGGAGGGTATTTAGTTAAAACATTTTTAAGTGGGGGCAATTAGGCAAGACCAGCTCTTATTGAGGGCACTGGGTGAATTTTTTTTTATTATCTACACTCTACAACCCCAAAAGACCCAGTTCATTTCCCCTAATTTCTAACCCTAAATCATAAACCAACCCACTACCCCTTCAATTTCCCCTCTCTCGCAAAACCCTAAGGCAGAAAGCGCGAAATCATTGAATCAGCAGTGGTCCCGTGGTACCACCACTAGTGATGTTGTTCCATTGTTCTTCTCTCTCTTCATTTTATCAGTACAATTCTCTTTTGTGTTGGACAAATTAGAAGAGAGGAGTACAATCCGTCCATCTCATACGTCCAGATCAAAAAAGAATTGATTCACACTGTTAGATCGAGTGTACGTTGTAAAATTTTCACTTTCTTCTTCCAATTCACATCATATAACTTGTTTATCCCACATCGAAATTCGAGGGGTTTTTCACTCTTTAGAAAAGTATAAATACCCCCTCAAACATAGTGGAATAAGGATTGTAGATTAGAAGTTAAAAGGGAGACTTGATATTTCAAGAAACCCTAGCCATTTCAGCATTTTAGTTAAAATTTTTGTTTAGGTACTGTTCATACGTGTTCAAGTCTGTTCTTGGGGTCATTTTTTGCTTGTTTGAAGTATTGGCGAGTCCAGATCCTGGCCTCATTTCATTTCCCTTTAAAAGGTCAGTCTTCCTTTACTCATTCATATGTTATGTTGTATTATGTATTCATGATTAATATTAGCAGTAGTTAAATAATTATTTCCTGTGTAGATTAGAT